>OX421981.1:66679056-67425769 GCA_949128135.1 Parasteatoda lunata | reverse complement strand
GGAATTGGGTCATCTCATTGAGAGGCGAACGCTGTTAAATTTTATCCAGATTGTCATTAACCAGTTATTACTCGGTATAAGCATTTTACTAAACGATTTTTAGTAACAGGTATTGAGAATAAAAAACGGGTAGTATATTTTTTTTGCGGGGTCCAGGCAATAACCGGCTAATGAAATCCTGGTCTGATACCGGGTAACCGGTACAGTGGGCAAGAAAAAAAGATATCACCCTGAATAATTCTATTGATTCGTTCTATTGATTGGATTTTCATGTACTAAATGTCAATATTAATGGTTTCTGGTGGTGACCTCAAGTATGCTAATTAATTACTGCTAACTGTTCATTAAGTCAGACACAAAACGAAATCAGACACAAAAACGCACTTTCTCTGATTAAACAATGTATTATTTTTTAACATATTTGGATATCTAATTTTATTCTGTTGCTAAGCAATCAAGATCAGACAATAAATAATGTTCTGTGATTGCTCGGAGAGCTTTATTTATTACCAGTAGAGTGGAAAATATCTCGAAGTTTCTAGTCAACACACAATTTTTAGTTTTAACCTCTAGTTTTAAACCACCAAAGAGTTTTTTTTTTTTTTTTAGTAAATTTGAATCGATTGATATGATTTCCTAAGCTTCTAGAATTTGAACACCTGAACTTTTTATCTGACATGATTTAGGTTTTTAATGCTGTTTTTACTCCGTTTATACAAGGATTTCATACTAAAATCACATTTACATAACTTTTTATAACTATATACAAAATTTTAGGGATAATCATTTTTCAGCTTTGATCGAGTTTTCTAGGCCAGAAAGTTTAAAGAAACAAAAAAACAATTGTATAGTAATTTACAAGGTTTTATATAATTTACAATATTTTTTTATTATAATTGAAGGAACTACTAACTGTTAAGTAGCATTTTAAAAACATTGAAATCTGTTATATTTAAGAATAACATATTGATCTAATATGTTCTAATATGTTGCCTATTGTATGTTTCGCTATTTTAAAAATCGCATCATTCTGATAGATATTTAGGTTACATGGTTTTCTTTGCATAAAGATGATTTGCAAATAGCATCCTGATGTTTTGATACATTCTGAAACTTGTTTTTGCAAATTCACCATAAAATGTCGCACATGTTCTTCAATTACGATAAGCTACATTTATCACCAAATACTATGATATCTTTGTTTTCTTACATATATCTGATACGATACTGAAACTAACTCAAAATACTTTAAACAGAGTTCGTAAGGTCCTTAAGATACTGAAATAGTGGCACGAAAACTTTAAAGATAAAATATTAAATTTCATTAACTTAAAATATCTGGTCAAAAAGTTTAATCTTAAAATTAGAGATAACTTCATAGTTACAATAGAAATGTTACGGTTCTCTTACTTTTTAAAAGACCACATGAATCCTGTTCAAATATTAAAAGGCATATGCTTACTTTCATGAGCATAAAATCCTTATCAAAATAATGATCAACACCCAAATGTAAAACAGTATAATTGATGATTAAAACTTCACTGGCTTCAAAAAATATGAAGAGAGAAGAAAAAGTCGACACGTTTCGAGCGTTCTGATACAAGCGCCCTTTTTCAAGACTCGCCAGGGGTGAATAAATTGTGACGATAGTTATTGGATGATCAAAACATATTTTTTAATTATAATCTATAATTTTTTGAATCAATGAAGATTTATCTTTTCGATACAGTTTCTTCGTATGAAGAGAGAGTAACGCAGTATATTAAATATTACATATACAAATATTACATTTAATAACAAAGTATATTAAATTACTTCACGCGATATTAAAATAAGTTTTACGTAAAATAAAGGCATAGGTTCTTAGATTGATAAAAAAATAATTAATTACTTTCTAAAAAAATAAATGTAAGGCATTTTTTTTATTTTATTTATTTATTTATTTACTGCTAGCCTTAATAACATTTTTAAGGACATAAAAAAAAGTCGATCATGAAATAGGAATGCCCTCCAGAACAGGAATCAAAATTAAATATTTACAAGGAGAGCTATTTCAAGCAATCTAGCGTTTCCGTAGTTTTTTGAAAATTTATTTTTTTATTTATCGATTTTAAAGTTTATTTTACATATATTTTTGGATGAATATATTTAGGGATACTTCGATCAACTTAATTTTTACATCCTTAGTTGCGTAAAATTATTGAATAATTTGCTTCATATAAATTATTCAGGCTATTCGATTTAATGCATTTTTAGTGTAATAGTAAAAGGGACAACGCATATCTTTAACATTAATACCACTATCACTAAATTAATGTAATAAGCTTGGATAAAAAATAATAGTTAATTTTTTCTCGTTTTAACTTTGGCTTAACCTGGCCGAATTTGAAAATAAGAGGCTAATATTAAGGGGATAAATGGGGTTATATAGTATATGCATAGCAAAGCAGCAGCATTTCCTCCATTTTAAACCTTTTTTTCTTTCTTATGAAAAAATAATAATAATTATTCAAGGGAAGAAAAACGTTTATTTATTTTAGAATATTGTAAAATAAATACATTAAAAAAAACTTATTTTTAAGATTTTTTTTTCTTTCTAAATACTGACAATTTCTTGTGATCAACCGTAGCATCATTAGATTCACCAGTTCGCTCCTTGTTAACACGCGACATTTACAGCTACGGTGACACAGCTTCAACCTCTATAGTACGCTTTAAATACTATCCCGCACATTTTCTTTTGAAACACTTTATCTTATTTGGGCAGCCGGATTTATTTATAATTATTTCCTTTGCTAGTATATTATGTATTCATAGTATATTATGCCGCAATACCTGTTCGAGTTTGAAAATTACTGGCCAATATTAAGGGGATATATGGGGTTATATATATATGAACAGCAATCCTCCATTTTAAACTTTTTTTTCCTCTTATAAAAACAATAATAATAAATTAAGGGGAAAAAAAACGTTCATTTATGTTAGAATATTGTAAAACAAACACATGAAAAGACACTTATTTTTATGATTTATTATTTTTTAAATATGAACAATTTACTGGGATCAAACCCAGGACCCTTAGGCAAAGGTCCACCGGTTCGTTCCTTCCTAACACGCAATTTTCACCGCCGCGCTGACACAGGTCGATTCTAATGTTATGACATAAATACTTTCCCACGCATTTTGTTTTTTGCAGACCTGGGGTTCCGAGGTTCGATACCAATCAAGGGTTAATTTTTAATATTTTTACTTTTCTTTTCTTTTTTTTCTTTTTTATTTCTAATTGTCAAAATGGGTCTTGGTTTGGATTTGATGGGGTCATCACACTTTTCAACTAATCTTATATTTAATAAATTAAATCTAGCTAAAAACACATTTAAAATAAAGTGAAAAATTTTCACAATTAATGTTTAATAATTATTAATGTATTATTGTATTGTGTTCTTGTATTAATTTAATATTAAACCAAAACCTTGTTATTTACTAGAAATTCATAATATTAATATTAAAAAATATTATACAGATTATAAAAATATTAAAATATTAAATATTAAATTATTAAAATATTATATTATTTTTTATCCATTTTTTAAAATGATTAATTTTGTCGCACTCACGAATGAAAACGAAAGTAGACACATGAAGACACTTTAATATTTTTAAGCTTTGAAAATTTAACCTTTTTATCTGAATAAACTTAAAGATTAAATTTTCAATTTATTTTATGCTATATAAATTTCTGAAATCATTTTCTGAAAGCTTCGAGTCTTTGCTCTCAGAATTTTGTTACAATTTAAATGCATTTTCAGAACGTAGATTTTACGCCAGCACACATGATAAAAGTTTACTTTAGACTTCCTTGAAATTTTGCATGCAGATTTTATATAATGTTGGCGATGAACTAAAAGCTAGGGCGCAAGTGTGAATTTGTTATTTTTATCAAGCTTTAAGAATATTAAAATATTATTTAAAAACTCAATATTAATATATAGTTTTAATTTTTTGAAAATATAAAATAGTTAAAAACTCGGGTAATAACATTAATCTAGGTATTTCGGAATTTATGAATTAAAATTTACTGTAGAGCCGTTAACGTGGCATGAAACATGTGTAGTTTTGAACTTATTTGTTTTGATGAATATTTTACATTTTTAAACTTTGCATTAAATTTAATTTTAAAGACTTAAAGATTGTGTAAATCCTTCCACGACTAGTCTGACGGCAACGAGCTTCTAACCCATAATATGACTGGGGCTGTCAGTACTGTGGTCGGTGCGAGCGAAGAGCAGAATTGGTATCTATACTTAGGCATCATTGTAAGGCTCGGGGGCCACCACTGCTTTTAATTGGTTTTTAAGGCTACAGTAGACTACTCCCAAAATCGTGAAAATCTCTAAAATCGATCTTCGAATTTTGACCATTTTATATTACTTAAATGATATAAAAAAGCATACTTATTGAAATTACAAGAATTTGTAAAAAATTTGAAAATATCAGTGTTATTTTGCTTTTTATTAGAAAAACTTGTTTTTCTCAAAACAAAAATTTTGCATCGAACTGAAAATTTACAAAGTTCCATGTTCTATAATTTTGACTATCCCATGAAACTTTTTTTCACATACTCTCTAGATCAATAAAAAAAACTTGAGGCAACTTATTTTGATATTTTCCTTCTGCAACATATTTTATAGCCATTTCAACATTCCAAAACGTTCATAAAAGGACTTTTTTTTTTTTTTTTTTCAGAAACTTGCTTTTTCTACTCTGTATGGGAATTAGTTGAAAAATGTGTAGATTTTCCCCTACAATTTAAAGAGGGATGTAAATAGAGTTGAAAATTAACAAATCTTTAAATATAAAGAGAAATTTAGTGCAAAAGAGCTCATTTAAACTTAAAAATCAAAAATGTTTTTGAAAAAATTTAAATTTTTCATGTTTTAGCATGAATTTCGTATCAAATTTATTTTTTTAATATTCTCTCTAAATAAAAACAATCTCTGCAAGCTACTGCAATGTAACAGTATTTTTCAAGTATTAAGCAGTGTAAAGTATTTGTGTTTCATTTAATTACTTGGTTGGAGAGGGGTGTTAACTTCTGCTGATAAAAGCTCCTGATAATCAGGAGGCTAATGAAATTTGGTTGTTTGACCAAAGCTCCAAAATAACTTTCACAAATATCTATCTGACTGTAATACTTGAAAGGTACACGCTCGAAAGGTAAAATCTCTTAATTCCGTGGTTATTTAAAGTTTTTGGTAATTGAAATTTCGACTGGGCCATTAAGTTTTCATTTAAACTTCGTCTATATTTGTTAATATAGATTTCTGTTATAGATATTGACGCACATATCCCAGAGGTCCTGCGAGTAAAAATTCGGACTAAATTGAACACCGTTACAAGTTTTTAAGAATATTGTAAAATAATGGAGACTCGGGAGGTTTACTGAGATTTGCGTAGCTAATAGTTATAAAACTCTACTCAATAATATCAAACACTGCCTCTAACTAAAGTAAAATCCCTATGTTAATTTGACCATAAGAGTAAAGACATTTTGTTTTATTTTTAAAACTAGGCTTTGCATTGAGTATTTCATCGTCATAAAGACTCCTTGGGGACCATATTTTCAAAGATGTCCATTACTGACCTAGTTGCCATGAGATCCGTAGTCTAACAAGATGTCCATTACTGACCTAGCTACCATGAGGATCGTAGTCGGCCAAGATGTCCTTTACTGGCCTAGCTACCATGAGGATCGTAGTCGGCCAAGATGTATATTACTGACCTAGCTGCCATGAGGATCGTTGTCTGCAAAGATGACCTACTTCAGTTGCCTAGTCGTCATGACATAACAGAAACACTGATCGTATTTCTTCAACTGAACAAGAGGTTTATTTTTATATTCACCTTGAATAATATGAAAATTCCATTTTCGGTATTTTGATTAGTGAAATTTTAATATGTTCTCTTATAAGAATTAAGTTATGCAAATATTTTAATTAAATCTAAGTCCAGATTCTTAAATTAAATGAAATTTAAGTGTACATCGTTTAAAAGTTTATTTCAGATATTTTTTTTTAAAGTAAAGAATAATTAAATCTTATTTACCTAAATATTCCTTTTTATCATATCTAGAAGTTTTTAGTCTTAAATTATTTTGAGTCATTTTTACCCATAAGTATCTTAAATTGAATTTAGTCTCTAAAAATTGGATGCACCTTCTCTAATGTCTCTGCTGCGTATTATATGTATACGTACTGTTAATAAGACTTAAAATTACTAAGACAAGCTTATTGTTAGCTGTTATCAGCTATGACATAATATTTAAGAAAAATTAAATATTATGAAATTAGCAAAAGAACTAATTTCGATTTATTGGTGTTTTTCCTCCAAACTATTGTCCAGTACACTAACTAAAGTCTAAAATTTGTGTCATTCAAAAGAATTGTTTTGGTGTTCCAGTTTTAATTCAGAGAATTATTAAAAATTAAAATACTTCCGTTAGATTCTCAGACGAAACATGTTTAGAGGAATAAAACTTTATATCGGAATTAATTTTGGTATTACAAATTTCTTAATATTCCTTTTTAATGTATTTTTACTTAATACATCATGCGTTACTTTCATATTTTAGAATCGGGTGAAGTAAATGTGTGTGTGTGGGGGGGGGGCTAATTTCAAAAATCTATTGTTAAAATACACTTAATCTGAGGTTTAAGCAAAACTTAAGTAAAAAAAGATTTGAGGAATTTATATCTAATAGACAAAATTCGTATCTCGAATTTGCAGGCAATTATTAAAATAAACTAACTCTTAATTTTACTTTAATCTTTAAAAAAAAAAAAATCCAGGGCTCAGGTAAAAATCGGTAATTATTAAATCAACATTTTAAAATTTCAAAACTCTTTGATTTAACGAGATGCTTAGAAACTGGAAAACTAGTACATAAAATATCACAAATTTAGTGTTACCTTAATAAAACACACGGTATGAAATTGATAGTTATGAATCAATCCCCACCTCACCAGTAAAATACTTATTAAATACCAGTTTTCGTATTTAACGTAACCCGCACTGTTCGAAATAATCATTTTATCTTACTATTCCGGATCTGTCGGTTAATGTATATCTATCGCTTAAATTATTTAAAACCCTTCATGTTATAACGAATCGCTGTTTCGACATATTTTTGCATTTTTCAAATTTTATTTTTGTCCTAATCTTAGTTAACAATACAACTTTGTTTTCTATCAAAGCTAAGTTGGCACTTCACACTTTAGGTCTTATTTTTATTTACGTAAGTTGTGTTAAGATAAATTTCACAAAACAAATCTAAATTTATAATTTGTCGATCATTTATATAGTATCAATAGGCAACAACCATTCTACGTATTTATCCCAAATGTAAAAGTATTAATGTGCTTTATATAAAGTTTGAGAACGAAACTATTAAAAAAAAATATGAAAAATCAAGACTGTCTAGTAATTAAGTTAGCGTAGTGGAACGCGTTACAGGTTTGCTCAAGAAATGTTCTAATTTTGCCACTCAAAAGAAAACTGGTAGCTTTTAACCAGGGCTTCTAACACTCTTTGGAGTAACAAAAAATTTCATCTGTAGATGGAACTAATTCTACACATTATCGCATGCACTGAAAATGTTAGATAAGTTAGAAGTTTGGTAAATAAAATATTTCAATTTGTCAGTTGATTTCTTAAGATAAACTGAAATTATATTTCTAATAAGATATATTTGATAGATTAATAAATGGCTCTCTACAAAACTAGTCTTGTTTTTAATCATATTTCTCCGCCGAGTCTATTTGCATAACGATAATCTTTAAATGGATTTACCTCAATTTGCTTCATCTCCCCTCTAAAATATTTTTACCTGTTTTGATACATTTTAAGTGCTCAAAAGTATCTGTTCAAATAAAAATTTCAACACTGAACAATATTTATTACGGATGATTCGGTTAGTTTAGTTATGCGAAACTGGCTATAAGTATAGCACGTGATAAAAGGATATTTTAAAAAAGAATCTGACACTATCTAGCCATAGTTTCAAAAAGTAAATGAATTTAGAAAATTTTCCCTTTTTAATCTAAATATGCCATGATGAGCAAATTTAAAACAATTCATGTTTAAGGAATTCAGTCATGCTTTCATATTTTATGTACGTTACTTCTGGCTAATTACTAACATACGACTAACTATAACATATATTTTAACCATAAGCTAACATTAATTCATTGACTCGACGGCAAAACAATAGGGCATAGTTACATGGTATAAGTTATTATATTGAGAATATACTTAAAATTTATATTTTAAAATTAAATTTTTATCAATTACTAGCTGAATGCCCGTTCTTCGCACGGGAAGAATAAAAAATAAGTAAAGTATCAATAAATCACAGTAGAGAAACACAACGAAATCATTCTCATAACTGAAAAGCACATAGCGACCACTATGAAAAGCTTAATGGAAGAACCAGGTAAGTGACATTTTTAAGGGAATTGATGAATCACTGGTTTTGCCTTCCTATAAATCTTAATACAACTAATCACATAAATATTTAGTATGCTAGTATAATTTTTTATTTCAAATTAGGCAATAAGGTTTTATTTTCTAGGTAGTTAGGTTTTATTTAAAATTGGGAACAATAAAGGAAAGAATTATTAGTCCCGTCTTCTATAAAATTGGTAATAAAATAATTCGGATACAACTTTTTTTTCATTATGAAAATGTCACTTACCTGCTTATTCTACTAAGTTTTTCAATTAATATACTTAAAATTACTTTTGTTATTATTCAATATTATTTGCTGCCATTTACGATGGCTTCACGTTATGGAAGTAAATAAAACTTGCTTTTTGTAATTCATCCCATTAAAATAAAGAGAAAATGTTTTTAGCATCACTTGGCATGATGCTATTACTCGCAGCTAAACCAATAATAATTAAACCTTACCATCATCAAATAATTTTCTCCGGTACATATCCTTTTCGAGGGGCTGTTCTAAAGTATCGGTATTTTAACGGCTTAGTATTGGTTCTGTTTTAATCATAACGAAATATATCATTATAATATTTTATATCTATATTAGCATATTTGGTACTTATTATATAACCCTTCAACATTTAAATTTTGTGAAAAATATATTTGTCAGTGACAGCCAACTAAAGCCGAAATTAAAAAAAAAATTTAATTCTTATTAGAAATCTTGATAGGGATTTTGGAGAATAGCCATTTCTCTATCTAACCTTTAATTTATTATTAAAATATTTAGTAGTGAAAGAGTAAAGTTCTTTTGCTCTCATTCATTCAAATATTAATAAATTATATTTGCTACCACACCTGAAATGGCGGAAAACGCGTTGTAGAATTTTTATCAAAACTGCACCAATTAGTATAATACCAGTAGTACATATTACCGTCAGGTATACATATAAATTAAGCATCATCTGTGAATAGTGATTTTCTACGGTTTTCTTAGCAATTTTTTTATGAACTCTTTTTTCCCTTTAACTTTGCTTTGTAGAGAATAGCTTATATTTTTTTTATTTCAATTAATACATATTATCAGTATTAATAAAGCATTAGTGTCAGTAATAGGTATCGATTAAAAATGAATAAGTATATTTTCTCCTATATTTTTGCTATAATTTTGATCAGTTTCTTATGTCAATTAAAAAATTACCAACATTAACTAAGCATCATTGTCGTCATTAATAATATGACGATTCCTTACGCTTCCTTTAGACAAATAAATAGATTAACTCCATTACTTCTGCTTTCTAGTACAAAGCTTCGCTCCTGTGCCACAAGTCCTGGGTTCTATCCTCGGGCCGGGCAAGGTTAACTCAGCCTTTCATCCCTTCAGTGGGTCGATAAATGAGTACCAAGCATGCTTGGGAACTAAACACTGGGGGTTCCGCGTTCGGCTGACCACCTGACCGGAACATCTGCTACTGCACCTCAGAGCCCAAGGTCAAGAAAACTGAGATGGGCACAGATGGGCTGTCGCGCCGCTGAGTTTAGTTTTAGTACAAAGCTTATTTCTTTCATTTCAATATGCGTATTTAAATTGATTAAGCTTTTTTGGCATCAATAATAATGTGGCGATTTTTTACGTTTCACCTAAACAAATAAATACAATATTCCCATTAATTTTGCCTTTAAATACATGCATATTTTTCTATTCAATTACCGTTGATTTTTAAATTAATTTTTTTTGGAAAAATGTTTTAAAATAAATGTGAATAAAAAAAATGTGTGGTATCAGACAACGTTAAAAGTATAAATTTGGTGACGGAGCTCTCACGTGTTACCACATCATGTTGTTCATTGAATTCATCTGACATGACTAACGTTTAACCAATCAGAAAATTCCATTCCGTTCGAACGGTTCGTCGTAGATCTAATATCGACAGTGACCTTCCCCGTGCTTCAAACTATTTGTATGCTAAGTTCTGTCGATTTCATTTGAATGATTTAGGAGTCTATAAAAGACACACACACAGAGAGACATTTATTTTTTATAGATAAGACAGATTCGCTTAGATTAGACAGCAAAGAATTATTAGTCCCACCTTCTTATAAATTGGTAATAAAATAATTTGGATGCGTGTGTTCTTTTTTCTTTCTGAAAATGGCACTTACCTGGTTCTTCCACTAAGTATAGCTAAAATAATTTTTTCTTTTTACTTAATGTTATATGTTGTAATCTTCGGTGTCCTTACGTTATTGAAATGAGAAGAGCTCTTTGTTTATAATTCATACCAATGGAATAAATATAAAATGTATTTAGCATCTCTTGGCATGATGATATTGCTCGCGACCGATTCATGATAGTTAAAATTTATCACTATTAAGTGATTTTCTCAGGTCAATGGTCCTGTTTTATGGCCCTTTCGAAGGGCTTAAAACATTTAATTCCTTACTATAGGTATTAAAACAGATTGTTGCAGTTTTAATAATCACCAAATATATAAATATATTTTATACCTACATAAGTATATTTGGTACTTAGCACATAATCCTTCAACATTTAAGTTTATGCGTATTTGTCAGTGGTCCCCAACTAAGGCCGCATTAATTGAAAAATGAAATAAGAAAAAAACAGAACTTTATAAGGATTTTAGAGCATGACCATTTGTCTATCTGACTTTTAATTTACTGTTAAAATAATTAAAAGTAGTGGTGGAAAAAAGTTATTTTAATTCTACATCATTAAAATATTAATACACTATCTTAGCTACCACTGGAAAAAATATATTCTGAAAGTACGGAAAACTTGTAGTAGAATTCTTATCAAAAATAAATCGCCAATTACCATTGTATACATATTACCGTCCAGAGGATACATATGAATTAAGCATCATCTGTGAATGGTGATATTTTAATGTTTTCTTAAGCGAATTTCCCATTAATCTTTCTCCCATGGGCTTGGCTTTTTTGCATGTAGGTAATTTTATATTATTTCAATCAATATACATTTTTTTTAAATAATTTTTTTTTATCATGTCCATGGACAATTAAATGGCCTCATGTGCCTTCAAAACTGCATCCGCAAGCTCTAATACATCATTACTGTAGAGGATCTCACGAAGTTCTGAAGCCAGTTGCACCATACCCAGTTGTAAAACATATGGGGTAAGGGCTGGGCACTCGAAAATGTGATCCGGGGTAAAATCAATATTATCAATATTAATTGAGCATTAGTGTCAATAATAATATGCAGATTTTTTACGGTTACCCAAAGCGTTTTCTCTTTATTTTTGCTTTTTAGAACAGAAGTTACTTTTTTTAAATTTCAATTAATACATATTACCAGCAATAATAAAGCATCATTGTCGTAAACGATAGTAAGACGACTTCGTACGGTTCTTATAGAAAATAAATACCTTTACTCCATTTCTTTTTCTTTCTAGTACATAGCTTATTTCTTTTATTTCAATATGCATATATTACCTTAATTAATTAAACATCATTGGCATAATTAAGCCTCATTGGTGTCGAGTTCTATGTTTCCCCTAAACGAATTAATACCACTTTCCCATTAATTTTCGCTTTTGAATACAAAAATATTTTTTTTTCTATTTCTTTACCGTTGGTTTCAAATATGTATTTTTTTAGAAACACGTTTAAAAGAATTAATATAAATAAAATAAAATCGCGTAGCATCAGACAAAGTATAAATTTCATGACGTAAACCTCGCGTGCTACCACGTAATGTTCATCGAATTCATCTGACATAGCGAATATAAAATTTTTAAATATTTAAATACGTGCAATAAACTATTTTTTGACAAAACAGAGCTATAAGCTAGCAATTATCACTGATGTTATCTTTAAAATATGTGAAAATTGAATCGTTAAATTTAAAACAATGGCTAACGCTTAACCAATCAGAAAATTCCATTTCGTTTTTCGCTCATCATACAAGAACGATTTGTCGCAGAATGTTCTAATGTTGACTGTGACCTTCCTCGTGCTTGAAACTATCTGTATGGCAAATTTCATCACTTTCTGTCCGATGGTTTAGGAGTTTATAAAGGACATACATACAGACACTCATTTTTATATATATATATGAGATAGTAAAATTTTTTATTTAAAGTTATGCAGTTTCGATCATTTTCAGTTATTTTTTTCAAGTTTAGTGAAAATTACGTGGAAAAAAACGTTCAGAAATATTTTGGAAATACTGAAATTCAGCTTTGCTCGAATTTTGAAATTTCTAATTTAGATGAAATAAATTTTTATAACAGGTGCATTAAAGATACCAAAAAAGTTTTAAAAACGTACATCTATTTTAATAACTGTTTACAAAGTCTGAAATTTTTATTTTTTAAACTAAAACAAATTCTTAACTCGGAAGACATTTTAGAACTAGTGATTTGTACTAAGACTGGATGTCTTATTTCTTATACCAAAAAGCTAAAATTAATAAAATACAGAACACAAATTAAACTCTTTGGCTTTAATTTTGAAGATCTCTATTAAACAACATAAACAGTAAATACCCTGAAACAGTTCAATGCACCTTTTTAAATGCATAGTCTTGTAATTGTCCATCCTCTTACACATTTCTGATTTGTTTACTTACAGTGAGATTTTTGAAGAATAAAATAAAAAAAATAACCGTTTAAAATTTTATAATAATTTTTTATTAAATTTTGAATTAGTCAATACTTATTTAAAAGTGAAGTGTTAAATAATGGCCACTTATGCGCAATTCAAGAAAGAATGTTAATTGGTTGTAAAATTTGATCAAAAATAAAAACGTGTAAAAACATGAATGAAATTTTTCCCGGATTAACTCTTTTGAGAGCTAATCTTATCACAAAAAATAAAATTCGAATAGTTGAAGCACGGCTCGAAATGCTAAATTTCCGAGCCTGACTGGCCAGGCCCTAGTTAAGTAATATTTTAGCTCTACAAAGTTGCGCACAAAATCTAAATTCACAATTTAACGCTGGCAGAGCGTAGCAATGCAGAATTTATTGGCGGGTATATGAAATAGTTATACGTTTAGTGCATCAAGTAATAAAATAAATCTTAGTTTAATGCGAAGATTAGTTTCTAATCCGCGGGTATTTAAGCCAAAATATCGTTGAATTTTTGTTAATTGTAGTTGCCAAAACGCAAAGGTATTCGCAGACTTTAGTCAAATGACTATGATGAAATTGAGATTAGTTACTTTTTCTACGCAATATTAGGACATTGTTAAGAAACAGAAAGTGTGTATAATTGAAGCTCCGTAACATCTGGGTAAGTTTGAAACCCTGCGGCCGTTCCGCTTCTTCGTTCTGTATCACACTCGTTCAGCCGTTTCGGAACTTCTCGGTTTACTTGTACACATTGCTGCAAGAAGAGTGTTCTTATATTTAGTATGAAACCTAAAACTCTCTGCCCATTTAAGTGACTACTGATTTTTACTGTTCGGCTAATACCGTTGTTGAACTGAAAGATGTATTTATGTAGCTGGATAATCTTTAATTTGGGATAGTTAAGGAGAATACTCATTTTTGACAAATTACAACTATAGTTTTAATTCTCGCTATGACAGCCACTATTCATATGCTGTATTTGTCGTCAATGTTAATATAAAATCCTAAGCGTCCTTATTGCAGTCCAGCTAACTACCGTGGCTGAAATCCCGCTGTAATACGGGTAGACTTCAAAAACTTTCCATCTTGTGTATTAAACTAGTTTCGTTGTAAATTGTTTTCGATTAAGTATGACTCGAAATTATAGGTTAACGACGTTTTACACATAGAGCCGTCCATCCACAGCATGAATCGCTGTTCGACCCAGGTTTTAAACATTCTGGAAAGTATTCGGCGCACTTTAAAACTTTTATAGCTATTAAAAATGATAATGTGTGCTAGGCACAACGATATGAGGAACTTTATCTAACTTTATCTCGATTCTTAACTTTACATAAAGCTAATCTCTAACTAGAAAAGTGGGTACTAGACAAATTAATTTTCAAAGCATAAATGGTAGCGCTCATTTTAAAAACGTTCGTACACAAATTAATCATTACAAAATGCAGAATATTCCATAATCCTGATAAACGAAACTTGTTTTAAATTAATAATTTCGAAAATGGGAACATAAACTATAAGGTACTTCAAGTTCCAAATAAATTATAAAATTTACTTCAAAACAAAGTTTAAATATAAGTTAGATGGCAAAATTAGAATTTAAATTTAATATTGTGGCAAAAGTCTACTTAAATCTTTTCGAAAATTTAAAACCATTTGAGTTGAGAATGTTAACTTAGTATTACTACCAGATTTATTTGACCTATCCAAATTCAAGATAATTTATTAAAATTCTAAAATATATTTTTAAGGAAGTGATTTAAATCTTTCAACGTCCATATGTTTCTAATAAAATGAAATATGTATTAGTATGTGTTTTAAAAAAAATAATAGATTCAACGTATTCACGTATAAATTAAATGTTGCCCATTTAAGATTTGAAAAATCGTAAGTTTGGTGCTAAGTAAATATACAGATTTCGACTCAAATGAGTGCTTCAAATGTTCTCTAACTCATATTTTTAAACTGAACTATTTCTTTTAACTATACCGATCTCGTGCAAAAGTGCTGCAAATATAGATTCTTGGTCAGAGAAGGGAAAAATTTGTGATAGAAGTTTGAATCTACTATTTGAACAGATCCCCGAATAATCCATGATGTAAAGTATAAACAAACTTTTTTAATGTGTTCATTTTTATATCTAACAGCAAAATTAAGAATAATTTTCAGATTCTCATAGTAAGTTGCAATTGCGTTTAATACTTTAAGAACTAATGACGTAAACAACAATAAGCTTGTTTAACCATTAAATGTTGTGACTTAAAGTATTATATGAATTGCAGATTTGAAAATTCCAAAGAAATGATTCTTTAATCTTCAAATTTATTGATTTGCGTTCTATCCTAAGCTGAACATTGTTACAACAGTTGAGAAATATTCTACGCAAATATAAATTCAATAAAATGTTATAGATGATACGAAATCAGGGTCATATAATACAAAACGTTAAGCTAACTTTTGGAATCGCTCATAATTTTTACTTATATTGAGTCAAATTGTCTGAAGTACAATTTCTATAAAATTCTCATTATCTACATTCAGACGTAGGTAATGTAGACGTAGCATAGTAATCAAATTCACATGTTAATGCTATTACAGACGCATAAACATCTGATCCGCCGGGATAAATTTTGAGATACTACATCGAAATTGCAACTGTATCATTTTATAAATGTCGAGAACCAAATTTAAACCTGGTAGCACGTAAATATTAAGACTTCCATTGAAAGATAGCTGAATGAAAAACAGTCGGTACTGGTGCGGTTCTAGTCGATAATATAGCAGATCTGCGCAATTTGGGGACATCGATCTGCAGAATAAATGTGCAAGTGTGAATTGGAAGCTTCGGAATGTTCCAGACTAGTGTGGAGTATGACGTGGAAGTGGTAGACGGCCGTTCTGCTTTCTCGTCATGCTTCACACTCGTCTAGCCGTTTCGGGACTTCTCAATTCCCGCATATGCGCTTCTGTAGTGGATCAGTATCCTTGTGCTGTGTAGAAACCCTAAATCTTCGTAACGGTAGTGCCTTGTTTTAAGAACTAGTTGTGCTTTTTGTATATGTACTCGTTCAGTTTTGACTCTTAAAGTAATAAATAGGATACAACAATGACTTTTCGAACGCAAAAATTATTACGCAGACATTATACTGATCATGTATTCAAAAATCAAACTTTATCTATTTTTTGCTATAAACACTAAATAGCAATATATCTTCGGGATTTTAGCCAAAAGGTGAAAAAATACCGTTCTTAGAAAAATGCAGTTAAATTTTTATAAAAATAAACTTTTTTAAGTGTTCCCTGTTCTGAAAGTTATAAATTAATAGTTTGAATTTTTTACAGCCTTATAACTTGAACTGTAAGTAAAAGGTAGTACCAATTTTATGTAAAATTGCAGTCAAAATCTAATCTAGTAAATAACTCAATGCGCAAATCTGCCTTTCATATAAATTTGTTTTAAGTTATATTTTGAAAAATTAAATTTTTTAATTCGTCCTAAATTAGGTTTCAGGTGCAATAGAGACTTCTTAATTTTAAAATTAAAATATGTTTTTCAAAAATTTTTTTGAAAAAATTTTTTAGATACTATTTAAAATGACAAAATTGAGAATTAAATTTTAATGCATTTTGGTTCATTCTTTTTGTTCTGGCATAATTTTACGAGGAGAATTTTCAATAGATTATAAATATTCATGACTCTTGCATTTTGTAATTAAATATCAGATATATGGTATGATAGCTTATTGTACACTTTAAGAAATCCATGTTAATATTACATTTGATGTGTAAATAAAGCGCAAGTTTAATGAGAAATGTTGCTCTCCATTGTAAATGTTGTTAGAGTTCCATGTAAAATAAGGAAGATATTGTTTCAAACTAATTTGTAAATAAGAGTGCCTAGTTGGAGTTTGAAATATATGGAATTATAAGATGCATTAATAAAAATATTTCATCGACAAATTGGTTAGTTTTATTTTTCAATTTTATGTCATTTTTTATTCCATTATGCGTTCTTTAACGAAGAAAGAGAATTGTTTTTATACAGAAAACATACTAGGAAGGCAAAACTATCGAAAGTATTGTAAATAATATGAATAAATTAATTTTAATTGATTATTCCTGATTTTAAGCTCTTTTTTCACTTTCCCGAACTTAAAAAAATTATTTTTCATATATAGTTCCTTCTATAATATAGAAAAACACATTAAACAAATAATGTAATGTAAAATGAACAAAAAAGAATTTTTTTTAATCTTCCACACCGGGATTCAAACCCGCGCCGTCTCGCTCGGCTGCTATCACGCTATCCACTCCACCACGTATACACGTTGAGCGTGTTACCTCATGGCTTCAAAAGCACCCCGGTCAGTTGATCGATGTACTTTGGGAGCCCATTGCGACCCTCCTAATTAACCTATACATATTTCCTTTGGCACAGAGGTTGGGGGCATGGTACCCTATTTTGGTATCGAGTTTGAGATTTATTACTGAATATTAAAGCGAGTTACGTGGTCTTGAAAATTGACCCGTACATACCAATTTTATGTTATTTTTTATTCCATTATGCGTTCTTTATGGAAGAAAGAGGATTGTTTTTATACAGAGAACATACTAGGCAGGCCAAACTATCGAAATTATTGTAAATAATATGAATAAATTAATTTTAATTGATTTTTTCCTGTTTTTAAGCTCTGTTCTTCTTTTCCCGAACTTAAAAAAATTATTTTTCATATATAGTTCCTACTATAATATAGAAAAACACATTAAACAAATAATATAATGTAAAATTAACAAAAGAAATAAAAAATTTAAAAATTGTCTACACCGGGATTCGAACCCGCGCCGTCTCTCTCAGCTGCAATCACGCTATCCGCTCCACCACGCATACACGGTGAGCGTGCTACTCCATGCCTTCAGAAGCACTCTCGCGGTCAGTTGATAGATGTACTTCGGGGGCCCATTACGACCCTCCTAGTTAACTTAAAAATTTTTCCTTTGGCACAGAGGTTGGGGACGAGGTACCCTATTTTGGTACCGAGTTTGAGATTTATAACATAGTATGAAAGCGAGTTACGTGGTCTTGAAAATTAACCTGTACATACCAATTTTATGTTATTTTTTAATCCATTATGCGTTCTTTAACGAAGAAAGAGAATTGTTTTTAAACAGAGAACATACTAGGCAGGTCAAACTATCGAAATTATTGTAAATAATATGAATAAATTAATTTTAATTGATTTTTTCCTGTTTTTAAGCTCTGTTCTCACTTTCCCGAACATAAAAAAATTATTTTTCATACATAGTTCCTTCTATAATATACAAAAACACATTAAACAAATAATATAATGTAACATTAACAAAAGAAAAAAATTTAAAAATTGTCCACACCGGGATTCGAACCCGCGCCGTCTCTCTCAGCTGCCATCACGCTATCCTCTCCACCACGCATACACGGTGAGCGTGCTACTCCATGCCTTCAGAAGCACTCTTGCGGTCAGTTGATCGATGTACTTCGGGAGCCCATTGAGACCCTCCTAATTAACCTATAAATATTTCCTTTGGCACAGAGGTTGGGGGCATGGTACCCTATTTTGGTACCGAGTGTTAGATTTATAACTTACTATTAAAGCGAGTTACGTGGTCTTGAAAATTGACCCGTACATACCAATTTTATGTTATTTTTTATTCCATTATGCGTTCTTTAACGAAGAAAGAGAATTGTTTTTATACAGAGAACATACTAGGAAGGCAAAACTATCGAAAGTATTGTAAATAATATGAATAATTTAATTTTAATGGATTATTCCTGATTTTAAGCTCTTTTTTCACTTTCCCGAACTTAAAAAAATTATTTTTCATATATAGTTCCTTCTATAATATAGAAAAACACTTTAAACAAATAATATAATGTAAAATGAACAAAAAGAATTTTTTTTAATTTTCCACACCGGGATTCGAACCCGCGCCGTCTCGCTCTGCTGCTATCACGCTATCCACTCCACCACGTATACACGTTGAGCGTGTTACCTCATGGCTTCAAAAGCACCCCGGTCAGTTGATCGATGTACTTTGGGAGCCCATTGCGACCCTCCTAATTAACCTATAAATATTTCCTTTGGCACAGAGGTTGGGGGCATGGTACCCTATTTTGGTACCGAGTTTGAGATTTATTACTGAATATTAAAGCGAGTTACGTGGTCTTGAAAATTGACCCGTACATACCAATTTTATGTTATTTTTTAATCCATTATGCGTTCTTTATGGAAGAAAGAGGATTGTTTTTATACAGAGAACATACTAGGCAGGCCAAACTATTGAAAATATTGTAAATAATAAGAATAAATGAATTTTAATTGATTTTTCCTGTTTTTAAGCTCTGTTTTCACTTTCCCGAACATAAAAAAATTATTTTTCATACATAGTTCCTTCTATAATATAGAAAAACACATTAAACAAATAATATAATGTAAAATTAACAAAAGAAAAAAATTTAAAAATTGTCCACACCGGGATTCGAACCCGCGCCGTCTCTCTCAGCTGCAATCACGCTATCCGCTCCACCACGCATACACGGTGAGCGTGCTACTCCATGCCTTCAGAAGCACTCTCCCGGTCAGTTGATCGATGTACTTCGGGGGCCCATTGCGACCCTCCTAATTTACCTATCAATATATTTCCTTTGGCAGAGAGGTTGGGGGCATGGTACCCTATTTTGGTACCGATTTTGAGATTTATAACTTAGTATTAAAGCCAGTTACGTGGTCTTGAAAATTGACCCGTACATACCAATTTTATGTCATTTTTTATTCCATTATGCGCTCTTTAACGAAGAAAGAGAATTGTTTTTAAACAGAGAACATACTAGGAAGGCAAAACTATCGAAAGTATTGTAAATAATATGAATAAATTAATTTTAATTGATTTTTCCTGATTTTAAGCTCTTTCACTTTCCCGAACTTAAAAAAATTATTTTTCATATATAGTTCCTTCTATAATATAGAAAAACACATTAAACAAATAATATAATGTAAAATTAACAAAAAGAATTTTTTTTAATTTTCCACACCGGGATTCGAACCCGCGCCGTCTCGCTCAGCTGCTATCACGCTATCCACTCCTTCACGTATACACGGTGAGCGTGTTACTTCATGGCTTCAAAAGCACCCCGGTCAGTTGATCGATGTACTTTGGGAGCCCATTGTGACCATCCTAATTAACCTATAAACATTTCCTTTGGCACAGAGGTTGGGGGCATGGGACCCTATTTTGGTACCGAGTTGGAGATTTATAACTTAATATTAAAGCGAGTTACGTGGTCTTGAAAATTGACCCGTACATACGAATTTTATGTTATTTTTTATTCCATTATGCGTTCTTTAACGAAGAAAGAGGATTGTTTTTATACAGATAACATACTAGGCAGGTCAAACTATCGAAATTATAGTAAATAATATGAATAAATTAATTTTAATTGATTTTTTCCTGTTTTTAAGCTCTGTTCTCACTTTCCCGAACATAAAAAAATTATTTTTCATACATAGTTCCTTCCATAATATAGAAAAACACATTAAACAAATAATATAATGTAAAATTAACAAAAGAAAAAAAATTAAAAATTGTCCACACCGGGATTCGAACCCGCGCCGTCTCTCTCAGCTGCTATCACGCTATCCTCTCCACCACGCATACACGGTGAGCGTGCTACTCCATGCCTTCAGAAGCACTCTCGCGGTCAGTTGATCGATGTACTTCGGGAGCCCATTGAGACCCTCCTAATTAACCTATAAATATTTCCTTTGGCACAGAGGTTGGGGACGAGGTACCCTATTTTGGTACCGAGTGTTAGATTTATAACTTAGTATTAAAGCGAGTTACGTGGTCTTGAAAATTGACCCGTACATACCAATTTTATGTTATTTTTTATTCCATTATGCGTTCTTTAACGAAGAAATAGAATTGTTTTTATACAGAGAACATACTAGGAAGGCAAAACTATCGAAAGTATTGTAAATAATATGAATAAATTAATTTTAATGGATTATTCCTGATTTTAAGCTCTTTTTTCACTTTCCCGAACTTAAAAAAATTATTTTTCATATATAGTTCCTTCTATAATATAGAAAAACACTTTAAACAAATTTAATGTAAAATGAACAAAAAGAATTTTTTTTAATTTTCCACACCGGGATTCGAACCCGCGCCGTCTCTCTCAGCTGCTATCACGCTATCCTCTCCACCACGCATACACGGTGAGCGTGCTACTCCATGCCTTCAGAAGCACTCTCGCGGTCAGTTGATAGATGTACTTCGGGGGCCCATTACGACCCTCCTAGTTAACTTAAAAATTTTTCCTTTGGCACAGAGGTTGGGGACGAGGTACCCTATTTTGGTACCGAGTTTGAGATTTATAACATAGTATGAAAGCGAGTTACGTGGTCTTGAAAATTAACCTGTACATACCAATTTTATGTTATTTTTTAATCCATTATGCGTTCTTTAACGAAGAAAGAGAATTGTTTTTAAACAGAGAACATACTAGGCAGGTCAAACTATCGAAATTATTGTAAATAATATGAATAAATTAATTTTAATTGATTTTTTCCTGTTTTTAAGCTCTGTTCTCACTTTCCCGAACATAAAAAAATTATTTTTCATACATAGTTCCTTCTATAATATACAAAAACACATTAAACAAATAATATAATGTAACATTAACAAAAGAAAAAAATTTAAAAATTGTCCACACCGGGATTCGAACCCGCGCCGTCTCTCTCAGCTGCCATCACGCTATCCTCTCCACCACGCATACACGGTGAGCGTGCTACTCCATGCCTTCAGAAGCACTCTTGCGGTCAGTTGATCGATGTACTTCGGGAGCCCATTGAGACCCTCCTAATTAACCTATAAATATTTCCTTTGGCACAGAGGTTGGGGGCATGGTACCCTATTTTGGTACCGAGTGTTAGATTTATAACTTACTATTAAAGCGAGTTACGTGGTCTTGAAAATTGACCCGTACATACCAATTTTATGTTATTTTTTATTCCATTATGCGTTCTTTAACGAAGAAAGAGAATTGTTTTTATACAGAGAACATACTAGGAAGGCAAAACTATCGAAAGTATTGTAAATAATATGAATAATTTAATTTTAATGGATTATTCCTGATTTTAAGCTCTTTTTTCACTTTCCCGAACTTAAAAAAATTATTTTTCATATATAGTTCCTTCTATAATATAGAAAAACACTTTAAACAAATAATATAATGTAAAATGAACAAAAAGAATTTTTTTTAATTTTCCACACCGGGATTCGAACCCGCGCCGTCTCGCTCTGCTGCTATCACGCTATCCACTCCACCACGTATACACGTTGAGCGTGTTACCTCATGGCTTCAAAAGCACCCCGGTCAGTTGATCGATGTACTTTGGGAGCCCATTGCGACCCTCCTAATTTACCTATAAATATTTCCTTTGGCACAGAGGTTGGGGGCATGGTACCCTATTTTGGTACCGAGTTTGAGATTTATTACTGAATATTAAAGCGAGTTACGTGGTCTTGAAAATTGACCCGTACATACCAATTTTATGTTATTTTTTAATCCATTATGCGTTCTTTATGGAAGAAAGAGGATTGTTTTTATACAGAGAACATACTAGGCAGGCCAAACTATTGAAAATATTGTAAATAATAAGAATAAATGAATTTTAATTGATTTTTCCTGTTTTTAAGCTCTGTTTTCACTTTCCCGAACATAAAAAAATTATTTTTCATACATAGTTCCTTCTATAATATAGAAAAACACATTAAACAAATAATATAATGTAAAATTAACAAAAGAAAAAAATTTAAAAATTGTCCACACCGGGATTCGAACCCGCGCCGTCTCTCTCAGCTGCTATCACGCTATCCTCTCCACCACGCATACACGGAGAGCGTGCTACTCCATGCCTTCAGAAGCACTCTCGCGGTCAGTTGATCGATGTACTTCGGGAGCCCATTGAGACCCTCCTAATTAACCTATAAATATTTCCTTTGGCACAGAGTTTGGGGACGAGGTACCCTATTTTGGTACCGAGTGTTAGATTTATAACTTAGTATTAAAGCGAGTTACGTGGTCTTGAAAATTGACCCGTACATACCAATTTTATGTTATTTTTTATTCCATTATGCGTTCTTTAACGAAGAAATAGAATTGTTTTTATACAGAGAACATACTAGGAAGGCAAAACTATCGAAAGTATTGTAAATAATATGAATAAATTAATTTTAATGGATTATTCCTGATTTTAAGCTCTTTTTTCACTTTCCCGAACTTAAAAAAATTATTTTTCATATATAGTTCCTTCTATAATATAGAAAAACACTTTAAACAAATAATATAATGTAAAATGAACAAAAAGAATTTTTTTTAATTTTCCACACCGGGATTCGAACCCGCGCCGTTTCTCTCAGCTGCTATCATGCTATCCTCTCCACCACGCATACACGGTGAGCGTGCTACTCCATGCCTTCAGAAGCACTCTCGCGGTCAGTTGATAGATGTACTTCGGGGGCCCATTACGACCCTCCTAGTTAACTTAAAAATTTTTCCTTTGGCACAGAGGTTGGGGACGAGGTACCCTATTTTGGTACCGAGTTTGAGATTTATAACATAGTATGAAAGCGATTTACGTGGTCTTGAAAATTGACCTGTACATACCAATTTTATGTTATTTTTTAATCCATTATGCGTTCTTTAACGAAGAAAGAGAATTGTTTTTAAACAGAGAACATACTAGGCAGGTCAAACTATCGAAATTATTGTAAATAATATGAATAAATTAATTTTAATTGATTTTTTCCTGTTTTTAAGCTCTGTTCTCACTTTCCCGAACATAAAAAAATTATTTTTCATACATAGTTCCTTCTATAATATACAAAAACACATTAAACAAATAATATAATGTAACATTAACAAAAGAAAAAAATTTTAAAATTGTCCACACCGGGATTCGAACCCGCGCCGTCTCTCTCAGCTGCCATCACGCTATCCTCTCCACCACGCATACACGGTGAGCGTGCTACTCCATGCCTTCAGAAGCACTCTCGCGGTCAGTTGATCGATGTACTTCGGGAGCCCATTGAGACCCTCCTAATTAACCTATAAATATTTCCTTTGGCACAGAGGTTGGGGGCATGGTACCCTATTTTGGTACCGAGTGTTAGATTTATAACTTACTATTAAAGCGAGTTACGTGGTCTTGAAAATTGACCCGTACATACCAATTTTATGTTATTTTTTATTCCATTATGCGTTCTTTAACGAAGAAAGAGAATTGTTTTTATACAGAGAACATACTAGGAAGGCAAAACTATCGAAAGTATTGTAAATAATATGAATAAATTAATTTTAATGGATTATTCCTGATTTTAAGCTCTTTTTTTACTTTCCCGAACTTAAAAAAAATTATTTTTCATATATAGTTCCTTCTATAATATAGAAAAACACTTTAAACAAATAATATAATGTAAAATGAACAAAAAGAATTTTTTTTAATTTTCCACACCGGGATTCGAACCCGCGCCGTCTCGCTCTGCTGCTATCACGCTATCCACTCCACCACGTATACACGTTGAGCGTGTTACCTCATGGCTTCAAAAGCACCCCGGTCAGTTGATCGATGTACTTTGGGAGCCCATTGCGACCCTCCTAATTAACCTATAAATATTTCCTTTGGCACAGAGGTTGGGGGCATGGTACCCTATTTTGGTACCGAGTTTGAGATTTATTACTGAATATTAAAGCGAGTTACGTGGTCTTGAAAATTGACCCGTACATACCAATTTTATGTTATTTTTTAATCCATTATGCGTTCTTTATGGAAGAAAGAGGATTGTTTTTATACAGAGAACATACTAGGCAGGCCAAACTATTGAAAATATTGTAAATAATAAGAATAAATGAATTTTAATTGATTTTTCCTGTTTTTAAGCTCTGTTTTCACTTTCCCGAACATAAAAAAATTATTTTTCATACATAGTTCCTTCTATAATATAGAAAAACACATTAAACAAATAATATAATGTAAAATTAACAAAAGAAAAAAATTTAAAAATTGTCCACACCGGGATTCGAACCCGCGCCGTCTCTCTCAGCTGCAATCACGCTATCCGCTCCACCACGCATACACGGTGAGCGTGCTACTCCATGCCTTCAGAAGCACTCTCCCGGTCAGTTGATCGATGTACTTCGGGGGCCCATTGCGACCCTCCTAATTTACCTATCAATATATTTCCTTTGGCAGAGAGGTTGGGGGCATGGTACCCTATTTTGGTACCGATTTTGAGATTTATAACTTAGTATTAAAGCCAGTTAC
Organism: Parasteatoda lunata; assembly: GCA_949128135.1. NCBI lineage: Eukaryota > Metazoa > Arthropoda > Arachnida > Araneae > Theridiidae > Parasteatoda > Parasteatoda lunata. The sequence continues at coordinate 67,400,298 of OX421981.1, read as the reverse complement.
GTGGTCTTGAAAATTGACCCGTACATACCAATTTTATGTCATTTTTTATTCCATTATGCGCTCTTTAACGAAGAAAGAGAATTGTTTTTAAACAGAGAACATACTAGGAAGGCAAAACTATCGAAAGTATTGTAAATAATATGAATAAATTAATTTTAATTGATTTTTCCTGATTTTAAGCTCTTTCACTTTCCCGAACTTAAAAAAATTATTTTTCATATATAGTTCCTTCTATAATATAGAAAAACACATTAAACAAATAATATAATGTAAAATTAACAAAAAGAATTTTTTTTAATTTTCCACACCGGGATTCGAACCCGCGCCGTCTCGCTCAGCTGCTATCACGCTATCCACTCCTTCACGTATACACGGTGAGCGTGTTACTTCATGGCTTCAAAAGCACCCCGGTCAGTTGATCGATGTACTTTGGGAGCCCATTGTGACCATCCTAATTAACCTATAAACATTTCCTTTGGCACAGAGGTTGGGGGCATGGGACCCTATTTTGGTACCGAGTTGGAGATTTATAACTTAATATTAAAGCGAGTTACGTGGTCTTGAAAATTGACCCGTACATACGAATTTTATGTTATTTTTTATTCCATTATGCGTTCTTTAACGAAGAAAGAGGATTGTTTTTATACAGATAACATACTAGGCAGGTCAAACTATCGAAATTATAGTAAATAATATGAATAAATTAATTTTAATTGATTTTTTCCTGTTTTTAAGCTCTGTTCTCACTTTCCCGAACATAAAAAAATTATTTTTCATACATAGTTCCTTCCATAATATAGAAAAACACATTAAACAAATAATATAATGTAAAATTAACAAAAGAAAAAAAATTAAAAATTGTCCACACCGGGATTCGAACCCGCGCCGTCTCTCTCAGCTGCTATCACGCTATCCTCTCCACCACGCATACACGGTGAGCGTGCTACTCCATGCCTTCAGAAGCACTCTCGCGGTCAGTTGATCGATGTACTTCGGGAGCCCATTGAGACCCTCCTAATTAACCTATAAATATTTCCTTTGGCACAGAGGTTGGGGACGAGGTACCCTATTTTGGTACCGAGTGTTAGATTTATAACTTAGTATTAAAGCGAGTTACGTGGTCTTGAAAATTGACCCGTACATACCAATTTTATGTTATTTTTTATTCCATTATGCGTTCTTTAACGAAGAAATAGAATTGTTTTTATACAGAGAACATACTAGGAAGGCAAAACTATCGAAAGTATTGTAAATAATATGAATAAATTAATTTTAATGGATTATTCCTGATTTTAAGCTCTTTTTTCACTTTCCCGAACTTAAAAAAATTATTTTTCATATATAGTTCCTTCTATAATATAGAAAAACACTTTAAACAAATTTAATGTAAAATGAACAAAAAGAATTTTTTTTAATTTTCCACACCGGGATTCGAACCCGCGCCGTCTCTCTCAGCTGCTATCACGCTATCCTCTCCACCACGCATACACGGTGAGCGTGCTACTCCATGCCTTCAGAAGCACTCTCGCGGTCAGTTGATAGATGTACTTCGGGGGCCCATTACGACCCTCCTAGTTAACTTAAAAATTTTTCCTTTGGCACAGAGGTTGGGGACGAGGTACCCTATTTTGGTACCGAGTTTGAGATTTATAACATAGTATGAAAGCGAGTTACGTGGTCTTGAAAATTAACCTGTACATACCAATTTTATGTTATTTTTTAATCCATTATGCGTTCTTTAACGAAGAAAGAGAATTGTTTTTAAACAGAGAACATACTAGGCAGGTCAAACTATCGAAATTATTGTAAATAATATGAATAAATTAATTTTAATTGATTTTTTCCTGTTTTTAAGCTCTGTTCTCACTTTCCCGAACATAAAAAAATTATTTTTCATACATAGTTCCTTCTATAATATACAAAAACACATTAAACAAATAATATAATGTAACATTAACAAAAGAAAAAAATTTAAAAATTGTCCACACTGGGATTCGAACCCGCGCCGTCTCTCTCAGCTGCCATCACGCTATCCTCTCCACCACGCATACACGGTGAGCGTGCTACTCCATGCCTTCAGAAGCACTCTTGCGGTCAGTTGATCGATGTACTTCGGGAGCCCATTGAGACCCTCCTAATTAACCTATAAATATTTCCTTTGGCACAGAGGTTGGGGGCATGGTACCCTATTTTGGTACCGAGTGTTAGATTTATAACTTACTATTAAAGCGAGTTACGTGGTCTTGAAAATTGACCCGTACATACCAATTTTATGTTATTTTTTATTCCATTATGCGTTCTTTAACGAAGAAAGAGAATTGTTTTTATACAGAGAACATACTAGGAAGGCAAAACTATCGAAAGTATTGTAAATAATATGAATAATTTAATTTTAATGGATTATTCCTGATTTTAAGCTCTTTTTTCACTTTCCCGAACTTAAAAAAATTATTTTTCATATATAGTTCCTTCTATAATATAGAAAAACACTTTAAACAAATAATATAATGTAAAATGAACAAAAAGAATTTTTTTTAATTTTCCACACCGGGATTCGAACCCGCGCCGTCTCGCTCTGCTGCTATCACGCTATCCACTCCACCACGTATACACGTTGAGCGTGTTACCTCATGGCTTCAAAAGCACCCCGGTCAGTTGATCGATGTACTTTGGGAGCCCATTGCGACCCTCCTAATTAACCTATAAATATTTCCTTTGGCACAGAGGTTGGGGGCATGGTACCCTATTTTGGTACCGAGTTTGAGATTTATTACTGAATATTAAAGCGAGTTACGTGGTCTTGAAAATTGACCCGTACATACCAATTTTATGTTATTTTTTAATCCATTATGCGTTCTTTATGGAAGAAAGAGGATTGTTTTTATACAGAGAACATACTAGGCAGGCCAAACTATTGAAAATATTGTAAATAATAAGAATAAATGAATTTTAATTGATTTTTCCTGTTTTTAAGCTCTGTTTTCACTTTCCCGAACATAAAAAAATTATTTTTCATACATAGTTCCTTCTATAATATAGAAAAACACATTAAACAAATAATATAATGTAAAATTAACAAAAGAAAAAAATTTAAAAATTGTCCACACCGGGATTCGAACCCGCGCCGTCTCTCTCAGCTGCTATCACGCTATCCTCTCCACCACGCATACACGGAGAGCGTGCTACTCCATGCCTTCAGAAGCACTCTCGCGGTCAGTTGATCGATGTACTTCGGGAGCCCATTGAGACCCTCCTAATTAACCTATAAATATTTCCTTTGGCACAGAGTTTGGGGACGAGGTACCCTATTTTGGTACCGAGTGTTAGATTTATAACTTAGTATTAAAGCGAGTTACGTGGTCTTGAAAATTGACCCGTACATACCAATTTTATGTTATTTTTTATTCCATTATGCGTTCTTTAACGAAGAAATAGAATTGTTTTTATACAGAGAACATACTAGGAAGGCAAAACTATCGAAAGTATTGTAAATAATATGAATAAATTAATTTTAATGGATTATTCCTGATTTTAAGCTCTTTTTTCACTTTCCCGAACTTAAAAAAATTATTTTTCATATATAGTTCCTTCTATAATATAGAAAAACACTTTAAACAAATAATATAATGTAAAATGAACAAAAAGAATTTTTTTTAATTTTCCACACCGGGATTCGAACCCGCGCCGTTTCTCTCAGCTGCTATCATGCTATCCTCTCCACCACGCATACACGGTGAGCGTGCTACTCCATGCCTTCAGAAGCACTCTCGCGGTCAGTTGATAGATGTACTTCGGGGGCCCATTACGACCCTCCTAGTTAACTTAAAAAATTTTCCTTTGGCACAGAGGTTGGGGACGAGGTACCCTATTTTGGTACCGAGTTTGAGATTTATAACATAGTATGAAAGCGATTTACGTGGTCTTGAAAATTGACCTGTACATACCAATTTTATGTTATTTTTTAATCCATTATGCGTTCTTTAACGAAGAAAGAGAATTGTTTTTAAACAGAGAACATACTAGGCAGGTCAAACTATCGAAATTATTGTAAATAATATGAATAAATTAATTTTAATTGATTTTTTCCTGTTTTTAAGCTCTGTTCTCACTTTCCCGAACATAAAAAAATTATTTTTCATACATAGTTCCTTCTATAATATACAAAAACACATTAAACAAATAATATAATGTAACATTAACAAAAGAAAAAAATTTTAAAATTGTCCACACCGGGATTCGAACCCGCGCCGTCTCTCTCAGCTGCCATCACGCTATCCTCTCCACCACGCATACACGGTGAGCGTGCTACTCCATGCCTTCAGAAGCACTCTCGCGGTCAGTTGATCGATGTACTTCGGGAGCCCATTGAGACCCTCCTAATTAACCTATAAATATTTCCTTTGGCACAGAGGTTGGGGGCATGGTACCCTATTTTGGTACCGAGTGTTAGATTTATAACTTACTATTAAAGCGAGTTACGTGGTCTTGAAAATTGACCCGTACATACCAATTTTATGTTATTTTTTATTCCATTATGCGTTCTTTAACGAAGAAAGAGAATTGTTTTTATACAGAGAACATACTAGGAAGGCAAAACTATCGAAAGTATTGTAAATAATATGAATAAATTAATTTTAATGGATTATTCCTGATTTTAAGCTCTTTTTTTACTTTCCCGAACTTAAAAAAAATTATTTTTCATATATAGTTCCTTCTATAATATAGAAAAACACTTTAAACAAATAATATAATGTAAAATGAACAAAAAGAATTTTTTTTAATTTTCCACACCGGGATTCGAACCCGCGCCGTCTCGCTCTGCTGCTATCACGCTATCCACTCCACCACGTATACACGTTGAGCGTGTTACCTCATGGCTTCAAAAGCACCCCGGTCAGTTGATCGATGTACTTTGGGAGCCCATTGCGACCCTCCTAATTAACCTATAAATATTTCCTTTGGCACAGAGGTTGGGGGCATGGTACCCTATTTTGGTACCGAGTTTGAGATTTATTACTGAATATTAAAGCGAGTTACGTGGTCTTGAAAATTGACCCGTACATACCAATTTTATGTTATTTTTTAATCCATTATGCGTTCTTTATGGAAGAAAGAGGATTGTTTTTATACAGAGAACATACTAGGCAGGCCAAACTATTGAAAATATTGTAAATAATAAGAATAAATGAATTTTAATTGATTTTTCCTGTTTTTAAGCTCTGTTTTCACTTTCCCGAACATAAAAAAATTATTTTTCATACATAGTTCCTTCTATAATATAGAAAAACACATTAAACAAATAATATAATGTAAAATTAACAAAAGAAAAAAATTTAAAAATTGTCCACACCGGGATTCGAACCCGCGCCGTCTCTCTCAGCTGCTATCACGCTATCCTCTCCACCACGCATACACGGCGAGCGTGCTACTCCATGCCTTCTGAAGCACTCTCGCGGTCAGTTGATCGATGTACTTCGGGGGCCCATTACGACCCTCCTAGTTAACTTATAAATTTTTCCTTTGGCACAGAGGTTGGGGGCATGGGACCCTATTTTGGTACCGAGTTGGAGATTTATAACTTAATATTAAAGCGAGTTACGTGGTCTTGAAAATTGACCCGTACATACCAATTTTATGTTATTTTTTATTCCATTATGCGTTCTTTAACGAAGAAAGAGGATTGTTTTTATACAGATAACATACTAGGCAGGTCAAACTATCAAAATTATTGTAAATAATATGAATAAATTAATTTTAATTGATTTTTTCCTGTTTTTAAGCTCTGTTCTCACTTTCCCGAACATAAAAAAATTATTTTTCATACATAGTTCCTTCTATAATATACAAAAACACATTAAACAAATAATATAATGTAACATTAACAAAAGAAAAAAATTTAAAAATTGTCCACACCGGGATTCGAACCCGCGCCGTCTCTCTCAGCTGCCATCACGCTATCCTCTCCACCACGCATACACGGTGAGCGTGCTACTCCATGCCTTCAGAAGCACTCTCGCGGTCAGTTGATCGATGTACTTCGGGAGCCCATTGAGACCCTCCTAATTAACCTATAAATATTTCCTTTGGCACAGAGGTTGGGGGCATGGTACCCTATTTTGGTACCGAGTGTTAGATTTATTACTGAATATTAAAGCGAGTTACGTGGTCTTGAAAATTGACCCGTACATACCAATTTTATGTTATTTTTTAATCCATTATGCGTTCTTTATGGAAGAAAGAGGATTGTTTTTATACAGAGAACATACTAGGCAGGCCAAACTATTGAAAATATTGTAAATAATAAGAATAAATGAATTTTAATTGATTTTTCCTGTTTTTAAGCTCTGTTTTCACTTTCCCGAACATAAAAAAATTATTTTTCATACATAGTTCCTTCTATAATATAGAAAAACACATTAAACAAATAATATAATGTAAAATTAACAAAAGAAAAAAATTTAAAAATTGTCCACACCGGGATTCGAACCCGCGCCGTCTCTCTCAGCTGCTATCACGCTATCCTCTCCACCACGCATACACGGCGAGCGTGCTACTCCATGCCTTCTGAAGCACTCTCGCGGTCAGTTGATCGATGTACTTCGGGGGCCCATTACGACCCTCCTAGTTAACTTATAAATTTTTCCTTTGACACAGAGGTTGGGGGCATGGGACCCTATTTTGGTACCGAGTTGGAGATTTATAACTTAATATTAAAGCGAGTTACGTGGTCTTGAAAATTGACCCGTACATACCAATTTTATGTTATTTTTTATTCCATTATGCGTTCTTTAACGAAGAAAGAGGATTGTTTTTATACAGATAACGCACTAGGCAGGTCAAACTATCGAAATTATTGTAAATAATATGAATAAATTAATTTTAATTGATTTTTTCCTGTTTTTAAGCTCTGTTCTCACTTTCCCGAACATAAAAAAATTATTTTTCATACATAGTTCCTTCTATAATATAGAAAAACACATTAAACAAATAATATAATGTAAAATTAACAAAAGAAAAAAATTTAAAAATTGTCCACACCGGGATTCGAACCCGCGCCGTCTCTCTCAGCTGCTATCACGCTATCCTCTCCACCACGCATACACGGTGAGCGTGCTACTCCATGCCTTCAGAAGCACTCTCGCGGTCAGTTGATCGATGTACTTCGGGAGCCCATTGAGACCCTCCTAATTAACCTATAAATATTTCCTTTGGCACAGAGGCTGGGGACGAGGTACCCTATTTTGGTACCGAGTGTTAGATTTATAACTTAGTATTAAAGCGAGTTACGTGGTCTTGAAAATTGACCCGTACATACCAATTTTATGTTATTTTTTATTCCATTATGCGTTCTTTAACGAAGAAATAGAATTGTTTTTATACAGAGAACATACTAGGAAGGCAAAACTATCGAAAGTATTGTAAATAATATGAATAAATTAATTTTAATGGATTATTCCTGATTTTAAGCTCTTTTTTCACTTTCCCGAACTTAAAAAAATTATTTTTCATATATAGTTCCTTCTATAATATAGAAAAACACTTTAAACATATAATATAATGTAAAATGAACAAAAAGAATTTTTTTTAATTTTCCACACCGGGATTCGAACCCGCGCCGTCTCTCTCAGCTGCTATCACGCTATCCTCTCCACCACGCATACACGGTGAGCGTCCTACTCCATGCCTTCAGAAGCACTCTCGCGGTCAGTTGATCGATGTACTTCGGGGGCCCATTACGACCCTCCTAGTTAACTTAAAAATTTTTCCTTTGGCAGAGAGGTTGGGGACGAGGTACCCTATTTTGGTACCGAGTTTGAGATTTATAACTTAGTATGAAAGCGAGTTACGTGGTCTTGAAAATTGACCTGTACATACCAATTTTATGTTATTTTTTAATCCATTATGCGTTCTTTAACGAAGAAAGAGAATTGTTTTTAAACAGAGAACATACTAGGAAGGCAAAACTATCGAAAGTATTGTAAATAATATGAATAAATTAATTTTAATTGATTTTTCCTGATTTTAAGCTCTTTCACTTTCCCGAACTTAAAAAAATTATTTTTCATATATAGTTCCTTCTATAATATAGAAAAACACATTAAACAAATAATATAATGTAAAATTAACAAAAGAAAAAAAAAATTAAAAATTGTCCACGCCGGGATTCGAACCCGCGCCGTCTCGCTCAGCTGCTATCACGCTATCCACTCCTTCACGTATACACGGTGAGCGTGTTACTTCATGGCTTCAAAAGCACCCCGGTCAGTTGATCGATGTACTTTGGGCGCCCATTGTGACCATCCTAATTAACCTATAAACATTTCCTTTGGCACAGAGGTTGGGGGCATGGGACCCTATTTTGGTACCGAGTTGGAGATTTATAACTTAATATTAAAGCGAGTTACGTGGTCTTGAAAATTGACCCGTACATACCAATTTTATGTTATTTTTTATTCCATTATGCGTTCTTTAACGAAGAAAGAGGATTGTTTTTATACAGATAACATACTAGGCAGGTCAAACTATCGAAATTATTGTAAATAATATGAATAAATTAATTTTAATTGATTTTTTCCTGTTTTTAAGCTCTGTTCTCACTTTCCCGAACATAAAAAAATTATTTTTCATACATAGTTCCTTCTATAATATACAAAAACACATTAAACAAATAATATAATGTAACATTAACAAAAGAAAAAAATTTAAAAATTGTCCACACCGGGATTCGAACCCGCGCCGTCTCTCTCAGCTGCCATCACGCTATCCTCTCCACCACGCATACACGGTGAGCGTGCTACTCCATGCCTTCAGAAGCACTCTCGCGGACAGTTGATCGATGTACTTCGGGAGCCCATTGAGACCCTCCTAATTAACCTATAAACATTTCCTTTGGCACAGAGGTTGGGGGCATGGGACCCTATTTTGGTACCGAGTTGGAGATTTATAACTTAATATTAAAGCGAGTTACGTGGTCTTGAAAATTGACCCGTACATACCAATTTTATGTTATTTTTTAATCCATTATGCGTTCTTTATGGAAGAAAGAGGATTGTTTTTATACAGAGAACATACTAGGCAGGCCAAACTATTGAAAGTATTGTAAATAATAAGAATAAATGAATTTTAATTGATTTTTCCTGTTTTTAAGCTCTGTTTTCACTTTCCCGAACATAAAAAAAAATTTTTTCATACATAGTTCCTTCTATAATATAGAGAAACACATTAAACAAATAATATTATGTAAAATTAACAAAAGAAAAAAATTTAAAAATTGTCCACACCGGGATTCGAACCCGCGCCGTCTCTCTCAGCTGCTATCACGCTATCCTCTCCACCACGCATACACGGTGAGCGTGCTACTCCATGCCTTCAGAAGCACTCTCGCGGTCAGTTGATCGATGTACTTCGGGAGCCCATTGAGACCCTCCTAAATAACCTATAAATATTTCCTTTGGCACAGAGGTTGGGGACGAGGTACCCTATTTTGGTACCGAGTTTGAGATTTATAACTTAGTATGAAAGCGAGTTACGTGGTCTTGAAAATTGACCCGTACATACCAATTTTATGTTATTTTTTATTCCATTATGCGTTCTTTAACGAAGAAAGAGAATTGTTTTTATACAGAGAACATACTACGAAGGCAAAACTATCGAAAGTATTGTAAATAATATGAATAAATTAATTGTAATTGATTATTCCTGATTTTAAGCTCTGTTTTCACTTTCCCGAACTTAAAAAAATTATTTTTCATATATAGTTCCTTCTATAATATAGAAAAACACATTAAAAAAATAATATAATGTAAAATGAACAAAAAAAATTTTTTTTTTAATTTTCCACAGAGGGATTTGAACCCGCGCCGTCTCGCTCAGCTGCTATCACGCTATCCACTCCATCACGTATACACGGTGAGCGTGTTACTTCATGGCTTCAAAAGCACCCCGGTCAGTTGATCGATGTACTTTGGGAGCCCATTGTGACCCTCCTAGTCAACTTATAAATTTTTCCTTTGGCACAGAGGTTGGGGACGAGGTACCCTATTTTGATACCGAGTTTGAGATTTATAACTTAGTATGAAAGCAAGTTACGTGGTCTTGAAAATTGACCCGTACATACCAATTTTATGTTATTTTTTAATCCATTATGCGTTCTTTATGGAAGAAAGAGGATTGTTTTTATACAGAGAACATACTAGGCAGGCCAAACTATTGAAAGTATTGTAAATAATAAGAATAAATGAATTTTAATTGATTTTTCCTGTTTTTAAGCTCTGTTTTCACTTTCCCGAACATAAAAAATTTTTTTTTTCATACATAGTTCCTTCTATAATATAGAAAAACACATTAAACAAATAATATTATGTAAAATTAACAAAAGAAAAAAATTTATAAATTGTCCACACCGGGATTCGAACCCGCGCCGTCTCTCTCAGCTGCTATCACGCTATCCTCTCCACCACGCATACACGGTGAGTGTGCTACTCCATGCCTTCAGAAGCACTCTCGCGGTCAGTTGATCGATGTACTTCGGGAGCCCATTGAGACCCTCCTAATTAACCTATAAATATTTCCTTTGGCACAGAGGTTGGGGACGAGGTACCCTATTTTGGTACCGAGTTTGGACTTATAACTTAATATTAAAGCGAGTTACGTATTACGTTTACGAGTTGAAAATTGACCCGTACATACCAATTTTATGTTATTTTTTATTCCATTATGCGTTCTTTAACGAAGAAAGAGGATTGTTTTTATACAGATAACATACTAGGCAGGCCAAACTATCGAAATTATTGTAAATAATATGAATAAATTAATTTTAATTGATTTTTTCCTGTTTTTAAGCTCTGTTCTCACTTTCCCGAACTTAAAAAAATTATTTTTCATATATAGTTCCTTCTATAATATAGAAACACACATTAAATAAATAATATAATGTAAAATGTACAAAAAAAAATTTTTTTTTAATTTTCCACACCGGTAATCGAACCCGCGCCGTCTCGATCAGCTGCAATCACGCTATCCACTCCACCACGTATACACGGTGAGCGTGTTACTTCATGGCTTCAAAAGCACCCCGGTCAGTTGATCGATGTACTTCGGGGGCCCATTACGACCCTCCTAGTTAACTTAAAAATTTTTCCTTTGGCAGAGAGGTTGGGGACGAGGTACCCTATTTTGGTACCGAGTTTGAGATTTATAACTTAGTATGAAAAAGAGTTACGTGGTCTTGAAAATTGACCTGTACATACCAATTTTATGTTATTTTTTAATCCATTATGCGTTCTTTAACGAAGAAAGAGAATTGTTTTTAAACAGAGAACATACTAGGAAGGCAAAACTATCGAAAGTATTGTAAATAATATGAATAAATTAATTTTAATTGATTTTTCCTGATTTTAAGCTCTTTCACTTTCCCGAACTTAAAAAAATTATTTTTCATATATAGTTCCTTCTATAATATAGAAAAACACATTAAACAAATAATATAATGTAAAATTAACAAAAGAAAAAAAAATTAAAAATTGTCCACGCCGGGATTTCAACCCGCGCCGTCTCGCTCAGCTGCTATCACGCTATCCACTCCTTCACGTATACACGGTGAGCGTGTTACTTCATGGCTTCAAAAGCACCCCGGTCAGTTGATCGATGTACTTTGGGAGCCCATTGTGACCATCCTAATTAACCTATAAACATTTCCTTTGGCACTGAGGTTGGGGGCATGGGACCCTATTTTGGTACCGAGTTGGAGATTTATAACTTAATATTAAAGCGAGTTACGTGGTCTTGAAAATTGACCCGTACATACCAATTTTATGTTATTTTTTAATCCATTATGCGTTCTTTATGGAAGAAAGAGGATTGTTTTTATACAGAGAACATACTAGGCAGGCCAAACTATTGAAAGTATTGTAAATAATAAGAATAAATGAATTTTAATTGATTTTTCCTGTTTTTAAGCTCTGTTTTCACTTTCCCGAACATAAAAAAAAAAAATTTTCATACATAGTTCCTTCTATAATATAGAAAAACACATTAAACAAATAATATTATGTAAAATTAACAAAAGAAAAAAATTTAAAAATTGTCCACACCGGGATTCGAACCCGCGCCGTCTCTCTCAGCTGCTATCACGCTATCCTCTCCACCACGCATACACGGTGAGCGTGCTACTCCATGCCTTCAGAAGCACTCTCGCGGTCAGTTGATCGATGTACTTCGGGAGCCCATTGAGACCCTCCTAATTAACCTATAAATATTTCCTTTGGCACAGAGGTTGGGGACGAGGTACCCTATTTTGGTACCGAGTTTGAGATTTATAACTTAGTATGAAAGCGAGTTACGTGGTCTTGAAAATTGACCCGTACATACCAATTTTATGTTATTTTTTATTCCATTATGCGTTCTTTAACGAAGAAAGAGAATTGTTTTTATACAGAGAACATACTACGAAGGCAAAACTATCGAAAGTATTGTAAATAATATGAATAAATTAATTGTAATTGATTATTCCTGATTTTAAGCTCTGTTTTCACTTTCCCGAACTTAAAAAATTATTTTTCATATATAGTTCCTTCTATAATATAGAAAAACACATTAAAAAAATAATATAATGTAAAATGAACAAAAAAAATTTTTTTTTTAATTTTCCACAGAGGGATTTGAACCCGCGCCGTCTCGCTCAGCTGCTATCACGCTATCCACTCCATCACGTATACACGGTGAGCGTGTTACTTCATGGCTTCAAAAGCACCCCGGTCAGTTGATCGATGTACTTTGGGAGCCCATTGTGACCCTCCTAGTTAACTTATAAATTTTTCCTTTGGCACAGAGGTTGGGGACGAGGTACCCTATTTTGGTACCGAGTTTGAGATTTATAACTTAGTATGAAAGCAAGTTACGTGGTCTTGAAAATTGACCCGTACATACCAATTTTATGTTATTTTTTAATCCATTATGCGTTCTTTATGGAAGAAAGAGGATTGTTTTTATACAGAGAACATACTAGGCAGGCCAAACTATTGAAAGTATTGTAAATAATAAGAATAAATGAATTTTAATTGATTTTTCCTGTTTTTAAGCTCTGTTTTCACTTTCCCGAACATAAAAAATTTTTTTTTCATACATGGTTCCTTCTATAATATAGAAAAACACATTAAACAAATAATATTATGTAAAATTAACAAAAGAAAAAAATTTATAAATTGTCCACACCGGGATTCGAACCCGCGCCGTCTCTCTCAGCTGCTATCACGCTATCCTCTCCACCACGCATACACGGTGAGTGTGCTACTCCATGCCTTCAGAAGCACTCTCGCGGTCAGTTGATCGATGTACTTCGGGAGCCCATTGAGACCCTCCTAACTAACCTATAAATATTTCCTTTGGCACAGAGGTTGGGGACGAGGTACCCTATTTTGGTACCGAGTTTGAGATTTATAACTTAATATTAAAGCGAGTTACGTATTACGTTTACGAGTTGAAAATTGACCCGTACATACCAATTTTATGTTATTTTTTATTCCATTATGCGTTCTTTAACGAAGAAAGAGGATTGTTTTTATACAGATAACATACTAGGCAGGCCAAACTATCGAAATTATTGTAAATAATATGAATAAATTAATTTTAATTGATTTTTTCCTGTTTTTAAGCTCTGTTCTCACTTTCCCGAACTTAAAAAAATTATTTTTCATATATAGTTCCTTCTATAATATAGAAACACACATTAAATAAATAATATAATGTAAAATGAACAAAAAAAAATTTTTTTTTAATTTTCCACACCGGTAATCGAACCCGCGCCGTCTCGCTCAGCTGCAATCACGCTATCCACTCCACCACGTATACACGGTGAGCGTGTTACTTCATGGCTTCAAAAGCACCCCGGTCAGTTGATCGATGTACTTTGGGAGCCCATTGCGACCCTCCTAATTAACCTATAAATATTTCCTTTGGCACAGAGGTTGGGGGCATGGTACCCTATTTTGGTACCGAGTTTGAGATTTATAACTTAATATTAGAGCGAGTTACGTATTACGTTTTCGAGTTGAAAATTGACCCGTACATACCAAATTTATGTTATTTTTTATTCCATTATGTGTTCTTTAACGAAGAAAGAGGATTGTTTTTATACAGATAACATACTAGGCAGGCCAAACTATCGAAATTATTGTAAATAATATGAATAAATTAATTTTAATTGATTTTTTATGTTTTTAAGCTCTGTTCTCACTTTCCCGAACTTAAAAAAATTATTTTTCATATATAGTTCCTTCTATAATATAGAAAAACACATTAAATAAATAATATAATGTAAAATGAACAAAAAAAAATTTTTTTTTTAATTTTCCACCCCGGGATTCGAACCCGCGCCGTCTCGCTCAGCTGCTATCACGCTATCCACTCCACCACGTATACACGGTGAGCGTGTTACTTCATGGCTTCAAAAGCACCCCGGTCAGTTGATCGATGTACTTTGGGAGCCCATTGCGACCCTCCTAATTAACCTATAAATATTTCCTTTGGCACAGAGGTTGGGGGCATGGTACCCTGTTTTGGTACCGAGTTTGAGATTTATAACTTAATATTAAAGCGAGTTACGTATTACGTTTACGAGTTGAAAATTGACCCGTACATACCAATTTTATGTTATTTTTTATTCCATTATGCGTTCTTTAACGAAGAAAGAGGATTGTTTTTATACAGATAACATACTAGGCAGGCCAAACTATCGAAATTATTGTAAATAATATGAATAAATTAATTTTAATTGATTTTTTCCTGTTTTTAGGCTCTGTTCTCACTTCTCCACCACGTATACACGTTGAGCGTGTTACCTCATGGCTTCAAAAGCACCCCGGTCAGTTGATCCATGTACTTTGGGAGCCCATTGCGACCCTCCTAATTAACCTATAAATATTTCCTTTGGCACAGAGGTTGGGGGCATGGTACCCTATTTTGGTACCGAGTTTGAGATTTATTACTGAATATTAAAGCGAGTTACGTGGTCTTGAAAATTGACCCGTACATACCAATTTTATGTTATTTTTTAATCCATTATGCGTTCTTTATGGAAGAAAGAGGATTGTTTTTATACAGAGAACATACTAGGCAGGCCAAACTATTGAAAGTATTGTAAATAATAAGAATAAATGAATTTTAATTGATTTTTCCTGTTTTTAAGCTCTGTTTTCACTTTCCCGAACATAAAAAAATTATTTTTCATACATAGTTCCTTCTATAATACAGAAAAACACATTAAACAAATAATATTATGTAAAATTAACAAAAGAAAAAAATTTAAAAATTGTCCACACCGGGATTCGAACCCGCGCCGTCTCTCTCAGCTGCTATCACGCTATCCTCTCCACCACGCATACACGGTGAGCGTGCTACTCCATGCCTTCAGAAGCACTCTCGCGGTCAGTTGATCGATGTACTTCGGGAGCCCATTGAGACCCTCCTAATTAACCTATAAATATTTCCTTTGGCACAGAGGTTGGGGACGAGGTACCCTATTTTGGTACCGAGTTTGAGATTTATAACTTAATATTAAAGCGAGTTACGTATTACGTTTACGAGTTGAAAATTGACCCGTACATACCAATTTTATGTTATTTTTTATTCCATTATGCGTTCTTTAACGAAGAAAGAGGATTGTTTTTATACAGATAACATACTAGGCAGGCCAAACTATCGAAATTATTGTAAATAATATGAATAAATTAATTTTAATTGATTTTTTCCTGTTTTTAAGCTCTGTTCTCACTTTCCCGAACTTAAAAAAATTATTTTTCATATATAGTTCCTTCTATAATATAGAAACACACATTAAATAAATAATATAATGTAAAATGAACAAAAAAAAATTTTTTTTTAATTTTCCACACCGGTAATCGAACCCGCGCCGTCTCGCTCAGCTGCAATCACGCTATCCACTCCACCACGTATACACGGTGAGCGTGTTACTTCATGGCTTCAAAAGCACCCCGGTCAGTTGATCGATGTACTTTGGGAGCCCATTGCGACCCTCCTAATTAACCTATAAATATTTCCTTTGGCACAGAGGTTGGGGGCATGGTACCCTATTTTGGTACCGAGTTTGAGATTTATAACTTAATATTAGAGCGAGTTACGTATTACGTTTTCGAGTTGAAAATTGACCCGTACATACCAAATTTATGTTATTTTTTATTCCATTATGTGTTCTTTAACGAAGAAAGAGGATTGTCTTTATACAGATAACATACTAGGCAGGCCAAACTATCGAAATTATTGTAAATAATATGAATAAATTAATTTTAATTGATTTTTTATGTTTTTAAGCTCTGTTCTCACTTTCCCGAACTTAAAAAAATTATTTTTCATATATAGTTCCTTCTATAATATAGAAAAACACATTAAATAAATAATATAATGTAAAATGAACAAAAAAAAATTTCTTTTTTAATTTTCCACCCCGGGATTCGAACCCGCGCCGTCTCGCTCAGCTGCTATCACGCTATCCACTCCACCACGTATACACGGTGAGCGTGTTACTTCATGGCTTCAAAAGCACCCCGGTCAGTTGATCGATGTACTTTGGGAGCCCATTGCGACCCTCCTAATTAACCTATAAATATTTCCTTTGGCACAGAGGTTGGGGGCATGGTACCCTGTTTTGGTACCGAGTTTGAGATTTATAACTTAATATTAAAGCGAGTTACGTATTACGTTTACGAGTTGAAAATTGACCCGTACATACCAATTTTATGTTATTTTTTATTCCATTATGCGTTCTTTAACGAAGAAAGAGGATTGTTTTTATACAGATAACATACTAGGCAGGCCAAACTATCGAAATTATTGTAAATAATATGAATAAATTAATTTTAATTGATTTTTTCTTGTTTTTAGGCTCTGTTCTCACTTCTCCACCACGTATACACGTTGAGCGTGTTACCTCATGGCTTCAAAAGCACCCCGGTCAGTTGATCCATGTACTTTGGGAGCCCATTGCGACCCTCCTAATTAACCTATAAATATTTCCTTTGGCACAGAGGTTGGGGGCATGGTACCCTATTTTGGTACCGAGTTTGAGATTTATTACTGAATATTAAAGCGAGTTACGTGGTCTTGAAAATTGACCCGTACATACCAATTTTATGTTATTTTTTAATCCATTATGCGTTCTTTATGGAAGAAAGAGGATTGTTTTTATACAGAGAACATACTAGGCAGGCCAAACTATTGAAAATATTGTAAATAATAAGAATAAATGAATTTTAATTGATTTTTCCTTTTTTTAAGCTCTGTTCTCACTTTCCCGAACTTAAAAAAATTATTTTTCATATATAGTTCCTTCTATAATATAGAAAACACATTAAACAAATAATATAATGTAAAATTAACAAAAGAAAAAAAAATTAAAAATTGTCCACACCGGGACTCGAACCCGCGCCGTCTCGCTCAGCTGCTATCACGCTATCCACTCCTTCACGTATACACGGTGAGCGTGTTACTTCATGGCTTCAAAAGCACCCCGGTCAGTTGATCGATGTACTTTGGGAGCCCATTGTGACCATCCTAATTAACCTATAAACAATTCCTTTGGCACAGAGGTTGGGGGCATGGGACCCTATTTTGGTACCGAGTTGGAGATTTATAACTTAATATTAAAGCGAGTTACGTGGTCTTGAAAATTGACCCGTACATACCAATTTTATGTTATTTTTTAATCCATTATGCGTTCTTTATGGAAGAAAGAGGATTGTTTTTATACAGAGAACATACTAGGCAGGTCAAACTATTGAAAGTATTGTAAATAATAAGAATAAATGAATTTTAATTGATTTTTCCTGTTTTTAAGCTCTGTTTTCACTTTCCCGAACATAAAAAAATTATTTTTCATACATAGTTCCTTCTATAATATAGAAAAACACATTGAACAAATAATATTATGTAAAATTAACAAAAGAAAAAAATTTAAAAATTGTCCACACCGGGATTCGAACCCGCGCCGTCTCTCTCAGCTGCTATCACGCTATCCTCTCCACCACGCATACACTGTGAGCGTGCTACTCCATGCCTTCAGAAGCACTCCCGCGGTCAGTTGATCGTTGTACTTCGGGAGCCCATTGAGACCCTCCTAATTAACCTATAAATATTTCCTTTGGCACAGAGGTTAAGGACGAGGAACCCTATTTTGGTACCGAGTTTGAGATTTATAACTTAGTATGAAAGCGAGTTACGTGGTCTTGAAAATTGACCCGTACATTCCAATTTTATGTTATTTTTTATTCCATTATGCGTTCTTTAACGAAGAAAGAGGATTGTTTTTATACAGATAACATACTAGGCAGGCCAAACTATCGAAATTATTGTAAATAATATGAATAAATTAATTTTAATTGATTTTTTCCTGTTTTTAAGCTCTGTTCTCACTTTCCCGAACTTAAAAAAATTATTTTTCATATATAGTTCCTTCTATAATATAGAAACACACATTAAATAAATAATATAATGTAAAATGAACAAAAAAAAATTTTTTTTTAATTTTCCACACCGGTAATCGAACCCGCGCCGTCTCGCTCAGCTGCAATCACGCTATCCACTCCACCACGTATACACGGTGAGCGTGTTACTTCATGGCTTCAAAAGCACCCCGGTCAGTTGATCGATGTACTTTGGGAGCCCATTGCGACCCTCCTAATTAACCTATAAATATTTCCTTTGGCACAGAGGTTGGGGGCATGGTACCCTATTTTGGTACCGAGTTTGAGATTTATAACTTAATATTAGAGCGAGTTACGTATTACGTTTTCGAGTTGAAAATTGACCCGTACATACCAAATTTATGTTATTTTTTATTCCATTATGTGTTCTTTAACGAAGAAAGAGGATTGTCTTTATACAGATAACATACTAGGCAGGCCAAACTATCGAAATTATTGTAAATAATATGAATAAATTAATTTTAATTGATTTTTTATGTTTTTAAGCTCTGTTCTCACTTTCCCGAACTTAAAAAAATTATTTTTCATATATAGTTCCTTCTATAATATAGAAAAACACATTAAATAAATAATATAATGTAAAATGAACAAAAAAAAATTTCTTTTTTAATTTTCCACCCCGGGATTCGAACCCGCGCCGTCTCGCTCAGCTGCTATCACGCTATCCACTCCACCACGTATACACGGTGAGCGTGTTACTTCATGGCTTCAAAAGCACCCCGGTCAGTTGATCGATGTACTTTGGGAGCCCATTGCGACCCTCCTAATTAACCTATAAATATTTCCTTTGGCACAGAGGTTGGGGGCATGGTACCCTGTTTTGGTACCGAGTTTGAGATTTATAACTTAATATTAAAGCGAGTTACGTATTACGTTTACGAGTTGAAAATTGACCCGTACATACCAATTTTATGTTATTTTTTATTCCATTATGCGTTCTTTAACGAAGAAAGAGGATTGTTTTTATACAGATAACATACTAGGCAGGCCAAACTATCGAAATTATTGTAAATAATATGAATAAATTAATTTTAATTGATTTTTTCTTGTTTTTAGGCTCTGTTCTCACTTCTCCACCACGTATACACGTTGAGCGTGTTACCTCATGGCTTCAAAAGCACCCCGGTCAGTTGATCCATGTACTTTGGGAGCCCATTGCGACCCTCCTAATTAACCTATAAATATTTCCTTTGGCACAGAGGTTGGGGGCATGGTACCCTATTTTGGTACCGAGTTTGAGATTTATTACTGAATATTAAAGCGAGTTACGTGGTCTTGAAAATTGACCCGTACATACCAATTTTATGTTATTTTTTAATCCATTATGCGTTCTTTATGGAAGAAAGAGGATTGTTTTTATACAGAGAACATACTAGGCAGGCCAAACTATTGAAAATATTGTAAATAATAAGAATAAATGAATTTTAATTGATTTTTCCTTTTTTTAAGCTCTGTTCTCACTTTCCCGAACTTAAAAAAATTATTTTTCATATATAGTTCCTTCTATAATATAGAAAACACATTAAACAAATAATATAATGTAAAATTAACAAAAGAAAAAAAAATTAAAAATTGTCCACACCGGGACTCGAACCCGCGCCGTCTCGCTCAGCTGCTATCACGCTATCCACTCCTTCACGTATACACGGTGAGCGTGTTACTTCATGGCTTCAAAAGCACCCCGGTCAGTTGATCGATGTACTTTGGGAGCCCATTGTGACCATCCTAATTAACCTATAAACAATTCCTTTGGCACAGAGGTTGGGGGCATGGGACCCTATTTTGGTACCGAGTTGGAGATTTATAACTTAATATTAAAGCGAGTTACGTGGTCTTGAAAATTGACCCGTACATACCAATTTTATGTTATTTTTTAATCCATTATGCGTTCTTTATGGAAGAAAGAGGATTGTTTTTATACAGAGAACATACTAGGCAGGTCAAACTATTGAAAGTATTGTAAATAATAAGAATAAATGAATTTTAATTGATTTTTCCTGTTTTTAAGCTCTGTTTTCACTTTCCCGAACATAAAAAAATTATTTTTCATACATAGTTCCTTCTATAATATAGAAAAACACATTGAACAAATAATATTATGTAAAATTAACAAAAGAAAAAAATTTAAAAATTGTCCACACCGGGATTCGAACCCGCGCCGTCTCTCTCAGCTGCTATCACGCTATCCTCTCCACCACGCATACACTGTGAGCGTGCTACTCCATGCCTTCAGAAGCACTCCCGCGGTCAGTTGATCGTTGTACTTCGGGAGCCCATTGAGACCCTCCTAATTAACCTATAAATATTTCCTTTGGCACAGAGGTTAAGGACGAGGAACCCTATTTTGGTACCGAGTTTGAGATTTATAACTTAGTATGAAAGCGAGTTACGTGGTCTTGAAAATTGACCCGTACATTCCAATTTTATGTTATTTTTTATTCCATTATGCGTTCTTTAACGAAGAAAGAGGATTGTTTTTATACAGATAACATACTAGGCAGGCCAAACTATCGAAATTATTGTAAATAATATGAATAAATTAATTTTAATTGATTTTTTCCTGTTTTTAAGCTCTGTTCTCACTTTCCCGAACTTAAAAAAATTATTTTTCATATATAGTTCCTTCTATAATATAGAAACACACATTAAATAAATAATATAATGTAAAATGAACAAAAAAAAATTTTTTTTTAATTTTCCACACCGGTAATCGAACCCGCGCCGTCTCGCTCAGCTGCAATCACGCTATCCACTCCACCACGTATACACGGTGAGCGTGTTACTTCATGGCTTCAAAAGCACCCCGGTCAGTTGATCGATGTACTTTGGGAGCCCATTGCGACCCTCCTAATTAACCTATAAATATTTCCTTTGGCACAGAGGTTGGGGGCATGGTACCCTATTTTGGTACCGAGTTTGAGATTTATAACTTAATATTAGAGCGAGTTACGTATTACGTTTTCGAGTTGAAAATTGACCCGTACATACCAAATTTATGTTATTTTTTATTCCATTATGTGTTCTTTAACGAAGAAAGAGGATTGTCTTTATACAGATAACATACTAGGCAGGCCAAACTATCGAAATTATTGTAAATAATATGAATAAATTAATTTTAATTGATTTTTTATGTTTTTAAGCTCTGTTCTCACTTTCCCGAACTTAAAAAAATTATTTTTCATATATAGTTCCTTCTATAATATAGAAAAACACATTAAATAAATAATATAATGTAAAATGAACAAAAAAAAATTTCTTTTTTAATTTTCCACCCCGGGATTCGAACCCGCGCCGTCTCGCTCAGCTGCTATCACGCTATCCACTCCACCACGTATACACGGTGAGCGTGTTACTTCATGGCTTCAAAAGCACCCCGGTCAGTTGATCGATGTACTTTGGGAGCCCATTGCGACCCTCCTAATTAACCTATAAATATTTCCTTTGGCACAGAGGTTGGGGGCATGGTACCCTGTTTTGGTACCGAGTTTGAGATTTATAACTTAATATTAAAGCGAGTTACGTATTACGTTTACGAGTTGAAAATTGACCCGTACATACCAATTTTATGTTATTTTTTATTCCATTATGCGTTCTTTAACGAAGAAAGAGGATTGTTTTTATACAGATAACATACTAGGCAGGCCAAACTATCGAAATTATTGTAAATAATATGAATAAATTAATTTTAATTGATTTTTTCTTGTTTTTAGGCTCTGTTCTCACTTCTCCACCACGTATACACGTTGAGCGTGTTACCTCATGGCTTCAAAAGCACCCCGGTCAGTTGATCCATGCCCATTGCGACCCTCCTAATTAACCTATAAATATTTCCTTTGGCACAGAGGTTGGGGGCATGGTACCCTATTTTGGTACCGAGTTTGAGATTTATTACTGAATATTAAAGCGAGTTACGTGGTCTTGAAAATTGACCCGTACATACCAATTTTATGTTATTTTTTAATCCATTATGCGTTCTTTATGGAAGAAAGAGGATTGTTTTTATACAGAGAACATACTAGGCAGGCCAAACTATTGAAAATATTGTAAATAATAAGAATAAATGAATTTTAATTGATTTTTCCTTTTTTTAAGCTCTGTTCTCACTTTCCCGAACTTAAAAAAATTATTTTTCATATATAGTTCCTTCTATAATATAGAAAACACATTAAACAAATAATATAATGTAAAATTAACAAAAGAAAAAAAAATTAAAAATTGTCCACACCGGGACTCGAACCCGCGCCGTCTCGCTCAGCTGCTATCACGCTATCCACTCCTTCACGTATACACGGTGAGCGTGTTACTTCATGGCTTCAAAAGCACCCCGGTCAGTTGATCGATGTACTTTGGGAGCCCATTGTGACCATCCTAATTAACCTATAAACATTTCCTTTGGCACAGAGGTTGGGGGCATGGGACCCTATTTTGGTACCGAGTTGGAGATTTATAACTTAATATTAAAGCGAGTTACGTGGTCTTGAAAATTGACCCGTACATACCAATTTTATGTTATTTTTTAATCCATTATGCGTTCTTTATGGAAGAAAGAGGATTGTTTTTATACAGAGAACATACTAGGCAGGTCAAACTATTGAAAGTATTGTAAATAATAAGAATAAATGAATTTTAATTGATTTTTCCTGTTTTTAAGCTCTGTTTTCACTTTCCCGAACATAAAAAAATTATTTTTCATACATAGTTCCTTCTATAATATAGAAAAACACATTGAACAAATAATATTATGTAAAATTAACAAAAGAAAAAAATTTAAAAATTGTCCACACCGGGATTCGAACCCGCGCCGTCTCTCTCAGCTGCTATCACGCTATCCTCTCCACCACGCATACACTGTGAGCGTGCTACTCCATGCCTTCAGAAGCACTCCCGCGGTCAGTTGATCGTTGTACTTCGGGAGCCCATTGAGACCCTCCTAATTAACCTATAAATATTTCCTTTGGCACAGAGGTTAAGGACGAGGAACCCTATTTTGGTACCGAGTTTGAGATTTATAACTTAGTATGAAAGCGAGTTACGTGGTCTTGAAAATTGACCCGTACATTCCAATTTTATGTTATTTTTTATTCCATTATGCGTTCTTTAACGAAGAAAGAGAATTGTTTTTATACAGAGAACATACTACGAAGGCAAAACTATCGAAAGTATTGTAAATAATATGAATAAATTAATTGTAATTGATTATTCCTGATTTTAAGCTCTGTTTTCACTTTCCCGAACTTAAAAAAATTATTTTTCATATATAGTTCCTTCTATAATATAGAAAAACACATTAAAAAAATAATATAATGTAAAATGAACAAAAAAATTTTTTTTTTTAATTTTCCACAGAGGGATTCGAACCCGCCCCGTCTCGCTCAGCTGCTATCACGCTATCCACTCCATCACGTATACACGGTGAGCGTGTTACTTCATGGCTTCAAAAGCACCCCGGTCAGTTGATCGATGTACTTTGAGAGCCCATTGTGACCCTCCCAGTTAACTTATAAATTTTTCCTTTGGCACAGAGGTTGGGGACGAGGTACCCTATTTTGGTACCGAGTTTGAGATTTATAACTTAGTATGAAAGCAAGTTACGTGGTCTTGAAAATTGACCCGTACATACCAATTTTATGTTATTTTTTAATCCATTATGCGTTCTTTATGGAAGAAAGAGGATTGTTTTTATACAGAGAACATACTAGGCAGGCCAAACTATTGAAAGTATTGTAAATAATAAGAATAAATGAATTTTAATTGATTTTTCCTGTTTTTAAGCTCTGTTTTCACTTTCCCGAACATAAAAAAATTATTTTTCATACATAGTTCCTTCTATAATATAGAAAAACACATTAAACAAATAATATTATGTAAAATTAACAAAAGAAAAAAATTTAAAAATTGTCCACACCGGGATTCGAACCCGCGCCGTCTCTCTCAGCTGCTATCACGCTATCCTCTCCACCACGCATACACGGTGAGCGTGCTACTCCATGCCTTCAGAAGCACTCTCGCGGTCAGTTGATCGATGTACTTCGGGAGCCCATTGAGACCCTCCTAATTAACCTATAAATATTTCCTTTGGCACAGAGGTTGGGGACGAGGTACCCTATTTTGGTACCGAGTTTGAGATTTATAACTTAATATTAAAGCGAGTTACGTATTACGTTTACGAGTTGAAAATTGACCCGTACATACCAATTTTATGTTATTTTTTATTCCATTATGCGTTCTTTAACGAAGAAAGAGGATTGTTTTTTTACAGATAACATACTAGGCAGGCCAAACTATCGAAATTATTGTAAATAATATGAATAAATTAATTTTAATTGATTTTTTCCTGTTTTTAAGCTCTGTTCTCACTTTCCCGAACTTAAAAAAATTATTTTTCATATATAGTTCCTTCTATAATATAGAAACACACATTAAATAAATAATATAATGTAAAATGAACAAAAAAAAATTTTTTTTTAATTTTCCACACCGGTAATCGAACCCGCGCCGTCTCGCTCAGCTGCAATCACGCTATCCACTCCACCACGTATACACGGTGAGCGTGTTACTTCATGGCTTCAAAAGCACCCCGGTCAGTTGATCGATGTACTTTGGGAGCCCATTGCGACCCTCCTAATTAACCTATAAATATTTCCTTTGGCACAGAGGTTGGGGGCATGGTACCCTATTTTGGTACCGAGTTTGAGATTTATAACTTAATATTAGAGCGAGTTACGTATTACGTTTTCGAGTTGAAAATTGACCCGTACATACCAAATTTATGTTATTTTTTATTCCATTATGCGTTCTTTAACGAAGAAAGAGGATTGTTTTTATACAGATAACATACTAGGCAGGCCAAACTATCGAAATTATTGTAAATAATATGAATAAATTAATTTTAATTGATTTTTTATGTTTTTAAGCTCTGTACTCACTTTCCCGAACTTAAAAAAATTATTTTTCATATATAGTTCCTTCTATAATATAGAAAAACACATTAAATAAATAATATTATGTAAAATTAACAAAAGAAAAAAATTTAAAAATTGTCCACACCGGGATTCGAACCCGCGCCGTCTCTCTCAGCTGCTATCACGCTATCCTCTCCACCACGCATACACGGTGAGCGTGCTACTCCATGCCTTCAGAAGCACTCCCGCGGTCAGTTGATCGTTGTACTTCGGGAGCCCATTGAGACCCTCCTAATTAACCTATAAATATTTCCTTTGGCACAGAGGTTAAGGACGAGGAACCCTATTTTGGTACCGAGTTTGAGATTTATAACTTAGTATGAAAGCGAGTTACGTGGTCTTGAAAATTGACCCGTACATACCAATTTTATGTTATTTTTTATTCCATTATGCGTTCTTTAACGAAGAAAGAGAATTGTTTTTATACAGAGAACATACTACGAAGGCAAAACTATCGAAAGTATTGTAAATAATATGAATAAATTAATTGTAATTGATTATTCCTGATTTTAAGCTCTGTTTTCACTTTCCCGAACTTAAAAAAATTATTTTTCATATATAGTTCCTTCTATAATATAGAAAAACACATTAAAAAAATAATATAATGTAAAAAGAACAAAAAAAAATTTTTTTTTAATTTTCCACAGAGGGATTCGAACCCGCGCCGTCTCGCTCAGCTGCTATCACGCTATCCACTCCATCACGTATACACGGTGAGCGTGTTACTTCATTGCTTCAAAAGCACCCCGGTCAGTTGATCGATGTACTTTGGGAGCCCATTGTGACCCTCCTAATTAACCTATAAATATTTCCTTTGGCACAGAGGTTGGGGGCATGTTACCCTATTTTGGTACCAAGTTTGAGATTTATTACTGAATATTAAAGCGAGTTACGTGGTCTTGAAAACTGACCCGTACATACCAATTTTATGTTATTTTTTAATCCATTATGCGTTCTTTATGGAAGAAAGAGGATTGTTTTTATACAGAGAACATACTAGGCAGGCCAAACTATTGAAAATATTGTAAATAATAAGAATAAATGAATTTTAATTGATTTTTCCTGTTTTTAAGCTCTGTTTTCACTTTCCCGAACATAAAAAAATTATTTTTCATACATAGTTCCTTCTATAATATAGAAAAACACATTAAACAAATAATATAATGTAAAATTAACAAAAGAAAAAAATTTAAAAATTGTCCACACCGGGATTCGAACCCGCGCCGTCTCTCTCAGCTGCTATCACGCTATCCTCTCCACCACGCATACACGGCGATCGTGCTACTCCATGCCTTCAGAAGCACTCTCGCGGTCAGTTGATCGATGTACTTCGGGGGCCCATTACGACCCTCCCAGTTAACTTATAAATTTTTCCTTTGGCACAGAGGTTGGGGACGAGGTACCCTATTTTGGTACCGAGTTTGAGATTCATAACTTAGTATGAAAGCGAGTTACGTGGTCTTGAAAATTGACCCGTACATACCAATTTTATGTTATTTTTTATTCCATTATGCGTTCTTTAACGAAGAAAGAGAATTGTTTTTATACAGAGAACATACTACGAAGGCAAAACTATCGAAAGTATTGTAAATAATATGAATAAATTAATTTTAATTGATTATTCCTGATTTTAAGCTCTGTTTTCACTTTCCCGAACTTAAAAAAATTATTTTTCATATATAGTTCCTTCTATAATATAGAAAAACACATTTAAAAAATAATATAATGTAAAATGAACAAAAAAAAATTTTTTTTTAATTTTCCACAGAGGGATTCGAACCCGCGCCGTCTCGCTCAGCTGCTATCACGCTATCCACTCCATCACGTATACACGGTGAGCGTGTTACTTCATGGCTTCAAAAGCACCCCGGTCAGTTGATCGATGTACTTTGGGAGCCCATTGCGACCCTCCTAATTAACCTATAAATATTTCCTTTGGCACAGAGGTTGGGGGCATGGTACCCTATTTTGTTACCGAGTTTGAGATTTATAACTTAATATTAAAGCGAGTTACGTATTACGTTTTCGAGTTGAAAATTGACCCGTACATACCAATTTTATGTTATTTTTTATTCCATTATGCGTTCTTTAACGAAGAAAGAGGATTGTTTTTATACAGATAACATACTAGGCAGGCCAAACTATCGAAATTATTGTAAATAATATGAATAAATTAATTTTAATTGATTTTTTATGTTTTTAAGCTCTGTACTCACTTTCCCGAACTTAAAAAAATTATTTTTCATATATAGTTCCTTCTATAATATAGAAAAACACATTAAATAAATAATATTATGTAAAATTAACAAAAGAAAAAAATTTAAAAATTGTCCACACCGGGATTCGAACCCGCGCCGTCTCTCTCAGCTGCTATCACGCTATCCTCTCCACCACGCATACACGGTGAGCGTGCTACTCCATGCCTTCAGAAGCACTCCCGCGGTCAGTTGATCGTTGTACTTCGGGAGCCCATTGAGACCCTCCTAATTAACCTATAAATATTTCCTTTGGCACAGAGGTTAAGGACGAGGAACCCTATTTTGGTACCGAGTTTGAGATTTATAACTTAGTATGAAAGCGAGTTACGTGGTCTTGAAAATTGACCCGTACATACCAATTTTATGTTATTTTTTATTCCATTATGCGTTCTTTAACGAAGAAAGAGAATTGTTTTTATACAGAGAACATACTACGAAGGCAAAACTATCGAAAGTATTGTAAATAATATGAATAAATTAATTGTAATTGATTATTCCTGATTTTAAGCTCTGTTTTCACTTTCCCGAACTTAAAAAAATTATTTTTCATATATAGTTCCTTCTATAATATAGAAAAACACATTAAAAAAATAATATAATGTAAAAAGAACAAAAAAAAATTTTTTTTTAATTTTCCACAGAGGGATTCGAACCCGCGCCGTCTCGCTCAGCTGCTATCACGCTATCCACTCCATCACGTATACACGGTGAGCGTGTTACTTCATTGCTTCAAAAGCACCCCGGTCAGTTGATCGATGTACTTTGGGAGCCCATTGTGACCCTCCTAATTAACCTATAAATATTTCCTTTGGCACAGAGGTTGGGGGCATGTTACCCTATTTTGGTACCAAGTTTGAGATTTATTACTGAATATTAAAGCGAGTTACGTGGTCTTGAAAACTGACCCGTACATACCAATTTTATGTTATTTTTTAATCCATTATGCGTTCTTTATGGAAGAAAGAGGATTGTTTTTATACAGAGAACATACTAGGCAGGCCAAACTATTGAAAATATTGTAAATAATAAGAATAAATGAATTTTAATTGATTTTTCCTGTTTTTAAGCTCTGTTTTCACTTTCCCGAACATAAAAAAATTATTTTTCATACATAGTTCCTTCTATAATATAGAAAAACACATTAAACAAATAATATAATGTAAAATTAACAAAAGAAAAAAATTTAAAAATTGTCCACACCGGGATTCGAACCCGCGCCGTCTCTCTCAGCTGCTATCACGCTATCCTCTCCACCACGCATACACGGCGATCGTGCTACTCCATGCCTTCAGAAGCACTCTCGCGGTCAGTTGATCGATGTACTTCGGGGGCCCATTACGACCCTCCCAGTTAACTTATAAATTTTTCCTTTGGCACAGAGGTTGGGGACGAGGTACCCTATTTTGGTACCGAGTTTGAGATTCATAACTTAGTATGAAAGCGAGTTACGTGGTCTTGAAAATTGACCCGTACATACCAATTTTATGTTATTTTTTATTCCATTATGCGTTCTTTAACGAAGAAAGAGAATTGTTTTTATACAGAGAACATACTACGAAGGCAAAACTATCGAAAGTATTGTAAATAATATGAATAAATTAATTTTAATTGATTATTCCTGATTTTAAGCTCTGTTTTCACTTTCCCGAACTTAAAAAAATTATTTTTCATATATAGTTCCTTCTATAATATAGAAAAACACATTTAAAAAATAATATAATGTAAAATGAACAAAAAAAAATTTTTTTTTAATTTTCCACAGAGGGATTCGAACCCGCGCCGTCTCGCTCAGCTGCTATCACGCTATCCACTCCATCACGTATACACGGTGAGCGTGTTACTTCATGGCTTCAAAAGCACCCCGGTCAGTTGATCGATGTACTTTGGGAGCCCATTGCGACCCTCCTAATTAACCTATAAATATTTCCTTTGGCACAGAGGTTGGGGGCATGGTACCCTATTTTGTTACCGAGTTTGAGATTTATAACTTAATATTAAAGCGAGTTACGTATTACGTTTTCGAGTTGAAAATTGACCCGTACATACCAATTTTATGTTATTTTTTATTCCATTATGCGTTCTTTAACGAAGAAAGAGGATTGTTTTTATACAGATAACATACTAGGCAGGCCAAACTATCGAAATTATTGTAAATAATATGAATAAATTAATTTTAATTGATTTTTTCCTGTTTTTAAGCTCTGTTCTCACTTTCCCGAACTTAAAAAAATTATTTTTCATATATAGTTCCTTCTATAATATAGAAAAACACATTAAATAAATAATATAATGTAAAATGAACAAAAAAAATTTTTTTTTAATTTTCCACCCCGGGATTCGAACCCGCGCCGTCTCGCTCAGCTGCTATCACGCTATCCACTCCACCACGTATACACGGTGAGCGTGTTACTTCATGGCCTCAAAAGCACCCCGGTCAGTTGATCGATGTACTTTGGGAGCCCATTGCGACCCTCCTAATTAACCTATAAATATTTCCTTTGGCACAGAGGTTGGGGGCATGGTACCCTGTTTTGGTACCGAGTTTGAGATTTATAACTTAATATTAAAGCGAGTTACGTATTACGTTACGAGTTGAAAATTGACCCGTACATACCAATTTTATGTTATTTTTTATTCCATTATGCGTTCTTTAACGAAGAAAGAGGATTGTTTTTATACAGAAAACATACTAGGCAGGACAAACTATCGAAATTATTGTAAATAATATGAATAAATTAATTTTAATTGATTTTTTCCTGTTTTTAAGCTCTGTTCTCACTTTCCCGAACTTAAAAAAATTATTTTTCATATATAGTTCCTTCTATAATATAGAAAAACACATTAAATAAATAATATTATGTAAAATGAACAAAAAAAAAATTTTTTTTAATTTTCCCCACCGGGATTCGAACTCGCGCCGTCTCGCTCAGATGCTATCACGCTATCCACTCCACCACGTATACACGGTGAGCGTGATACTTCATGGCTTCAAAAGCACCCCGGTCAGTTGATCGATGTACTTTGGGAGCCCATTGCGACCCTCCTAATTAACCTATAAATATTTCCTTTGGCACAGAGGTTGGGGGCATAGTACCCTATTTTGGTACCGAGTTTGAGATTTATAACTTAATATTAAAGTGAGTTACGTATTACGTTTTCGAGTTGAAAATTGACCCGTACATACCAATTTTATGTTATTTTTTATTCCATTATGCGTTCTTTAACGAAGAAAGAGGAATGTTTTTATACAGATAACATACTAGGCAGGCCAAACTATCGAAATTATTGTAAATAATATGAATAAATTAATTTTAATTGATTTTTTCCTGTTTTTAAGCTCTGTTCTGACTTTCCTGAACTTAAAAAAATTATTTTTCATATATAGTTCCTTCTATAATATAGAAAAACACATTAAATAAATAATATAATGTAAAATGAACAAAAAAATATTTTTTTTTAATTTTCCACACCGGGATTCGAACCCGCGCCGTCTCGCTCAGCTGCTATCACGCTATCCACTCCACCACGTATACACGGTGAGCGTGTTACTTCATGGCTTCAAAAGCACCCCGGTCAGTTGATCGATGTACTTTGGGAGCCCATTGCGACCCTCCTAACTAACCTATAAATATTTCCTTTGGCACAGAGGTTGGGGGCATGGTACCCTATTTTGCTACCGAGTTTGAGATTTATAACTTAATATTAAAGCGAGTTACGTATTACGTTTACGAGTTGAAAATTGACCCGTACATACCAATTTTATGTTATTTTTTATTCCATTATGCGTTCTTTAACGAAGAAAGAGGATTGTTTTTATACAGATAACATACTAGGCAGGCCAAACTTTCGAAATTATTGTAAATAATATGAATAAATTAATTTTAATTGATTTTTTCCTGTTTTTAAGCTCTGTTCTCACTTTCCCGAACTTAATAAAATTATTTTTCATATATAGTTCCTTCTATAATATAGAACAACACATTAAATAAATAATATAATGTAAAATGAACAAAAAAAAATCTTTTTTTAATTTTCCACACCGGGATTCGAACCCGCGCCGTCTCGCTCAGCTGCTATCACGCTATCCACTCCACCACGTATACACGGTGAGCGTGTTACTTCATGGCTTCAAAAACACCCCGGTCAGTTGATCGATGTACTTTGGGAGCCCATTGCGACCCTCCTAATTAACCTATAAATATTTCCTTTGGCACAGAGGTTGGGGGCATGGTACCCTATTTTGGTACCGAGTTTGAGATTTATAACTTAATATTAAAGCGAGTTACGTATTACGTTTACGAGTTGAAAATTGACCCGTACATACCAATTTTATGTTATTTTTTATTCCATTATGCGTTCTTTAACGAAGAAAGAGGATTGTTTTTATACAGATAACATACTAGGCAGGCCAAACTGAAGAAATTATTGTAAATAATATGAATAATTAATTTTAATTGTTTTTTTCCTGTTTTTAAGCTCTGTTCTCACTTTCCCGAACTTAATAAAATTATTTTTCATATATAGTTCCTTCTATAATATAGAAAAACACATTAAATAAATAATATAATGTAAAATGAACAAAAAAAAATCTTTTTTTAATTTTCCACACCGGGATTCGAACCCGCGCCGTCTCGCTCAACTGCTATCACGCTATCCACTCCACCACGTATACAGGGTCAGCGTGTTACTTCATGGCTTCAAAAGCACCCCGGTCAGTTGATCGATGTACTTTGGGAGCCCATTGCGACCCTCCTAATTAACCTATAAATATTTCCTTTGGCACAGAGGTTGGGGGCATGGTACCCTATTTTGGTACCGAGTTTGAGATTTATAACTTAATATTAAAGCGAGTTACGTATTACGTTTACGAGTTGAAAATTGACCCGTACATACCAATTTTATGTTATTTTTTATTCCATTATGCGTTCTTTAACGAAGAAAGAGGATTGTATTTATACAGATAACATACTAGGCAGGCCAAACTATCGAAATTATTGTAAATAATATGAATAAATTAATTTTAATTGATTTTTTCCTGTTTTTAAGCTCTGTTCTCACTTTCCCGAACTTAAAAAAATTATTTTTCATATATAGTTCCTTCTATAATATATACACATTAGATAAATAATATAATGTAAAATGAACAAAAAAAAATTTTTTTTTAATTTTCCACACCGGGATTCAAACCCGCGCCGTCTCGCTCAGCTGCTATCACGCTATCCACTCCACCACGTATACACGGTGAGCGTGTTACTTCATGGCTTCAAAAGCACCCCGGTCAGTTGATCGATGTACTTTGGGAGCCCATTGCGACCCTCCTAATTAACCTATAAATATTTCCTTTGGCACAGAGGTTGGGGGCATGGTACCCTGTTTTGGTACCGAGTTTGAGATTTATAACTTAATATTAAAGCGAATTACGTATTACGTTTACGAGTTGAAAATTGACCCGTACATACCAATTTTATGTTATTTTTTATTCCATTATGCGTTCTTTAACGAAGAAAGAGGATTGTATTTATACAGATAACATACTAGGCAGGCCAAACTATCGAAATTATTGTAAATAAAATGAATAAATTAATTTTAATTCATTTTTTCCTGTTTTTAAGCTCTGTTCTCTCTTTCCCGAACTTAAAAAAATTATTTTTCATATATAGTTCCTTCTATAATATAGAAAAACACATTAAATAAATAATATTATGTAAAATGAACAAAAAAAAATTTTTTTTTTAATTTTCCACACCGGGATTCGAACCCGCGCCGTCTCGCTCAGCTGCTATCACGCTATCCACTCCACCACGTTTACACGGTGAACGTGTTACTTCATGGCTTCAAAAGCACCCCGGTCAGTTGATCGATGTACTTTGGGAGCCCATTGCGACCCTCCTAATTAACCTATAAATATTTCCTTTGGCACAGAGGTTGGGGGCATAGTACCCTATTTTGGTACCGAGTTTGAGATTTATAACTTAATATTAAAGTGAGTTACGTATTACGTTTTCGAGTTGAAAATTGACCCGTACATACCAATTTTATGTTATTTTTTATTCCATTATGCGTTCTTTAACGAAGAAAGAGGATTGTATTTATACAGATAACATACTAGGCAGGCCAAACTTTCGAAATTATTGTAAATAATATGAATAAATTAGTTTTAATTGATTTTTTCCTGTTTTTAAGCTCTGTTCTCACTTTCCCGAACTTAAAAAAATTATTTTTCATATATAGTTACTTCTATAATATAAAAAAACACATTAAATAAATAATATAATGTAAAATGAACAAAAAAAAAGTTTTTTTTAATTCTCCACACCGGGATTCGAACTCGCGCCGTCTCGCTCAGCTGCTATCACGCTATCCACTCCACCACGTATACACGGTGAGCGTGTTACTTCATGGCTTCAAAAGCACCCTGGTCAGTTGATCGATGTACTTTGGGAGCCCATTGCGACCCTCCTAATTAACCTATAAATATTTCCTTTGGCACAGAGGTTGGGGGCATGGTACCCTATTTTGGTACCGAGTTTGAGATTTATAACTTAATATTAAAGCGAGTTACGTATTACGTTTTCGAGTTGAAAATTGTCCCGTACATACCAATTTTATGTTATTTTTTATTCCATTATGCGTTCTTTAACGAAGAAAGAGGATTGTTTTTATACAGATAACATACTAGGCAGGCCAAACTATCGAAATTATTGTAAATAATATGAATAAATTAATTTTAATTGATTTTTTCCTGTTTTTAAGCTCTGTTCTCACTTTCCCGAACTTAAAAAAATTATTTTTCATATATAGTTCCTTCTATAATATAGAAAAACACATTAAATAAATAATATAATGTAAAATGAACAAAAAAAAAATTTTTTTTTTAATTTTCCACACCGGGATTCGAACCCGCGCCGTCTCGCTCAGCTGCTATCACGCTATCCACTCCACCACGTATACAGGGTCAGCGTGTTACTTCATGGCTTCAAAAGCACCCCGGTCAGTTGATCGATGTACTTTGGGAGCCCATTGCGACCCTCCTAATTAACCTATAAATATTTCCTTTGGCACAGAGGTTGGGGGCATGGTACCCTATTTTGGTACCGAGTTTGAGATTTATAACTTAATATTAAAGCGAGTTACGTATTACGTTTACGAGTTGAAAATTGACCCGTACATACCAATTTTATGTTATTTTTTATTCCATTATGCGTTCTTTAACGAAGAAAGAGGATTGTATTTATACAGATAACATACTAGGCAGGCCAAACTATCGAAATTATTGTAAATAATATGAATAAATTAATTTTAATTGATTTTTTCCTGTTTTTAAGCTCTGTTCTCACTTTCCCGAACTTAAAAAAATTATTTTTCATATATAGTTCCTTCTATAATATATACACATTAGATAAATAATATAATGTAAAATGAACAAAAAAAAATTTTTTTTTAATTTTCCACACCGGGATTCAAACCCGCGCCGTCTCGCTCAGCTGCTATCACGCTATCCACTCCACCACGTATACACGGTGAGCGTGTTACTTCATGGCTTCAAAAGCACCCCGGTCAGTTGATCGATGTACTTTGGGAGCCCATTGCGACCCTCCTAATTAACCTATAAATATTTCCTTTGGCACAGAGGTTGGGGGCATGGTACCCTGTTTTGGTACCGAGTTTGAGATTTATAACTTAATATTAAAGCGAATTACGTATTACGTTTACGAGTTGAAAATTGACCCGTACATACCAATTTTATGTTATTTTTTATTCCATTATGCGTTCTTTAACGAAGAAAGAGGATTGTATTTATACAGATAACATACTAGGCAGGCCAAACTATCGAAATTATTGTATATAAAATGAATAAATTAATTTTAATTCATTTTTTCCTGTTTTTAAGCTCTGTTCTCTCTTTCCCGAACTTAAAAAAATTATTTTTCATATATAGTTCCTTCTATAATATAGAAAAACACATTAAATAAATAATATTATGTAAAATGAACAAAAAAAAAATTTTTTTTTAATTTTCCACACCGGGATTCGAACCCGCGCCGTCTCGCTCAGCTGCTATCACGCTATCCACTCCACCACGTATACACGGTGAGCGTGTAACTTCATGGCTTCAAAAGCACCCCGGTCAGTTGATCGATGTACTTTGGGAGCCCATTGCGACCCTCCTAATTAACCTATAAATATTTCCTTTGGCACAGAGGTTGGGGGCATAGTACCCTATTTTGGTACCGAGTTTGAGATTTATAACTTAATATTAAAGTGGGTTACGTATTACGTTTTCGAGTTGAAAATTGACCCGTACATACCAATTTTATGTTATTTTTTATTCCATTATGCGTTCTTTAACGAAGAAAGAGGATTGTATTTATACAGATAACATACTAGGCAGGCCAAACTATCGAAATTATTGTAAATAATATGAATAAATTAGTTTTAATTGATTTTTTCCTGTTTTTAAGCTCTGTTCTCACTTTCCCGAACTTAAAAAAATTATTTTTCATATATAGTTACTTCTATAATATAAAAAAACACATTAAATAAATAATATAATGTAAAATGAACAAAAAAAAAGTTTTTTTTAATTCTCCACACCGGGATTCGAACCCGCGCCGTCTCGCTCAGCTGCTATCACGCTATCCACTCCACCACGTATACACGGTGAGCGTGTTACTTCATGGCTTCAAAAGCACCCCGGTCAGTTGATCGATGTACTTTGGGAGCCCATTGCGACCCTCCTAATTAACCTATAAATATTTCCTTTGGCACAGAGGTTGGGGGCATGGTACCCTATTTTGGTACCGAGTTTGAGATTTATAACTTAATATTAAAGCGAGTTACGTATTACGTTTTCGAGTTGAAAATTGTCCCGTACATACCAATTTTATGTTATTTTTTATTCCATTATGCGTTCTTTAACGAAGAAAGAGGATTGTTTTTATACAGATAACATACTAGGCAGGCCAAACTATCGAAATTATTGTAAATAATATGAATAAATTAATTTTAATTGATTTTTTCCTGTTTTTAAACTCTGTTCTCACTTTCCCGAACTTAAAAAATTTATTTTTCATATATAGTTCCTTCTATAATATAGAAAAACACATTAAATAAATAATATAATGTAAAATGAACAAAAAAAAAAATTTTTTTTTAATTTTCCACACCGGGATTCGAACCCGCGCCGTCTCGCTCAGCTGCTATCACGCTATCCACTCCACCACGTATACACGGTGAGCGTGTTACTTCATGGCTTCAAAAGCACCCCGGTCAGTTGATCGATGTACTTTGGGAGCCCTTTGCGACCCTCCTAACTAACCTATAAATATTTCCTTTGGCACAGAGGTTGGGGGCATGGTACCCTATTTTGGTACCCAGTTTGAGATTTATAACTTAATATTAAAGCGAGTTACGTATTACGTTTACGAGTTGAAAATTGACCCGTACATACCAATTTTATGTTATTTTTTATTCCATTATGCGTTCTTTAACGAAGAAAGAGGATTGTTTTCATACAGATAACATACTAGGCAGGTCAAACTATCGAAATTATTGTAAATAATATGAATAAATTAATTTTAATTGATTTTTTCCTGTTTTTAAGCTCTGTTCTCTCTTTCCCGAACTTAAAAAACTTATTTTTCATATATAGTTCCTTCTATAATATAGAAAAACACATTAAATAAATAATATTATGTAAAATGAACAAAAAAAAATTTTTTTTTTAATTTTCCACACCGGGATTCGAACCCGCGCCGTCTCGCTCAGCTGCTATAACGCTATCCACTCCACCACGTATACACGGTGAGCGTGTTACTTCATGACTT
The DNA here is from genome assembly GCA_949128135.1 of Parasteatoda lunata. Lineage (NCBI taxonomy): Eukaryota > Metazoa > Arthropoda > Arachnida > Araneae > Theridiidae > Parasteatoda > Parasteatoda lunata. Next base: position 67,362,757 of record OX421981.1, on the reverse strand, counting down.
CAAAAGCACCCCGGTCAGTTGATCGATGTACTTTGGGAGCCCATTGCGACCCTCCTAATTAACCTATAAATATTTCCTTTGGCACAGAGGTTGGGAACATGGTACCCTATTTTGGTACCGAGTTTGAGATTTATAACTTATTATTAAAGCGAGTTACGTATTACGTTTACGAGTTGAAAATTGACCCGTACATACCAATTTTATGTTATTTTTTATTCCATTATGCGTTCTTTAACGAAGAAAGAGGATTGTTTTTATACAGATAACATACTAGGCAGGCCAAACTATCGAAATTATTGTAAATAATATGAATAAATTAATTTTAATTGATTTTTTCCTTTTTTTACGCTCTGTTCTCACTTTCCCGAACTTAAAAAAATTATTTTTCATATATAGTTCCTTCTATAATATAGAAAAACACATTAAATAAATAATATAATGTAAAATGAACAAAAAAAGAATTTTTTTTTAATTTTTCCACACCGGGATTCGAACCCGCGCCGTCTCGCTCAGCTGCTATCACGCTATCCACTCCACCACGTATACACGGTGAGCGTGTTACTTCATGGCTTCAAAAGCACCCCGGTCAGTTGATCGATGTACTTTGGGAGCCCATTGCGACCCTCCTAATTAACCTATAAATATTTCCTTTGGCACAGAGGTTGGGGGCATGGTACCCTATTTTGGTACCGAGTTTGAGATTTATAACTTAATATTAAAGCGAGTTACGTATTACGTTTACGAGTTGAAAATTGACCGGTACATATCAATTTTATGTTATTTTTTATTCCATTATGCGTTCTTTAACGAAGAAAGAGGATTGTTTTTATACAGACAACATACTAGGCAGGCCAAACTATCGAAATTATTGTAAATAATATGAATAAATTAATTTTAATTGATTTTTTCCTGTTTTTAAGCTCTGTTCTCACTTTCCCGAACTTAAAAAAATTATTTTTCATATATAGTTCCTTCTATAATATAGAAAAACACATTAAATAAATAATATAATGTAAAATGAACAAAAAAAAATTTTTTTTTAATTTTCCACACCGGGATTCGAACCCGCGCCGTCTCGCTCAGCTGCTATCACGCTATCCACTCCACCACGTATACACGTTGAGCGTGTTACTTCATGGCTTCAAAAGCACCCCGGTCAGTTGATCGATGTACTTTGGGAGCCCATTGCGACCCTCCTAATTAACCTATAAATATTTCCTTTGGCACAGAGGTTGGGAACATGGTACCCTATTTTGGTACCGAGTTTGAGATTTATAACTTATTATTAAAGCGAGTTACGTATTACGTTTACGAGTTGAAAATTGACCCGTACATACCAATTTTATGTTATTTTTTATTCCATTATGCGTTCTTTAACGAAGAAAGAGGATTGTTTTTATACAGATAACATACTAGGCAGGCCAAACTATCGAAATTATTGTAAATAATATGAATAAATTAATTTTAATTGATTTTTTCCTTTTTTTACGCTCTGTTCTCACTTTCCCGAACTTAAAAAAATTATTTTTCATATATAGTTCCTTCTATAATATAGAAAAACACATTAAATAAATAATATAATGTAAAATGAACAAAAAAAGAATTTTTTTTTAATTTTTCCACACCGGGATTCGAACCCGCGCCGTCTCGCTCAGCTGCTATCACGCTATCCACTCCACCACGTATACACGGTGAGCGTGTTACTTCATGGCTTCAAAAGCACCCCGGTCAGTTGATCGATGTACTTTGGGAGCCCATTGCGACCCTCCTAATTAACCTATAAATATTTCCTTTGGCACAGAGGTTGGGGGCATGGTACCCTATTTTGGTACCGAGTTTGAGATTTATAACTTAATATTAAAGCGAGTTACGTATTACGTTTACGAGTTGAAAATAGACCGGTACATATCAATTTTATGTTATTTTTTATTCCATTATGCGTTCTTTAACGAAGAAAGAGGATTGTTTTTATACAGATAACATACTAGGCAGGCCAAACTATCGAAATTATTGTAAATAATATGAATAAATTAATTTTAATTGATTTTTTCCTGTTTTTAAGCTCTGTTCTCACTTTCCCGAACTTAAAAAAATTATTTTTCATATATAGTTCCTTCTATAATATAGAAAAACACATTAAATAAATAATATAATGTAAAATGAACAAAAAAAAAATTTTTTTTAATTTTCCACACCGGGATTCGAACCCGCGCCGTCTCGCTCAGCTGCTATCACGCTATCCACTCCACCACGTATACACGGCGAGCGTGTTACTTCATGGCTTCAAAAGCACCCCGGTCAGTTGATCGATGTACTTTGGGAGCCCATTGCGACCCTCCTAATTAACCTATAAATATTTCCTTTGGCACAGAGGTTGGGGGCATTGTACCCTATTTTGGTACCGAGTTTGAGATTTATAACTTAATATTGAAGCGAGTTACGTATTACGTTTACGAGTTGAAAATTGACCCGTACATACCAATTTTATGCTATTTTTTATTCCATTATGCGTTCTTTAACGAAGAAAGAGGATTGTTTTTATACAGATAACATACTAGGCAGGCCAAACTATCGAAATTGTTGTAAATAATATGAATAAATTAATTTTAATTGATTTTTTCCTGTTTTTAAGCTCTGTTCTCACTTTCCCGAACTTAAAAAAATTATTTTTCATATATAGTTCCTTCTATAATATAGAAAAACACATTAAATAAATAATATAATGTAAAATGAACAAAAAAAATTTTTTTTTTAATTTTCCACACCGGGATTCGAACCCGCGCCGTCTCGCTCAGCTGCAATCACGCTATCCACTCCACCACGTATACACGATGAGCGTGTTACTTCATGGCTTCAAAAGCACCCCGGTCAGTTGAACGATGTACTTTGGGAGCCCATTGCGACCCTCCTAATTAACCTATAAATATTTCCTTTGGCACAGAGGTTGGGGGCATGGTACCCTATTTTGGTACCGAGTTTGAGATTTATAACTTAATATTAAAGCGAGTTACGTATTACGTTTTCGAGTTGAAAATTGACCCGTACATACCAATTTTATGTTATTTTTTATTCCATTATGCGTTCTTTAACGAAGAAAGAGGATTGTTTTTATACAGATAACATACTAGGCAGGCCAAACTATCGAAATTATTGTAAATAATATGAATAAATTAATTTTAATTGATTTTTTCCTGTTTTTAAGCTCTGTTCTCACTTTCCCGAACTTAAAAAAATTATTTTTCATATATAGTTCCTTCTATAATATAGAAAAACACATTAAATAAATAATATAATGTAAAATGAACAAAAAAAAACTTTTTTTTAATTTTCCACACCGGGATTCGAACCCGCGCCGTCTCGCTCAGCTGCTATCACGCTATCCACTCCACCACGTATACACGTTGAGCGTGTTACTTCATGGCTTCAAAAGCACCCCGGTCAGTTGATCGATGTACTTTGGGAGCCCATTGCGACCCTCCTAATTAACCTATAAATATTTCCTTTGGCACAGAGGTTGGGAACATGGTACCCTATTTTGGTACCGAGTTTGAGATTTATAACTTATTATTAAAGCGAGTTACGTATTACGTTTACGAGTTGAAAATTGACCCGTACATACCAATTTTATGTTATTTTTTATTCCATTATGCGTTCTTTAACGAAGAAAGAGGATTGTTTTTATACAGATAACATACTAGGCAGGCCAAACTATCGAAATTATTGTAAATAATATGAATAAATTAATTTTAATTGATTTTTTCCTTTTTTTACGCTCTGTTCTCACTCTCCCGAACTTAAAAAAATTATTTTTCATATATAGTTCCTTCTATAATATAGAAAAACACATTAAATAAATAATATAATGTAAAATGAACAAAAAAAGGATTTTTTTTTAATTTTTCCACACCGGGATTCGAACCCGCGCCGTCTCGCTCAGCTGCTATCACGCTATCCACTCCACCACGTATACACGGTGAGCGTGTTACTTCATGGCTTCAAAAGCACCCCGGTCAGTTGATCGATGTACTTTGGGAGCCCATTGCGACCCTCCTAATTAACCTATAAATATTTCCTTTGGCACAGAGGTTGGGGGCATGGTACCCTATTTTGGTACCGAGTTTGAGATTTATAACTTAATATTAAAGCGAGTTACGTATTACGTTTACGAGTTGAAAATTGACCGGTACATATCAATTTTATGTTATTTTTTATTCCATTATGCGTTCTTTAACGAAGAAAGAGGATTGTTTTTATACAGATAACATACTAGGCAGGCCAAACTATCGAAATTATTGTAAATAATATGAATAAATTAATTTTAATTGATTTTTTCCTGTTTTTAAGCTCTGTTCTCACTTTCCCGAACTTAAAAAAATTATTTTTCATATATAGTTCCTTCTATAATATAGAAAAACACATTAAATAAATAATATAATGTAAAATGAACAAAAAAAAAATTTTTTTTAATTTTCCACACCGGGATTCGAACCCGCGCCGTCTCGCTCAGCTGCTATCACGCTATCCACTCCACCACGTATACACGGCGAGCGTGTTACTTCATGGCTTCAAAAGCACCCCGGTCAGTTGATCGATGTACTTTGGGAGCCCATTGCGACCCTCCTAATTAACCTATAAATATTTCCTTTGGCACAGAGGTTGGGGGCATTGTACCCTATTTTGGTACCGAGTTTGAGATTTATAACTTAATATTGAAGCGAGTTACGTATTACGTTTACGAGTTGAAAATTGACCCGTACATACCAATTTTATGCTATGTTTTATTCCATTATGCGTTCTTTAACGAAGAAAGAGGATTGTTTTTATACAGATAACATACTAGGCAGGCCAAACTATCGAAATTGTTGTAAATAATATGAATAAATTAATTTTAATTGATTTTTTCCTGTTTTTAAGCTCTGTTCTCACTTTCCCGAACTTAAAAAAATTATTTTTCATATATAGTTCCTTCTATAATATAGAAAAACACATTAAATAAATAATATAATGTAAAATGAACAAAAAAAATTTTTTTTTTAATTTTCCACACCGGGATTCGAACCCGCGCCGTCTCGCTCAGCTGCAATCACGCTATCCACTCCACCACGTATACACGATGAGCGTGTTACTTCATGGCTTCAAAAGCACCCCGGTCAGTTGAACGATGTACTTTGGGAGCCCATTGCGACCCTCCTAATTAACCTATAAATATTTCCTTTGGCACAGAGGTTGGGGGCATGGTACCCTATTTTGGTGCCGAGTTTGAGATTTATAACTTAATATTAAAGCGAGTTACGTATTACGTTTTCGAGTTGAAAATTGACCCGTACATACCAATTTTATGTTATTTTTTATTCCATTATGCGTTCTTTAACGAAGAAAGAGGATTGTTTTTATACAGATAAAATACTAGGCAGGCCAAACTATCGAAATTATTGTAAATAATATGAATAAATTAATTTTAATTGATTTTTTCCTTTTTTTAAGCTCTGTTCTCACTTTCCCGAACTTAAAAAAATTATTTTTCATATATAGTTCCTTCTATAATATAGAAAAACACATTAAATAAATAATATAATGTAAAATGAACAAAAAAAAATTTTTTTTTAATTTTTCCACACCGGGATTCGAACCCGCGCCGTCTCGCTCAGCTGCTATCACGCTATCCACTCCACCACGTATACACGGTGAGCGTGTTACTTCATGGCTTCAAAAGCACCCCGGTCAGTTGATCGATGTACTTTGGGAGCCCATTGCGACCCTCCTAATTAACCTATAAATATTTCCTTTGGCACAGAGGTTGGGGGCATGGTACCCTATTTTGGTACCGGGTTTGAGATTTATAACTTAATATTAAAGCGAGTTACGTAATACGTTTACGAGTTGAAAATTGACCCGTACATACCAATTTTATGTTATTTTTTATTCCATTATGCGTTCTTTAACGAAGAAAGAGGATTGTTTTTATACAGATAACATACTAGGCAGGCCAAACTATCAAAATTATTGTAAATAATATGAATAAATTAATTTTAATTGATTTTTTCCTGTTTTTAAGCTCTGTTCTCACTTTCCAGAACTTAAAAAAATTATTTTTCATATATAGTTCCTTCTATAATATAGAAAAACACATTAAATAAATAATATAATGTAAAATGAACAAAAAAAAAATTTTTTTTTAATTTTCCACACCGGGATTCGAACCCGCGCCGTCTCGCTCAGCTGCTATCACGCTATCCACTCCACCACGTATACACGGTGAGCGTGTTACTTCATGGCTTCAAAAGCACCCCGGTCAGTTGATCGATGTACTTTGGGAGCCCATTGCGACCCTCCTAATTAACCTATAAATATTTCCTTTGGCACAGAGGTTGGGGGCATGGTACCCTATTTTGGTACCGAGTTTGAGATTTATAACTTAATATTAAAGCGAGTTACGTATTACGTTTACGAGTTGAAAATTGACCGGTACATATCAATTTTATGTTATTTTTTATTCCATTATGCGTTCTTTAACGAAGAAAGAGGATTGTTTTTATACAGATAACATACTAGGCAGGCCAAACTATCGAAATTATTGTAAATAATATGAATAAATTAATTTTAATTGATTTTTTCCTGTTTTTAAGCTCTGTTCTCACTTTCCCGAACTTAAAAAAATTATTTTTCATATATAGTTCCTTCTATAATATAGAAAAACACATTAAATAAATAATATAATGTAAAATGAACAAAAAAAAAAATTTTTTTTAATTTTCCACACCGGGATTCGAACCCGCGCCGTCTCGCTCAGCTGCTATCACGCTATCCACTCCACCACGTATACACGGCGAGCGTGTTACTTCATGGCTTCAAAAGCACCCCGGTCAGTTGAACGATGTACTTTGGGAGCCCATTGCGACCCTCCTAATTAACCTATAAATATTTCCTTTGGCACAGAGGTTGGGGGCATGGTACCCTATTTTGGTACCGAGTTTGAGATTTATAACTTAATATTAAAGCGAGTTACGTATTACGTTTTCGAGTTGAAAATTGACCCGTACATACCAATTTTATGTTATTTTTTATTCCATTATGCGTTCTTTAACGAAGAAAGAGGATTGTTTTTATACAGATAAAATACTAGGCAGGCCAAACTATCGAAATTATTGTAAATAATATGAATAAATTAATTTTAATTGATTTTTTCCTTTTTTTAAGCTCTGTTCTCACTTTCCCGAACTTAAAAAAATTATTTTTCATATATAGTTCCTTCTATAATATAGAAAAACACATTAAATAAATAATATAATGTAAAATGAACAAAAAAAAAATTTTTTTTTAATTTTTCCACACCGGGATTCGAACCCGCGCCGTCTCGCTCAGCTGCTATCACGCTATCCACTCCACCACGTATACACGGTGAGCGTGTTACTTCATGGCTTCAAAAGCACCCCGGTCAGTTGATCGATGTACTTTGGGAGCCCATTGCGACCCTCCTAATTAACCTATAAATATTTCCTTTGGCACAGAGGTTGGGGGCATGGTACCCTATTTTGGTACCGGGTTTGAGATTTATAACTTAATATTAAAGCGAGTTACGTATTACGTTTACGAGTTGAAAATTGACCCGTACATACCAATTTTATGTTATTTTTTATTCCATTATGCGTTCTTTAACGAAGAAAGAGGATTGTTTTTATACAGATAACATACTAGGCAGGCCAAACTATCAAAATTATTGTAAATAATATGAATAAATTAATTTTAATTGATTTTTTCCTGTTTTTAAGCTCTGTTCTCACTTTCCAGAACTTAAAAAAATTATTTTTCATATATAGTTCCTTCTATAATATAGAAAAACACATTAAATAAATAATATAATGTAAAATGAACAAAAAAAAATTTTTTTTTTAATTTTCCACACCGGGATTCGAACCCGCGCCGTCTCGCTCAGCTGCTATCACGCTATCCACTCCACCACGTATACACGGTGAGCGTGTTACTTCATGGCTTCAAAAGCACCCCGGTCAGTTGATCGATGTACTTTGGGAGCCCATTGCGACCCTCCTAATTAACCTATAAATATTTCCTTTGGCACAGAGGTTGGGGGCATGGTACCCTATTTTGGTACCGAGTTTGAGATTTATAACTTAATATTAAAGCGAGTTACGTATTACGTTTACGAGTTGAAAATTGACCCGTACATACCAATTTTATGTTATTTTTTATTCCATTATGCGTTCTTTAACGAAGAAAGAGGATTGTTTTTATACAGATAACATACTGGGCAGGCCAAACTTACGAAATTATTGTAAATAATATGAATAAATTAATTTTAATTGATTTTTTCCTGTTTTTAAGCTCTGTTCTCACTTTCCCGAACTTAAAAAAATTATTTTTCATATATAGTTCCTTCTATAATATAGAAAAACACATTAAATAAATAATATAATGTAAAATGAACAAAAAAAAAATTTTTTTTTAATTTTCCACACCGGGATTCGAACCCGCGCCGTCTCGCTCAGCTGCTATCACGCTATCCACTCCACCACGTATACACGGTGAGCGTGTTACTTCATGGCTTCAAAAGCACCCCGGTCAGTTAATCGATGTACTTTGGGAGCCCATTGCGACCCTCCTAATTAACCTATAAATATTTCCTTTGGCACAGAGGTTGGGGGCATTGTACCCTATTTTGGTACCGAGTTTGAGATTTATAACTTAATATTAAAGCGAGTTACTTATTACGTTTACGAGTTGAAAATTGACCCGTACATACCAATTTTATGCTATTTTTTATTCCATTATGCGTTCTTTAACGAAGAAAGAGGATTGTTTTTATACAGATAACATACTAGGCAGGCCAAACTATCGAAATTATTGTAAATAATATGAATAAATTAATTTTAATTGATTTTTTCCTGTTTTTAAGCTCTGTTCTCACTTTCCCGAACTTAAAAAAATTATTTTTCATATATAGTTCCTTCTATAATATAGAAAAACACATTAAATAAATAATATAATGTAAAATGAACAAAAAAAAATTTTTTTTTAATTTTCCACACCGGGATTCGAACCCGCGCCGTCTCGCTCAGCTGCAATCACGCTATCCACTCCACCACGTATACACGGTGAGCGTGTTACTTCATGGCTTCAAAAGCACCCCGGTCAGTTGATCGATGTACTTTGGGAGCCCATTGCGACCCTCCTAATTAACCTATAAATATTTCCTTTGGCACAGAGGTTGGGGGCATGGTACCCTATTTTGGTACCGGGTTTGAGATTTATAACTTAATATTAAAGCGAGTTACGTATTACGTTTACGAGTTGAAAATTGACCCGTACATACCAATTTTATGTTATTTTTTATTCCATTATGCGTTCTTTAACGAAGAAAGAGGATTGTTTTTATACAGATAACATACTAGGCAGGCCAAACTATCAAAATTATTGTAAATAATATGAATAAATTAATTTTAATTGATTTTTTCCTGTTTTTAAGCTCTGTTCTCACTTTCCAGAACTTAAAAAAATTATTTTTCATATATAGTTCCTTCTATAATATAGAAAAACACATTAAATAAATAATATAATGTAAAATGAACAAAAAAAGAATTTTTTTTAATTTTTCCACACCGGGATTCGAACCCGCACCGTCTCGCTCAGCTGCTATCACGCTATCCACTCCACCACGTATACACGGTGAGCGTGTTACTTCATGGCTTCAAAAGCACCCCGGTCAGTTGATCGATGTACTTTGGGAGCCCATTGCGACCCTCCTAATTAACCTATAAATATTTCCTTTGGCACAGAGGTTGGGGGCATGGTACCCTATTTTGGTACCGAGTTTGAGATTTATAACTTAATATTAAAGCGAGTTACGTATTACGTTTACGAGTTGAAAATTGACCGGTACATACCAATTTTATGTTATTTTTTATTCCATTATGCGTTCTTTAACGAAGAAAGAGGATTGTTTTTATACAGATAACATACTAGGCAGGCCAAACTATCGAAATTATTGTAAATAATATGAATAAATTAATTTTAATTGATTTTTTCCTGTTTTTAAGCTCTGTTCTCACTTTCCCGAACTTAAAAAAACTATTTTTCATATATAGTTCCTTCTATAATATAGAAAAACACATTAAATAAATAATATAATGTAAAATGAACAAAAAAAATTTTTTTTTTAATTTTCCACACCGGGATTCGTACCCGCGCCGTCTCGCTCAGCTGCAATCACGCTATCCACTCCACCACGTATACACGATGAGCGTGTTACTTCATGGCTTCAAAAGCACCCCGGTCAGTTGAACGATGTACTTTGGGAGCCCATTGCGACCCTCCTAATTAACCTATAAATATTTCCTTTGGCACAGAGGTTGGGGGCATGGTACCCTATTTTGGTACCGGGTTTGAGATTTATAACTTAATATTAAAGCGAGTTACGTATTACGTTTACGAGTTGAAAATTGACCCGTACATACCAATTTTATGTTATTTTTTATTCCATTATGCGTTCTTTAACGAAGAAAGAGGATTGTTTTTATACAGATAACATACTAGGCAGGCCAAACTATCAAAATTATTGTAAATAATATGAATAAATTAATTTTAATTGATTTTTTCCTGTTTTTAAGCTCTGTTCTCTCTTTCCAGAACTTAAAAAAATTATTTTTCATATATAGTTCCTTCTATAATATAGAAAAACACATTAAATAAATAATATAATGTAAAATGAACAAAAAAAGAATTTTTTTTAATTTTTCCACACCGGGATTCGAACCCGCACCGTCTCGCTCAGCTGCTATCACGCTATCCACTCCACCACGTATACACGGTGAGCGTGTTACTTCATGGCTTCAAAAGCACCCCGGTCAGTTGATCGATGTACTTTGGGAGCCCATTGCGACCCTCCTAATTAACCTATAAATATTTCCTTTGGCACAGAGGTTGGGGGCATGGTACCCTATTTTGGTACCGAGTTTGAGATTTATAACTTAATATTAAAGCGAGTTACGTATTACGTTTACGAGTTGAAAATTGACCGGTACATACCAATTTTATGTTATTTTTTATTCCATTATGCGTTCTTTAACGAAGAAAGAGGATTGTTTTTATACAGATAACATACTAGGCAGGCCAAACTATCGAAATTATTGTAAATAATATGAATAAATTAATTTTAATTGATTTTTTCCTGTTTTTAAGCTCTGTTCTCACTTTCCCGAACTTAAAAAAACTATTTTTCATATATAGTTCCTTCTATAATATAGAAAAACACATTAAATAAATAATATAATGTAAAATGAACAAAAAAAATTTTTTTTTTAATTTTCCACACCGGGATTCGTACCCGCGCCGTCTCGCTCAGCTGCAATCACGCTATCCACTCCACCACGTATACACGATGAGCGTGTTACTTCATGGCTTCAAAAGCACCCCGGTCAGTTGAACGATGTACTTTGGGAGCCCATTGCGACCCTCCTAATTAACCTATAAATATTTCCTTTGGCACAGAGGTTGGGGGCATGGTACCCTATTTTGGTACCGAGTTTGAGATTTATAACTTAATATTAAAGCGAGTTACGTATTACGTTTTCGAGTTGAAAATTGACCCGTACATACCAATTTTATGTTATTTTTTATTCCATTATGCGTTCTTTAACGAAGAAAGAGGATTCTTTTTATACAGATAACATACTAGGCAGGCCAAACTATCGAAATTATTGTAAATAATATGAATAAATTAATTTTAATTGATTTTTTCCTTTTTTTAAGCTCTGTTCTCACTTTCCCGAACTTAAAAAAATTATTTTTCATATATAGTTCCTTCTATAATATAGAAAAACACATTAAATAAATAATATAATGTAAAATGAACAAAAAAAAAATTTTTTTTTAATTTTTCCACACCGGGATTCGAACCCGCGCCGTCTCGCTCAGCTGCTATCACGCTATCCACTCCACCACGTATACACGGTGAGCGTGTCACTTCATGGCTTCAAAAGCACCCCGGTCAGTTGATCGATGTACTTTGGGAGCCCATTGCGACCCTCCTAATTAACCTATAAATATTTCCTTTGGCACAGAGGTTGGGGGCATGGTACCCTATTTTGGTACCGGGTTTGAGATTTATAACTTAATATTAAAGCGAGTTACGTATTACGTTTACGAGTTGAAAATTGACCCGTACATACCAATTTTATGTTATTTTTTATTCCATTATGCGTTCTTTAACGAAGAAAGAGGATTGTTTTTATACAGATAACATACTGGGCAGGCCAAACTTACGAAATTATTGTAAATAATATGAATAAATTAATTTTAATTGATTTTTTCCTGTTTTTAAGCTCTGTTCTCACTTTCCCGAACTTAAAAAAATTATTTTTCATATATAGTTCCTTCTATAATGTAGAAAAACACATTAAATAAATAATATAATGTAAAATGAACAAAAAAAAAATTTTTTTTTAATTTTCCACACCGGGATTCGAACCCGCGCCGTCTCGCTCAGCTGCTATCACGCTATCCACTCCACCACGTATACACGGTGAGCGTGTTACTTCATGGCTTCAAAAGCACCCCGGTCAGTTAATCGATACACTTTGGGAGCCCATTGCGACCCTCCTAATTAACCTATAAATATTTCCTTTGGCACAGAGGTCGGGGCATTGTACCCTATTTTGGTACCGAGTTTGAGATTTATAACTTAATATTAAAGCGAGTTACTTATTACGTTTACGAGTTGAAAATTGACCCGTACATACCAATTTTATGCTATTTTTTATTCCATTATGCGTTCTTTAACGAAGAAAGAGGATTGTTTTTATACAGATAACATACTAGGCAGGCCAAACTATCGAAATTATTGTAAATAATATGAATAAATTAATTTTAATTGATTTTTTCCTGTTTTTAAGCTCTGTTCTCACTTTCCCGAACTTAAAAAAATTATTTTTCATATATAGTTCCTTCTATAATATAGAAAAACACATTAAATAAATAATATAATGTAAAATGAACAAAAAAAATTTTTTTTTTAATTTTCCACACCGGGATTCGAACCCGCGCCGTCTCGCTCAGCTGCAATCACGCTATCCACTCCACCACGAATACACGGTGAGCGTGTTACTTCATGGCTTCAAAAGCACCCCGGTCAGTTGATCGATGTACTTTGGGATCCCATTGCGACCCTCCTAATTAACCTATAAATATTTCCTTTGGCACAGAGGTTGGGGGCATGGTACCCTATTTTGGTACCGGGTTTGAGATTTATAACTTAATATTAAAGCGAGTTACGTATTACGTTTACGAGTTGAAAATTGACCCGTACATACCAATTTTATGTTATTTTTTATTCCATTATGCGTTCTTTAACGAAGAAAGAGGATTGTTTTTATACACATAACATACTAGGCAGGCCAAACTATCAAAATTATTGTAAATAATATGAATAAATTAATTTTAATTGATTTTTTCCTGTTTTTAAGCTCTGTTCTCACTTTCCAGAACTTAAAAAAATTATTTTTCATATATAGTTCCTTCTATAATATAGAAAAACACATTAAATAAATAATATAATGTAAAATGAACAAAAAAAAAATTTTTTTTTAATTTTCCACACCGGGATTCGAACCCCCGCCGTCTCGCTCAGCTGCTATCACGCTATCCACTCCACCACGTATACACGGTGAGCGTGTAACTTCATGGCTTCAAAAGCACCCCGGTCTGTTGATCGATGTACTTTGGGAGCCCATTGCGACCCTCCTAATTAACCTATAAATATTTCCTTTGGCACAGAGGTTGGGGGCATGGTACCCTATTTTGGTACCGAGTTTGAGATTTATAACTTAATATTAAAGCGAGTTACGTATTACGTTTACGAGTTGAAAATTGACCCGTACATACCAATTTTATGTTATTTTTTATTCCATTATGCGTTCTTTAACGAAGAAAGAGGATTGTTTTTATACAGATAACATACTGGGCAGGCCAAACTTACGAAATTATTGTAAATAATATGAATAAATTAATTTTAATTGATTTTTTCCTGTTTTTAAGCTCTGTTCTCACTTTCCCGAACTTAAAAAAATTATTTTTCATATATAGTTCCTTCTATAATATAGAAAAACACATTAAATAAATAATATAATGTAAAATGAACAGAAAAAATTTTTTTTTTTAATTTTCCACACCGGGATTCGAACCCGCGCCGTCTCGCTCAGCTGCTATCACGCTATCCACTCCACCACGTATACACGATGAGCGTGTTACTTCATGGCTTCAAAAGCACCCCGGTCAGTTGATCGATGTACTTTGGGAGCCCATTGCGACCCTCCTAATTAACCTATAAATATTTCCTTTGGCACAGAGGTTGGGGGCATGGTACCCTATTTTGGTACCGAGTTTGAGATTTATAACTTAATATTCAAGCGAGTTACGTATTACGTTTTCGAGTTGAAAATTGACCCGTTCATACCAATTTTATGTTATTTTTTATTCCATTATGCGTTCTTTAACGAAGAAAGAGGATTGTTTTTATACAGATAACATACTAGGCAGGCCAGACTATCGAAATTATTGTAAATAATATGAATAAATTAATTTTAATTGATTTTTTCCTGTTTTTAAGCTCTGTTCTCACTTTCCCGAAATTAAAAAAATTATTTTTCATATATAGTTCCTTCTATAATATAGAAAAACACATTAAATAAATAATATAATGTAAAATGAACAAAAAATTTTTTTTTTTAATTTTACACACCGGGATTCGAACCCGCGCCGTCTCGCTCAGCTGCTATCACGCTATCCACTCCACCACGTATACACGGTAAGCGTGTTACTTCATGGCTTCAAAAGCACCCCGGTCAGTTGATCGATGTACTTTGGGAGCCCATTGCGACCCTCCTAATTAACCTATAAATATTTCCTTTGGCACAGAGGTTGGGGGCATGGTACCCTATTTTGGTACCGAGTTTGAGATTTATAACTTAATATTAAAGCGAGTTACGTATTACGTTTTCGAGTTGAAAATTGACCCGTACATAACAATTTTATGTTATTTTTTATTCCATTATGCGTTCTTTAACGAAGAAAGAGGATTGTTTTTATACAGATAACATACTAGGCAGGCCAGACTATCGAAATTATTGTAAATAATATGAATAAATTAATTTTAATTGATTTTTTCCTGTTTTTAAGCTCTGTTCTCACTTTCCCGAAATTAAAAAAATTATTTTTCATATATAGTTCTTTCTATAATATAGAAAAACACATTAAAGAAATAATATAATGTAAAATGAACAAAAAATTTTTTTTTTAATTTTACACACCGGGATTCGAACCCGCGCCGTCTCGCTCAGCTGCTATCACGCTATCCACTCCACCACGTATACACGGTAAGCGTGTTACTTCATGGCTTCAAAAGCACCCCGGTCAGTTGATCGATGTACTTTGGGAGCCCATTGCGACCCTCCTAATTAACCTATAAATATTTCCTTTGGCACAGAGGTTGGGGGCATGGTACCCTATTTTGGTACCGAGTTTGAGATTTATAACTTAATATTAAAGCGAGTTACGT
The DNA here is from genome assembly GCA_949128135.1 of Parasteatoda lunata. NCBI lineage: Eukaryota > Metazoa > Arthropoda > Arachnida > Araneae > Theridiidae > Parasteatoda > Parasteatoda lunata. The sequence goes on along the minus strand of OX421981.1, from coordinate 67,347,192 downwards.
ATTACGTTTTCGAGTTGAAAATTGACCCGTACATAACAATTTTATGTTATTTTTTATTCCATTATGCGTTCTTTAACGAAGAAAGAGGATTGTTTTTATACAGATAACATACTAGGCAGGCCAGACTATCGAAATTATTGTAAATAATATGAATAAATTAATTTTAATTGATTTTTTCCTGTTTTTAAGCTCTGTTCTCACTTTCCCGAAATTAAAAAAATTATTTTTCATATATAGTTCCTTCTATAATATAGAAAAACACATTAAATAAATAATATAATGTAAAATGAACAAAAAAGATTTTTTTTTAATTTTACACACCGGGATTCGAACCCGCGCCGTCTCGCTCAGCTGCTATCACGCTATCCACTCCACCACGTATACACGGTAAGCGTGTTACTTCATGGCTTCAAAAGCACCCCGGTCAGTTGATCGATGTACTTTGGGAGCCCATTGCGACCCTCCTAATTAACCTATTAATATTTCCTTTGGCAGAGAGGTTGGGGGCATGGTACCCTATTTTGGTACCGAGTTTGAGATTTATAACTTAATATTAAAGCGAGTTACGTATTACGTTTACGAGTTGAAAATTGACCCGTACATACCAATTTTATGTTATTTTTTATTCCATTATGCGTTCTTTAACGAAGAAAGAGGATTGTTTTTATACAGATAACATACTAGGCAGGCCAAACTATCGAAATTATTGTAAATAATATGAATAAATTAATTTTAATTGATTTTTTCCTGTTTTTAAGCTCTGTTCTCACTTTCCCGAAATTAAAAAAATTATTTTTCATATATAGTTCCTTCTATAATATAGAAAAACACATTAAATAAATAATATAATGTAAAATGAACAAAAAAAATTTTTTTTTTAATTTTCCACACCGGGATTCGAACCCGCCCCGTTTCGCTCAGCTGCTATCGCGCTATCCACTCCACCACGTATACACGGTGAGCGTGTTACTTCATGGCTTCAAAAGCAGCCCGGTCAGTTGATCGATGTACTTTGGGAGCCCATTGCGACCCTCCTAATTAACCTATAAATATTTCCTTTGGCACAGAGGTTGGGGGTATGGTACCCTATTTTGGTACCGAGTTTGAGATTTATAACTTAATATTAAAGCGAGTTACGTATTACGTTTACGAGTTGAAAATTGACCCGTACATACCAATTTTATGTTATTTTTTATTCCATTATGCGTTCTTTAACGAAGAAAGAGGATTGTTTTTATACAGATAACATACTAGGCAGGCCAAACTATCGAAATTATTGTAAATAATATGAATAAATTAATTTTAATTGATTTTTTCCTGTTTTTAAGCTCTGTTCTCACTTTCCCGAACTTAAAAAAATTATTTTTCATATATAGTTCCTTCTATAATATAGAAAAACACATTAAATAAATAATATAATGTAAAATGAACAAAAAAAAATTTTTTTTTTTAATTTTCCACACCGGGATTCGAACCCGCGCCGTCTCGCTCAGCTGCTATCACGCTATCCACTCCACCACGTATACACGGTGAGCGTGTTACTTCATGGCTTCAAAAGCAGCCCGGTCAGTTGATCGATGTACTTTGGGAGCCCATTGCGACCCTCCTAATTAACCTATAAATATTTCCTTTGGCACAGAGGTTGGGGGCATGGTACCCTATTTTGGTACCGAGTTTGTGATTTATAACTTAATATTAAAGCGAGTTACGTATTACGTTTACGAGTTGAAAATTGACCCGTACATACCAATTTTATGTTATTTTTTATTCCATTATGCGTTCTTTAACGAAGAAGAGGATTGTTTTTTTACAGATAACATACTAGGCAGGCCAAACTATCGAAATTATTGTAAATAATATGAATTAATTAATTTTAATTGATTTTTTCTTGTTTTTAAGCTCTGTTCTTACTTTCCCGAACTTAAAAAAATTATTTTTCATATATAGTTCCTTCTATAATATAGAAAAACACATTAAATAAATAATATAATGTAAAATGAACAAAAAAAAATTTTTTTTTAATTTTCCACACCGGGATTCGAACCTGCGCCGTCTCTCTCAGCTACTATCACGCTATCCACTCCACCACGCATACACGGTGAGCGTGTAACTTCATGGCTTTAAAAGCACCCCGGTCAGTTGTTCGATGTACTTTGGGAGCGCATTGCGACCCTCCTAATTAACCTATAAATATTTCCTTTGGCACAGAGGTTGGGGGCATGGTACCCTATTTTGGTACCGAGTTTGAGATTTATAACTTAATATTAAAGCGAGTTACGTATTACGTTTTCGAGTTGAAAATTGACCCGTACATACCAATTTTATGTTATTTTTTATTCCATTATGCGTTCTTTAACGAAGAAAGAGGATTGTTTTTATACAGATAACATACTAGGCAGACCAAACTATCGAAATTATTGTAAATAATATGAATAAATTAATTTTAATTGATTTTTTCCTGTTTTTAAGCTCTGTTCTCACTTTCCCGAACTTAAATAAATTATTTTTCATATATAGTTTCTTCTATAATATAGAAAAAGACATTAAATAAATAATATAATGTAAAATGAACAAAAAAAATTTTTTTTTTTAATTTTCCACACCGGGATTCGAACTCGCGCCGTCTCGCTCAGCTGCTATCACGCTATCCACTCCACCACGTATACACGATGAGCGTGTTACTTCATGGCTTCAAAAGCACCCCGGTCAGTTGATCGATGTACTTTGGGAGCCCATTGCGACCCTCCTAATAAACCTATAAATATTTCCTTCGGCACAGAGGTTGGGGGCATGGTACCCCATTTTGGTACCGAGTTTGAGATTTATAACTTAATATTAAAGCGAGTTACGTATTACGTTTACGAGTTGAAAATTGACCCGTACATACCAATTTTATGTTATTTTTTATTCCATTATGCGTTCTTTAACGAAGAAAGAGGATTGTTTTTATACAGATAACATACTAGGCAGGCCAAACTATCGAAATTATTGTAAATAATATGAATAAATTAATTTTAATTGATTTTTTCCTGTTTTTAAGCTCTGTTCTCACTTTCCCGAACTTAAAAAAATTATTTTTCATATATAGTTCCTTCTATAATATAGAAAAACACATTAAATAAATAATATAATGTAAAATGAACAAAAAAAAAAAAATTTTTTTTTAATTTTCCACACCGGGATTCGAACCCGCGCCGTGTCGCTCAGCTGCTATCACGCTATCCACTCCACCACGTATACACGGTGAACGTGTTACTTCATGGCTTCAAAAGCACCCCGGTCAGTTGATCGATGTACTTTGGGAGCCCATTGCGACCCTCCTAATTAACCTATAAATATTTCCTTTGGCACAGAGGTTGGGGGCATGGTACCCTATTTTGGTACCGAGTTTGAGATTTATAACTTAATATTAAAGCGAGTTACGTATTACGTTTACGAGTTGAAAATTGACCCGTACATACCAATTTTATGTTATTTTTTATTCCATTATGCGTTCTTTAACGAAGAAAGAGGATTGTTTTTATACAGATAACATACTAGGCAGGCCAAACTATCAAAATTATCGTAAATAATATGAATTAATTAATTTTAACTGATTTTTTCCTGTTTTTAAGCTCTGTTCTCACTTTCCCGAACTTAAAAAAATTATTTTTCATATATAGTTCCTTCTATAATATAGAAAAACCCATTAAATAAATAATATAATGTAAAATGAACAAAAAAAAATTTTTTTTTAATTTTCCACACCGGGATTCGAACTTGCGCCGTCTCGCTCAGCTGCTATCACGCTATCCACTCCACCACGTATACACGATGAGCGTGTTACTTCATGGCTTCAAAAGCACCCCGGTCAGTTGATCGATGTACTTTGGGAGCCCATTGCGACCCTCCTAATTAACCTATAAATATTTCCTTTGGCACAGAGGTTGGGGGCATGGTACCCTATTTTGGTACCGAGTTTGAGATTTATAACTTAATATTAAAGCGAGTTACGTGGTCTTGAAAATTGACCCGTACATACCAATTTTATGTTATTTTTTATTCCATTATGCGTTCTTTAACGAAGAAAGAGGATTGTTTTTATACAGATAACATACTAGGCAGGCCAAACTATCGAAATTATTGTAAATAATATGAATAAATTAATTTTAATTGATTTTTTCCTGTTTTTAAGCTCTGTTCTCACTTTCCCAAACTTAAAAAAATTATTTTTCATATATAGTTCCTTCTATAATATAGAAAAACACATTAAATAAATAATATAATGTAAAATGGTCAAAAATAATTTTTTTTCTACTTTTCCACACCGGGATTCGAACCCGCGCCGTCTCGCTCAGCTGCTATCACGCTACCCACTCCACCACGTATACACGGTGAGCGTGTTACTTCATGGCTTCAAAAGCACCTCGGTCAGTTGATCGATGTACTTTGGGAGCCCATTGCGACCCTCCTTATTAACCTATAAATATTTCCTTTGGCACAGAGGTTGGGGTATAGTACCCTATTTTGGTACCGAGTTTGAGATTTATAACTTAATATTAAAGCGAGTTACGTAGTCTTGAAAATTGACCCGTACATACCAATTTTATGTTATTTTTTATTCCATTATGTGTTCTTTAACGAAGAAAGAGGATTGTTTTTATACAGATTACATGCTAGGCAGGCCAAACTATCGAAATTGTTGTAAATAATATGAATAAATGAATTTTAATTGATTTTTTCCTGTTTTTAAGCTCTGTTCTCACTTTCCCGAACTTAAAAAAATTATTTTTCATATATAGTTCCTTCTATAATATAGAAAATCACATTAAATAAATAATATAATGTAAAATGAAGAAGAAAAATTTTTTTTTTTAATTTTCCACACCGGGATTCGAACCCGCGCCGTCTCGCTCAGCTGCTATCACGCTATCCACTCCACCACGTATACACGGTGAACGTGTTACTTCATGGCTTCAAAAGCACCCCGGTCAGTTGATCGATGTACTTTGGGAGCCTATTGCGACCCTCCTAATTAACCTATAAATATTTCCTTTGGCACAGAGGTTGGGGACATGGTCCCCTATTTTGGTACCGAGTTTGAGATTTATAACTTAATATTAAAGCGAGTTACGTGGTCTTGAAAATTGACCCGTACATACCAATTTTATGTTATTTTTTATTCCATTATGCGTTCTTTAACGAAGGAAGAGGATTGTTTTTATACAGAGAACATGCTAGTCAGGCCAAACTATCGAAATTATTGTAAATAATATGAATAATTTAATTTTAATTGATGTTTTCCTGTTTTTAAGCTCTGTTCTCACTTTCCCGAACTTAAAAAACTTATTTTTCATATATAGTTCCTTCTATAATATAGAAAAACACATTAAATAAATAATATAATGTAAAATGAAAAAAAAATTTTTTTTTTTATTTTTCCACCCCGGGATTCGAACCCGCGCCGTCTCGCTCGGCTGCTATCACGCAATCCGCTCCACCACGCATACACGGTGAGCGTGCTACTCCATGGCTTCAGAAGCACTCTCCCGGTCAGTTGATCGATGTACTTTGGGGGCCCATTGCGACCCTCCTAATTAACCTATAAACATTTCTTTTTGCGCAAAGGTTGGGGGCATGATACCCTATTTTGGTACCGAGCTTGAGATTTATAACTTAATATTAAAGTGAGTTACGTGGTCTTGAAAATTGACCCGTACATACCTATTTTATGTTATTTTTTATTCCATTATGTGTTCTTTAACGAAGAAAGAGGATTGTTTTTATACAGAGAACATACTAGGCAGGCCAAACTATTGAAAGTATTGTAAATAATAAGAATAAATGAATTTTATTTGATTTTTCCTGTTTTTAAGCTCTGTTTTCACTTTCCCGAACATAAAAAAATTATTTTTCATATATAGTTCCTTCTATAATATAGAAAAACACATTAAACAAATAATATAATGTAAAATTAACGAAAGAAAAAAATTTAAAAATTGTCCCCACCGGGATTCGAACCCGCGCCGTCTCTCTCAGCTGCTATCACGCTATCCTCTCCACCACGCATACACGGTGAGCGTGCTACTCCATGCCTTCAGAAGCACTCTCGCGGTCAGTTGATCGATGTACTTCGGGGGCCCATTACGACCCTCCTAGTTAACTTATAAATATTTCCTTTGGCACAGAGGTTGGAGACAAGGTACCCTATTTTGGTACCGAGTTTGAGATTTATAACTTAGTATGAAAGCGAGTTACGTGGTCTTGAAAATTGACCCGTACATACCAATTTTATGTTATTTTTTATTCCATTATGCGTTCTTTAACGAAGAAAGAGAATTGTTTTTATACAGAGAACATACTACGAAGGCCAAACAATCGAAATTATTGTAAATAATATGAATAAATTAATTTTAATTAATTTTTTCCTGTTTTTAAGCTCTGTTCTCACTTTCCCGAACTTAAAAAAATTATTTTTCATATATAGTTCCTTCTATAATATAGAAAAACACATTAAATAAATAATATAATGTAAAATGAACAAAAAAATTTTTTTTTTAAATTTTCCATACCGGGATTCGAACCCGCGCCGTCTCGCTCAGCTGCTATCACGCTATCCACTCCACCACGTATACACGGTGAGCGCGTTACTTCATGGCTTCAAAAGCACCCCGGTCAGTTGATCGATGTACTTTGGGAGCCCATTGCGACCCTCCTAATTAACCTATAAATATTTCCTTTGGCACAGAGGTTGGGGGCATGGTACCCTATTTTGGTACCGAGTTTGAGATTTATAACTTAATATTAAAGCGAGTTACGTATTACGTTTTCGAGTTGAAAATTGACCCGTACATACCAATTTTATGTTATTTTTTATTTCATTATGCGTTCTTTAACGAAGAAAGAGGATTGTTTTTATACAGATAACATACTAGGCAGGCCAAACTATCGAAATTATTGTAAATAATATGAATAAATTAATTTTAATTTATTTTTTCCTGTTTTTAAGCTCTGTTCTCACTTTCCCGAACTTAAAAAAATTATTTTTCATATATAGTTCCTTCTATAATATAGAAAAACACATTAAATAAATAATACAATGTAAAATGAACAAAAAATTTTTTTTTTTTAATTTTCCACACCGGGATTCGAACCCGCGCCGTCTCGCTCAGCTGCTATCACGCTATCCACCCCACCACGTATACACGATGAGCGTGTTACTTCATGGCTTCAAAAGCACCCCGGTCAGTTGATCGATGTACTTTGGGAGCCCATTGCGACCCTCCTAATTAACCTATAAATATTTCCTTTGGCACAGAGGTTGGGGGCATGGTACCCTATTTTGCTACCGAGTTTGAGATTTAAAACTTAATATTAAAGCGAGTTACGTATTACGTTTACGAGTTGAAAATTGACCCGTACATACCAATTTTATGTTATTTTTTATTCCATTATGCGTTCTTTAACGAAGAAAGAGGATTGTTTTTATACAGATAACATACTAGGCAGGCCAAACTATCGAAATTATTGTAAATAATATGAATAAATTAATTTTAATTGATTTTTTCCTGTTTTTAAGCTCTGTTCTCACTTTCCCGAACTTAAAAAAATTATTTTTCATATATAGTTCCTTCTATAATATAGAAAAACACATTAAATAAATAATATAATGTAAAATGGACAAAAAAAAGTTTTTTTTACATTTTCCACACCGGGATTCGAACCCGCGCCGTCTCGCTCAGCTGCTATCACGCTATCCACTCCACCACGTATACACGGTGAATGTGTTACTTCATGGCTTCAAAAGCACCCCGGTCAGTTGATCGATGTACTTTGGGAGCCCATTGCGACCCTCCTAATTAACCTATAAATATTTCCTTTGGCACAGAGGTTGGGGGCATGGTACCCTATTTTGGAACCGAGTTTGAGATTTATAACTTAATATTAAAGCGAGTTACGTACTACGTTTACGAGTTGAAAATTGACCCGTACATACCAATTTTATGTTATTTTTTATTCCATTATGCGTTCTTTAACGAAGAAAGAGGATTGTTTTTATACAGATAACATACTAGGCAGGCCAAACTATCGAAATTATTTTAAATAATATGAATAAATTAATTTTAATTGATTTTTTCCTGTTTTTAAGCTCTGTTCTCACTTTCCCAAACTTAAAAAAATTATTTTTCATATATAGTTCCTTCTATAATATAGAAAAACACATTAAATAAATAATATAATGTAAAATGGTCAAAAATAATTTTTTTTCTACTTTTCCACACCGGGATTCGAACCCGCGCCGTCTCGCTCAGCTGCTATCACGCTACCCACTCCACCACGTATACACGGTGAGCGTGTTACTTCATGGCTTCAAAAGCACCTCGGTCAGTTGATCGATGTACTTTGGGAGCCCATTGCGACCCTCCTTATTAACCTATAAATATTTCCTTTGGCACAGAGGTTGGGGTATAGTACCCTATTTTGGTACCGAGTTTGAGATTTATAACTTAATATTAAAGCGAGTAACGTGGTCTTGAAAATTGACCCATACATATCAATTTTATGTTATTTTTTATTCCATTATGTGTTCTTTAACGAAGAAAGAGGATTGTTTTTATACAGATTACATACTAGGCAGGCCAAACTATTGAAATTGCTGTAAATAATATGAATAAATGAATTTTAATTGATTTTTTCCTGTTTTTAAGCTCTGTTCTCACTTTCCCGAACTTAAAAAAATTATTTTTCATATATAGTTCCTTCTATAATATAGAAAATCACATTAAATAAATAATATAATGTAAAATGAAGAAGAAAAATTTTTTTTTTTAATTTTCCACACCGGGATTCGAACCCGCGCCGTCTCGCTCAGCTGCTATCACGCTATCCACTCCACCACGTATACACGGTGAACGTGTTACTTCATGGCTTCAAAAGCACCCCGGTCAGTTGATCGATGTAATTTGGGAGCCTATTGCGACCCTCCTAATTAACCTATAAATATTTCCTTTGGCACAGAGGTTGGGGACATGGTCCCCTATTTTGGTACCGAGTTTGAGATTTATAACTTAATATTAAAGCGAGTTACGTGGTCTTGAAAATTGACCCGTACATACCAATTTTATGTTATTTTTTATTCCATTATGCGTTCTTTAACGAAGGAAGAGGATTGTTTTTATACAGAGAACATGCTAGTCAGGCCAAACTATCGAAATTATTGTAAATAATATGAATAATTTAATTTTAATTGATGTTTTCCTGTTTTTAAGCTCTGTTCTCACTTTCCCGAACTTAAAAAACTTATTTTTCATATATAGTTCCTTCTATAATATAGAAAAACACATTAAATAAATAATATAATGTAAAATGAAAAAAAAATTTTTTTTTTTATTTTTCCACCCCGGGATTCGAACCCGCGCCGTCTCGCTCGGCTGCTATCACGCAATCCGCTCCACCACGCATACACGGTGAGCGTGCTACTCCATGGCTTCAGAAGCACTCTCCCGGTCAGTTGATCGATGTACTTTGGGGGCCCATTGCGACCCTCCTAATTAACCTATAAACATTTCTTTTTGCGCAAAGGTTGGGGGCATGATACCCTATTTTGGTACCGAGCTTGAGATTTATAACTTAATATTAAAGTGAGTTACGTGGTCTTGAAAATTGACCCGTACATACCTATTTTATGTTATTTTTTATTCCATTATGTGTTCTTTAACGAAGAAAGAGGATTGTTTTTATACAGAGAACATACTAGGCAGGCCAAACTATTGAAAGTATTGTAAATAATAAGAATAAATGAATTTTATTTGATTTTTCCTGTTTTTAAGCTCTGTTTTCACTTTCCCGAACATAAAAAAATTATTTTTCATATATAGTTCCTTCTATAATATAGAAAAACACATTAAACAAATAATATAATGTAAAATTAACGAAAGAAAAAAATTTAAAAATTGTCCCCACCGGGATTCGAACCCGCGCCGTCTCTCTCAGCTGCTATCACGCTATCCTCTCCACCACGCATACACGGTGAGCGTGCTACTCCATGCCTTCAGAAGCACTCTCGCGGTCAGTTGATCGATGTACTTCGGGGGCCCATTACGACCCTCCTAGTTAACTTATAAATATTTCCTTTGGCACAGAGGTTGGAGACAAGGTACCCTATTTTGGTACCGAGTTTGAGATTTATAACTTAGTATGAAAGCGAGTTACGTGGTCTTGAAAATTGACCCGTACATACCAATTTTATGTTATTTTTTATTCCATTATGCGTTCTTTAACGAAGAAAGAGAATTGTTTTTATACAGAGAACATACTACGAAGGCCAAACAATCGAAATTATTGTAAATAATATGAATAAATTAATTTTAATTAATTTTTTCCTGTTTTTAAGCTCTGTTCTCACTTTCCCGAACTTAAAAAAATTATTTTTCATATATAGTTCCTTCTATAATATAGAAAAACACATTAAATAAATAATATAATGTAAAATGAACAAAAAAATTTTTTTTTTAAATTTTCCATACCGGGATTCGAACCCGCGCCGTCTCGCTCAGCTGCTATCACGCTATCCACTCCACCACGTATACACGGTGAGCGCGTTACTTCATGGCTTCAAAAGCACCCCGGTCAGTTGATCGATGTACTTTGGGAGCCCATTGCGACCCTCCTAATTAACCTATAAATATTTCCTTTGGCACAGAGGTTGGGGGCATGGTACCCTATTTTGGTACCGAGTTTGAGATTTATAACTTAATATTAAAGCGAGTTACGTATTACGTTTTCGAGTTGAAAATTGACCCGTACATACCAATTTTATGTTATTTTTTATTTCATTATGCGTTCTTTAACGAAGAAAGAGGATTGTTTTTATACAGATAACATACTAGGCAGGCCAAACTATCGAAATTATTGTAAATAATATGAATAAATTAATTTTAATTTATTTTTTCCTGTTTTTAAGCTCTGTTCTCACTTTCCCGAACTTAAAAAAATTATTTTTCATATATAGTTCCTTCTATAATATAGAAAAACACATTAAATAAATAATACAATGTAAAATGAACAAAAAATTTTTTTTTTTTAATTTTCCACACCGGGATTCGAACCCGCGCCGTCTCGCTCAGCTGCTATCACGCTATCCACCCCACCACGTATACACGATGAGCGTGTTACTTCATGGCTTCAAAAGCACCCCGGTCAGTTGATCGATGTACTTTGGGAGCCCATTGCGACCCTCCTAATTAACCTATAAATATTTCCTTTGGCACAGAGGTTGGGGGCATGGTACCCTATTTTGCTACCGAGTTTGAGATTTAAAACTTAATATTAAAGCGAGTTACGTATTACGTTTACGAGTTGAAAATTGACCCGTACATACCAATTTTATGTTATTTTTTATTCCATTATGCGTTCTTTAACGAAGAAAGAGGATTGTTTTTATACAGATAACATACTAGGCAGGCCAAACTATCGAAATTATTGTAAATAATATGAATAAATTAATTTTAATTGATTTTTTCCTGTTTTTAAGCTCTGTTCTCACTTTCCCGAACTTAAAAAAATTATTTTTCATATATAGTTCCTTCTATAATATAGAAAAACACATTAAATAAATAATATAATGTAAAATGGACAAAAAAAAGTTTTTTTTACATTTTCCACACCGGGATTCGAACCCGCGCCGTCTCGCTCAGCTGCTATCACGCTATCCACTCCACCACGTATACACGGTGAATGCGTTACTTCATGGCTTCAAAAGCACCCCGGTCAGTTGATCGATGTACTTTGGGAGCCCATTGCGACCCTCCTAATTAACCTATAAATATTTCCTTTGGCACAGAGGTTGGGGGCATGGTACCCTATTTTGGAACCGAGTTTGAGATTTATAACTTAATATTAAAGCGAGTTACGTACTACGTTTACGAGTTGAAAATTGACCCGTACATACCAATTTTATGTTATTTTTTATTCCATTATGCGTTCTTTAACGAAGAAAGAGGATTGTTTTTATACAGATAACATACTAGGCAGGCCAAACTATCGAAATTATTTTAAATAATATGAATAAATTAATTTTAATTGATTTTTTCCTGTTTTTAAGCTCTGTTCTCACTTTCCCAAACTTAAAAAAATTATTTTTCATATATAGTTCCTTCTATAATATAGAAAAACACATTAAATAAATAATATAATGTAAAATGGTCAAAAATAATTTTTTTTCTACTTTTCCACACCGGGATTCGAACCCGCGCCGTCTCGCTCAGCTGCTATCACGCTACCCACTCCACCACGTATACACGGTGAGCGTGTTACTTCATGGCTTCAAAAGCACCTCGGTCAGTTGATCGATGTACTTTGGGAGCCCATTGCGACCCTCCTTATTAACCTATAAATATTTCCTTTGGCACAGAGGTTGGGGTATAGTACCCTATTTTGGTACCGAGTTTGAGATTTATAACTTAATATTAAAGCGAGTAACGTGGTCTTGAAAATTGACCCATACATATCAATTTTATGTTATTTTTTATTCCATTATGTGTTCTTTAACGAAGAAAGAGGATTGTTTTTATACAGATTACATACTAGGCAGGCCAAACTATTGAAATTGCTGTAAATAATATGAATAAATGAATTTTAATTGATTTTTTCCTGTTTTTAAGCTCTGTTCTCACTTTCCCGAACTTAAAAAAATTATTTTTCATATATAGTTCCTTCTATAATATAGAAAATCACATTAAATAAATAATATAATGTAAAATGAAGAAGAAAAATTTTTTTTTTTAATTTTCCACACCGGGATTCGAACCCGCGCCGTCTCGCTCAGCTGCTATCACGCTATCCACTCCACCACGTATACACGGTGAACGTGTTACTTCATGGCTTCAAAAGCACCCCGGTCAGTTGATCGATGTACTTTGGGAGCCTATTGCGACCCTCCTAATTAACCTATAAATATTTCCTTTGGCACAGAGGTTGGGGACATGGTCCCCTATTTTGGTACCGAGTTTGAGATTTATAACTTAATATTAAAGCGAGTTACGTGGTCTTGAAAATTGACCCGTACATACCAATTTTATGTTATTTTTTATTCCATTATGCGTTCTTTAACGAAGGAAGAGGATTGTTTTTATACAGAGAACATGCTAGTCAGGCCAAACTATCGAAATTATTGTAAATAATATGAATAAATTAATTTTAATTGATGTTTTCCTGTTTTTAAGCTCTGTTCTCACTTTCCCGAACTTAAAAAACTTATTTTTCATATATAGTTCCTTCTATAATGTAGAAAAACACATTAAATAAATAATATAATGTAAAATGAAAAAAAAAAAATTTTTTTTATTTTTCCACCCCGGGATTCGAACCCGCGCCGTCTCGCTCGGCTGCTATCACGCAATCCGCTCCACCACGCATACACGGTGAGCGTGCTACTCCATGGCTTCAGAAGCACTCTCCCGGTCAGTTGATCGATGTACTTTGGGGGCCCATTGCGACCCTCCTAATTAACCTATAAACATTTCTTTTTGCGCAAAGGTTGGGGGCATGATACCCTATTTTGGTACCGAGCTTGAGATTTATAACTTAATATTAAAGTGAGTTACGTGGTCTTGAAAATTGACCCGTACATACCTATTTTATGTTATTTTTTATTCCATTATGTGTTCTTTAACGAAGAAAGAGGATTGTTTTTATACAGAGAACATACTAGGCAGGCCAAACTATTGAAAGTATTGTAAATAATAAGAATAAATGAATTTTATTTGATTTTTCCTGTTTTTAAGCTCTGTTTTCACTTTCCCGAACATAAAAAAATTATTTTTCATATATAGTTCCTTCTATAATATAGAAAAACACATTAAACAAATAATATAATGTAAAATTAACGAAAGAAAAAAATTTAAAAATTGTCCCCACCGGGATTCGAACCCACGCCGTCTCTCTCAGCTGCTATCACGCTATCCTCTCCACCACGCATACACGGTGAGCGTGCTACTCCATGCCTTCAGAAGCACTCTCGCGGTCAGTTGATCGATGTACTTCGGGGGCCCATTACGACCCTCCTAGTTAACTTATAAATATTTCCTTTGGCACAGAGGTTGGAGACAAGGTACCCTATTTTGGTACCGAGTTTGAGATTTATAACTTAGTATGAAAGCGAGTTACGTGGTCTTGAAAATTGACCCGTACATACCAATTTTATGTTATTTTTTATTCCATTATGCGTTCTTTAACGAAGAAAGAGGATTGTTTTTATACAGATAACATACTAGGCAGGCCAAACTATCGAAATTATTGTAAATAATATGAATAAATTAATTTTAATTTATTTTTTCCTGTTTTTAAGCTCTGTTCTCACTTTCCCGAACTTAAAAAAATTATTTTTCATATATAGTTCCTTCTATAATATAGAAAAACACATTAAATAAATAATACAATGTAAAATGAACAAAAAAAATTTTTTTTTTAATTTTCCACACCGGGATTCGAACCCGCGCCGTCTCGCTCAGCTGCTATCACGCTATCCACCCCACCACGTATACACGATGAGCGTGTTACTTCATGGCTTCAAAAGCACCCCGGTCAGTTGATCGATGTACTTTGGGAGCCCATTGCGACCCTCCTAATTAACCTATAAATATTTCCTTTGGCACAGAGGTTGGGGGCATGGTACCCTATTTTGCTACCGAGTTTGAGATTTATAACTTAATATTAAAGCGAGTTACGTATTACGTTTACGAGTTGAAAATTGACCCGTACATACCAATTTTATGTTATTTTTTATTCCATTATGCGTTCTTTAACGAAGAAAGAGGATTGTTTTTATACAGATAACATACTAGGCAGGCCAAACTATCGAAATTATTGTAAATAATATGAATAAATTAATTTTAATTGATTTTTTCCTGTTTTTAAGCTCTGTTCTCACTTTCCCGAACTTAAAAAAATTATTTTTCATATATAGTTCCTTCTATAATATAGAAAAACACATTAAATAAATAATATAATGTAAAATGGACAAAAAAAAGTTTTTTTTACATTTTCCACACCGGGATTCGAACCCGCGCCGTCTCGCTCAGCTGCTATCACGCTATCCACTCCACCACGTATACACGGTGAGCGTGTTACTTCATGGCTTCAAAAGCACCCCGGTCAGTTGATCGATGTACTTTGGGAGCCCATTGCGACCCTCCTAATTAACCTATAAATATTTCCTTTGGCACAGAGGTTGGGGGCATGGTACCCTATTTTGGTACCGAGTTTGAGATTTATAACTTAATATTAAAGCGAGTTACGTACTACGTTTACGAGTTGAAAATTGACCCGTACATACCAATTTTATGTTATTTTTTATTTCATTATGCGTTCTTTAACGAAGAAAGAGGATTGTTTTTATACAGATAACATACTAGGCAGGCCAAACTATCGAAATTATTGTAAATAATATGAATAAATTAATTTTAATTGATTTTTTCCTGTTTTTAAGCTCTGTTCTCACTTTCCCGAACTTAAAAAAATTATTTTTCATATATAGTTCCTTCTATAATATAGAAAAACACATTAAATAAATAATATAATGTAAAATGAACAAAAAAAATTTTTTTTTAATTTTCCACACCGGGATTCGAACTTGCGCCGTCTCGCTCAGCTGCTATCACGCTATCCACTCCACCACGTATACACGATGAGCGTGTTACTTCATGGCTTCAAAAGCACCCCGGTCAGTTGATCGATGTACTTTGGGAGCCCATTGCGACCCTCCTAATTAACCTATAAATATTTCCTTTGGCACAGAAGTTGGGGGCATGGTACCCTATTTTGGTACCGAGTTTGAGAGTTATAACCTAATATTAAAGCGAGTTACGTGGTCTTGAAAATTGACCCGTACATACCAATTTTATGTTATTTTTTATTCCATTATGCGTTCTTTAACGAAGAAAGAGGATTGTTTTTATACAGATAACATACTAGGCAGGCCAAACTATCGAAATTATTGTAAATAATATGAATAAATTAATTTTAATTGATTTTTTCCTGTTTTTAAGCTCTGTTCTCACTTTCCCAAACTTAAAAAAATTATTTTTCATATATAGTTCCTTCTATAATATAGAAAAACACATTAAATAAATAATATAATGTAAAATGAACAAAAAAAATTTTTTTCCTACTTTTCCACACCGGGATTCGAACCCGCGCCGTCTCGCTCAGCTGCTATCACGCTACCCACTCCACCACGTATACACGGTGAGCGTGTTACTTCATGGCTTCAAAAGCACCTCGGTCAGTTGATCGATGTACTTTGGGAGCCCATTGCGACCCTCCCTATTAACCTATAAATATTTCCTTTGGCACAGAGGTTGGGGGCATAGTACCCTATTTTGGTACCGAGTTTGAGATTTATAACTTACTATTAAAGCGAGTTACGTGGTCTTGAAAATTGACCCGTACATACCAATTTTATGTTATTTTTTATTCCATTATGTGTTCTTTAACGAAGAAAGAGGATTGTTTTTATACAGATTACATACTAGGCAGGCCAAACTATCGAAATTATTGTAAATAATATGAATAAATGAATTTTAATTGATTTTTTCCTGTTTTTAAGCTCTGTTCTCACTTTCCCGAACTTAAAAAAATTATTTTTCATATATAGTTCCTTCTATAATATAGAAAAACACATTAAATAAATAATATAATGTAAAATGAACAAAAAAAAATTTTTTTTTAATTTTCCACACCGGGATTCGAACCCGCGCCGTCTCGCTCAGCTGCTATCACGCTACCCACTCCACCACGTATACACGGTGAGCGTGCTACTTCATGGCTTCAAAAGCACCTCGGTCAGTTGATCGATGTACTTTGGGAGCCCATTGCGACCCTCCTTATTAACCTATAAATATTTCCTTTGGCACAGAGGTTGGGGTATAGTACCCTATTTTGGTACCGAGTTTGAAATTTATAACTTAATATTAAAGCGAGTTACGTGGTCTTGAAAATTGACCCGTACATACCAATTTTATGTTATTTTTTATTCCATTATGTGTTCTTTAACGAAGAAAGAGGATTGTTTTTATACAGATTACATACTAGGCAGGCCAAACTATCGAAATTATTGTAAATAATATGAATAAATGAATTTTAATTGATTTTTTCCTGTTTTTAAGCTCTGTTCTCACTTTCCCGAACTTAAAAAAATTATTTTTCATATATAGTTCCTTCTATAATATAGAAAATCACATTAAATAAATAATATAATGTAAAATGAAGAAGAAAAATTTTTTTTTTAATTTTCCACACCGGGATTCGAACCCGCGCCGTCTCGCTCAGCTGCTATCACGCTATCCACTCCACCACGTATACACGGTGAACGTGTTACTTCATGGCTTCAAAAGCACCCCGGTCAGTTGATCGATGTACTTTGGGAGCCTATTGCGACCCTCCTAATTAACCTATAAATATTTCCTTTGGCACAGAGGTTGGGGGCATGGTCCCCTATTTTGGTACCGAGATTGAGATTTATAACTTAATATTAAAGCGAGTTACGTGGTCTTGAAAATTGACCCGTACATACCAATTTTATGTTATTTTTTATTCCATTATGCGTTCTTTAACGAAGGAAGAGGATTGTTTTTATACAGAGAACATGCTAGTCAGGCCAAACTATCGAAATTATTGTAAATAATATGAATAAATTAATTTTAATTGATGTTTTCCTGTTTTTAAGCTCTGTTCTCACTTTCCCGAACTTAAAAAACTTATTTTTCATATATAGTTCCTCCTATAATATAGAAAAACACATTAAATAAATAATATAATGTAAAATGAAAAAAAAATTTTTTTTTTTATTTTTCCACCCCGGGATTCGAACCCGCGCCGTCTCGCTCGGCTGCTATCACGCAATCCGCTCCACCACGCATACACGGTGAGCGTGCTACTCCATGGCTTCAGAAGCACTCTTCCGGTCAGTTGATCGATGTACTTTGGGGGCCCATTGCGACCCTCCTAATTAACCTATAAACATTTCTTTTTGCGCAAAGGTTGGGGGCATGATACCCTATTTTGGTACCGAGCTTGAGATTTATAACTTAATATTAAACTGAGTTACGTGGTCTTGAAAATTGACCCGTACATACCTATTTTATGTTATTTTTTATTCCATTATGTGTTCTTTAACGAAGAAAGAGGATTGTTTTTATACAGAGAACATACTAGGCAGGCCAAACTATTGAAAGTATTGTAAATAATAGGAATAAATGAATTTTATTTGATTTTTCCTGTTTTTAAGCTCTGTTTTCACTTTCCCGAACATAAAAAAATTATTTTTCATATATAGTTCCTTCTATAACATAGAAAAACACATTAAACAAATAATATAATGTAAAATTAACGAAAGAAAAAAATTTAAAAATTGTCCCCACCGGGATTCGAACCCGCGCCGTCTCTCTCAGCTGCTATCACGCTATCCTCTCCACCACGCATACACGGTGAGCGTGCTACTCCATGCCTTAAGAAGCACTCTCGCGGTCAGTTGATCGAAGTACTTCGGGGGCCCATTACGACCCTCCTAGTTAACTTATAAATATTTCCTTTGGCACAGAGGTTGGAGACAAGGTACCCTATTTTGGTACCGAGTTTGAGATTTATAACTTAGTATGAAAGCGAGTTACGTGGTCTTGAAAATTGACCCGTACATACCAATTTTATGTTATTTTTTATTCCATTATGCGTTCTTTAACGAAGAAAGAGAATTGTTTTTATACAGAGAACATACTACGAAGGCCAAACTATCGAAATTATTGTAAATAATATGAATAAATTAATTTTAATTAATTTTTTCCTGTTTTTAAGCTCTGTTCTCACTTTCCCGAACTTAAAAAAATTATTTTTCATATATAGTTCCTTCTATAATATAGAAAAACACATTAAATAAATAATATAATGTAAAATGAACAAAAAAAATTTTTTTTTTAAATTTTCCATACCGGGATTCGAACCCGCGCCGTCTCGCTCAGCTGCTATCACGCTATCCACTCCACCACGTATACACGGTGAGCGCGTTACTTCATGGCTTCAAAAGCATCCCGGTCAGTTGATCGATGTACTTTGGGAGCCCATTGCGACCCTCCTAATTAACCTATAAATATTTCCTTTGGCACAGAGGTTGGGGGCATGGTACCCTATTTTGGTACCGAGTTTGAGATTTATAACTTAATATTAAAGCGAGTTACGTATTACGTTTTCGAGTTGAAAATTGACCCGTACATACCAATTTTATGTTATTTTTTATTCCATTATGCGTTCTTTAACGAAGAAAGAGGATTGTTTTTATACAGATAACATACTAGGCAGGCCAAACTATCGAAATTATTGTAAATAATATGAATAAATTAATTTTAATTGATTTTTTCCTGTTTTTAAGCTCTGTTCTCACTTTCCCAAACTTAAAAAAATTATTTTTCATATATAGTTCCTTCTATAATATAGAAAAACACATTAAATAAATAATATAATGTAAAATGAACAAAAAAAATTTTTTTCCTACTTTTCCACACCGGGATTCGAACACGCGCCGTCTCGCTCAGCTGCTATCACGCTACCCACTCCACCACGTATACACGGTGAGCGTGTTACTTCATGGCTTCAAAAGCACCTCGGTCAGTTGATCGATGTACTTTGGGAGCCCATTGCGACCCTCCCTATTAACCTATAAATATTTCCTTTGGCACAGAGGTTGGGGGCATAGTACCCTATTTTGGTACCGAGTTTGAGATTTATAACTTACTATTAAAGCGAGTTACGTGGTCTTGAAAATTGACCCGTACATACCAATTTTATGTTATTTTTTATTCCATTATGTGTTCTTTAACGAAGAAAGAGGATTGTTTTTATACAGATTACATACTAGGCAGGCCAAACTATCGAAATTATTGTAAATAATATGAATAAATGAATTTTAATTGATTTTTTCCTGTTTTTAAGCTCTGTTCTCACTTTCCCGAACTTAAAAAAATTATTTTTCATATATAGTTCCTTCTATAATATAGAAAAACACATTAAATAAATAATATAATGTAAAATGAAGAAAAAAAATTTTTTTTTAATTTTCCACACCGAGATTCGAACCCGCGCCGTCTCGCTCAGCTGCTATCACGCTATCCACTCCACCTAGTATACACGGTGAACGTGTTACTTCATGGCTTCAAAAGCACCCCGGTCAGTTGATCGATGTACTTTGGGAGCCTATTGCGACCCTCCTAATTAACCTATAAATATTTCCTTTGGCACAGAGGTTGGGGGCATGGTCCCCTATTTTGGTACCGAGTTTGAGATTTATAACTTAATATTAAAGCGAGTTACGTATTACGTTTACGAGTTGAAAATTGACCCGTACATACCAATTTTATGTTATTTTTTATTCCATTATGCGTTCTTTAACGAAGAAAGAGGATTGTTTTTATACAGATAACATACTAGGCAGGCCAAACTATCGAAATTATTGTAAATAATATGAATAAATTAATTTTAATTGATTTTTTCCTGTTTTTAAGCTCTGTTCTCACTTTCCCGAACTTAAAAAAATTGTTTTTCATATATAGTTCCTTCTATAATATAGAAAAACACATTAAATAAATAATATAATGTAAAATGAAAAAAAAAAAAATTTTTTTTAATTTTCCACACCGTGATTCGAACCCGCGCCGTCTCGCTCAGCTGCTATCACGCTATCCACTCCACCACGTATACACGGTGAGCGTGTTACTTCATGGCTTCAAAAGCACCCCGGTCAGTTGATCGATGTACTTTGGGAGCCCATTGCGACCCTCCTAATTAACCTATAAATATTTCCTTTGGCACAGAGGTTGGGGGCATGGTATCCTATTTTGGTACCGAGTTTGAGATTTATAACTTTATATTAAAGCGAGTTACGTGGTCTTGAAAATTGACCCGTACATACCAATTTTATGTTATTTTTTATTCCATTATGCGTTCTTTAACGAAGAAAGAGGATTGTTTTTATACAGAGAACATGCTAGGCAGGCCAAACTATCGAAATTATTGTAAATAAAATGAATAAATTAATTTTAATTGATGTTTTCCTGTTTTTAAGCTCTGTTCTCACTTTCCCGAAATTAAAAAAATTATTTTTCATATATAGTTCCTTCTATAATATAGAAAAACACATTAAATAAATAATATAATGTAAAATGAACAACAAAAAATTTTTTTTTAAATTTTCCACAGCGGGATTCGAACCCGCACCGTCTCGCTCGGCTGCTATCACGCTATCCGCTCCACCACGCATACACGGTGAGCGTGCTACTCCATGGCTTCAGAAGCACTCTCCCGGTCAGTTGATCGATGTACTTTGGGGGCCCATTGCGACCCTCCTAATTAACCTATAAACATTTCTTTTTGCACAAAGGTTGGGGGCATGATACCCTATTTTGGTACCGAGCTTGAGATTTATAACTTAATATTAAAGCGAGTTACGTGGTCTTGAAAATTGACCCGTACATACCAATTTTATGTTATTTTTTATTCCATTATGCGTTCTTTATGGAAGAAAGAGGATTGTTTTTATACAGAGAACATACTAGGCAGGCCAAACTATCGAAATTATTGTAAATAATATGAATAAATTAATTTTAATTGATTTTTTCCTGATTTTAAGCTCTTTTTTCACTTTCCCGAACTTAAAAAAATTATTTTTTATATATAGTTCCTTCTATAATATAGAAAAACACATTAAATAAATAATATAATGTAAAATGAACAAAAAAAAAATTTTTTCTACTTTTCCACACCGGGATTCGAACCCGCGCCGTCTCGCTCAGCTGCTATCACGCTACCCACTCCACCACGTATACACGGTGAGCGTGTTACTTCATGGCTTCAAAAGCACCTCGGTCAGTTGATCGATGTACTTTGGGAGCCCATTGCGACCCTCCCTATTAACCTATAAATATTTCCTTTGGCACAGAGGTTGGGGGAATAGTACCCTATTTTGGTACCGAGTTTGAGATTTATAACTTACTATTAAAGCGAGTTACGTGGTCTTGAAAATTGACCCGTACATACCAATTTTATGTTATTTTTTATTCCATTATGTGTTCTTTAACGAAGAAAGAGGATTGTTTTTATACAGATTACATACTAGGCAGGCCAAACTATCGAAATTATTGTAAATAATATGAATAAATGAATTTTAATTGATTTTTTCCTGTTTTTAAGCTCTGTTCTCACTTTCCCGAACTTAAAAAAATTATTTTTCATATATAGTTCCTTCTATAATATAGAAAAACACATTAAATAAATAATATAATGTAAAATGAAGAAAAAAAAATTTTTTTTAATTTTCCACACCGAGATTCGAACCCGCGCCGTCTCGCTCAGCTGCTATCACGCTATCCACTCCACCTAGTATACACGGTGAACGTGTTACTTCATGGCTTCAAAAGCACCCCGAACAGTTGATCGATGTACTTTGGGAGCCTATTGCGACCCTCCTAATTAACCTATAAATATTTCCTTTGGCACAGAGGTTGGGGGCATGGTCCCCTATTTTGATACCGAGTTTGAGATTTATAACTTAATATTAAAGCGAGTTACGTATTACGTTTACGAGTTGAAAATTGACCCGTACATACCAATTTTATGTTATTTTTTATTCCATTATGCGTTCTTTAACGAAGAAAGAGGATTGTTTTTATACAGATAACATACTAGGCAGGCCAAACTATCGAAATTATTGTAAATAATATGAATAAATTAATTTTAATTGATTTTTTCCTGTTTTTAAGCTCTGTTCTCACTTTCCCGAACTTAAAAAAATTATTTTTCATATATAGTTCCTTCTATAATATAGAAAAACACATTAAATAAATAATATAATGTAAAATGAAAAAAAAAAAAAAATTTTTTTAATTTTCCACACCGTGATTCGAACCCGCACCGTCTCGCTCGGCTGCTATCACGCTATCCGCTCCACCACGCATACACGGTGAGCGTGCTACTCCATGGCTTCAGAAGCACTCTCCCGGTCAGTTGATCGATGTACTTTGGGGGCCCATTGCGACCCTCCTAATTAACCTATAAACATTTCTTTTTGCACAAAGGTTGGGGGCATGATACCCTATTTTGGTACCGAGCTTGAGATTTATAACTTAATATTAAAGCGAGTTACGTGGTCTTGAAAATTGACCCGTACATACCAATTTTATGTTATTTTTTATTCCATTATGCGTTCTTTATGGAAGAAAGAGGATTGTTTTTATACAGAGAACATACTAGGCAGGCCAAACTATCGAAATTATTGTAAATAATATGAATAAATTAATTTTAATTGATTTTTTCCTGATTTTAAGCTCTTTTTTCACTTTCCCGAACTTAAAAAAATTATTTTCTATATATAGTTCCTTCTATAATATAGAAAAACACATTAAACAAATAATATAATGTAAAATGAACAAAAAAGAATTTTTTTTAATTTCCCACACCGGGATTCGAACCCACGTCGTCTCGCTCTGCTGCTATCACGCTATCCACTCCACCACGTATACACGTTGAGCGTGTTACCTCATGGCTTCAAAAGCACCCCGGTCAGTTGATCGATGTACTTTGGGAGCCCATTGCGACCCTCCTAATTAACCTATAAATATTTCCTTTGGCACAGAGGTTGGGGGCATGGTACCCTATTTTGGTACCGAGTTTGAGATTTAAAACTTAATATTAAAGCGAGTTACGTGGTCTTGAAAATTGACCCGTACATACCAATTTTATGTTATTTTTTATTCCATTCTGCGTTCTTTATGGAAGAAAGAGGATTGTTTTTATACAGAGAACATACTAGGCAGGCCAAACTATCGAAATTATTGTAAATAATATGAATAAATTAATTTTAATTGATTTTTTCCTGTTTTTAAGCTCTGTTCTTCTTTTCCCGAACTTAAAAAAAATTATTTTTCATATATAGTTCCTTCTATAATATAGAAAAACACATTAAACAAATAATATAATGTAAAATTAACAAAAGAAACAAAAAATTTAAAAATTGTCTACACCGGGATTCGAACCCGCGCCGTCTCTCTCAGCTGCAATCACGCTATCCGCTCCACCACGCATATACGGTGAGTGTGCTACTCCATGCCTTCAGAAGCACTCTCCCGGTCAGTTGATCGATGTACTTCGGGGGCCCATTGTGACCCTCCTAATTTACCTATCAATATATTTCCTTTGGCAGAGAGGTTGGGCGCATGGTACCCTATTTTGGTACCGATTTTGATATTTATAACTTAGTATTAAAGCCAGTTACGTGGTCTTGACAATTGACCCGTACATACCAATTTTATGTTATTTTTTATTCCATTATGCGTTCTTTAACGAAGAAAGAGGATTGTTTTTATGTTTTTTATACAGATAACATACTAGGCAGGCCAAACTATCGAAATTATTGTAAATAATATGAATAAATTAATTTTAATTGATTTTTTCCTGTTTTTAAGCTCTGTTCTCACTTTCCCGAACTTAAAAAAATTATTTTTCATATATAGTTCCTTCTATAATGTAGAAAAACACATTAAATAAATAATATAATGTAAAATGAACAAAAAAAAAATTTTTTTAATTTTCCACACCGGGATTCAAACCCGCGCCGTCTCGCTCAGCTGCTATCACGCTATCCACTCCACCACGTGTACACGGTGAGCGTGTTACTTCATGGCTTCAAAAGCACCCCGGTCAGTTGATCGATGTACTTTGAGAGCCCATTGCGACCCTCCTAATTAACCTATAAATATTTCCTTTGGTACAGAGGTTGGGGGCATGGTACCCTATTCTGGTACCGAGTTTGAGATTTATAACTTAGTATGAAAGCGAGTTACGTGGTCTTGAAAATTGACCCTTACATATCAATTTTATGTTATTTTTTATTCCATTATGCGTTCTTTATGGAAGAAAGAGGATTGTTTTTATACAGAGAACATACTAGGCAGGCCAAACTATCGAAATTATTGTAAATAATATGAATAAATTAATTTTAATTGATTTTTTCCTGTTTTTAAGCTCTGTTCTTCTTTTCCCGAACTTAAAAAAATTATTATTCATATATAGTTCCTTCTATAATATAGATAAACACATTAAACAAATAATATAATGTAAAATTAACAAAAGAAATAAAAAATTTAAAAATTGTCTACACCGGGATTCGAACCCGCGCCGTCTCTATCAGCTGCAATCACGCTATCCGCTCCACCACGCATACACGGTGAGCGTGCTACTCCATGGCTTCAAAAGCTCCCCGGTCAGTTGATCGATGTACTTCGGGGGCCCATTGCGACCCTCCTAATTTACCTATCAATATATTTCCTTTGGCAGAGAGGTTGGGGGCATGGTACCCTATTTTGGTACCGATTTTGAGATTTATAACTTAGTTTTAAAGCCAGTTACGTGGTCTTGAAAATTGACCCGTACATACCAATTTTATGTCATTTTTTATTCCTTTATGCGTTCTTTAACGAAGAAAGAGAATTGTATTTAAACAGAGAATATACTAGGAAGGCAAAACTATCGAAAGTATTGTAAATAATTTGAATAAATTAATTTTAATTGATTTTTCCTGATTTTAAGCTCTTTCACTTTCCCGAACTTAAAAAAATTATTTTTCATATATAGTTCCTTCTATAATATAGAAAAACACATTAAACAAATAATATAATGTAAAATTAACAAAAGAAAAAAAAAATTAAAAATTGTCCACACCGGGATTCGAACCCGCGCCGTCTCGCTCAGCTGCTATCACGCTATCCACTCCACCACGTATACACGGTGAGCGTGTTACTTCATGGCTTCAAAAGCACCCCGGTCAGTTGATCGAAATACTTTGGGAGCCCATTGTGACCATCCTATTTAACCTATAAGTATTTCCTTTGGCACAGAGGTTCGGGGCATGGTACCCTATTTTGGTACCGAGTATGAGATTTATAAGTTAATATTAAAGCGAGTTACGTGGTCTTGAAAATTGACCCGTACATACCAATTTTATGTTATTTTTTATTCCATTATGCGTTCTTTAACGAAGAAAGAGGATTGTTTTTGTACAGATAACATACTAGGCAGGCCAAACTATCGAAATTATTGTAAATAATATGAATAAATTAATTTTAATTGATTTTTTCCTGTTTTTAAGCTCTGTTCTCACTTTCCCGAACTTAAAAAAAATATTTTTCATATATAGTTCCTTCTATAATATAGAAAAACACATTAAATAAATAATATAATAAATGAACAAAAAAAAATTTTTTTTTAAATTTCCACACCGGGATTCGAACCCGCGCCGTCTCGCTCAGCTGCTATCACGCTATCCACTCCACCACGTATACACGGTGAGCGTGTTACTTCATGGCTTCAAAAGCACCCCGGTTATTTGATCGATGTACTTTGGGAGCCCATTGCGACCCTCCTAATTAACCTATAAATATTTCCTTTAAAACAGAGGTTGGGGGCATGGTACCCTATTTTGGTACCTAGTTTGAGATTTATAACTTAATATTAAAGCGAGTTACGTGGTCTTGAAAATTGACCCGTACATACCAATTTTATGTTATATTTTATTCCATTATGCGTTCTTTAACGAAGAAAGAGGATTGTTTTTATACAGATAACATACTAGGCAGGCCAAACTATCGAAATTATTGTAAATAAGATGAATAAATTAATTTTAATTGATTTTTTCCTGTTTTTAAGCTCTGTTCTCACTTTCCCGTACTTAAAAAAATTATTTTTCATATATAGTTCCTTCTATAATATAGAAAAACACATTAAATAAATAATATAATGTAAAATGGACAAAAAAAAATTTTTTTTAATTTTCCACACCGGGATTCGAACCCGCGCCGTCTCGCTCAGCTGCTATCACGCTATCCACTCCACCACGTGTACACGGTGAGCGTGTTACTTCATGGCTTCAAAAGCACGCCGGTCAGTTGATCGATGTACTTTGGGAGCCCATTGCGACCCTCCTAATTAACCTATAAATATTTCCTTTGGCACAGAGGTTGGGGGCATGGTACCCTATTTTGGTACCGAGTTTGAGATTTATAACTTAGTATGAAATCGAGTTACGTGGTCTTGAAAATTGACCCGTACATATCAATTTTATGTTATTTTTTATTCCATTATGCGTTCTTTAACGAAGAAAGAGAATTGTTTTTATACAGAGAACATACTACGAAGGCCAAACTATCGAAATTATTGTAAATAATATGAATAAATTAATTTTAATTGATTTTTTCCTGTTTTTAAGCTCTGTTCTCACTTTCCCGAACTTAAAAAAATTATTTTTCATATATAGTTCCTTCTATAATATAGAAAAACACATTAAATAAATAATATAATGTAAAATGAACAAAAAAAAATTTTTTTTTAATTTTCCACACCTGGATTCGATACCGCGCCGTCTCGCTCAGCTGCTATCACGCTATCCACTCCACCACGTATACACGGTGAGCGTGTTACTTCATGGCTTCAAAAGCACCCCGGTCAGTTGATCGATGTACTTTGGGAGCCCATTGCGACCCTCCTAATTAACCTATATATAATTCCTTTGGGACAGAGGTTGGGGGCATGGTACCCTATTTTGGTACCGAGTTTGAGATTTATAACTTAATATTAAAGCGAGTTACGTGGTCTTGAAAATTGACCCGAACATACCAATTTTATGTTATTTTTTATTCCATTATGCGTTCTTTAACGAAGAAAGAGGATTGTTTTTATACAGATAACATACTAGGCAGGCCAAACTATCGAAATTATTGTAAATAATATGAATAAATTAATTTTAATTGATTTTTTCCTGTTTTTAAGCTCTGTTCTCACTTTCCCGAACTTAAAAAAATTATTTTTCATATATAGTTCCTTCTATAATATAGAAAAACACATTAAATAAATAATATAATGTAAAATGAACAAAAAAAAAATTTTTTTTGATTTTCCACACCGGGATTCGAACCCGCGCCGTCTCGCTCAGCTGCTATCACGCTATCCACTCCACCACGTATACACGGTGAGCGTGTTACTTCATGGCTTCAAAAGCACCTCGGTCAGTTGATCGATGTACTTTGGGAGCCCATTGCGACCCTCCTAATTAACCTATAAATATTTCCTTTAAAACAGAGGTTGGGGGCATGGTACCCTATTTTGGTACCTAGTTTGAGATTTATAACTTAATATTAAAGCGAGTTACGTGGTCTTGAAAATTGACCCGTACATACCAATTTTATGTTATATTTTATTCCATTATGAGTTTTTTGACGAAGAAAGAGGATTGTTTTTATACAGATAACATACTAGGCAGGCCAAACTATCGAAATTATTGTAAATAATATGAATAAATTAATTTTAATTGATTTTTTCCTGTTTTTAAGCTCTGTTCTCACTTTCCTGAACTTAAAAAAATTATTTTTCATATATAGTTCCTTCTATAATATAGAAAAACACATTAAATAAATAATATAATGTAAAATGAACAAAAAAAAATTTTTTTTAACTTTACACACCGGGATTCGAACCCGCGCCGTCTCGCTCAGCTGCTATCACGCTATCCACTCCACCACGTGTACACGGTGAGCGTGTTACTTCATGGCTTCAAAAGCACCCCGGTCAGTTGATCGATGTACTTTGGGAGCCCATTGCGACCCTCCTAATTAACCTATAAATATTTCCTTTGGTACAGAGGTTGGGGGCATGGTACCCTATTTTGGTACCGAGTTTGAGATTTGTAACTTAGTATGAAAGCGAGTTACGTGGTCTTGAAAATTGGCCCTTACATATCAATTTTATGTTATTTTTTATTCCATTATGCGTTCTTTATGGAAGAAAGAGGATTGTTTTTATACAGAGAACATACTAGGCAGGCCAAACTATCGAAATTATTGTAAATAATATGAATAAATTAATTTTAATTGTTTTTTTCCTGTTTTTAAGCTCTGTTCTCACTTTCCCGTACTTAAAAAAATTATTTTTCATATATAGTTCCTTCTATAATATAGAAAAACACATTAAATAAATAATATAATGTAAAATGGACAAAAAAAAATTTTTTTTAATTTTCCACACCGGGATTCGAACCCGCGCCGTCTCGCTCAGCTGCTATCACGCTATCCACTCCACCACGTGTACACGGTGAGCGTGTTACTTCATGGCTTCAAAAGCACGCCGGTCAGTTGATCGATGTACTTTGGGAGCCCATTGTGACCCTCCTAATTAACCTATATATAATTCCTTTGGGACAGAGGTTGGGGGCATGGTACCCTATTTTGGTACCGAGTTTGAGATTTATAACTTAATATTAAAGCGAGTTACGTGGTCTTGAAAATTGACCCGAACATACCAATTTTATGTTATTTTTTATTCCATTATGCGTTCTTTAACGAAGAAAGAGGATTGTTTTTATACAGATAACATACTAGGCAGGCCAAACTATCGAAATTATTGTAAATAATATGAATAAATTAATTTTAATTGATTTTTTCCTGTTTTTAAGCTCTGTTCTCACTTTCCCGAACTTAAAAAAATTATTTTTCATATATAGTTCCTTCTATAATATAGAAAAACACATTAAATAAATAATATAATGTAAAATGAACAAAAAAAAATTTTTTTTTAATTTTCCACACCGGGATTCGAACCCGCGCCGTCTCGCTCAGCTGCTATCACGCTATCCACTCCACCACGTATACACGGTGAGCGTGTTACTTCATGGCTTCAAAAGCACCTCGGTCAGTTGATCGATGTACTTTGGGAGCCCATTGCGACCCTCCTAATTAACCTATAAATATTTCCTTTAAAACAGAGGTTGGGGGCATGGTACCCTATTTTGGTACCTAGTTTGAGATTTATAACTTAATATTAAAGCGAGTTACGTGGTCTTGAAAATTGACCCGTACATACCAATTTTATGTTATATTTTATTCCATTATGAGTTTTTTGACGAAGAAAGAGGATTGTTTTTATACAGATAACATACTAGGCAGGCCAAACTATCGAAATTATTGTAAATAATATGAATAAATTAATTTTAATTGATTTTTTCCTGTTTTTAAGCTCTGTTCTTCTTTTCCCGAACTTAAAAAAATTATTTTTCATATATAGTTCCTTCTATAATATAGATAAACACATTAAACAAATAATATAATGTAAAATTAACAAAAAAAATAAAAAAAAATATAAAAATTGTCTACACCGGGATTCGAACCCGCGCCGTCTCTCTCAGCTGCAATCACGCTATCCGCTCCACCACGCATACACGGTGAGCGTGCTACTCCATGCCTTCAGAAGTACTCTCCCGGTCAGTTGATCGATGTACTTCGGGGGCCCATTGCGACCCTCCTAATTTATCTATCAATATATTTCCTTTGGCAGAGAGGTTGGGGGCATGGTACCCTATTTTGGTACCGATTTTGAGATTTATAACTTAGTTTTAAAGCGAGTTACGTGGTCTTGAAAATTGATCCGTACATACCAATTTTATGTCATTTTTTATTCCATTATGCGTTCTTTAACGAAGAAAGAGAATTGTATTTAAACAGAGAACATACTAGGAAGGCAAAACTATCGAAAGTATTGTAAATAATATGAATAAATTAATTTTAATTGATTTTTCCTGATTTTAAGCTCTTTCACTTTCCCGAACTTAAAAAAATTATTTTTCATATATAGTTCCTTCTATAATATAGAAAAACACATTAAACAAATAATATAATGTAAAATTAACAAAAGAAAAAAAAAATTAAAAATTGTCCACACCGGGATTCGAACCCGCGCCGTCTCGCTCAGCTGCTATCACGCTATCCACTCCATCACGTATACACGGCGAGCGTGTTACTTCATGGCTTCAAAAGCACCCCGGTCAGGGTATCGATTTACTTTGGGAGACCATTGTGACCATCCTATTTAACCTATAAGTATTTCCTTTGGCACAGAGGTTGGGGGCATGGTACCCTATTTTGGTACCGAGTTTGAGATTTATAACTTAATATTAAAGCGAGTTACGTGGTCTTGAAAATTGACCCGTACATACCAATTTTATGTTATTTTTTATTCCATTATGCGTTCTTTAACGAAGAAAGAGAATTGTTTTTATACAGAGAACATACTACAAAGGCCAAACTATCGAAATTATTGTAAATAATATTAATAAATTAATTTTAATTGATTTTTTCCTGTTTTTAAGCTCTGTTCTCACTTTCCCGAACTTAAAAAAATTATTTTTCATATATAGTTCCTTCTATAATATAGAAAAACACATTAAATAAATAATATAATGTAAAATGAGCAAAAAAAATTTTTTTTTTAATTTTCCACACCTGGATTCGATACCGCGCCGTCTCGCTCAGCTGCTATCACGCTATCCACTCCACCACGTATACACGGTGAGCGTGTTACTTCATGGCTTCAAAAGCACCCAGGTCAGTTGATCGATGTACTTTGGGAGCCCATTGCGACCCTCCTAATTAACCTAAAAAAATTTCCTTTGGCACAGAGGTTGGGGGCATGGTACCCTATTTTGGTACCGAGTTTGAGATTTATAACTTAATATTAAAGCGAGTTACGTGGTCTTGAAAATTGACCCGTACATACCAATTTTGTGTTATTTTTTATTCCATTATGCGTTCTTTAACGAAGAAAGAGGATTGTTTTTATACAGATAACATACTAGGCAGGCCAAACTATCGAAATTATTGTAAATAATATGAACAAATTAATTTAATTGATTTTTTCCTGTTTTTAAGCTCTGTTCTCACTTTCCCGAACTTAAAAAAATTATTTTTCATATATAGTTCCTTCTATAATATAGAAAAACACATTAAATAAATAATATAATAAATGAACAAAAAAAAAATTTTTTTTAATTTTCCACACCGGGATTCGAACCCGCGCCGTCTCGCTCAGCTGCTATCACGCTATCCACTCCACCACGTATACACGGTGAGCGTGTTACTTCATGGCTTCAAAAACACCCCGGTCAGTTGATCGATGTACTTTGGGAGCCCATTGCGACCCTCCTAATTAACCTATAAATATTTCCTTTAAAACAGAGGTTGGGGGCATGGTACCCTATTTTGGTACCTAGTTTGAGATTTATAACTTAATATTAAAGCGAGTTACGTGGTCTTGAAAATTGACCCGTACATACCAATTTTATGTTATATTTTATTCCATTATGCGTTCTTTAACGAAGAAAGAGGATTGTTTTTATACAGATAACATACTAGGCAGGCCAAACTATCGAAATTATTGTAAATAATATGAATAAATTAATTTTAATTGATTTTTTCCTGTTTTTAAGCTCTGTTCTCACTTTCCCGTACTTAAAAAAATTATTTTTCATATATAGTTACTTCTATAATATAGAAAAACACATTAAATAAATAATATAATGTAAAATGAACAAAAAAATTTTTTTTTTAATTTTCCACACCGGGATTCGAATCCGCGCCGTCTCGCTCAGCTGCTATCACGCTATCCAAACCACCACGTGTACACGGTGAGCGTGTTACTTCATGGCTTCAAAAGCACCCCGGTCAGTTGATCGATGTACTTTGGGAGCCTATTGCGACCCTCCTAATTAACCTATAAATATTTCCTTTGGCACAGAGGTTGGGGGCAGGGTACCCTATTTTGGTACCGAGTTTGAGATTTATAACTTAGTATGAAAGCGAGTTACGTGGTCTTGAAAATTGACCCGTACATATCAATTTTATGTTATTTTTTATTCCATTATGCGTTCTTTAACGAAGAAAGAGAATTGTTTTTATACAGAGAACATACTACGAAGGCCAAACTATCGAAATTATTGTAAATAATATGAATAAATTAATTTTAATTGATTTTTTTCTGTTTTTAAGCTCTGTTCTCACTTTCCCAAACTTAAAAAAATTATTTTTCATATATAGTTCCTTCTATAATATAGAAAAACACATTAAATAAATAATATAATGTAAAATGAACAAAAAAAAATTTTTTTTTAATTTTCCACACCGGGATTCGAACCCGCGCCGTCTCGCTCAGCTGCTATCACGCTATCCACTCCACCACGTATACACTGTGAGCGAGTTACTTCATGGCTTCAAAAGCACCCCGGTCAGTTGATCGATGTACTTTGGGAGCCCATTGCGACCCTCCTAATTAACCTATAAATATTTCCTTTGGCACAGAGGTTGGGGGCATGGTACCCTATTTTGGTACCTAATTTGAAATTTATAACTTAATATTAAAGCAAGTTACGTGGTCTTGAAAATTGACCCGTACACACCAATTTTATGTTATTTTTTATTCCATTATGCGTTCTTTAACGAAGAAAGAGGATTGTTTTTATACAGATAACATACTAGGCAGGGCAAACTATCGAAATTATTGTAAATAATATGAATAAATTAATTTTAATTGATTTTTTCCTGTTTTTAAGCTCTGTTCTCACTTTCCCGAACTTAAAAAAATTATTTTTCTTATATAGTTCCTTCTATTATATAGAAAAACACATTAAATAAATATTATAATGTAAAATGAACAAAAAAAAACTTTTTTTAATTTTCCACACCGGGATTCGAACCCGCGCCGTCTCGCTCAGCTGCTATCACGCTATCCACTCCACCACGTATACACGGTTAGCGTGTTACTTCATGGCTTCAAAGGCACCCCGGTCAGTTGATCGATGTACTTTGGGAGCCCATTGCGACCCTCCTAATTAACCTATAAAAATTTCCTTTGGCACAGAGGTTGGGGGCATGGTACCCTATTTTGGTACCGAGTTTGAGATTTATAACTTAATATCAAAGCGAGTTACATGGTCTTGAAAATTGACCCGTACATACCAATTTTATGTTATTTTTTATTCCATTATGCGTTCTTTAACGAAGAAAGAGGATTGTTTTTATACAGATAACATACTAGGCAGGGCAAACTATCGAAATTATTGTAAATAATATGAATAAATTCATTTTAATTGATTTTTTCCTGTTTTTAAGCTCTGTTCTCACTTTCCCGAACTTAAAAAAATTATTTTTCATATATAGTTCCTTCTATAATATAGAAAAACACATTAAATAAATAATATAATGTAAAATGAACAAAAAAAAACTTTTTTGAATTTTCCACACCGGGATTCGAACCCGCGCCGTCTCGCTCAGTTGCTATCACGCTATCCACTCCACCACGTATACACGGTTAGCGTGTTACTTCATGGCTTCAAAAGCACCCCGGTCAGTTGATCGATGTACTTTGGGAGCCCATTGCGACCCTCCTAATTAACCTATAAAAATTTCCTTTGGCACAGAGGTTGGGGGCATGGTACCCTATTTTGGTACCGAGTTTGAGATTTATAACTTAATATCAAAGCGAGTTACGAGGTCTTGAAAATTGACCCGTACATACCAATTTTATGTTATTTTTTATTCCATTATGCGTTCTTTAACGAAGAAAGAGGATTGTTTTTATACAGAGCACATACTAGGCAGGCCAAACTATCGAAATTATTGTAAATAATATGAATAAATTAATTTTAATTGATTTTCTCCTGTTTTTAAGCTCTGTTCTCACTTTCCCGAACTTAAAAAAATTATTTTTCATATATAGTTCCTTCTATAATATAGAAAAACACATTAAATAAATAATATAATGTAAAATGAACAAAAAAAATTTTTTTTTTAAATTTTCCACACCGGGATTCGAACCCGCGTCGTCTCGCTCGGCTGCTATCACGCTATCCGCTCCACCACTCATACACGGTGAGCGTGCTACTCCATGGCTTCAGAAGCAGTCTCCCGGTCAGTTGATCGATGTACTTTGGGGGCCCATTGCGACCCTCCTAATTAACCTATAAATATTTCCTTTGGCACAGAGGTTGGGGGCATGGTACCCTATTTTGGTACCGAGTTTGAGTTTTGTAACTTAATATTAAAGCGAGTTACGTATTACGTTTACGAGTTGAAAATTGACCCGTACATACCTATTTTATGTTATTTTTTATTCCATTATGCGTTCTTTAACGAAGAAAGAGGATTGTTTTTATACAGATAACATACTAGGCAGGCCAAACTATCGAAATTATTGTAAATAATATGAATAAATTAATTTTAATTGATTTTTTCCTGTTTTTAAGCTCTGTTCTCACTTTCCCGAACTTAAAAAAATTATTTTTCATATATAGTTCCTTCTATAATATAGAAAAACACATTAAATAAATAATATAATGTAAAATGAACAAAAAAAAAAATTTTTTTTTAATTTTCCACACCGGGATTCGAACCCTCGCCGTCTCGCTCGGCTGCTATCACGCTATCCGCTCCACCACGCATACACGACGAGCGTGCTACTCCATGGCTTCAGAAGCACTCTCCCGGTCAGTTGATCGATGTACTTTGGGGGCCCATTGCGACCCTCCTAATTAACCTATAAACATTTCTGTTTGCACAAAGGTTGGGGGCATGATACCCTATTTTGGTACCGAGCTTGAGATTTATAACTTAATATTAAAGTGAGTTACGTGGTCTTGAAAATTGACCCGTACATACCTATTTTATGTTATTTTTTATTCCATTATGCGTTCTTTAACGAAGAAAGAGGATTGTTTTTATACAGAGAACATACTAGGAAGGCAAAACTATCGAAAGCACTGTAAATAATATGAATAAATTAATTTTAATTGATTTTTCCTGTTTTTAAGCTCTGTTCTTACTTTCCCGAACTTTAAAAAAGAAAAATTTCATATATAGTTCCTTCTATAATATAGAAAAACACATTAACTAAATAATATAATGTAAAATGAACAAAAAAAAATTTTTTTTTAATTGTACACACCGGGATTCGAACCCGCGCAGTCTCGCTCAGCTGCTATCACGATATCCGCCCCACCACGCATACACGGTGAGCGGGCTACTTCATGGCTTCAGAAGCACTCTCCCGGTCAGTTGATCGATGTACTTTGGGGGCCCATTACGACCCTCCTAATTAACTTATAAATATTTCCTTTGGCACGGAGGTTGGGGGCATTGTACCCTATATTGGTACCGAGTTTGAGATTTATAACTTAGCATTAAAGCGAGTTACGTGGTCTTGAAAATTGACCCGTACATACCAATTTTATGTTATTTTTTATCCCATTATGCGTTCTTTAACGAAGAAAGAGGATTGTTTTTATACAGAGAACATACTAGGCAGGCCAAACTATCGAAAGTATTGTAAATAATATGAATAATTTAATTTTAATTGATTTTTTCCTGTTTTTAAGCTCTGTTCTCACTTTCCCGAACTTAAAAAAATTATCTTTCATATATAGTTCCTTCTATAATATAGAAAAACACATTAAATAAATAATATAATGTAAAATGAACAAAAAAAAACTTTTAAATTTTCCACACCGGGATTCGAACCCGCGCCGTCTCGCTCGAATGCTATCACGCTATCCCCTCCACCACGTATACACGGTGAGCGTGTTACTTCATGGCTTCAAAAGCACCCCGGTCAGTTGATCGATGTAATTTGGGAGCCCATTGCGACCCTCCTAATTAACCTATAAATATTTCCTTTGGCACAGAGGTTGGGGGCATGGTACCCTATTTTGGTACCGAGTATGAGATTTATAACTTAATATTAAAGCGAGTTACGTGGTCTTGAAAATTGACCCGTACATACCAATTTTATGTTATTTTTTATTCCATTATGCGTTCTTTAACGAAGAAAGAGGATTGTTTTTATACAGAGAACATACTAGGAAGGCAAAACTATCGAAAGCACTGTAAATAATATGAATAAATTAATTTTAATTGTTTTTTCCTGTTTTTAAGCTCTGTTCTTACTTTCCCGAACTTTAAAAAAGAAAAATTTCATATATAGTACCTTCTATAATATAGAAAAACACATTAACTAAATAATATAATGTAAAATGAACAAAAAAAATTTTTTTTTAAATTGTACACACCGGGATTCGAACCCGCGCAGTCTCGCTCAGCTGCTATCACGATATCCGCCCCACCACGCATACACGGTGAGCGGGCTACTTCATGGCTTCAGAAGCACTCTCCCGGTCAGTTGATCGATGTACTTTGGGGGCCCCTTAAGACCCTCCTAATTAACTTATAAATATTTCCTTTGTCACGGAGGTTGGGGGCATTGTACCCTATATTGGTACCGAGTTTGAGATTTATAACTTAGCATTAAAGCGAGTTACGTGGTCTTGAAAATTGACCCGTACATACCAATTTTATGTTATTTTTTATCCCATTATGCGTTCTTTAACGAAGAAAGAGGATTGTTTTTATACAGAGAACATACTAGGCAGGCCAAACTATCGAAAGTATTGTAAATAATATGAATAACTTAATTTTAATTGATTTTTTCCTGTTTTTAAGCTCTGTTCTCACTTTCCCGAACTTAAAAAAATTATCTTTCATATATAGTTCCTTCTATAATATAGAAAAACACATTAAATAAATAATATAATGTAAAATGAAGAAATAAAAAACTTTTAAATTTTCCACACCAGGATTCGAACCCGCGCCGTCTCGCTCGAATGCTATCACGCTATCCGCTCCACCACGCATAAACGGCGAGCGTGCTACTCCATGGCTTCAGAAGCACTCTCCCGGTCAGTTGATCGATGTACTTTGGGGGCCCATTACGACCATCCTAATAAACTTATAAATATTTCCTTTGGCACGGAGGTTGAGGGCATGGTACCCTATTTTGGTACCGAGTTTGAGATTTATAACTTAATATTAAAGCGAGTTACGTGGTCTTGAAAATTGACCCGTACATACCAATTTTATGTTATTTTTTATTCCATTATGCGTTCTTTAACGAAGAAAGAGGATTGTTTTTATACATATAACATACTAGGCAGGCCAAACTATCGAAATTATTGTAAATAATATGAATAAATTAATTTTAATTGATTTTTTCCTGTTTTTAAGCTCTGTTCTCACTTTCCCGAACTTAAAAAAATTATTTTTCATATATAGTTCCTTCTATAATATAAAAAAACACATTAAATAAATAATATAATGTAAAATGAACAAAAAAAAATTTTTTTTTTAATTTTCCACACCGGGATTCGAACCCGCGCCGTCTCGCTCGGCTGCTATCACGCTATCCGCTCCACCACGCATACACGGTGAGCGTGCTACTCCATGGCTTCAGAAGCAAACCGATTTACTTTGGGGGCCCATTGCAACCCTCCTAATTAATCTATAAATATTTCCTTTGGCACAGAGGTTGGGGGCATGGTACCCTATTTTAGTACCGAGCTTGAGATTTATAACTTAATATTAAAAAGAGTTACGTGGTCATGAAAATTGACCCGTACATACCTATTTTATGTTATTTTTTATTCCATAATGCGCTCTTTAACGAAGAAAGAGGATTGTTTTTATACAGAGAACATACTAGGCAGGCCAAACTATCGAAAGTATTGTAAATAATATGAATAACTTAATTTTAATTGATTTTTTCCTGTTTTTAAGCTCTGTTCTCACTTTCCCGAACTTAAAAAAACTATTTTTCATATATAGTTCCTTCTATATTATAGATAAACACATTAAATAAATAATATTATGTAAAATTAACAATAGAAATTTTTTTTTTATAAATTGTCCACACCGGGAGTCGAACCCGCGCCGTCTCCCTCAGCTGCTATTCCGCTTTCCGCTCCACCACGCACACACGATAAGCGTGCTACTTCATGGCTTCAGAAGCACTCTCCCGGTCAGTTGATCGATGTATTTTGGGGGCCCATTGCGACCCTCCTTATTAACCTATAAATATTTCCATAGGCACAGAGGTTGGGGGCATGGTACCCTATTTTGGTACCGAGTTAGAGATATATAACTTAATATTAAAGTGCGTTACGTAGTCTTGAAAATTGACCCGTACATATCTATTTTATGTTATTTTTTATTCCATTATGCGTTCTTTAACGAAGAAAGAGGATTGTTTTTATACAGAGAGCGTACAAGGAAGGCAAAACTATCGAAAGTTTTGTAAATAATATGAATAAATTAATTTTAATTGATTTTTTCCTGTTTTTAAGCTTTGTTCTCACTTTCCCGAACTTAAAAAAATTATTTTTCATATATAGTTCCTTCTATAATATAGAAAAACACATTAAATAAATAATATAATGTAAAATGAACAAAACAAAAAAAAAATTTTAAATTTTCCACAACAGGATTCGAAACCGCGCCGCGCCGTCTTGCTCGGCTGCTATCACGCTATCCGCTCCACCACGCATACACGGTGAGCGGCTACTTCATGGCTTCAAAAGCAAACCGATTTACTTTGGGGGCCCATTGCAACCTTCCTAAATCATCTATAAATATTTCCTTTGGCACAGAGGTTGGGGGCATGGTACCCTATTTTAGTACCGAGCTTGAGATTTATAACTTAATATTAAAAAGAGTTACGTGGTCTTGAAAATTGACCCGTACATACTTATTTTATGTAATTTTTTATTCCATAATGCGCTCTTTAACGAAGACAGAGGATTGTTTTTATACAGAGAACATACTAGGCAGGCCAAACTATCGAAAGTATTGTAAATAATATGAATAAATTAATTTCAATTGATTTTTCCTGTTTTTAAGCTCTGTTCTCACTTTCTCGAACTTAAAAAAAAAATTCATATTAAGTTCCTTCTATAATATAGAAAAACACACTAAATAAATAATATAATGTAAAATTAATAAAAGAAAAAAAAATATTAAAAATTGTCCACACCGAGACTCGAACACGCGCCGTCTCTCTCAGCTGCTATCACGCTATCCGCTCCACCACGCATGCACGGTGACCGTGCTACTCCATGGCTGCATTCTCCCGGTCAGTTGCTCGATGTACTTTGGGGGCCCATTGCGACCCCCCTAATAAACCTATAAACATTTCTTTTGGCACAGAGGTTGGGGGCATGGTAACCTATTTTGGTACCGAGCTTGAGATTTATAACTTAATATTAAAGTGAGTTACGTGGTCTTGAAAATTCACCCGTACATACCTATTTTATGTTATTTTTTATTCCATTATGCGTTCTTTAACGAAGAGAGAGGATTTTTTTTTATACAGAGAACATACTAGGAAGGCAAAACTATCGAAAGCATTGTAAATAATATGAATAAATTAATTTTAATTGGTTTTTCCTGTTTTTAAACTCTGTTCTCACTTTCCCGAACTTAAAGAAAGAAAAATTTCATATATAGTTCCTTCTATAATATAGAAAAACACATTAAATAAATAATATAATGTAAAATTAACAAAAGAAAAGAAAATTTAAAAATTGTCCACACCGAGATTCGAACCCGCGCCGCCTCTCTTAGCTGCTATCACGCTATCCGCTCCACCACGCATACACGGTGAGCGAGCTACTCCATGGCTTCAGAAGCACTCTCCCGGTCATTTGATCGATGTACTTTGGGGGTCTTTTGCGACCCTCCTAATTAACCTATAAATATTTCCTTTGGCACAGAGGTTGGGGGCATGGTAACCTATTTTGGTACCGAGCTTGAAACTTATAACTTAATATTAAAGTGAGTTACGTGGTCTTGAAAATTGACCCGTACATACCCATTTTATGTTATTTTTTATTCCATTATGCGTTCTTTAACGAAGAAAGAGGATTGTTTTTGTACAGAGAACATACTAGGCAGGCGAAACTATTGAAAGTATTGTAAATAATATGAATAAATTAATTTTAATTGATTTTTCCTGTTTTTAAGCTCTGTTCTCACTTTCGCGAACTTAAAAAAATTATTTTTTATATATAGTTCCTTCTATAATATAGAAAAACACATTAAATAAATAATATAATGTAAAATTAACAAAAGAAAAAAAAATTTAAAAATTGTCCACACCGAGATTCGAACCCGCGCCGCCTCTCTTAGCTGCTATCACGCTATCCGCTCCACCACGCATACACGGTGAGCGAGCTACTCCATGGCTTCAGAAGCACTCTCCCGGTCATTTGATCGATGTACTTTGGGGGTCTATTGCGACCCTCCTAATTAACCTATAAATATTTCCTTTGGCACAGAGGTTGGGGGCATGGTAACCTATTTTGGTACCGAGCTTGAAACTTATAACTTAATATTAAAGTGAGTTACGTGGTCTTGAAAATTGACCCGTACATACCTATTTTATGTTATTTTTTATTCCATTATGCGTTCTTTAACGAAGAAAGAGGATTGTTTTTATACAGAGAACATACTAGGAACGCAAAACTATCGAAAGTATTGTAAATAATATGGATAATTTAATTTTAATTGATTTTTCCTGATTTTAAGCTCTGTTCTCACTTTCCCGATCTTAAAAAAAAAAATTTCATATATAGTTCCTTCTATAATATAGAAAAACACATTAAATAAATAATATAATGTAAAATGAACAAAAAAAAAATTTTAAAATTGTCCACACCGGGATTCAAACCCGCGCCGTCTCGCTCAACTGCTATCACGCTATCCGCTCCACCACGCATACACGGTAACCGTGCTACTTCATGGCTTCAAAAGCACCCTAGTCAGTTGATCGATGTACTTTGGGGGCCCATTGCGACCCTCCTAATTAACCTATAAATATTTCCTTTGTCACAGAGGTTGGGGGCATGGTACCCTATTTTGGTACCGAGTTTGAGATTTATAACTTAATATTAAAGCGAGTTACGTGGTCTTGAAAATTGACCCGTACATACCTATTTTATGTAATTTTTTAATCCATTATGCCTTCTTTAACGAAGAAAGAGGATTGTTTTTATGCAGAGAACATACTAGGCAGGCCAAAGTATCGAAAGTATTGTAAATAATATGAAGAAATTTATTTTTCCTGTTTTTAAGCTCTGTTCTCACTTTCCCGAACTTAAAAAAATTATTTTTCATATATAGTTCCTTCTATACTATAGAAAAACACATTAAATAAATAATATAATGTAAAATTAACAAAAGAAATAAAAAATTTTTAAATTGCCCTCTCCGGGATTCGAACCCGCGCCGTCTCTCTTAGCTGCTATCACGCTATCCGCTCCCCCACGCATACAAGATGAGCGTGCTACTTCATGGCTTCAAAAGCACCCCGGTCAGTTGATCGATGTACTTTGGGGGCCCAATGCGACCCTCCTAATTAACCTTAAAACGAGGTTGTCTTAAGGTTTTCGAGCGCAAAAAAAAACCTTGAATAAAGCTAGTTCTAAGGTGAAAATGATCTTAAATCTACATAATTATAAGGTTTCCGTTTGAAGCGTTTCGTATGCTCAGCTAAAATCTACCTTGTCATGAGATTTTCAATGACAATGCAATTTAATACTATTGCTGGTTTACGTCAGCTAAAACGTCATTCTGAAGGTGATGTCATTTCTCCCACGATTGTATGACGGCGTGTTTCATTATTTGTTTTATATTTTACTTCTTATAGTTTCTCAGTTCGAGGAAAATTCTCCTTTCTATCAATTTTGCTTGATTATTTTGGGGGAAGTAGTCATTTTTTATCAGTCTGACTTACTTTGCTGTAAGAGCTTAGCGATTTACAAGTTAAAATACCGTTTAATATGAATTTTTTTTTATTCAACGATTTGATTAAGGAAAACACACTATAAATATGTAATACGTAAAGAAACTCTGCTTATTTTCTTCTTTCTTATTCGGAAATTTATGTGGTGTAAGAAGTTTTGATGAGTGCAAAAGCGTTCAGTTTTTTGTATATCAAAGAAAATTAACGTGAAATATAATCTTTTGTCAAAATAAATAAAACGCAATTGCTTATTTATCTATTACTTAATATGTATGATATGATAAACGTAAGAAATTAAATGATAACAAAATATTTTTTTTAAAAAAATCGTTTAATGAATGTAGA
The DNA here is from genome assembly GCA_949128135.1 of Parasteatoda lunata. NCBI lineage: Eukaryota > Metazoa > Arthropoda > Arachnida > Araneae > Theridiidae > Parasteatoda > Parasteatoda lunata. Next base: position 67,304,334 of record OX421981.1, on the reverse strand, counting down.
AATTCCAAACATATTTTTTTAATGCATAACAACAAATAAACATTATGATTATTATAACAATTAGTATATGACAAGTGCATTAGTACAAATCAGATATTCCATAATTATATTAAATATTTTGTTAATATCTAAAAATATTACGTGTATAATAACCATTAGTGAATGATACAAAACAGATATACCATAATTAAATCAACATTTCGTCAATAAATAAACAAATGATATTATAGGTTATAATAACCACCAGTGAATACACAACATATTTAACATGATGGAATTAGCGAAACAATCTTTATTCAAATAAATTACTTCCTCGTCAGATATGCTCCTTTCTCTGAAAAATAAGAGGAAATTTTTGTTTGCGTACTTGCGTTTATTGAATGAAATTTTTGCTAATACACATGAATTGTATGTACGTACATAGACACAAACGTATATTGTACGTACAGGAATATATGCGTACATTATATGTATACAGGTGCATACACACGTGTAAATAAAAACGCATGCATACAAACGTATAAATAAAAATACATGCATACACACGCAGTATATAATTATATGTATGTGGTTACTTTAAATATCGTTGTAAGAATAACGTTGTTATTAGATAGTGCATGCATATAGTACATGCACATGTGAGTACGTTGTATGTCATATGAACGTAGAATGAATAAATTATTTGTGCAAAACAAAAAGCAGACCACTCTGAAAAATTTTTGATCTAATGATCGGTTGTTTTTGTTGGTCTATGTCGCACTAACGATAAACAATGGGCTATTAGTGTAGAGTTGGGAAACATTCCTGAGGATGATTCGAAGACATGTCAACACAATTTTGATCCTCTGCAGAGGGCATGGATCTCCTGATTCGGTAGCTTGATGACCTGCGCGTGAAAACGAGCTTTTAATGGTTGAAAAGTTTAATTAGGATAGATACCGCACACCTTTGGTTCCTTTGCAGGTTGATCAAAGTGATCACCCATCCACACACTGACCATAGCCGGAGATCCTTGACTTCGATGTTCTACTGGGAACCGTGTCTTAAAGTTCACTCTACTGCGAGATGATCTAATGATCGGATATTTACGTTCTAGAACTCAATCTTAAGGGTTCGAAGGATCTCAAATATGTTAATTAATGCATACGATATTTTAAGTTAGGAAATTAGGCAAAAATAAGACGTAGTTTCTCTGAAAAACATACCTTTTTTCGACGGATGCACATTTCTGACCCACAAAACATAGGGGGTAGCCGCAATCTGGGAAATATGGTCCCAATAATACTTTGGTCAAAAGAGCCGTCCAACGGGTATTCGCAATCCGAGATAAATTTCCCAATAGTGTGGTCTGATTCCAAAGCTTAGACTCCTTAATTTTAATTTTACTTTTTGCGCATTTCACCATGTCTTGAGAACTTTTAAAACGAATTAAAATAATTTTGCATATAAATATAAAATTCGTTTATCCGAAAGATAATTCTTTGCAAAATATAACTTTTAGTAAATATTTGCTTTTTTTTAAATTTTATTTTATAATAGCCGAGCAATTTTTGAATATTGAAGTATATAATTTTTTATAACATTTTAAAGAAGAAAACTTTAAATGACAAAATACAACATTTGAGTAAAATAGATCGAATAGTTCCTAAAAAATCAAATTTTGAATAAGTTGCATTTTTGGGAACTATTCTATTGATTTCGTTCAAATTTTGCGTTTTGCCATTTAAAATTGTTTAACTTAAATTCAAAATTTTTTAGATTATCATTGAATAGAATTATAAAAGATAATTATTTTTATTAAAGTTTATATTTTGCATGTAATTAGCTTTGGACAAACGAATTTTTTAAATGAGTGCAAAAAAAGTTTCAATTCACTTAAAAGAAGCTCTCAAGATGTGGTCCCATACGTCAAAAATAATATTAACATTAAGGGGTACAAACTTCGAATCGCTCTTCTAACTATAACTATTGGGACTATTTTTTCCCAGATTGTGGCCACCCCTATAATTTGAGAATCAAAAACCCAAGAAACACCATAAAAAAGGTATGTTTGTTCAGAGAAAGTATATTTTGTGTCTGATTTCGTAACTTAAAATATCGTGTGCACTAATTAATTAGCATATATGTCATCCTCTCGAACCTTTAAGATTGAGTCCTTGAATGTGAAGATACGATCATTATTTAGAATGGTCCATTTATTTTTTGCATATCGTATGTACGTATATTTACTTTAAGTAGCACATATAAGTAAGTATGCATAATCTTATGTACGTTAATTCACATATATGTAGATACACACATACATTTTATGAATGTTTGTATATATAATGTATATATGTATCTATGTAAATGTGGGTATATTTGTACGTGCGTATGCTTGTACGTACGTACACAATTTATAGATGTTCAATATATGTACGCATTATTCATGCTCTATGTAAAAACGATGTATGCACTTACGAGGGTTGCTATTTATATTTCTGGCCTTGGCAACAGTAAGTGTTGCTAGGCGACCGCAGACGATTTTAATCGAAAGTTTGATATTTTTAAACATTAATTCAGCAGACGATTTTCCATTATAGCTTCATTTGTGTTGCTGACAGTAAATTGAAAAGTTCTTCTCTTTCAAAAAATGGAATTGAATCGTGAACATTTTCGTGCCATTATTTTTCATAACTTTCGACGTGGATTGTCAAGACAAGAGTGCTTCGATGAACTTAATTCTTTATTCAGCGATAAAGCGCCATCCTACAGCACTGTAAAAAATTGGTATAACGAATTTAATCGTGGTCGATGTTCGATCCAGGACGAATCCCGTGCAGGTCGTCCGTAATCCGTTGTTGTGCCAGAAAAGATCGATGCTGTGCGTGAACTGATAAAGCAAGATCGTCATGTGACATACCGTGAGATAGAGGCGTCTTTGGACATTAGTATGACTAGCATCAATAAAATATTGCATGAACATTTGAGCGTAAAAAAAATTTGTTCGCGTTGGATCCCGCATAATCTGACAAACGCTCAAAAAAAGGCTCGTGTCGATTGGTGCAAGGAAATGTTGGAAAAATACGCTCAAGGTACATCAAAGACTGTGTATAACATCTACACAGGTGACGAATCATGGATCTATGCATATGAGCCGGAAACAAAACAGCAATCAACTGTATGGGTCTTCCAAGACGAGGCAAAACCAACAAAAGTTGTTCGAGGAAGAAGCACATCGAAACAAATGATTGCCTGTTTCTTCGGCATTAACGGTCATGGGACAACAGTGGCGTTAGAGCAACGCAGGACGGTCAATTGTTAGAAGGTTTACACGTAAATCGTGTAAAAACCCTTTTTAGGTTTACATGAAAAGGTTTTTGTTGAGTGAAAAAAACCTTATATTGTTATCTGGGGAGCTATACACAAACGTGCAAGTAAAATATATGAATCTCTTAATAATACAATAAACGACAGTAGTAAAAGAGCATCGTATTCGAGAAATATTGTAACCCAAGTAGCACTCAATATCGATTGATCTCGAAAAAACTTCGCTTACGACGTCGATCGATGTTCTTCCGAAACATCGATCTATGTAAAAACGTCAGATTTTTTTTATATTGTACGACATTGTAAAATTTATATAGATCGATATCTCAATAACGCCGTAGAATGTCGAGTTTGAAAAAACCATATTCCTCGGCGTTTACAGATACAGTAGAATGTCGATGAATATTTTTATCACGTTATTCGTAAAACAAATATTAATAAGCATTTAAAGATGCGGCAGAACGCCGATCGATAATTTTAATACGTTATTCAAGAAATTTTTTTCACTGGATATTGTAGGATATAGGTACACGTCTGTTAATTATTTTATATGGTTTTGCACTTCAGATTTCATTTCGCTAATTACACTCCAGGCTGTACAGTTGCAGATTTAATTAATTTGATTTATAATGAGTAAAAAAAAAATCCTTCATTTTTTGTCAAGGATAACTTGAAAAGAGCTACATGCTCTGCTCAGTCTATGCCTATTTAGCAGAAAATTAATCATTTCCTTGCATGCTAGACAATAAGCATTCTGCAAACTAGTGAGCAAAGATTTAATATTGCCTTAGAATAAAATATCTGCAAGTATTTAAGTCATACTTTCAAAGTTCAAGGTGTGTAGCCAGAATTTTCAAAAAAATAAAATAATAATAATAAGCACCCAAAAATATTTTTAATCAGTTTCCAAACAATAAAAATATATATATAATTAGGATTTGAGCAGTAATAAGCTTAAAAATTAATTAAGTGTAAAATAGGTGAAAAGGAATAAGTGTGAGCACTGTAGATGGAATGTAAGAAGTGAATATTAATTTAAGGCATGATAATTATTTTCAGCTCAACTATGATTTATAAATCAAAGACAATTTGCTTGTTTAAAAATTACCACATTTAACATGTATGTAAATTAGTTTTCTTATTTTTTAGCATTTGCAAGGTACATTTGATCTTCAGACAGGATTCAGTTACTGAAAATTAATAATTTAATATATTGCACAATAGCACTAAAAACTCAAAAAATATTATAATTTTATGGGTTCAATAAAATTTACACTTCTGATATGAACGTGCTTTGTAATATAGAAGGTGTGAATGCAGAGGAATAAAACAAAAAGTAGCTATGAATATTTTATTTCAATAAACATTTAAAAATTTATTAAAACAAATTGGCACATTCTTAGGTCTCCAAGTCCAAAGAATTGGTCACGTCAATTATCTTAGGTTTCCGTCCTTCCCAATCAATGGCTGAAGCAGACCTTCCCAAATTTTTCCGCAAGCTCTTGGTCTCAAAGCGTTCGAGAACTGTAGCTGGAAGCAAAAAATTGAGTAATATTATAAAATTTAAAAAATAAAAACTGAAAGACTAACAAAACACAATTTATTAATGAGTATATAACGAAACTTAGAGAACTAAATTGAATAAGGGCTTTGAGCAATGATTCTCAACATTTTTTTGTTTTGTTGTTACGGCACACTTTTAACCATTTCGAAATTTGACGGCACACAATGAAAAAAATTAGATTAAAAGTTGTTTACTTACCTACAACACACTGTGTTAAATAGCTTGTGATAATAATAAGTACTACAAAAGCACGTTTATTAAGGGATTATTATTTCTTTTGAGTGATTTTTTATTAGTTAGTAACAGTTATTTTTTCTTCTTCTTTTTGCTAGTTATTAATTGTTAGCTTGTTTTCTATAGTTATTAACTGTTATTTTTTGTGATTTCTTGTTTACTAGTTTTTTGCTAATTATTAATTGTTAGCTTATTTTTTTTTTTTGTTAGTTATCCTTTCCTAATTTGTTTTTTTATATAGGGGAGAGTCGGGTACCCCCGACCAATGTCAATTTCATATGTAGAGAATAATATTTTTTTCAAGTCAATGGGCCATCGGACAATAATTGTTATATTAAAAAAAGATTATTTTCAAAGTTTCAAGTATTTATGCAGCTGGTAACATGGTAAACAATAGTTTTGAAAATATGTTGAATACAGTTGTCATGATATTAAGAAAAATTGGTTGAATGTTTCGATTAAACTTCATTTTAATATTAAAAAAATAATTTTTTCTATACATACAGCATTAAAGTATGTAGTCTTAAGTTTAGTTTGCACAAAGAACGAAGTTTATTTGTGAAAAATTGTTCGAGTAATTACAAATTTACAAAAAAATTGAATTTTGGGTAGCCCCGCTCATATGAATGTTAGGTATCACAGCCCACTTTTATTTCGTCGATAAATGTGCGGCTCCAAAGATTTACTTAAATTATAATCTTTAAATATTTAATATAAATATATATTAATATTATAATATATTAATATACATTAATAATAATAAAAAATATAACATTTGTTGTTAATAAATGATAGAATTCACTAAAAGTATATAAATATGTAATAAAAAAAATAATTTTGTGATAAAAATGATAAATAAGGTTTATCTATTGTCAATACATTGGTCATTTTCATTTACACCTGAAAAAACAATCAAAAAACATAATTTTTGTAGCTGGGCGGGGCTACCCGACACATTTTGAAAAGAGCTGAAAACATGTTTTTTTAAATTTCTATTTTAAGTTAAACTATTCTTTTTTTGGTTTATTCTTTTTGTATTATTTAATTAAATGATAAAACAATAGAAACATACAAAAATCTTGATTATTACTCCATATTATACAGAAATATAAGCAATAGTCCTTAAGTGGGCGGGGCTACCCGACTCTCCCCTATTTGGTTTTTTTTTTAGTTATCCTTTGTTAATTTGTTTATTAATTGCATAACTTACTTTAATGATTAAGTTTTATTTCCATCTGTAAGTTAATATTTAGCTTGCTTTCCTTAGTTAATTAATCATTTTAAATTAAAGTCATTAAATTTCCTACTTACTTCAAAAAATTTTTAAAACTATGTGTCAAAGACAATTTTAATTCTCTCATCTATTTTAAGATTGTCAGAGACAAGGTAATCGCCAACAAAGATGCTAACGCGGTTAAAGCTTAGATAAATTATAAAAAGTATATATATATATACTTTTCATGAACATTTCAAGAATTTGGCAGCACAAAAAAGTACCGCGGCACAGCGGTTGAGAATCACTGGCTTAGAGAATCGACACACGGATAAAAAAAAAGGCATGCTGCATTAGACACTGTTTTGTAAACTGACTGAATATTAAAGCGGCAATGCTGTATCTTTGATTAAATAATAAATCTTTAACAACAAAAAATACTATAATAAAAAGCTAGTCAGTTCAGCTTTAATTGTATTTCTTAATATTCAATTTTACTTCTATGTATTAAAGAAAATTCTCTTAAACTAATGTGAATACACAAAAAGTATTGAAGTTGAAAATAAGATTTATTTTTAGAATTTAGATCTGATATTGATTACTTATGATTGCATATACTTAGAAGTATAATTAAACAAAAGCTCAAACTTATTATAAATACACTGCACTTCCAAGTGCATTCAATTCCTTAATGTAACCGTTTTTTTTCCCTTCCTTCTACAAAATTACTTTTTTTTTTGTGATCAGATCCAAAAACTATTGACTTACAACTGTGTTAAACTTAGAAAATTAAGTTTTTCAAGCCTCTCTCTCTCACTCACTCTTTTGGTTTGGATTTCTGAAACTTTTTTGCAATATTTGGTTTCCTTTACATGGGAAAAAATTTTTATTTTGTATTTTTCAAATAGAGAGAATCTTTATTAATTGTAATGCTGCCTTTAACTAAAGCTTGTAAAGATAAAAATCGACTGATGATATATATATTAATACATATTAAAAAATTGTGAGTATACACGAAAAATCCTGAATAAACTTAGAAATGTTAAGGATTAACTGCAGATCAATGTTTGTAAAATTTAATACAAAAAGGAGAGGAATTCTAAATATTTTGATTTATTATTAGCAATTGGAATTGTTATTCAGATTAAAAATTTTTTAAATTTTTTTTCTTAAAGCATTTAAAAACTGGAAGAAAAAAAATATCACATATATATATTAATAAAAATAAATAATATTTTAATCAACAATTTTACCCAAATGACATTAGTGATGGCAGGCACTCTTTCAAATGACTTTTTTTCTTTTCGCCTCAGTCAAAATACCGGCATATGCTGTCAAAATACCGAATCTGAAAACAAAAGTTTGTTAATTTATTCAAACAGCTACAAGACAATACAAATTATGTAAAAATTTAATCTAAAAAAGTATTAAAATACTTATATTAGCTAGCCCACTTTCCAGTATTATTTATATGTACACTTGTTAAGAATAAGAAAAATCGATGCTATAAACAACTCCGCAGCTGATACATCGCTTAAAATGAAAGTCACTATCAGTTGCTTAAATCAGATTTCTGATGCATCATCTAAAACAAAAGTCATCATATTGGCCTGCCGATATATGTGTTACGTAGATATTTTGAGATACATAGATTTATTGCCCAGTCCTATATAGAATAATCATTTAAACTCTCTCCATACACCCTTAAGTACAGAACAAATAAGATGGTGAAAGTCTTTTTTGCTTTTTAAGGGGACAGCAAGGTTTGAAAAGGTTAAGATTTACTGGTCTATACTTTAGAGCAAAGGTTCCTTTGCCAAAGGATCCAAAGAGCAATTGTAATTTTTTTGATCATAATAATAATAGCTCCATTTTTAATAAAATGCTTTCTATGGAGAAAAAATTTAGGGAATGATTATACTTACTAATACATAAACTAAATACATTTTTGTAAATATTATAACATGCAAATTTTTCATGAAAAATAAATTAGGAAAAAAAATTGAAAATACAAAATGTTACTCGAGGCTCCTAAATTTATACTAGTTTTCTCATCTTGCAATTGCTCTGTGCAGTGACAACAAAATAAAATAGTCTGATGTCATAATTTATTTACTTATTTAAAAGCTAAAAGGCTGAGTAGAGCAAAATATACACCTATGTTGGTGAAATTGCAACACAATGAAAGAACTGTCTGACATTTATTCATTAAATTATTGATAGTGGTATAAATAAACAAGTGCACTCATTTTCTAAATAAATTCTAATCATTTACGAGAAGGCATTGAGAATAAGATACAACAGTAACAAACTGAAAGATAAAACAGTAACAAATTATCACATCAAAATATAAAACTTCTACTTGATATATATTGTAAATAGATATCAATATAAGATTAGACATTACAAAATTAATTTCTACACATTCATTTTAGAATGAATCACAGCTAAGTTATAATCTTATTTAATAAGAATCACATATCGACCCACCCGTTGTGTTATATATATACTTATACCATGTATATTTATTTATATATATATATATATATATACCTGGTCTCTCTAGGTTTTTCTGAGAGGTACCCCTTTCGTGAAAAATTTAGACATAATTTGTAAAAATTAAAAAATCAACACAAAAATATGGATTTATCATTTCTTACGAGACACAAAAATACAATTTTAAGAAAAAGTATTTGCTGAAACTATATCTAATTTTATTCAATTATATGTAATTTTAATTTCACTTTCTATTAATTTTATTATAAAAACATGGAAGACCATTGAGTATTTATTTCAGTTTTTTATTAAAGTCAAATGAAATTTTAGTTTTTACTGATTATAAATATTTACTGGTTATAACTTTACAATAGGTAAGATATATATATATATATATATGTTTAGTAAATATATGTGCGTGAAAACGAAAAAATTAATAAACTTGTTCCTTTTATAATACTGTATTTATATTTTATAATGCTTGGGTTAAAAATTGTGAAACGTTATGTATTTAACAGTAAAGAAGATTCAACCTATGTATTAGTGATAATGTGTTATTCAAACATAATAAAAAATACATATAATAAAATTAAAATAACTTTTCAGATTTATTTCTATTTTTAAGCTTATACAACACTTTTTAATAAATAAAAATATTTATACAGTAAAACTTAAAGTTTATGACCACAAAATGAAAAAACCCAATTCCCCCCGGGTTTTTTCAAAGCCTGAAAAACAATAAAATATTTAATTAGAAAAGCTTTGATCAATATTTTCTAATCATTATCTTAGAAACTTATAAGTTTTAGTTGTTGTGCTCTTATCCAAATTATACTTCAGTTTTTAAAGTTATTTTAAAGATTAACACATTTTGATATTATTTTTGACAATTAAATTTTCCTTTTTATCTATAAATTTTTTTAATAATTTTCAGCAAACAAAAAATTCTTTAAAGAAGTTTTAATAAACATATAAATCTCTATTTTGATTTTGAGCCTTTAGTGTCTATTTTAATTTTTCTTTAGTATACTCTTGTTACATAACAGACACATATCATACTTTATACATAACACATACCTTACTTGATATCTGACACATTTAAAAAATTTTTTTTAGTAGTAACGAATAACAATCATTCCTGTACCATAAACGGGATGATTGACGGAATTCATTCAATAACTTGTTCACAGTATCTATATTCCTCCGCTTTCAAAATATTGATAGGAACGGCCACGGTATAGATCGATGTTTCTGTGCTACTTGGGAATAGAGAAGACGGTAAAGGCTCTCGTGTTGTGGGTTAAAGATTTAACTAAAAAACGAATTCCCGTTCACAAAGAATTAATTCATGAAAAAGCTAGACAGTATTTCAACCAACTGAAGGACTTGTCATCCAACTGAAGGACTCGTCATCCTGTTTACGAGAAGTAACATTTTCTGCGAGCAATGGCTGGTTTGCTGGATTTTTACAACGGTACGCACTTCATAATGTGAAGATACAAGGCGAGGCAGCGTCCGCCGATGAAACAGCTGCTATGAATTATCGCAAAGTATTAGCGGAAATCATTGATGATGGTGGATATTGCCCAGATCAAGTATTTAATGCAGATGAGACTCGGTTATTCTGGAAAAAGATGCCCAGCCGAACATTCATTGCGAAATCGGAGAAAATTGCAAGTGGTTTTAAAGCGGCAAAGGATCGAATCACACTTCTTCTTTGCAGTAATGCCTCTGGTGCAAAGATGTTAACACCACTTATTATAAATAAAGCTTTACACCCACGCGCGCTAAAAGGCGTAAATTTATCTGAATATCCAGTACACTTCATGGCCAATTAAAAAGCATGGGTCACATCAGTTGTATTTGCAACATGGTTCAACGATTCTTTTGTACCAGAAGTTGAAAAATACATGGAAGGGACGGATCTTCCGTTTAAAGTATTGCTAATTGTAGATAATGCACCCAGTCATCCCTGTATAGAACATCCTAATGTACAAATAGTGTTTTTACCACCAAATACGACTAGCCTTATACAACCACTGGATCAGGGCATAATCGCAAATTTTAAAAACATTATATCAAATTAACTTTCAGCTATATTTTGAAAAAGCTAGAGAGCGATAAACTAAGCCTGACTGAAGTTTGGAAAAAATTCTCCATTTTAGACTGCATAAACCATATTATTGCAGCAATTGGACAAATCAAACAACACACATTAAATTCGTGCTGGAAAGCGATCTGGCCTGAATGTGTAATTAATCGAAACGTCACCTAAAACGCGTCAACGTTATTATCTGAAATTAGTGCGCTCGCACATGACATCGGCGGAGAAGGCTTTGATTCTTTCGGCGTTAATGACTTGGACGAGATGATTGAGGACCAAACTGTGGACGATAGTGATATTATCAATAGTTTGATAGATTATGAAAATGGACAAGAAGAACCGGAATCTATTACAGCAGATAAAATATGTGCAGGGATCCAGATTTCGAAAAAATTGGAAACTCATTTTCTTAAAATAGATACCAATGCGGAAAGACGCTTAAAATTCCAAAAAGAACTGAGATCATGCATGTCTCACTATCGTGACGTTTACATGCAATTGACCAGTCGACCGTCGTCACAAAAACTGATCACTGACTTTATGGTACCAAAAAACAAATCAATTGAAACCCTATCTTCAAGCGACGACAGCGATTTTCAACCAATTCATTACAAGAAGATGCGCGTTTTGGATTACGACGAGTAGCGGCAAACTATTTAATGTATAGTTTGAAAACTTCTACATGTATATGTACAATGAAGAATTAAATATTTTAAAAATTTCTTTAGGTCTAATTTAATTATTTAATTTTATTGGAAGCATTCTCTCATCTATTTCATAAATCATTGATACATTTTCTGAGTCCGACTTTTTTTATGCGGTCCCTATCAACCGCATAAAAAAAGTTTTTGGTGGTATATCGTAGGTACAAACTTGTTTATTACATGTCAGAATTTATAAAATTTTCGAATTTTTTTTTGTGCGATTTCTTTTATGCGGTCCCTATCCACCGCACAAAAAAAGGTTTTACTGTATATGTAAAAAATTTTTGTATGTAATTTTTGTATTATATGTAATAAATTATGTAAAAAAAATTTTATGAAAAAAAAAAAAAACATAGATTATTTTTAATGGGAAATCGAAAATTTTTTCCCTCAAAATATTGGGTTTCTAAGTCCCTAAATATTGAAGGGGTACGAACCCCTTGCACCCCTCAATTGGGAGGCTCATGTTTTCAGCTGTGCCCATTTTCTTACTCACATATCTTAAGATGCGTCCTTTAAAAAAAAAAAAAAACACACACACACACACATTTTGTGTTGTGTACATTTTCTTAAATTCGCCTTTTTAAGCTGTGTTCAATTTCTAAAATTCGTATTTTGAGCTGTGTCCTGCAAAAAAAGCTCATCGACAAAAAATATTTTCCTAACTATTTAAAGCTAGCATTTAGCTAACTTTTTAAAGCTAAATTTGGTGAAAATGAGAGAAACTCTTAAAAAGAGATTTTGGCATAGTGTAATTTTGCAGGACCTTAGAACTTCGGTTTTTCGTTTATTTATTTGCTTTCCTATACATGAGGTTTCTCGCTTTAGTTTTTTTTAAATTATTTTTTAATATTTTTTTCTGAAAAGATTGGTATTTACATTATTTTGTTTCCTTTAAAAAGGTTTTCACTTTGTATTTCCGTTTTCTTTATCATGATAACCAACAAAAATACAAATACAATGTTCACAATTCGCTTATTTTTTTAACCTAAATAATAATAGTTTTTAATAAAAGCTTAAAAAATCATTTTTAAAAAGGTTTGAAAAGGATGAAAGGTTTGAGATTGCAATATTTTTGTTTCATTGAAAAAAGGTTTTTATTCAAAACATTTTCGTGACAGTAAAAAGAAAATTAAGACACAAGGTTGCCGTATGGTTACATGCTTCTGGGATATTTATTTTTAAAATTTTCTAAAAATCATATTTTGAACGTTTTTAAATACGTGTTACTGATTCATTCATAAATTTCCTCATAAGATTAAGAAATTGCGACATTATAACTTACTTTTTATAACTATTTTATAAGTTAAAATTATTTTATTATTTTTTATTATTTATAACTTTTATATTTTTGCAATTGATGCTATGCATATCATTATACCACTAAAATCTTTTGGTTTGAAAGTTGCAATAGGCATTAAAATAATGTGTAATAAATAAGCTATAATAAAGAGGTCGAATGCATGTAATAAATTTCCATTTTTTTATGATAGTTGTAAATTTACGAAATAGCCTTTTGATGAATGTTTGTTCGTTCATATAATCTGAACGAAAACTCATAAGGTTTGAATTACAAAAAAAACCGTAAAAAAAAACCCACTTTATTCATTTTTCTCTTACGTAACGCTGACCTTATAAATGTTTCTGTATTTTGTTCATTTTTTCTTCTAGTTAAAAATAAAATAACTCCATCATTGATTAAATAATATTACAAAAATGTAATAAAAATTATCAATTCGTTATGAAGACTACTCTGAATAAAGTTTGAATCGAGCCTGAAAGCGTTTATTTCGCCATCTTCCGACGAAAACTAAAGCTAGAAATATCCAATACATCCTGTGCTTTAGATATTTCCGAATTAAGTATGTTTTTTTTAATATTTTACTCTATATAACGAGCATGTCTGTTTATTATTTGGATTTTTAAAAGACTATGGCGGATGAGCAAGTAAGTGTTGTAAATTAGATAACGTTTATGTGGTTTTATATTGAAACCTAATTGAGTATTTTTGTAAATTGCAGCGTTTCACACTGAAGCAACGCTTTGAGATGCTCATTAAATTTTGTTTTTAATTTTTCTATCGTATAAACTGAGTTAAAAATAAGAGTTGGTATATTTTTGCTGATAGTAAACAATCCGGCATGTGCTTCCACCGAAATGCGAGTCAGACGGAACAAAAATAAAAGAATGATAAGAAATATGCAGCAATTTTATAAATAGTTTTTGAAATGACATTTGGTGAATTATTTTTGCTTTGATATAAATTTTGATTGATTTATTGGAAAAGTTATTTATTACTTGTAATTACCTCTGACTCTCGAAATATTCGTTTATTTTTGTTTAATCATTGTAATAATTATTTCCGCTTATTCAAGATTACATTTGTCTTATTTTCTCAATTCTAATTTCCATATCGGTACATGTTTGCGCCAACTGACATCACCAAAGCGCTAACTAGCACTGCCTGGTGTTTTCTATAAATTAAAAAAAGTAAATGAAAAAAGGTACATCTTTTTTTCATTAAAGTCAGTTTAGTTACAAGACGTATTTGTTTTTCGATATCACTTTTTGCTTTTTTGAATCAGAAGATTAAAAAAGCAAAAAATGGAGTTAACAAAATGTAATCCATTTTAAGCTCATGCTAAAAGGAGGAAAATCAATTTATTTAAAGCTAGTTGTAGCATTGTGTGATTGAGAGGATTTTTGCATTTGCACTCAACCAAATTTTGGTGAAAACAAAGCAATGGTATACGGAAAAAACAATGAAACACCTCAGAACTATACAAACTGAATTGTGTTGAAAGAAATTTTCTATATCATGATCTGCGGCTGGATAATTGCCAAATCATGGCCATTTCCAGGCAGGGGCCCATAAGAAACTAGAGAAAACTTTATAGAAAAAGACTATCTTGAAGGTTATAATTCGTAGCTTCCCCATGGCAAACCTCATCATCTTTTTTTCTTCTTGATTGCAAGTTTAAAATCCATTTGGTGCCTTGGTAATTGTAATAGGTGTAACAGATCACAATACGGAAATATTTTCATTTTGAATTAATTTTTGATGAGATATTATGACCTTAAAATTTCAAATGGTGTATTTTAGTAATCACTTTTCAACACACTCAACACCATTACAAATCTGTGTTTAAATTTTTTTGCTATTACTTTAATTGATTTTCTCTTGGTTTTTAAAATTCTCATATTATTACGACTCATGCATATGAATAATCTTTTTTGAATGCATTTTTTTTAAGATGGTTTGATTTGCGTCATGGAAATGTTTCAATCTTTCTGTTATTGGACTGAATTTTCTCAATATTTTTTTTTAATCCCTGTATTGATTATGCATTATTGTTATGATACACAAAATTCAATTTGTGTATTTATTAGTAACTTTTTGACATGATACCACACTTTTTCATAGTTTTTACTATCATTATCCTCCTGGTTTTTTAAATCTTTATTTTTTTACAAAATTCTTAAGAAACTAGAAATTCAAATCACATTTGAATAACTATGATTTGGCATGGTTGATTTGTGCAAATTCCATGCAGTGTTTCGATTGTCTTTTTTTTTTTTTTTTTTTTTGCAATTATTGCTATTGCTGTTGATTTCTATATGATTTTTTAAAATCTGGAGGATATGGTAATACAAGGAATTCTAATCACGAGCCGAAATATTCTCTATTTGACGCATTAGTTCTAGCGTTTTTTTTTTCTATCAATTTTTCCTCAGTTATCACTATTATCATATATTTTTTTTGAAATCTTGTTATTTTTAATACAATATTTATTACAACACATAAATCTTGTAACGTGCATTTAATTAACCTCTTTTTGATGCGTCGGATTTCTGTGATTTCATTATAAGTTGCACATGGTATTTTCACCTATCTTTTTTCAGATATTGCTGTGGATTCCAAGTTTTTAAATTGTTTTCTTTGATGCAAACAACTTGCAAAGTTGGAAAAAAGAGGAATATGTAATTTTTTTTCAATGTATATATTATTTTATTTGTTAGTTAGAAAAAATTTATTAGACAAAAAAGATTTTCATTTTCTCATTAAATTTTATAAATGTTACTTATGTACATAAAAATGACAGTCTTTAATTTATTTTCTATGTACAGTCCGCAATAAAAAAAAAAGATATCACCCTGAATAACTTTCGTTCTAATGATCGGATTTTCACGAACTAAGTGTCATTCTTAATGGTTCCTGGGGGTGACCTCAAATATGCTAATTAATTAGTGCTAACTATTAATTAAGTTACGAAATCAGACACAAAAACGTACTTTCTCTGAAGAAACATATATTTTTTTTACATATTTCAATTCCTTATCTTCAAAATATAGGGGGTAGCCGCAATCTGAGAAATGTGGTCCCCATAGTTTGGTCAGGAGAGCGATTCAAAATTTGAACCCCTTAATGTTAATTTCGCTTTTTGCGTTTTTAGTCATATTTTTAAAACTAATGAAGCAATTTTAAAAAAAATTACACCCACTCATAAAACTCATTTACCCAAAGATAATTTCATAAAAAAAATATTTTTGAATATTTATTTATTATTTTTTATTATTTATTTAAAGTGAGGATAAAATAATGTTGAATTATAAGGTATGGATTTTTTTATACCATATTAATCTGCATATTTTTCAATTGAAAAATCTAAAGTTTCAACTGTTTTTATTTATTAGAAGATGAGAAAAATTAAAATTAATTATTTTAAAAAAAATAATTTGTCGAAAATGAAGAAATAATTAAATGGGGCGATTAATATTAAAATGTGATAAACTTACGAGGAGCTTGACTTAGCGCGCGTGGCGTAAAATTTCATTCATATTTTTTCCGCTAATAATCGTTTGCTAATCTTTTTATTTTTTTTAAAACTATAAAATACAATGTTTCTTTTTTATTCCTTTAAAAATCTATTTGAAATTTAGTAAAGAAATTTGAATAAAACATTTTATTCAACGAATGTTGAGTTTTATAAAAGCATGTTCTGATAGAATATGATTATACACCAGATTGTGCTTATTTAATGTGATTATTTTTTATTTTTTAGTTTTTTTCCTCAATAACTGATACAATTATAATAATATACATACGTATGAATAGATTTGGAATAAAATATTTATCAGTTTCTTGAATATATTTTTTATAAATATTAATAAAAATACGTAGTAAACATATTTAAGCATATCTCACATTATCAAAAATGTTTCAACATCTTATATATTGTCTTAATCTTAAAACAAAATTTTTAATCACTTGTATGGGAGAGTTTCGCAGAACGATTTTACCAACTATTTTATTAAATTGTAACATTTATAAAAATCTTATTCTTTACGCTACTACGTATATTATTTCTTGATTAATATACTAATCTAAATTTTTTAGTACCTTAATTTAGGTTTTCTTTAAAGTAAAGTTCCTTTTTAAATTATGGTCAAGTTTTTTTTTAAAGAATTATTGTCTGCTAGCTAAGAATAAAACCTTATTAAGAAATTAAAAACATTCCGCTGCTTAAAATTATTTAATGCAAAACAGCCGATTATTTACTAAGCATACTATTTTTTTCGGAAAAAGAATATAAATCATTCATTGTCTTTTTTTTTTCTTTTTTTTTTTTTTGGTTTTCTTTTTTTCTTTTTTGGTTTTTTTTTTGTTTCTTGTGACTTCAACATAGATAATCTAAAATAGTGTTGATGTTTTATAAGTCACTACAAACCGAACATAAAAAGCTGTCGAATACGTAGCCAAACTTTTTAAGCATCTTAAAATATCTCAGTATCTTAAATGTCGTCCTAACATCTTAGTTGTGAAATTAAATTACTCTTTTACTCTTTCTTTATGATTCCATGTAGATTTTTTTTCCGGATAATATACTAAACTATTTTGTTTAATTTTTTACTTTAGCACGATTCCCAAGAAATTATTGTAGTATAATTTGTTATCAGGAAAAATGCCTTATTTTTTAAGCAGGAAATACTAAAAATTAAAATTTGTAAGAAGATTTCGAAGCCGTGCGAATTTTAGAATCATCTGGTTTTTAAAAAAATGCAATAAAAAATACGCAATTTCCGAACTTATTTTGATTAAAAATAAAAATTTTAAAAAATGTGGCAAGAAGGCTAACATACGTTTTACAGAAACTGTGAAAACCAATTTTTCTTTTATTTCGTCAAAAGAGGATAAGAATGATATTTCTCCAAGGGACGTACTTAATAATTTCGCTATCTCCAGAACGAAATCTTTTTGATCGAAACATATTTCCTTGAAAATTAAAACGAGGATAAAATTAACTTTTATTATTTATCTAAGCTTATTAGCCATTTATTTAATGATTGCGGTATCAAGGTTAAAGATATGCGATTGAAGCTTCGTTTACTATTATACTATAAATGCAATAAATCATATAGCTTAAATAATCTATTTTAAGCATATTATTCAATAATTTTAAGCAAATAAGGGTGTAGAAATCTATCAAAGGGTATAGAACTTTATCAAAATACTCCGATAGTATACCCTAAAATATATGTAGAATAAACTTTGAAATCGATAGATAAAAAAATACCTTTTCAAACAACATCGAGTAGGACGGAAACGCTAACTTGTTTTAAATAGTTGTCTTTGTAACTATTTGATTTCGATTCCTGGTGCTAGGGGACATTCCATTTTCACATTCGACTTTTGAAATTTCAATTGTAAACAGAATTTTTTTATGTCCTTATCAATCTTAAATTAAAATGTTAAGGCTTGCAGCAAAAAAAAAAATTTTTACTGCATTGATTTTTCTACTAAGTAATGAATTATTATTTTTTCAATCTAAGAACCTGTGCCTATAATTTATGTAAAACTTATTTTAATATCGAGTGAAATAATTTAATATGTTGTGTAACTAAATAGATGCCGACCGGCTTGTGTAGGGGGCAGGGAACTGTCCTTGCATCAGCTCTGTGTTCTATGTCCTTTCTCCTTTGTGTGATTGCGTGAATGTGGCCCAGGGGCCCTCATCAGGGGGTAAGGTGGGCGCAAGATGCGCCCACTTAAAGCTTGGGGGGGAATTTTTACACTAAATAAAACGTATAGTTTAGGGGGAATTTAGACAAGAGAAATATTTTTTTTTTGCGCCCAAGAGCTTGGGGGGGGGATGGGGGCCACTGATTGTGGCCCACCCTATGAGCGGGTTAGTGGCAGCATGGTGTGGCAGAAGTCAAATACTTGGCCATAGATGTCGCCACTGAAAAACAAGAACAATCGCACCCCCTTTGAATAAACAGGCATACGACAAAAAAAAATAAATAAATAGATAATCCCAAGAAACTGAATCAAAAATATAAAAACTTCATTGATTTAAAAAATAATAGATGATAATAAAAATAGACATGTTTTGAGCGTCCAATAATAAAAGTCACAAGTTATTCAAGCTTGACAAGTTTTGAGAATGGGTGATTATATTTGAACGCTTGAAACATGTCGACTTTTACTTCCCTCTTCATATTTTTTGAAGCCAGTTGAGTTTTTATCATCAATTATACTGTTTTACATTTGGGTCTTGATCATTATTTTGATAAGGTTTTTACACTCGTTAAAGTAAACATGCATTTTCATATTTTAACAGGATTTATGTGATCTTTAAAAACGTAAGAGCATCAATATTGTAAAAGTTATACTTAACTTTAAAATTAAAATTTTGAGACCAGATATTTTGAGTTAATGAAATTAAATATTTTATCTTTTAAGTTTTCGTGACCCCATTTCAGTATCTCAAGTACCTTGAAAGCTCTGTTTAAAAAGAGAGTATCATATCAGATATATATAAGAAAACAAAAATAATCATAGTAGCAGTGTTTGGTGGTAAATGTAGCTTATCGTAATTGAAGAATATGCTGTGCGATATTTTATGGTGAATTTGCGAACGTAAGTTTCTGAATGTATCGAAGCATGAGGATACTATTTGCTAATCATCTTTATCCAAAGAAAACCTTGTAATCTAAGTATGTAGCAGAATGAAGCGATTTTTTAAACAATGAATCATACGATATGCAACATATTATTTCAATATCTTATTCTTAAACATAACATATTTCAATGTTTTTAAAATACCACTAATCATTCAGCAATTCCTTGAGTTATAGAAAAAAGAAATATCGTAAATTATAGAAAAACTTGTGAATGTGCATCAGAATTACTATACAATATACATTTTATTTTTCAAGCACTTTTTTTTCTTCAAACCTTCTTGTCTAGAAGACTCGATTAAAACTGTAAAAATGATTTGTCCCTAAAATTTTGCATATAGCCATAATAAGTTATGTTAATTTGATTTTGGTATGAAATCCTCGAAGAAATATAGCAAAAGCAACTTAATCTAAATAATGTCAGATAAAAATTTCATGTATTTAAATTCTAAAAACTTAGAAAATCATATAATTTATAAATCGATTCAAATTTTCTTTTCAAAGGAGATGAAAATAAAAAAAATTTTGCTTTTTGGACAGAAATCAGCTTAAAAATTTTCTACTGCCTAGAAACTTCGAGATATTTTCTATTAACTATTAATTAAACCTCTCTGAGCAATCACAAAACATTATTTCGTTCACAAAACATTTTTGGCTGTTTTCTGGACTATCTCCAAATATGTAAACCTTTATTGTGACCCTAATTACCACCCAATTTTTTCAAAATTGTGTCTACTCCCCCTAATTCAAGTGTCTGAATTCCAAATATGTAAAAAAAAAAAATTGTTTATTCAGAGAAAGTTTATTTTTGTGTCTGATTTCGTAACTTAATTAATAGTTAGCACTAATTAATTAGCATATTTGAGGTCACCCCCAGGAACCATTAAGATTGACACTTAGTTTGTGAAAATCCGATCATTAGAGCAAAAGTTATTCAGGGGGATATCTTTTTTTTTTTTTTTTTTTTTTGCGAACTGTACAAAAACGTAAAAGTT
This sequence comes from Parasteatoda lunata, assembly GCA_949128135.1. Classification (NCBI taxonomy): domain Eukaryota; kingdom Metazoa; phylum Arthropoda; class Arachnida; order Araneae; family Theridiidae; genus Parasteatoda; species Parasteatoda lunata. Next base: position 67,283,753 of record OX421981.1, on the reverse strand, counting down.
TAAGCACTTAAACAAAATGAGAAATTTTTTTTTAGATAATTTTTTCTTCTAGCAGTCACATGTCTGTATGTTTTTGATGGAATCAAACAATTTTTTTTATGATTTTGGACCTTAACTTCGATTATTGGCTTAAGTTCAATACCTGGAATCTTGAAAACATATATATATTATATATATATATACAGTATGACCCCGCTTAACGTGTAGGATACATTCCATCAAAGTAGAGCGTAATGTGAAACAGCCCTAAACGAGGCTATCTTAGCATGTAAATAATGGGGTTAGGGGAAGATGAGTAGAAAATTGATTAGGTATTAAATTAAATAATTATGTTTTTTTAATAGAAATAAAACCAAACATTTATTTCTTACAAAAATAAAAACAATATAAACGAATATACAAACTTATAAAAACAAATAAAATTCTAAGTCAGTCAGATCATTCAGTCTATTTTGTGTTTCCAATTTTATGCCTTTTTGTCAAGAAGGCTTCTTATGTAGTTTGTGTTTTCCTTTTGCGTTCTGTTAGAAGTTGTTGATAAGTGGATAAAGCATCTATAACACTCCGTCTTGATTTTGAACTCTTGTCAAAATTTGGACCATTTTCAACAAATTAGTCCATAATTTTAGTTATAGTGGTCAAACTCCTTTTTACAAACGCCATTGGAAGTTCTTATTGCTCTTCTTCAAAATCACTACAATCAATATTTTTGTGTTCTTCTTGCTCAGTTAATTCCTTTAGCTCATCATTAGAAAGACTAGCTGCTGTTTCTTGAACTATTTCTTTGACGTCTTCCACATTTACCTCATCTAAACCGGTTTGTTTTGCTAATTCCACTATTTTATCTATATCGACAGAGTTTCTAATGTCTTCGCTCTTACTTAAATCTGGCCAAATGTTCTTCTATATTCCTTTCAAAGATCTTTCTGTTATCTCATTCCAAGAAAGGTTTATGTTTTCTGCAGCATTCATGATTATGTTTTCTGCAGCATTCAGTTATAGTATTATAAATTTATTTGTACTTACAATAATGTCAACAAATGTTTCAAATGATAAAAATGCGTCCGTACTGCACCGCACCAAACAAGAAACAGAACTACACTGTTTCGGATATGTTATGTACATATTTGGGGGAATCCCCCCACACAATTTCGGGGAATCAGCGGGTTGAAATAAAAGAACGCTAAACGAAACAGCGTTAGGCGGGGTCTTACTGTATATATATACATAACAGAAGTCATAACTGAACATCTTGTGTAATTAGAAATTGTTTAATAATAATGAGTATTTCTTGTTTAGGAGTTGGTGCAGTTAGAGGCATTATGCAAGAAATTTTATGATGCAAGTAATCCTGAAGAAAGGGCCACAGCAGAAAAAGCCCTTGTCAATTTTGTTCATGCCCCAGACTGCTTGATGAGATGTCGAATGCTGTTAGAAAGGGGAGATGTAATACTTTTAATTTTACTATTTATTTGTTGTAAAAGTATGCCTTATTAACATATTTTGTCTATCATTTTTTCTATAATCAGGGTTGGAAAAATGCATAATTTTTTTTCAATATTTCAGCAGTTCTTAATCAAATGCCTGATTAAATATAACATAGATTTTTACTTAACTATTATCTATTACAGGGTGGCCACCCACCTGGAAAACCTGGAATTATCAGGGAATTTTTTTTATACTGGAGAAAAGCTGGAAATTTTTCTTAGATATTTTTTTAATTTCACTAATCTAAAATATTTACTAATTTTCTTAATTTAAATTATTTCATCCATTATACCCACAGTTTTTAGAGGGAAATAATGTATTTCCAAACAGTTAAAATATCATCAACTTAGCTATACTTTGCTTGCATCAAAATTTGCTCCATTATAACCCTGTTAAACTAGAATGCCACATAAAATTCTCCCATGGTTGCTAAACAAATGTAGAAACCTTTGATCTCTATGGAGACTAGGGGACTATGCAATTAAGGCAAAGATTGTGCTGGACGTGGAAGAAGGGGTTAGGATATTTGCTTCTGTTTTTAAATTCTGTCCTTGGACTGAATCCATTTATGACTCAAGTTTGTTCTGATGCTTTGGTGGTAATTTTTTTTGTATTTTGCCATTAAGCAATTAAGGCAAAGATTGTGCTGGACGTGGAAGAAGGGGTTAGGATATTTGCTTCTGTTTTTAAATTCTGTCCTTGGACTGAATCCATTTATGACTCAAGTTTGTTCTGATGCTTTGGTGGTAATTTTTTTTGTATTTTGAAATGGTGGTAATTATTTTCTCCACATGTTTTAATTTTTTTAAAAATTAATGTTGTATCAAAACATTAGAAGATAAAAAAACAAAATCTTGTCAAAAAAAATTTTTTTTTTCAAAATCATATGTTAAAAAAAATGACATTTTGAATGAAATATTTTATAATATAGATACTTTTCTTGTACACATACTACACTTCATAAGAAAAGAAAAAAAACATGGACCTGGAAATTTAAGATTTTTACCTGGAAAAATCGGGGAAATTTGAAATCTGATTTGAATGGCCACCCTGTATTAATTTACTATTTTTTTAGCTGATTTAAAATAATGTACTTAATGTTGTTATTTAATATATTCCATTATCTAATGTATCATTTAATATTTACTTAATCCACCAAATCCATGTTTGATAGTTTTTTTTAGTTAGTTAAATAATGTAATTATTGAAGCAGTTAAGATAAAAAGTTGGAAGTACTTTTTTTTTATCTTGTTAAAGATGCATTCTCTTAGGTACATTCAAAAGCATGAACAAGAATGAAATACTTTTCTGAACTTGCACTTTATACTTCAGTTTATTTTCAGAAATTTTTTTTCTTTCTATTTTTTATCATCAGTGTAAACAAATATGCATTGTATATATGCATTGTGTTTCTATTCATTATTGATGCATTTTTTATTTATAAAAACAAAATATTATGAAGTTGTTTAAAATATCTTAATTTTATACTATTTTATTTAATACTGCATTATGTTAATAAGCATATTGTTAAAGTCAAAAGCCCTTACATTTAAAAAATGGGGAAAAAGTATTTTGTTCCTCTTTTATATTATGCCACTAGTACTAAAACATACTTTAACTAATTTTATTTGATTTGTCAATTTTATTTCTTTTTACTGTTCTGTTATTTTTATAAGTTTTTTAATCATTAAAATATATTGCCTTTAATCAGATGTCTGCTTTTTAAAATGAAAAGTGTCAAAGTGTCAAACCATCAAAAATGGTTAAAATGGTTGATAACCTAGAAGGATTACTGCAATGTCATAATCAATGCAGGGGTGCTACGCCTGTGCCATTTGTGGCGAACTGAGACAAAACGGCATAACTGCGCCATTTTGCGACATTCAGCTCAGTTTCTGCCAAAGCTGCGCCATTCTGAGATAAAACGTCCAAAATTTGACAAACCTGAATTCAGTATCAAATATTAATCCGCATCGCCGTGAGTCATTGGAGAGCATTTTGAGAAAAAGAAGCTGAAGAAAAGAAAGAGAAGCAAAGAAAAGTAAATGCATATTGCAAGATAATTGTTCTGATGAACTTTCACTCGGGCAATACAGCTGAGGGGAAGAAACTTGCAGATCAGCTAATATCAGCACAAAACATGATTTCTTTAGCTGAAAGCCATGTTGCTGATGGATTAAAAGTTAAAGACCTCAAAGAAATTGAAGCAGGTCAAGTGCTTCTAAAGGAAGCAAATGAAAAAATTCCAGATCTGAAAGTGAAGTTTGGTACCGTCATTTACTGCTCCAATGACGGTACCAAACTTCACTTTCCCCTGGGAAACTATGCCACTGTTTTTCAGGCTGAGGCTATGCTATTATCTTGTGCTGCAAGCTATGCTTAGATAAGGGATATCAAAATACGACTATCCGCATATGTTCTGACAGTCAGGCTGCTCTCCTATCACTGTTAAGGTGTAAATTCACCTCTTTGATAGTATGGGAATGCTTCTCGGTCCTCTGTGACCTGTCCACTCATAACAAGGTATCCCTGCATTGGGTACCTGGACATATGGGTATTGGTGGTAATGAGCTAGCTGATGATGCAGCACGGGCTGACTCTAATGCAATTTTCTGGGGCCCTGAACCTGCGCTGGGAATTTCTCCCTCCTCATTTAGGGCAACCATATTCAAGCTCTACGGCAAGTTTGCCCATGAGCAATGGCGTGCTGCTGACGGTCAGAGACAAGCTAAGGAGCTGAATCAAGACTGTCCTAGCATACGTCAAAAGGAGCTCTTAAAGCTTAATAGAAATAGTTTAAGGAAGATCATTGGTCTTCTTACTGGTCACTGTATCCTCAGGAAACACCTACACATTATGGGAATTGAATCCAATCCTATTTGTCGGGGATGTCATCTAGAAGAAGAAACATCACGACACATACTTTGTGATTGTGAGGTCTATTCTGCTCAATGATTTGAGCACTTAGGGCAGCATTGCGTCAATGCCTGGGAACTGCAAGATGTTCCTGTAAGGTGTCTGCTGAATTTTATTACAGCTATAGGGCTTTCTTGCTAATCATGACTAGGGTTTGGGTACAATAGACCTCTGGTCAATGTGCCCTGCTCGTCAGAGCTGCCCAACCTCTAAGTCTAAGTTCTGTTATTTTTTAATCATTAAAATATATTGCCTTTAATCAGATGTCGGCTTTTTAAAATGAAAAGTGTCAAAGTGTTAAACCATCAAAAATGGTTAAAATGGTTGATAACCTAGAAGGATTATTGCAATGTCATAATCAATGCAGGGGTGCTACGCCTGCGCCATTTGTGGCGAACTGAGACAAAACGGCATAACTGCGCCATTTTGCGACATTCAGCTCAGTTTCTGCCAAAGCTGCGCCATTCTGAGACAAAACGTCAAAAATTTGACAAACCTGAATTCAGTTTCAAATATTAATCCGCATCGCCGTGAGTCATTGGAGAGCATTTTGAGAAAAAGAAGCTGAAGAAAAAAAAGAGAAGCAAAGAAAAGTAAACGCACATTGCAAGATAATTGTTCTGATGAACTTTCACTCGGGCAATACAGCTGAGGGGAAGAAACTTGCAGATCAGCTGCTATCAGCACAAAACATGCTTTCTTTAGCTGAAAGCCATGTTGCTGATGGATTAAAAGTTAAAGACCTCAAAGAAATTGAAGCAGGTCAAGTGCTTCTAAAGGAAGCAAATGAAAAAATTCCAGATCTTATAAAAAAGATCCAGGAAAATAAAGAAAAGCAATCTAAATATTCCAGCAAGAAAAGGAAACAATAATTCTCAGGGGTCCGCATTCGCCCTAAAATTCCTAAAATTTTTAACTCTCCCTTTTATTTCCTAAAATTGTACTAACATTTTCCTTGCATCCCTAAAATAATCTACAGTTGTTGCATTTAAACAATTACTAAGTGCATTCATAATTACATTTTATGATTGTATATTTAGCTATATAAATTAAAAGAACATAGTCAACTAACTGATTTTGTGAATGCAAGAAAGTACAATCTACTAGTCAATGTCAATTAACTAAAGTTTACTTTTATACTTAATAAGGATGCAAGTCATTTTAGAAAGAAAAGTATATGTATATGTGTCTTTTTAAATTGTTTATAATAATTTTTATATATTTCTGTTTTGATATAAAAATTTATATATGCTAATTTTTGGCTATTAAGTGCTCTCTAAAATTTTCTTGAAAAATTCCTACCTAAAATATTTCAAAATTTCACTGCACCTCCTGAATTCTATCAAAGAGTGTTTTTTTTTATGTTACAGTAGAGAACCATTTATCCGGTACCCAAATAACCGGGGGAAATTTTGCTCGGTTTTTCCCGTCATTTTAAACTAGAACGATTATGAAAAAAAAAGCGGAAATTAGACTCATCCTTGAAGTTGAGTAGAGGAAAATGTGAGAAAGGGGAGAATTTCCCCTCCCCTCCGTTTACCCAGAGGAACGTCATTTCTTCCGTGGCCTTAAAGATCTTTAGATCTAGAGGGGCAGGAAAGGGACGAATGTTTTATTTTCTACCCGTCAATCAAACTCAAAGGAATGGCTTGCTGATTTCGTTTGCTCTTTGATTTATGAGGGGGTGGGGGAAATGCGTTGCACCTGCATATCATTGAACAGAAGATGGAAGAGAAAAATATATTTATCTATTTGACATCGAAAATAAAAATAAAATATTTTTCTTTTGAATAAATTCTGATTGTTTGGGAGTGCGGTGTCATTTTCAAGTTTTTCTTGGTGTGAAATCACATCTGCTTTCGTTAAGAGTCTTGTTTTTTTAAAAGAAATAAAAGGAGAATTGTTTATTAATTTAAACATACGATTATTTTATGAAGCAAATTGCAGTTTTGTTTTTCTGATTCCACTACGTTTGATTTTTTTTTCCTTTTCACTATAAATTTCGCACTCAATAAATTATTTCTTTTTATTCATAAATTTTATCATTATTATTATTATTTTTTTTAATTCCTTTGATCTTATTTGATCTTGCCTTGTTCCGGGTTTTAATATTTATGTTAGTGCTTTTTTTAACTATCGTTTCGGTTCCATAATTTTCAAGTGTTGTTTTTATTTAGATTAATAAGTTTTCCTTTTATTTTATCATCCTCCCCGTATAATTAGGTATGAAATATATTGCGTTATTTAAACATTGGTTTTGTTTATATTAGTAAATTTAGGAATTGTAATTATTTTTAAAAAATTAATATGAGAATTTTGTATTTTTTAAACTTGTTTTTCTTGTCTAAACTTGTAAGTGTTTTTATACTTTTAAATGTTATTTTTCTACCATTTTTTTTTAAATTTAGGAGTGCTTTTCTTTCTTTTCTTACTTTAAAATGTGTTATACTTTTCCTTGTAATTCGGGTTCTATAGAACATCGATTAACGACACTTTTTAGTCGATCCAGAAAACCGGGAAATTCAGACATCCTGGATAGCGATGGTCCCGAGCATCCCGGATAATTGGTTCTCTACCATTTTCTTAAACTCTCATTATTTAATTACTGAATTTCTCTTTTAATTATTGAAATCTGTAGACCTTGCATTGTAACTGAATAGTTATATATTTTGAGATGAAATTTGAGCTCAAAATAAAATGGGTATTTTCCCTTTTGAATTACCAAAACTAAATAGATATTTCTTTTTAGAAAGGTTACACCATTATATTTAAAAAAATAAGAAAGTTAAAATTTACTTTAAAATTCTGGAACAAATACTATTCATTGGCATAAATGATAAATGCAATATATATGAAAACAACAGAGACCACAAAACAATTTTGTGGACTCTTTCAATCAATCATATGCAGGTTTTTTAAAATCCTAGCAATAGTGAATGTATGTATAATTGTAGTACTCCTAGTATGCTATTAATGGTTTTATGGACCCTGAAAATTATCTTTATATTGTTATCAAACTGATTAATAGTCATTTTAGCTGAGATAAACTGAGTCAAAAAATAATTTTAGCTGAGACAAACAGCCAAAAAGAGATTTTAACTGAGACGAAATGCAATTTCTGGTGAGACAATTTGATATTTTGCAAGTAGCACCCCTGTCCATGTGAAGTTTTTAAAATTATTATAATCATTAGTTTAATGGGTAATATATGTGGAAAAAAGCAAAGACCATAAATAATTTAATAAGACATTTATTACTTAAATATAGGGCAAATAGCATTGAAACAAAGCAATTAAGATGAAAGATAAGACTGGTTACCTCACAGTTGAAAGTCAATCATCTTTCTTTTACCTTTGCTGTGCGAGAATACATGAATGTAACAGCTGGTTGAGTTAGAGTTAACGGGTTAAGAATGAGCCCTCGGACATAAAGATCCAATAATTATGTCAAAAGTTATTCAGGGTAGCCCATTTTCTATTTTGAGAACTGTACATGAATATTTTTAATAAATCATGTTTATAATATATTCCTTGATAAATAAGTTAATTATAATTTACAAAAAATATAAATGTTTGTTTAAATAAGTTAATAATCAATCAATCATAATAATCAATCAGGGTTTAGTTAAGTTGCTATCAATATTTAGTACAGTTATTAGAATACATTTCCTATTTACATATTATTTTATTCTGATATAATAGTATCAGTATATCAACATTCTAGTTTATACAGCTGAGCATCTATCAAAAGAGCAGTTTCCAATTTCAGTCTTATTCATGCAAAACTGAAAATTGAACTTCGAGTACAGAGGGCTTCATTTTTTTGTAATCACTTGCTTTGAGGAAAAGAGGCGTTAAAATGAAAGTAAATGATTTATTAATAAATGATTATGAACTTATTTTACATGTAAAGAATAAGATGATTGTCAAAAGTTTTTTATATTTTTTTATAAGATGATTGTTTTTGTATTTTTATTTTTATTAAATAAACAAATTAAAGGATTGGATAAATTGCAATTTCAAACATTTTTATTTGTTATTATTTCGTATTTTCTGCACCAAAATTTGGATTTTTGACATTAAGTTTCAAAACAGAAAGAATTATATGTTCAAATAATTCAAGAATATAATTTGTAATTTTACATACATATTAATTTAAAATTACAGTGATACCTCGAGATACGAGTTTAATTCGTTCCGTAATCTTGCTCGTATGTCAATTTGCTCGTATCTCAAAGCACTTTTCCTTATTGAAATGAATTGAAATGCCACTAATCCGTTCCAGCCCCAAAAATGATACCTCCAATTGATTTTGTTACGTGTTTTTGAATAAGAAGAATGTATATATAAATGATAAATATTATATAAGAACATAATGAAAGAGAATTTAAAGCAAACAAAAACTGGTTTTATAAAGTGTACATACATATTTGTATTTTGGTCACTTAAATGCAACTTAAACACAACTTAAATGCTACTGCATGCTTAATTTTAGTCACTGCTTTACTCTTCACTGGTCTTTGCTTTTTTCGCCGGATTAAATAAAAACTGTCCAAGGAGGTTTGTTTCTTCCTCCTTTTCAGAATGCTGTGGAAGAGTTAGGTAAGTGTCATTAAATAGCTCCGATGAATGACCAGTTGACTTTTTTGGGGTGTTTCTTTTCCACGAACTGTGAAACTCTCTTCCACATTCCCAAGATCTCTTTTATCTCACTTGTAGAGATAACCTCCTCCACCTCTGGCTCTTCCTAGAAACCAATTTCTTGCAGAACCCCCGAATGTAACTCTTGTAATTCCTCGGTCGTCAGTTCCTGAGAGTGCTCCTCAACGAGCTCGTTCACGTCTCTTTCACCAATCACCAGGCGCATGAATTTTCCCAGAGACACAATCTCCACCTCCACTGGCACTTCCCTACGGGTTCGAATCCTTCAAAAGTTCTTTCGGCAACAGACTCAGGCCACAGCTTCTTAAATGTGGAGGTCAAGGTCCTCGTTGTAACACTCAGCCAGGCCTGATCAATAATTCTGTAGCATATTACGATGCTAAATTGGTCCTTCCAATACTCTCGAATGGTGAGGTTTGTGTTCTCTGTCACCTCAAAGCAGCGCTGGAACAGCTGCTTAGGGTACAGCTTTTTAAAATTAGAAGTCACCTGCTGATCCATGGGCTTCAGGATAGGAGTGGTGTTAGGTGGTAGATAGAGAACCTTTATGAACTTGAACTCTTCGAAGATGTCATCTTCGTGGTTCGTTGGGTGAGCAGGAGCATTGTGAAGAACGAGAAGTGCTTGAATGGCCGTTCCTCGTATCTCAAATGTCGCTCGTATCTCAAAACAAAACTTCGCTCACTCGACAGCTCGTATCTCAAATAACTCGTATGTTAGGGCACTCGTATCTCGAGGTGCCACTGTACTTCATATTTATAATATCTAATAAGTATCTTTACACCAAAATTTTGGGTATTCGACTACTAATGTTCAACTCTATAGTCTTGTAATTTTGAACCCAATGCAGAAGACAAGGGAATTTCTTGATTAAGTATTGGGTGAAATTTTACCTTCATGGAGGTCTTTTTGATGGAACTAACCTGCGTTTGTGTTACATGGAAAGAAAAACCACAAAGAACTTCCACGGTTAAACCAACAGTGGTAAGGAGACTCAAATCCATGAGGAGTTTTTGACAATTGTCAAAAATTATGTTAAAAGTTTTTTTTAACATGGCGGTTGAAAACCAAAGAAAACTGTCACTTGTCAAAAACTTGTCAATCCTGCCTAATTATGATATTTTTGTAAGGTGTTAAAAATATATTTTGAGAGCTTATTTTTTGTTGAAAAATTTGGCTACACACCCTAAGTAACCTACTGCAATGAATGCTTTCTTGCTCAACTGCAGAAGGCACTGAAAATTGCCCCTTCTGCTTACTATATCTATAAATTTTTTTCATGTTAGGGAATTATAGCACTTCTACTGGAATTTCTTGTGTAAAGCAGTTTAAACTATAATTTTCAGATGATCTTTGATTAGCATAGAATGGTCTAAATCAGGGGTGGCCAAGCTCCTTCATAGTCGAGCCATTTTTCAAAATTTGAAATTTTTCGCGAGCCGCAATTAAATACGTATTTAAAAGGTACGAAAAATTTTTTTTTTATTGAAATTATATTTATTGAAAACATATAAATAAAAGTACAAAATATGTGTATTGAATTTAAATATTAAACACAATTATTTTACTTCTCTTAATAATTCTTTAAAATTAGGTGAATAATTGGTGACAGCACTTCTCAGTAATTCTTTGAGATGCTGGTTAGATAATACAGATCGGTGTTTGGATTTCACGAATTTTAAAGTGGAATAAAATGATTTACATAAGAACGTTGTTCCGAATATTGAAATAATTTAACAATCAGCCTTTTTGAATTCAGGATACTTCGATTCTGGTGCAAATTTTTAAAATTCAGTTTTCGACGTCGACTTATATTTTAATGATAGAGCTTGATTTTCTTGCATCGCTATTAATTCTAATTCTCCAGATGCTTTTTGGGTCATAATTATATTGGAAATGGAAAACTCACCTTGAATTATGTTAATTTCAAATGGATTCAGAAAAAAATCAAGAGACGATTTAAAACATTTCAAGTCTTGAAATCTATTTTGGAATTCCGTCAATATTCCTTCTAACTTTGTTATATTCGCGTTGAGTTTCTTTTTGTTTAATATTGGAAAATTTTTTTTTCAATTCGAGGAAAACGACAAAATGTTTTATTTTAAATGTCCTTTTGAAAAAGTTGTAATTTAGTTTAAAAACTAAATATACACTGTGCGAGGTCAGATATTATTTTATCTTTCCCCTGCAAATTCAGTGTTTGCAAATGTTCCATGGCATCAGTTAAAAGCATTAAGTCTTGTAACCACTCGTCATCATCTAATTCTCAATAGGTTGTTTCTTTTTCTTAATGCGGTTATCGGATCAAACAAATCTACAAAAAAATTTGATACGTTGTAGCTAGATAACCATCTAACAATGCAAAAGAAATTAATGTCATTGGAAGTCCTTTAATTCTTTAAGGAAATTTTTGAATTGTTGATGATTTTTTGCATTGGTGCAAATGTAATTTACAATGTGTAACACTGTTTTCATAACATCAAGATATTTTAAATATTTTGTAACGAGATGTTCTCAGTGAATTACGCAGTGAATCGGTATGAATTGTGGAATTTGAGAATCATCTCTTAAAATCCCAATAAGGCAGAGTTTTTTTTACCCAGCAGCTCTATCAGTTGCAATGCATACAAGTTTATTAAGAAGCACATCAAAAGTTTTCATTATGGAATCTAATGCATATTTAATATCGACACCGCGGGTTGACCCTTGAAGTGCTACTAAATCTAATAATTCTTCTTCAACAACGAAGTCAGGTGAAACAAAATGTATGAAAACTGCCAATTGCAGAAGATATGTGATGTCTGTCGACTCGTCAAGGAACGATATAAATTTTTTTTTTAATGTAATAGCACAAAAATGAAAAGGGAATTCGGGTACATTTATCGAGAGCCACAAATAATCCTTAAAAGAGCCGCATGTGGCTCGCGAGCCGCAGGTTTGCCACCCCTGGTCTAAATTTTAAAATTTTAAATATATTTATGTAAAAGAGGTTTTTTTTCCTCTAGATATTTACTTCTTAGCATTTGTTAAATTGTATAAGGAAAAAAATTAATATTCAACTTAGACATTGCATGTAATTTGTTATTTATGACATGAATAATAATAATGAATTTATTCTAATATATTAATACAATCATTTTGGATTTTTGTTGCATGGTTTTTGACATTACAGTTTTATCCATAATTAAAACTATCAAAAACTTTTGTACCCCTCCTTAAATATTTAATTTAAGAATTTATAGTTATTCAATAAATATAAAACAATAAATGTTCATTTTATAAATTTTTTTATAATGCTATAAAATTATTTATAATGCTATAAATTGTATACTGCTAAATATTGATATTACTGTAAATAATGCTGAAGTGGGACATTTTCATATTACAGGAAAGCAAGGGGAGAAATTGCTCTTTGACATGTGTAATCTAAGATAGCATTTAGATGTTGAGTGTTTATTTGCATGTTAAGTAGAGTTGTAAAGTAAAATTAAAGCATATTTTAAATATATCTAGTCTTTATTATTTTTCTTTATCACATTAGTATACTCATGGTATAAAAATGGATGTTTTGAATTTGCTGTTAAGAACAATAAAATATGTTTTTATGAAATACTTTTGAATGGTTATTTACTTTTAATTTGGGACTTAAACAATTATTTGACCTTCTGTTTTAAATGCAAAAATACCAACCTTGGGGAAAAAAAAAAAAAAGATTTTTGTTAAAGTATTTTAAGCCATGTGGCTAAAAAAGAATGTTTATTTGCCATCTTTATTTTTATTGTAGCATTAGTTCAAGATGTATTAATAGTTTAATTAGAGGTTTTTTTATTGCTCTTTTTTTAAAAAAAAGAAAAAACTGATTGCACAGAGTGGTGTTTGAATTTTTAACCTATACAGCATTACCAACGGAATATGTCTGGTCTTATCTAGTGCAAAGGTACTATGACCAAGATCTTCCTACCCTTATGCTAAACTAAAAGTTTTAAAAACAAACCTGTTCCACTTTTAAGTTAATTTTTTTCAAGAGGAGGCAACATTGATTCTTTATATTAAAATAATACAAGGGATAATATCGTGTTTAGAAATCAATTTCAAAAGAATAAGAAAAGCAGTATTATTTTCAAAGGAAGGAAAGACAAAAAGTGCTCATGTAAAAGAGGAGACAGGTTGTGCCACTTAATAAAAACTTGAAGGAGAGCTTAGTATTGATCTTTGTATTGATTTAACATCATTGTATTAAGAAATTATTTTTCATTTCTTTTTCATATAGTCTTCTTATGCTCAACTCCTTGCCGCTACCACTCTTACAAAGCTTGTTTCTAGAAGTCCACAGACTCTAACTTTGCAACAAAGAATTGAAATAAGTATGTACAACAAATTTTATTGCTCTTATTTGTCCGTCACAAATTCATGTATTTTATTACTTTTAAGATTTATAGCAAGCATGAATGAGTGGTTTCTATGAATATTAACAAACGTTGCATTTCAGTAGTTACTATCGCAATTTACTGAATATTATTCACAGCAACACATAATCCGCAGGTGCTTCAAATAGCCCAAAGGAAATATCATAAGTGGGAAACCCGTGCTGTAATAGAATTTGCTGGTTTTAAACTGGTTCATTTACTGCAGCGATCTACTTTTTATGATTTATATATTTTAACTTCACTGGCAGAATCTGCGTTACATGTGAGCCAGAGGGCATCAGCAGGGAAACAAGCGAGCAGACACATGATAATGTTGAAAGGGCATTTACACTGGATGCAATAAAAAGTGAGTGTGAATTTGGAGATGAGTGGAGAGTTTTTTATGGGTAAATATATTTCACCAATAAGGTTCACTTTCGTATCTCCAAATTTGCAAGTGGGAATTTTTCCCCCTACGATATGAATGGTCTCTTACACTTTCATAACTGACGGAAGTTGATAAGAAATTCTCAATGTCTGATATAAAGGAAATAATTTTGGCAGATTATTCTTGCTGTCAGTTTTTCTGCAGTGATGATTTTCATGGTTTTTAATAAGTAATATGCAGATAATGTGCTGAAAATTACAATTAAAAATTTAAGACAATTGTTTGTATGAATGCTGGTGCGCTGCCAACTTGCATGATTTTTTTTTTGCTAATGTTTAATTGATTTGTGTGTGTAGTTAATTTACGTCGCACTAGAGCTGCACAATGGGCTATTGGCGACGGTCTGGGAAACATCCCTGAGGATGATCCGAAGACATGCCATCACAATTTTGATCCTCTGCAGAGGGGATGGCACCCCTGCTTCGGTAGCCCAACGACCTGCACGCGAAGTCGAGCACTTTACGATAGAACAGTTTAACGAGGACCAATATCGCACACCCTCGGTCCCTACGAAGACTGATCCAAGTGGTCACCCACCCGCACACTGACCGCAGCCAGTGATGCTTGACTTCAGTGATCTGCTGGGAACCGTGTCTTAACGATCAGTCCACTGCGGGACTTAATTGATTTGAGAAGTGTTTAGATTTTCATCAAAAGCTTGCTATATTAAAATTGAGCTCTTTCGGCATCTCATGTAATTTCATCATGATTTAGATTTTAAGTTAACAGTTGGCTGTCATGTTTTGAAGAAACTCTGAAGTCACTTAATACAACTAAAACTGAATACTTAAAAATTGTCTGATGTTTGAAAAAAATGTTTAGTTCTCTTAAATTAACCTTAAAAATTATTTAATTTCTTAAAAGTAACATAAGGTATTAACTTTTGAAGTATCGAGAATTAAATTCCAATAATATAAGTTTATTGACATTTTCAAAATTTCTGTTATAAAAATAGTAGTTTAATATAATCCATATAACCCTTAAAATTAGATATCTGTCAAATGTAAGAAAATTTCAATTACAACCTTTTTTTTTTCATCTTAAGCATTAAAATATTTTCAAGAAATTTTAGTAATTAATCTTAATTTATTCACATTATATTAGTTATGACGCTATTTACACGTTAAAAATTTTGGCCTAACAAGTTTTTTATACTTAATACCAAAAAGAATTCTCTAATATTCTTTTTTCATATTAATTTTTAATATAACATATAAACTTTTTAATATCTTTCAGATAAATCTACAACAGATTTATTTCTAGAAATATAATTTTCTGAAAAACTCCAAAGTTATTATAGCAAGTTGAAAATTGTTTGATACTTTTATATTTTTATTTCAGCACAACTAATAGGGTTTGAATGCTTAAACTGACACGTTTGTACGAAATAATCAAATAAAAGCGAGGAGGTAGGAAACATTTTTATGTGATCAGGAGGGATTGAGAATCCCAGGTATTCATTTCATAGATTTTTGCAAGAATTAAGTTTTTTGAATTAGGAATTTTTGTTTTCAATCACTCTAATACCCGTGATTAACCCACTTATTTTTTTTTTATATATTTATTTAAATTTTAAGGACATTTGAATTTTCTAATATATTTTTTACTTTTAATCTAGACTTTGATTAAACCTCATTAGATACACAACCCATACCAAAATTTAAGGTTTAAAATCATAAATATCATGGTGTATCTCCAAATTATGGTACTAAAGAAAACAAAATATTAATGGTAACTTAAATATCTTCATTAAAACTGCATTATTTTTCTGCTGGACATATTCTGCAAAATTGTGACCAGGCTAGAGCGGCCACCTGTTGGCATATAATTAAAGTTCTTTTTCCACCAATATAATATTCAGTCAAGGAATATAGACTATAGACATAGAGGTTGGGCAGCTCTGACGAGCAGGGCACATCGACCAGAGGTCTATTGTACCCAAACCCTAGTCGTGATTAGCAAGAAAGCCCTATAGCTGAAATGAAGTTCATTAAACACCTTACAGGAACATCTTGCAGTTCCCAGGCATTGACACAATGCTGCCCTTAGTGCTCAAATCTTTGAGTAGAATAGACATCACAATCACAAAGTATGTGTCGTGATGTCTCTTCTTCTAGATGACAACCCCGACAAAGAGGATTGGATTCAATTCCCATAATGTGTAGGTGTCTCCTGAGGATACAGTGACCAGTAAGAAGACCTATGATTTTCCTTAAACTGTTTCTATTAAGCTTTAAGAGCTCCTTTTGGCGTACACTAGGACAGTCTCGATTCAGCTCCTTAGCTTGTCTCTGACCGTCAGCAGCGCGCCATTGCTCACGTGCAATCTTGCCGTAGAGCTTGAAAATGGTTGCCCTAAATGAGGAGGGAGAAATTCCCAGCGCAGGTTCAGGGTCCCAGAAAATTTCATTAGAGCCAGCCCGTGCTGCTTCATCAGCTAGCTCATTTCCACCAATACCCATATGTCCAGGTACCCAATGCAGGGATACCTTGTTATGAGCGGACAGGTCACAGAGGACCGAGAAGCACTCCCACACTAACAAAGAGTTGAATTTACACCTTGACAGTGATAGTAGAGCAGCCTGACTGTCAGAACCCTTGATATCCCTTGTCTAAGCATAGCTTGCAGCACAAGATAATGGCATAGACCTCAGCCTGAAAAACGGTGGCATAGTTTCCCAGGGGAAAGTGGAGTTTGGTACCGTCATTGGAGCAATAAATTCCTGCTCCTGATTTGGCACTAATCTTTGAACCATCAGTGTACCATATTAGGCATTTGCCTTTAAGCCACCGAGGAGAATTAAACCATTAATCTCTAGTAGGAAAGTTGATCGTGAAGGGCTTGTGAAAAGCGTATCTTAGTGTTATATAGTCACTAGGCATAATAAAAGAGGGTAAATCCATCACTTGTGAAACAAGATGTCCCCATGTCAAGTGCTTGGAATACTCTTTCCATAGGCCAAGATACATAGGACACTTTACGCCTGCCTGAGCTTCAACCTCAATACGTAAGTTCAATGAAAGAAGTCCAAGTAAGCTCTCTAAAGCAGCTGTAGGAGTGGTCCTGAGACAGCCTGACAGGGCTACACAGACCATTCTTTGAAGTCTGTTGAGATCAGACCCAATCTAGTCCTTGACCACCAGACGACTGTGCCATAAGTGATGATAGGACTAATAATCATTGAGTATATCCAGTAAACTATTTTGGGTGACAATCTCCAGGTTCTACCAATAGCATTTCTACAGGACCAGAAAATCTTTCTGGCCCTGTTGGTACAGTATTCAAGTTGATGACCCCAATTTAGTTTGGAGTCAAAGTAAACCCCGAGAAATTTGACTTTCTCCTTGAGTTCCAATTTATTGTCCAGGTAGTAAAAATCACCTAGATCAAGTTGCCTTTTTCGTGTGAAGGCTACATAGCTTATCTTGGATGGATTGACAGATAAGCCTGATTCAGAGCACCATCTAGCTACTTCTAGAAGTGCATTATTCATGATGTCAGACTGTTCTTCCATGTTTGCCTCTGACAACAATGACACCGTCATCAGCGTACCCAATACAGGGAATACCATGAGCAGTTAATCGAACTAACAAGGAGTCAATTACCATACACCATAGGATAGGGGTCAGAACCCCTCCCTGGGGGCATCCAGCGGTTGCATGCACTTTCATGCTTGCACCCAATAGAGAGGAACAAACATACCTAGAGGATAGCAAATTCGCTATCCACCTGGTATTAATTGAGTTTATGCCTCTGTTCCTAAGTGCATTGATGATAGTCTCAAGAGGGACTTTATCAAATGCCCCTTCAATATCAATGAATACCGCAAGAGCCGTATCCTTATCTGTTATAGATTTCTCAAGCAGATAGGAGAGCTCATACAGTGCAGTATCTGTGGACCTGCCTGGTTGATAGGCATGCTGTGTGGAGGACAGTGGCCTTTCTATGAGCACAGTGTCTCTGAAGTGTCTGTCAATTAGCTTTTCGATCGCTTTCAACAGACAGGAAGTGAGACTGATTGGTCTGAATGATTTAGCCTCAAAGTAATTCTCCTTACTTGGTTTCGGTATGAAAATCACCCTGGTAACCCTTCCAAGAGAGAGGTATATACCCGTATGCTATACAGGATCGAAAAATCCTACATAGAGTAGGGGCCAATGTATTCACCCCCTGAATAAGCATCATTGGTATGATGTCATCCATACCTGGTGACTTGTAGGGCTTAAACGACTTTTCAGTCAAGGAAAAAAAATATAGATCTTATGTTTTGATTTATATGAAGACTTTGCAGGCCACTCAGTTCTGGCTGTTGTGCAGGCTTGTTTTAGACAAAATTTTTCCAACTTTGGATATTCTTCCCTATAAGAAAACAAAGCAGTAAATTTAATTAAGGAATTATGTATGTTAAAATAACAATTAATGTTATTTTTCTTTTTTTTTGTTGCAAAGGATTTTTTTAATTTTCCATTTATTTTTATAGAGAATTATGTTTTAACCTACTTAGCTAATTGGCCAAAATTAGCTTCTTTTGTTACTCAAGCATTAGTCCAACTCTTTGCTCGCCTGACAAAAGCTGGATGGTTTGACACTTACAAAAAGGAACATGTATTCAGAAATGTTATAAGTCAGCTTAGTGGCTTTTTACAGGTATGTTATTTATTCTATGTGTTAAAATTCTTTGATTAATTTTGTTCATTCTATTACATTCTAGTTATATTAAGCATTAGTATCATTTGAATGAAATAAGATATATTTAAAAAAAAAATCAAATTATACATAAGGATTAATTTAAAGTTCATGGAAAGGAACTTTCTCCATTTTAGACAATTTATAGCAAATTGATTAAGACTCTCAAGCAGTTCTAATATAGTTTTAAATTTCAATAATTACCCTTATTGTATTGCCAAATAGTAATACATAAATAATAATTTTTCAACATTTTTAAAAGTTGTATTAAATTAAAATTCTTTATCATTTTTGTTAACATTTGCCACTTATCAAAAGATTATCTTCCTGAGAGACTACTCTTAATTGATAAATTATTTTTAAAGTACTATTATCCATTAAATAATTGCACTAGCATTTAAATAATATAAAGTATTAAAAGCTTCTTTCACTCAACTTTAAATGAAATTTTGCATCTTAATTAATTTTTCTTTTAAATATTATGTGTGAATAATTATTAAATTGCATAAATTCGGATTAACTGGATATTAAATGTATTTAATAGTGATATCATGATATATGTTTGATTGATTGTCGCTATCATGATTTATATTTTAGATTTGAGAACGGCATGTATTTTCATTTTTTCTCTATAATTTTATATGTCCTATTGAAACGTAATTCAGATTCACAAATTTTATCACCCTGTTTTGCTGAATGTAATCATGTTATAAAAATTTTATAATCCGGTCAAGTTTTTCCTCTGGAATTATGCATGTATTTTAATACTTTTTATGCAGAAAAATATATTTAACAGGGATGATATTTTTCCACTTTTTAAGGGCTTTATGCTTTTTTCACTTTTGTCTCTCAAATTCCAGCCTTTTTATTGAAAGCTCCGATTTTCTTTCTTTTTTTTTCACTTTTTAACTAAAAGTTTATAAATATTCTTTTAATTTTAATATTCTTATACTTTTTATAAATATTCTGCTTTTTTAATTTATTCTGCTTTTTGTAATTATTCTGCCGTTGAAATAAAATAATTATATTTATTTCCGATTTTCAAAGATAAACAGAAAATGCAAACTACATAGATACCAACCCTTCCATTTTTACTTATTTTAGCTATTTTCTCCGCCTTTACGTGCTGAAGATAAGATTTTCCGCATTTTTACCCGCCCACCACATACTCGTATTTTCGTAATTCAAACGATGCTGCTTCAAACAAGCCTTTTAGAAGTCCCAAGCCCGAATCTGTTAATATCTTGATTCTTATTCATTCGATTTTAATATCAAACGCAGCTTTTCGTATTTGCATGATTTAAAAGTTGCGTGTTGCGATTATTATTTACCCGATTTGAATATCGTACAACGTGATTCTTTTTTACGAGATTTAAAATCCTATATCGCAATTTTCTTTACGCCTTTTTCAAAACCTATATAGTGATTCGTATTCATGCAAATTTAAAATCCTATGTTGTGATTCGCTCATTTGGTTATAATATTAAACAACGATTTACATCTTTATACGTGATTTAAAAATAAAGCATTGGGATTCACATTCATGTGATCTAAAAATTATGAATCGTGATTCGTATTTACACAATCTAAAGATTACGCATCATGTTTTATATTCATGCGATCTAAAAATTATCAATTGTGATTTGTATTTACGTGGTCTAAAAATTATGAATCGGGATTTATATTTATGCGATTTAAAAATCCTATATCGCAGTTTGTATTTTCTCATTTTCAAAATCAAATATCAAGTTTAGTATTCACGTGATTTTTAAAATCCATTATTGTGATTCATATTCACTTGATTTTAACATCCAAGATCGCAATTTGTATTTATGCGATTTTAAGATTAGCTATCACGATTCTTGTAAGAAGTAAGTTTTTTTTCTTGAATTAGTTACGATAAAGGCGACTGTTTTTCTATCGACGATTATTAGTATATGTAGGCATTACAACATGAGCAAAACTGGAAGAGAATATAAGCTTGCAAGGAAGAGAAAGTAGGATTTGTCAAAAGATGTTTGAAGATGAGCTGACGACTAAATTAATCACCAATCTGTTTGTGTCAGTTTTGCTATTTCTACAAGAATATATAAAACATTTCCCAACTGGAGCACCCTTCATTCACAAGCTGCATTACAAACAATTTGACCTTGTTAAAGGATTTTTCTGTTTGTTCTCTGAAACATGAAGCATTTGCAGCAATCGGAAAGTAAACAAAAATATAAAAAAAAGGATATAGCAAACAAAAGCAATAACTTAATGATTCAATTTGTTTTGAAAAAGTGTTAATTAACTCAGCACCAAAATGCAAAATTTAAAAAATAATGTTGCTGTTATTTATGCTATTAAATGCGAAATTCATATCAAATGAAAAATAATTATCTAAACAGTTGCTGATTATCATGTAATTTTTCAAACTAAAATAGCAATTTTTGTATGTTAAAGAGTTACTATTTATTTCTACTTCACAGTTATTGATATGTTTCAAAGGGCTCTAACTAATTAGATTATAATTAGGGCCCTATAAATTATGCGGAAATTTCTTAAAAGTAATGCATGCAGGTTGGGAATGACTCAGAAAACAATTGAAACTGAAAAAAAAATCTCTTAAAAAAGTTCAACTTTCTTTCCTGTTTTAATAAGAAAAATTTTTCAATGAATACAGTAAAGATTTCAACTAAATTACCTTCTTATGTATTGTACATCCATTTTTTACATCAGAACAATTATTAAAGTTTATTAAAATGGAGAGAAGTTAGTCCAGAAGCTGCGTTTTCTTTCAAACTGTGTCTTTGTTTTGTAAAAATTTGGCCGTAGCAGGATACAGCTCTTTCACAATCTACCGAATTAGGAAGCACTGAGAGCACTTGTCTTGCTTTTTTTTTTTTGTAAATTCTGGAAATCTTTCTGAGACTACCTCTGAATTCCAGAATCTAATTAAGTCCTGGTTTGAACATTCTTTTACATATTCTTTGTAAGCAGCATACTCGAGTTTTATATCTTGACCACTCATTCCTGGAATATTCTTGAATACATCGTCGTCTTCAATATTGAGGTTGACTATTTGTTCTGGATAGAAAACTGGAGCAGCTTTCATGAAATTTAATGCAGGTTGACTAAACTTGGGCCCGCGTTTTTTGAATACGTCTAGTTCTAGAGAGTAGTAAGTATTTAACTTTGCAATTGTTTTGTGAAACACTTCTTGAAGGAATACGTTGCGTGAATCTTTTCGTGAGTATGATGCCTGAGAATTACATCGAAGTTTAGACCGCAGATCAAAAATCTTATTGTAAGCTTTGTGAATAGATACACCACATGTTTCGAAAAAGAGAAGAGTATCCATTAATATCTGAGCGTGTTCTGCAATGAACTGAAAGTCTTTGCAAACGTACTTGCTTTCCACCAAAACTTTGCACTGATTGAGACAAGCATTGTCAGGAGTAAGGTTTATTTCACTACTAAAAAATTCTATGTAAACATTACAATATTCAGCATGATATTGCACTGATTTAAACCTGGAATTCCACCGTGTCTTTATTGGTACTGGACAAAGTTTAGCTTTCTTATTATCATCTGTTAAAAACTTTAAATAGCGGCGCTTTCTTGCAGGACAATGCTTAAACAATTTCTTAAAGTTTCCTGTGAATTTGTCCACCTCTGAAAAATGTTCACGCCACTGATCAGATGCTAAATTAAGAATGTGAGCATTGCAGGTCATGTGCACTGAATTGGGCAGTAGAGTACGTGACACTTCCTTGTAAGCCCGAGTCATGTAAGTTGCATTATCTGTTAAGATTGCTGAAACTTTGTTGAAATCAATCTCCATATTTGTCAAGCACTGCACTACGGCTTGAGAAACTGTATTCGATTGTACAGCTTCAAGATGAATGCTATTTAGAAGATAAGGATGCATCATTGCAGTATCTGTAAATTGTGGGACAGCTAAAATATGTAAAACATAATTGTCTTTATCATCACTGCCTTCATCGAAGACGATGCCGAGTGAATCAGTAGTACGAAGATTTTCTTTAATTCATTCTTCTTTACTTCAAATACTTTTGGTAAATAATTTTGGCGAAGAGAATTAGCACAAGGTAAAGCACCTGCACCCGAAATATTTTTCGCTAGAAATTCTCTCATTTTGGGGTGATCCAGTTTTTCAATCGGAATATTAGCACTCGTAAATGCGTCAACAATTTCAGAGTTTAAAAGATTGCACATTTCAGCACATTCGGTTTTTCTCTTGAACATTGATGACACGGTTGCTTGTTTTTTTTTTCCTGCATTTCGCTGTCCTCTTGTTCATTTTTTCTTTTATTTGTTATGTGATGATTACTATCCAAATGCTTATCGACAACACACTTTCTTGTGTGATCCACGGCAATATTACACGTGGTACAGAACATTATTCCATCAGAAGCGTGAAAAATACTCTGATATTGCTTACATCTATCCTGTGCAGAAATATGGATGGCATTTTTTTTAAATTTTAGATAGAGACATGTTTACAGTGACTATTTGTGTGGAAATGAGTTAAACTAATTTCAAATCAATAAATGAAAAGACTTACATGCACCGAGCAGATATTCGAAGAATGAATAAAGCGGAATGCATGGCCCTCAAGCAATATCTTATGGAGTTCCAGGAACTACAAAGAAAAGAGGTGGGACTGGAGTTTGTGGGGGGGGGGGGGTCATTCTTCCCCAACTTTCTAGCTCTGTGGTCTTAGAGGTGACCTCTATGGTCCATACACCACGAAAGCTGTTCAACCAGCTTCCTATTGAAGATGATGGCGACTGATAAGAAGCTATGTGCCGGGGGGGGGGCGAGATTCTTGGAAAGATCTGACCACTTGACCAAAAAGATTCTTGGAATTGAAAAAGAAGATATATTTCAATTGAAAAAAAAACCCTTAAGGAGAAATTTATCTGGGTAAACGAATACATTTTGCTGAAAATTATACAGATATGCTGCGATTCCGCGGAAAATTGTAAATTATGCGGATAATTGTGAATTATGCGGGTTTCCGCATCTTCGCATAATTTATAGGGCCCTAATTATAATATAAACATAGGGATTCCAATTGTAAAAGTTTATTTTCTTTTCTAAATAATTTAAAAAATGTTACTGATATATTTGCTATAAATCACGTAACAGTATTTATTAAAAGAAATGGAATATTAATGTATGTTCTCAGTGGTTTTAATTTTCTGAACCAGGCAGTTTCTCAAGTAATAATTGGGTCTTATGTGAACTGAAGAAAAATATAATTTTCTAGCTTTATTTTTTCAACTGGTAATTTTACTTTTTGCTAAATGTTAAGTATCGATGTAATAATTTATATACCAAATTAGTGCATAATTTTATGTCAACACATTGTTATTTATTATCTTAAGTCGTCTGGAATTTATTATTAAACGATTGCACGTGCATAAAATTTACTTGCGTGAAAATCCAGCTTTTTTGCCTTTTGGCCAATCTCATCCCTGATTTAAGCTGTGAGGCACTGAACTGTTATAATAAAGACTTTTTGATTCTAACTCTGACGGAAGCTTGATACACACCTTGCTCCAGATCGATTATTATTAGCATTTTTGGGAAATAAAGGAGGACAGTGTGCAATGTAAACCACATTACTACCATCATGTGGTTGGTTTCAAAATTTAGGAACTTAAACCTGCATGACAATCAGGACTTTAAAATTGTGTTGTCTGATATGCCTAGGTCATATTAAAAATCTGATCGGCCATGTATTTTGACCTTTACATATTTCGTTGAGCTTGTATATGTTTAATGATAAATACCAATTTAGCACCTTCTTTCAATTTTCAAAAATCTACAAAACAATTTTAGCTGGTACAAAATGTGAAAGGAAAAAAAAATTCTTATAATTGTTAATACCTAAATATTGATGAACTGATTTATAGAAATAAGGATTTTTGAATCTATTTTAGTTTATTTTTTTAACACATTTTCATGTCACAATTCAGGCAGTACTGAGTAAATTTTTGAAAGGAAAAAAAAAAAATTGCCACCAAATTTTTTTTACTATAAAAAATTCATGAATTGCTTCATAAAATTTTTCCCTGTAAGAGAAAAAAAAAAAAAAAATAGAATGGATTAGAAAATCATCCCTGCAAAAAATATCCAAAAAGAACAAGCTGCCAACTCTACTGATTTACCAGTAGACTACTCTATTTTGCCATTTTCTCCTGGTTTAACAGTATAATAAAAATTCTCTTAATTTTTGTACATTTTAGAAATTTCTCTAAAATTGAATCAGTTTTTGAAAAAAAAATCCTTATTTGAATAAAATTTTTACACAATTTATTGCTTGTTTGAATAATTAAATAAGTATTACTATTGTATAATAAAGCGAGTCTTACTTAAAGTGATCAGTTTAAAGTAATCAGTTAAAGTTATTCTCTACGGTGGAAAAAATGGTACAGCAATTCTTCCCCCAAAGTATAATTTGTTTTGAGTAATTTACGAGTAATGCTAAACGTACTTTCCTCTTTTTCTTTAACACTCTGGAAAACACATGTTCCTGCTCAGTGGAGTAAAGTTATCATTGTCCCGATTTTGAAACCATTTAAAGATACTGAGCACCCATCAAGTTACAGGCCCATTTATTTAACAAATGCTTGCTACAAGGTAATGGAATATATGATTTGCAATCGTAACGCTCGAGTACGTCCTCTAGCGGATAGGTTATTTCAGGCTTTTATTTATTAAGTTTTCATTTAGTTCTATCAGAATCATTGAGAGTCGGACGCCACTTTCTTAAAAGCAAAATTTCCCTGAGGAAAAGGCAGAAGAACTTGAAAAAACTCCCAAGAACATTGATAAATCTTTCTGAAACAGAACACGCCAAACATTTGAAGAAAAATTTCTCAATAATTTTAACTTTTATTATCAACAAACTTGCAATTGATAACTTCCGATTTTGGGATTGCATACTGTTACAGATGTGTGTATTACGGTAAAAAAATTTTTTTTTTGTCTTCAATTCATTACAAATTAGAGTGAAGTCAATATTTCTTACTTTATTCCAATGAATAAATATGATTTCAGAATGTGCAGAACTGCAATAGTTATAGAATATTCTTTTTCTTTATAGAATGGTACATATTTCTGTATTCATATAATTCGGAAAACAATAATAAAGAATCATACAAATTACTTGAAATCGTATCATTTGTGCTTATTATTAATAAATTTTTATTGTTTTCTTGGCAAGTATTTTTTAGTTTTGAAAGAATAATTTCAACTAGAATTCAGTTATCTTGTTTTTAAGCTACATATTGAAATTCATATCGAGATCTTACAATTATAAAATTTGGTTGTGCGGTTTGTTATCTAAAAGTAATGAGGGGATAATCTATGTATATTATTTGAAAATTAAATTTTCAAGAACATTTCAGTTGGACTCTGGATTTATAAAGCAAGTAAGTTTTATAATAAAAAATTTGCTTGTAAATAAATTATTTTCTATTTTGATGATAGTTCTCTACAGAATGTTTTTTTTTACGTCTAATTAAGAACTAAAAGAATTAAAAAAAAAAAAAAAAGAAACAATATGAAAGAACAATATTTCAATATGAGGAATGTTTAGAATCATTTTTTAATCCTAAGAGTTCTTTATTTTACGTTTTTTTGGTATATAATTTTTTCATAAAAATTGCTGTCAAAATATTTTTTTTTGAGAAATTAAATGGTTATAACACTATGTGCTTATATATACTTCTTGCATATTCTAATGTTTGAAGTAATATGATTCAAAAAAGTATGGATGAAAAATTCAACTAGAATTCAGCTGTTCTGTTTTTAAGTTACATATTGAAATTCATATTGAAATCTTGCAATTATAAAATTTTATTGTGTGGTGTGTCAGCTTAAAGTAATGAAGGGATAATCTATGTGTATATTATTTGAGAATAAAGTTTTCAAAGGAAGAACATATTTTGGAATTCTCTGGATTTTTAAATCAGGTGAGTGTATGATTTTTATAATAAAAAATTTACTTGTAAACAATTTTTTTTTTCTAATTTGATGATAATTCTTTATAGAATGGTTTTCTTCATCTGATTAAGAATGAAAAAAAAACATGCAAGTTTTTTTTATTTTAATTTGAGAAATTTTTAGAATCTTTTTGTTTTTCGTAAGCATTCTTTATTTTGCGTTTTTTAGTTTATAAATAATGGTTTTTATTGAAACTTAAAGTTTATTGATAAAAAGTGTTGTCAAAAAACTTCTTTTGCAAAATTAAATGATATAAAATTATGGGCTTATGTATACTTTTCGCATATTTTAATGTTTGAAGTAAAACTATTGAATGTAAAGTTTAAATAGGCCTTTTATGTTATGTCATTAAATTTTGTAAAAGGATTTTGCAGGTATTAGGTTTTAACTCTAATAAGAAGATACATATTTTTTTTCTGTTTATATACAAATATTTTTCCAAAGTATTTTGGATGTTCCTTTTAAAAAAAAAAAAAAAAAAAAAAAAAAGATACCATTTTTTTTTTGCTTGCATAGGAAAGAATATGAAGCATTTTTCTTTTTAAAATTTTATAAGCCACAATGAGGAAGGAACGTTACAATGCTACACGCTACATTAAAGATGTCTCCAGAGCAACTGAATGACTTTTCATATAGAAATCGCAGGTATTCGTCTCATACAACAATGCCCCCTATAGTTCGCTGTGATTGCGAATTGTTAACCGCCTAATTTATTTTCTTGAAATGAAAAATAAAGCCTCTGATTTTCAGACTGGTTTTTATAAAAGAAAGAAACTGGTCTTTATCATAAAAAATCTACCTTTTCTGTTTATGCAGATTTCAAATTTGCTTATGATTCTGTTTGGTTTAAGAAACTGACCCACAAAATACGAAACATTGATATCCAGAGCCCTATGCCAAAATGGATAAAATAGCATTTTGTTTTCACCTATTTGGTGAACTAACTATTTGCCACCAAAGAGAGGTTCTTTTTTTTCTGTGTAAAAGTGCATCTCTTCACTTATGGTATTTAGTCCCATCCCCTGTATTAAGTAATTTCCAATTATTTAATATTATGTAATTATCCTATTACAGTATAACGTCCCATATCCGGACGTCCCTTTCCCGGAAGGATCGATTTACCGGACACTTTTTAACAATCAAAATAAACAAACATCTCTTCATCTTCCCCTCTCTGGGTAAAAAAAAAAAAAAAAAAAACGAGAGAGAGAGAGAAACAGAAAAGACCACCAAGTAGTTGAGTGACCGTTAGTGACGCTCCTTCTCTGGAATGCAGGAAAAGAGGGTAATTTGTTTTCAAAAGAACACAACTGAGTCCCCCCCCCACTCTCCTTCTTTCATATGCAGCTGGCTAGTAGATGAGGCATTTCCTGGAACCTTTTTACTGTATATAAGGGTAAACACAGGAACTTGGAGGGGGAGTAAAAATGGAAAATTTGAATAGGTCTAAAAGGATAGATGTCCTTGAGAAACATTGTCCATATAATATTTAGGAGGTGGGGAAAAAACGGGGGTAATATTCTTTCTTTAGCATTGACATGAAAAAGATTTCAAGACTCACTGCCAATGAAATATGAATTTGACTAACAAAAGTCCTCTCTCCGAAATTTATTCCTTTTTTTCACGCAGTGACTAATTTCTCTCGCCAAATATCTCGTATTTAAAGCAGTCCAACGCGTCACATTTGTTCGTTTTTACCGATCTAGCATTTGTGAGTTAAGAATTTGTGATTATCGACGGCTTGCTTTTTTTAATTATTTTTATTAAGTTTTTTGACAAGTTATTGTTTTTTAAGTTTTTAACTGCGTAATTTTTATTAAGTTTTAATTGAGTTACTGCTATTCATGTTAAGTTTCTTTTAAAGTTATTTTTGTTTCTTACCTTATATTTTTCTTACGATGTCTTCACATCCGTCGAAAAAAAGAAAAAATGTTTCTTTATCAATTAAAGAAAAAGTGGAATTACTGAGAAAATTAGACATGGGCACTTCAGTATCTAAGTTGTGTGATGAATATAAAGTAGGAAAGTCTACTGTGTACGATATAAAAAAACAGAAAGAGAAACTTTTTGACTATTTTTCAAACTCAGATACACCTCTTGCAATGAAAGATCGGAAATATATTCGAAATGCTAAAAACGAGGATCATGATAAAGTTATGATTGAGTGGGTACGACAACGCCGTAGTGAAGGCGTACCGTTAACCGGACCAATGTTAATGGCCCAAGCAAAGATTTTTCACGAAGAAATGGGCATTCAAGAGGAGTGCAGCTACAGCACTGGATGGTTAAAAACCTTTAAAAAAAGACATGGGATGCGCCAGCTATCTATTTGCGGAGATCGTGCGGAGGCTGACACCGAAGCTGCTGAAAAATTTATAGAAGATTTTGAAGAATTAATTAGAAATGAAAACTTGTCACCAGAACAAGTGTACAATGCCGATGAAACTGGACTGTTTTGGCGGTATGTACCACGAAAGACTTTAGCCGCTGCTGAAGAAAAAAATCCAACCGGTGTTAAGGACTGTAAAGTAAGAATGACAATTATGGCATGTGCAAATGCTGCAGGTACGCACAAATGCAAATTGTTTGCAATAGGAAAAAGTGCTCGCCCTCGCGCCCTAAAGGGTGTTAAAGTGTTACCCTTAAATTATCGAGCCAACAGAAAAGCCTGGATGACCCAGCACTTTATGGAAGAATGGTTGGACAACGATTTTGTGCCACAAGTACGAAAGTATTTTCAGTCTATAGGCTTGGAAGAGAAAAAGCCTCTTCTAATACTGGACAATTGCTCTGCCCACGAAATTCCTTTATTAATGGAAAGGGCAAATGTTTCTGTTGTGTTCTTACCTCCGAACTGCACTTCAATTTTGCAGCCGATGGATAACGGTATCTTAAGATCCGTCAAGTGCAAATATAAAACGCAATTCTTAATGTCAATGCTGACCTCTTTAAATGATGGCCAAAACTTACAAGACTTTGTTAAATCGTATTCCATAAAGACTGCAATATGGAATGTAGCAAAGGCGTGGGAAGAAGTGGACGAAAAAACCCTTAAGAATGCTTGGAATAATATTTGGCCATCAACTATTTTTTTTGGTAATGATGAGGATGATCCCGTTTTCGAAGGATTTCGTCCAAACAAAGAAAAAGATAGTGTGAGAGAATTGTTACTCTACATCAAAAGTCATTGTGTGAGAGAAAAATTAGATGAAGAAGATGTTGTAGAAACATTAAACTGCGACAATGATGCCCCAACTGTGTCCCAATTAACAGACGAGGAAATCAAAAACATAGCTTTAAACAAACAGGATAGTGACACAGAGAGTGTAGAAAGCGAGGAAGAACTAGCAGAAGAACGAATTCCGACTGACGATATAGTTAATCATTTAGAAAGTGCAATAAAAGGACTGGAACAAAGAGACTTCATTACTGAACAAGAAATTATGTCCCTTCATAGGATTAAAGAAAAATTGCTAAATAAGAAGCCAAAAATGAAGCAGCTATCTTTAAAGGATATGTTTAAAAAATAAAATATTTATACTGCCTACGCATTTTTTATTTGGAGTTTTTGATTTCTATATAAGGTAAATAATTAATCTTTATTTTATGTAAGTATTATTTTTTCAATATTTTCTTTGATTTAAATCGTTGAAAAAAAGCAATTTTTTTCTGGTTTACATGGATTATTGTAACATTAATTTTAAAGTTTTTTTTTCTTTGTTATTTCAATTCTGCCTATGCATTTTTTATTAGGAGTTTTTGATTTCTATGTACGGTAAATAATTGATCTTTATTTTACGTTAAGTATTATTTTCTTAAAATTTTGTTTGATTAAAATCGTTAAAAAAAAAAAACAATTTTTTTTCTGGTTTATGTGGATTATTGTAAAATTAATTTTCAAGTTTTTTTTTCCGTCATTTTAATACTTTTGAAATGATTAGTTGCGATTTATTTACGTGATCTGTTA
This sequence comes from Parasteatoda lunata, assembly GCA_949128135.1. Taxonomy (NCBI): domain Eukaryota; kingdom Metazoa; phylum Arthropoda; class Arachnida; order Araneae; family Theridiidae; genus Parasteatoda; species Parasteatoda lunata. The sequence continues at coordinate 67,253,158 of OX421981.1, read as the reverse complement.
TAGACTTATACTATGCTTATTTTAAAAATTAAGTTTTTTTTTCTTTAGATGGTTGAGTCAGTAATATCAATAATCAATTTTCTATAATGCTAATGGTTTGTTGATTTTTCACGACGACCACGATAAATTGCCTAATTATGTATTGAGGTTTGTTTAAAAATAAATAAATAAATAAAAAAAAAATATAAAAAAATTTGGCATGTCGATAATCGTGACGACGTTGATTGTCGTTTTCATCTCCGTTGACGTGGAAATCAAGAAGTACGATGGTTTTTTGTATTTTTTCTTAGTTAGAGCGGTCAATTATGTCTCGAGGTGCAATATTGGCAGATTATTCTTTAAATCAATAAATGAAGCATAGTTATATTTATACATTATTAATAAATAAAGAGCAGACATATTTCAGCTCTTTTAGAATTCCAATGCAATTCTTTTATTCACCTCATTTAGTAAAGCTGTGTACATTTTCTTCAAAACATTTCTTTTCAACTTGATTGTCAAGTGATAACAATCCTCCCCCTCTTAAGCCAGGCGAAATAAATCTGCCCCTCCTTAACATTGTTTTGACAACCACTAACCTGATTCTTTCAGTCCCACAAGAAAAAATAAAGATAACCCCATCAGCATGCCGCACCCTAACGCTTGATTGATAGCTAATGATCTGTCAGAAAACTTCCCCGCCCTCAGCTTGAATGATCTCTTCTTTACACATATTTTCTCTATACAAATAAGGAGGGAATGGATTTTTCTCCCCCACCTACCCACCATAATGAATGACGGGAAATCCCGCTTCTTCCTTGAATCGTTCTAGTTCAAAATGGCGGAGAGAACAAATTAATACGTATTTTCATTACTGTCAAATTTTTTTAGTTTTCTAAATTTTAAGCACTAATTGTTTTTTTTCTAATATTTTGTTTTTGATTGATTAAACATCACATTCTAATACAAAAACATTATTGCCCGAAAAATAACGTTTATTTATTTTTTGCTTCTTAGATCGTTTTAAGCTTTGTTTACCTTGGGGGTGTATTATACGGAAAAATCTATTATCCGGACTTCGGAAAGTCCCACCGATTCCGGATATGCGACGCTCCACTGTAATAATAATAATTTCAATTCAAGTTTCAACATCTTATGCTACAGATGTTTGTTTACGTTTCGATCCACATGGATAGGGAGCAACGTAACTCATGACAAGAGTGTCGTAACTCTTGATGTAGTCGTGACACCAGGTGGCGGTTATTCAACTATTAGCCCATCAGTGATCAACACTTGTTCAGATCTTCGGGGAGGTTTGCTACTCAGTATATATTTCCGAAACTATCTTCAATCTTTCCCTTTTTGCATTTGTCCTACTCTTCACAGTAAGTTAGCTAGAAGGATGCCGGGGGGCTAATGTGTAGTTAATAGTATTAGCCAGTATATCACGAATAAGTTTTTAATTAATTGTTTGAAAGTTTTTAGATTAATAAATTTTGATTTATGTTTTAAACTTAGCTCTTCAATCTTAGTTATATTTTCTACCTCTCTGCTCTTTCCGCGCTAATGGGAAACATTTACATCATGATTTAGAATTCGCATATATTTATCTTTTCTTGGAATTCCTAATAGTTGATATTAAGCATTTAGTTGTATAAATTTTATGAGTTTATTAGAGCTGTCATCTGTACTCCACTGCTTATCATTGTTATCGCTTTTTGTGTGCTGTTATCCGCCACATGTTCATTCATCATCATATTCGTTTGTTTAAGTTATCTTCTTGATGTTGCCATGATAGTTATACATTGTGTTAAATCTACTGTTAAAGTCATGTTTTGAATCATTGTATGTGCTGGTCCTTATTATATACAGTTTTTCCTTTAGCATGAACCATGCACTCCTTGTAGTCAGTTGGGCATTATTTTAGCCAAGCTTCATTTTCATGTTTTTGAAAGAACATGTGGCAAGCCGTTGAATCATTTTAGAGAGGGTCCATCACAAGCTGAGATAAAGACAATCAAACAGTCTGCTATCCTACTATCAATCTCCAATGCATCTCTAAACCATTCAGTGTTTTTTGTTGATTCTCAGTCAGCCATCCTTTCACTTATCTCTTTTCAAACCAACCAGTTCAAATGTATAAAGGAAGTAAATCAAAAATTTGATGTACTCAATTTTCAATCATCAGAATCATCAGGAAGAAAATCATCAACAATGGTTTGATGATTTTCTTCCAGTGGATTCCCAGCTATTTCGATATATTTGGAAATGAGAAGGTGGACCTGCTGATCAAAAGAAAAAAAGAACCTTGCTTCCACAGCCTTCTTTTGTCCTTCCTTACAGTTAAATTTCTTTCACCATTCAGGGCAACAAACCAATTTGTTAAAAAAACCAAACTGCTGGTGCGGCAAGAGATATGTGGTCCTGTGTTATTATCAATCTCATTCCTATGGACCTTCCCTAACTGATTTTCTCCTCAAATTTCAGAATAGTTAATGATTATGACTATCTCCAAAATCTCCCTCGCTGAATAGGCATTGCTGACTCTCCTGAATGCCCTCTGTGTTTTACAGGGGAGGTTATGAGCTTGTCACTAAACAGTTTAGCCCATCTATGAAAAAAATTATTAATTCTTTGATCAGTAACAACTTTCAGATGAAGGCTACTTTGTACTGGCTGCTAGAAATAAAATGGCTGATGCAGCCAGATATTTACCTACCTACCTATCTTTTTCGTGCCAGCTGACACATAAGGTCTCAAGTCTCTTCTTCTAGGCACCTCTGTCCTGAGCCAGTTTTCTTGCCTCTTACTATTCATTTAGTTTTACTTTGCATAGATCTTGGTTCACATATTTTTGTCAAGTAAGTTGGGCCTTCCTCTTTGAGGTTTTCCGTCTGATGCCCAAGTAAGTGCGATGTTAGCAGGGCTATCTTGTTGTAGAAGAGTGATATGTCCAGTTCATCTCCATCTTTTCTTCACATTTTCTTTATAAATGAGTGATAGTTTTGCCTTTATTAATAGATCTTTATTTGAAATAGTGTTAGGCTAAAAAAAATTTTAAATTATTTTTAAACGTTTTTTCTGGAATGTTTCCAATTTTTCTATTTCAGTTTTGCAAAGATTCCATTATTCAGCACCATACAAAAGAATGGAGCGAGCAATCTACATTTGTTAAAAACATTTGTTTTTGTGTTGAATTTCTTTGTCCAGATCTTTGATGTAGGGAAAAAAACTCTTTAAAGAGAGATTCTGATAAATTTCTGCTTTTTTTGTCAGTGTATTTATTATAGCATAGTTTTTTTCTTAGTAAATCTGGTAATTGGCAAATAATTAATTTAAAACAGGTGTACTTAAGGAGATGTACCAATAAAAAACTTTTTTTTTCTTACATTCTCAATAGTTTCTCTCCTCTCACTTTGTAAAATCATTTTTTTCCTTTAAAATATTTTATAGACAATTTAAATTCTCCTTTCATCAATATTTTTTGTAAGCGGGAATTACGATAAAATTGATGGTATGATGTATTTTTTTCCAGAAAAATATGAAAATAAAAAAATGATTTTCTATATTTACATATATGGAGTTTTTTGATTCCCAGCAAGACTTGTTAATATATGGCAGCAGATACATATTGTGATGCAGATCATGATATATATGCAATTTTTTTTTTTTTTTTTTTTTAATAAGCATGGTATGTGATATATCATGATGTGTGATATTTTTTTGTTAAAAAAAGTATGGATTTAGCAGTTAAAAAATAGTTCTAGTCTAGTAGCTCAAATTGTCTCTATTGGATTTTTATATTTCTATTGTATAGATTATGTTAGGAACATTCAAACGGTAAACTTTTCTTTTTACACAAAAATGCTTGTATCAAGCTTCAAAATATTTATTAATTGTAAAGTGTATCATTGAGAATATCAAATATGTATAAAAAAGTATTAGGAAATATCAAAATGTTTAAACTTGAGATATTTTTGAAAATATGATCTCCAATTCCTGCACATTTCAGACACTTGAGCTTTTATTATAATACCCTTTAGTTTTTGTTCACACATATGCACGAATAAAAACTCTGAATGCAAAATAACCTTAAATTTTAAAAAACGAAAATCATTTTATGTCAATTCTTGGCTTATGGTTCAAATAAACTGATCTTTTAATGAACTTTCAATCTTATTTTAAATTATTTAAAGTATGGCATGTATATTTTATAGGGATCTGTAGATTACTGTGTGATAGCGGTGCAGCTGCTTTCAAATATTACTTGTGAAATTAATCAGATCAGTGAAGTAAGTCCTTCATTTCTATTATATTTAATGTTTGAATTATGTAAGTACTACATGTTTGTACTGCATTCGTTTAAGTTTCATGAATCTAGCAACTTAATTCCTGAACCTGGCACTAATTAGGTCCCTTTTTTTGTTAGTTCATTTTTCTTTTATGTGTCTAGGAATCAATCAATTTAGGATAATTATTTTGTATGTCTATTTTATTAAAAAGTTTGTTAACAATCAATTTTTGAAAAATGATAGCATATATTCGAATTTTTCTTTAAATCTAGAAAAAAAAAAATAGTCATACCTCATTAACCTCAACTTGAAAGGGGACAGAAAATTTGTTCACCTTATCAGTTCTAAAATTTTTTGAGGACAATTGTATTATACGCAAACTTTTTTCATTTGGCTGTTAATGTAAATTAATGTATATTTCATTTCAATAAATGCACAATAAATTTTAATAAATTAAATAAAATTTAAAATTTGCGCTTTATATTACATTAATAACATCTATAAATCTGTAATAAATACAACCCATTACTTCAAAAAATAAAGTTATTAAGAAGAAAAATTATTTTAGTTCAGACAAAATTTAAAAAAAGTGTAATTACTTTTGGCATTCTATTTCTCTTCTTTTTTTAAAAAATTCTGTAAAAGCAAATAAAAAATTACTGAAAAGTAACTAATAGGAGTGAAGTAAGTTATTGCACAAATTAGAGAGGATTACCTACAAAATTATTGGTGATAGCTCATTGTTTTGAATCGCATATGCTTTCCAAAAGTCTTCTAACTTATCAACTTATCCAAAAATGATTTGAATTTTCATTTTGCATTACAAAAGAAATATATATTTCAGTTTCAATTGCGTTGTAAGCATCCAGCAGAAAAAAAGTAAGCCAAAGTATTTGCCAGTGAAATTTAAGCTCCAGACATCTTCAACTGTAGAAGTGCAATTCAGCAATATAAATATCTTATAACAACTTATGAGAAAGTGAAAGAACTGACTTCATATCATGAAAAAAGAATAAATATGGGTGATAATTTCTCAGGAAAACATGCTTCCTTACATTCATACCCATTAAGAACCCCCTTGAAGTGATAGAAAACTCTGTTGTTGTTTCTAATGCTACTTGCCAATATCAGCAAGCTTGTTTTATGTAACAAAGGAGTTTAAGGCAAAGGGTGCGCCATCTATGACCGAGAATCTACGATTTTAGCCTTTCTATGATTTCAGCCTTACACACACCTCACGGCCTGTTTCAAAAGGCGTACCCATTCATCCATAGAGTATAATTTTGACTTAAGCCGGAGAACAATCATTCTCCAATTCAGTTCTTCCAGAGGTATTTATTTGTTTTGGGAAGTTAGAGGACTTTGTGACCCGACTATGCACAACAATACTTTAACTAAAATTACTTGTAACGATTGTAAAAGTGAAAAGTATGTACTTTTACTTGCACTTCATAACTTTTTAAATGAAGTAGTTTTACTTGTTTTATGTTTTGTGTGATACTTATATAGTTACATTGTTTGGCCTTTTGCCCATCCTTTATGTAACTTTATTCAATTGCTTTATTGTTTAACATGTTCCTGTGTTAACTTGTAAATTTTACGGCAAACTGGGGTATTGCAAAACTGTGTGATGTTCTTATTGATTGCACTGATGTACCTAATGTTTCACATATTTTGTAGAATAATAATTACCCGACTCACTCTAAGGGAAGACCCATCAACAAGCGCACTATAAGGTGGGCTTCCCGGAGCAAATTGTTTTTACTTTAATTTCTTACCCTATTATTCAATTACCATCAATTGTAAAATGTAATTCTTGTTTGTATTTTAATAAATGCCACGGGCGTGGCCTAGCCGACCTGGATGGTTGGCGGGGCGCATGTGCTGGTGTGCGGAACGCGGTTCTCTTGGGTCGTCTTTCTGTATGCCCAAATGAGGGTGGGGCGGTATTATACTTAACTTACTTGTTTTATGTTACTTTTTTGGGAAAAAATACAAGTACAGTGAAACCTCCTGTCTATGGATGCCTCTGAATACGGACATATTTTTAACTCCCTGGGAATCTTCTATGTATAAACCATTATGTACATTCTCTGCAAAGCACACTCCTGTAGCGGACACAGACGGTCATTTTTGCCCTGAAATGTTATCTTCTATCTCTTCAAACCGGACTCTACTCTTTCTAAATTTGAAAAAAAAAAAAAAAAACCTGCTTTAAATTGCAAGAAAAAAAAAAAAAATGCAAGTTTCCACTATTTTTAAAGCATATAAATTTTTTGCCTTATCTATAACTAAACATATTGTTAAGCTATTTCTCTGCTAAAGAATCAATCTTTTTCCTGTTACCTTGCCTTATCTTTGTAAAGAAACAAGGGAAAATGATACTGCACTTGCGAAATAAATCGGACTGCGGCATCCTTTGATATTTTCATCTGGAGGACACAGTTTATGAGACCCCTCTAGTTGAAATGGCATTGTAAATGCTCTCAATGCTTCCCCACTGAAAATTTCTTTCATTTTCTGATCAATTTGAAGACTGTATTTAACACTACTAGGGTAAAAAAAAAAGAGAACAAAAGTAAAATTTTTTAGGTGTTCGTATAAATGAAACATTTATTCATACTTGATAGATTGTCAATTGTGAGTAAACATCTCCATGGGTATACATGACTTACAGGTATACATTGCTTTTTTTTCTGTGAATCCTGGAAAGTTTACTTTCTAGCAGGTAAACCACATTTCCTATCAAGTGTATAGGTAGATGTTAGGGGATGTAAACCTAATAATTGAAACCAACTGAGGACTAAAAGTTGCTATTCGTTATCATATGTCTAACTTGAATATCTGTGCTAATAGCAAAATTATATTCATTTATATGTAGCTAAATCTAGAATTATGTATTTATATCAAACTTTTATATATTCTTTTTTATTGGAAAAATATTTTTTAAAATTTAAATAAATATCTTTGCAGATAGTTATTGTAGATTCTTTAATTATTTCTATATCTTTGAAAATATTCTAAAAACAATTTACGGTGTTAAATTTTATTATATTACCCTTCCCGTAAATGGACAACTCTTCTAAAGGGACAATTTTTTCGGTCCCAAGAATGTCCGCTTAACGGAGATTTCACTGTATTTGTAATGAGACTGTTGAAGGAAATCCTTACTTTTTTCTGAAATTTGTAAAAGTTTTCCTTGAAAATTTTTTTTTTTTTTAATCTTTTTTTTTTTTTTTTTTTTTTTTTTTTTTTTTATAAATTTAAGGTTTTTTAACAGTTAACTTCTCTATTCAAACACCTGAAAATGGCAATTTCCTGAAAGGAAGAGAGCAAGTCTTTTGAACACTCAATGACTTTTTTGCAAAGTTTATTGAATGACAAACTTTATCTATTTTTTAAGAATCAGTAGTGACAGGGATGGACTGGGACACCCGAACCTATCCTGGTATGCCTTTTCAAATGGTGCCCTCAGACTTCGTTACTTTCAGTTTTAAAAAAATAAAAAACAAAAATAAATAAATAAATACGTTAACAAAAATAAATTTATATTAATTTTGTTTTTATTTTTATTTTTTAAGAAAAAAAATTATAAATTAATGATTGTAATATTTTTTTTTATTACTGTTCATCCTTTTCACATCGTTTACTCTTCTCTAAGAAAAGCAGTCTTTTTCTTTTCTTACATCTGACCACAATGTGGGTGCAAAGAAAACTAAATTCACAGCATAACTGCTTGCAAGTTCCTAGAAACTAACAACTACCACCCACCTGCTTAATCAGTTTCGTTTCTATCAGAAACAAAATGCTCTGACAGAACCATAAAACAATGTTCTTGGTTTAAAAAATAAAATCATTCCCTACTCAACCCCGGCAGGGGTGACATGTCCCTCATAGCTGACTGATGGGAAAATACATTGGATCTTATCTTTGTTGCTTTAGGAAAAGTGTTGTCTTTTCTGATCTTCTAAGTTTCTCTCTCATGGCCTGGGAGGAGGGTGGTGGTGGGTTGTTTACAGGGTCCTTTGTACGAATTTCAGACAAAAATTTTTTCTTCTGCAGACTTTCTGGGGTGGGTGGGAGGTTCTTTTTTGTAAAATTTGTTCATGAGAAACACAACAAAACACATTAAAAGTGCTCACCAGGAGGACCTGAATTTTTCGTCATTCTGCTACAAGAGTTTTGCTTAATAACTAAAAAATACATTCCCTTGAGCCATCTACATACTTGCCAACTTTTACGCATTTGGCGTAAAATTTTATTCTTATATTTAAAGTGATAATAAAATTCCATTTATCCTTCCATTTATAAACTTAATTTATAATCTTTTTGACCATCACTATTTAAAAAAAAATTAAGCATATATATCAATATGTAATACCGTCATGGTTGTTCGAATAAGCATTTTCAAAATAAAACGTATGTTTTTGCCTAAAATTGTAATTCAAATTCTATTTTACTACCACTATGGAAAATCATTGTCGAAAGGATTAAAAGTTGGCAGGTATGCATCTAGTGTTTATATTTTTTTTGGTGAATTAAGAAAATATTTATTTACTTTTTTTTAAAGTCAAATGCTATAATTCATTTATATATTATTAATGTAGCATTGTGTTATCTATAAAAGCTGAATAGTTGAATTATTTGAGTCTTTTATAATTAAAGAAATTCTGTTAAAACTTATTTTGGACAATATCACATAATTTTAAATTTTATGAATTTTTTTAATGGATGGCCAAGGTCAAAGTTATGGGTCAAGAAGAAATAAAAAATTTTTAGCTTCTCCTAATTTTTAATTTCTTAATATAGTTAAAATAACTATAAAATTATTGAGATTTAATTTGCTTTTACACTTAATGCTGGAAAAAAATATATACCTTAATTTAAATATTTTTAAGAACTAATATATGATGTTAATGATCGTCATTCAAGACCTCAAGTCACAAAATGACCTTTGATTTAAAGTTTTTTTTCCTCTATGTTATTTAGATTACCTGTTGGTTAAAGCAAAACCATTAATGTTCACCTGCCCACCTGACCGCCGTGCATTGAGGGTTAAAACACAAATGTTTTTAAATTATTGATACCAGTCACAGACTAAGTGCAAATTATTTGATATATTAATGAAAAAAGTGTGTTTGCCACCTGAAAGTTTAAAACATTTTAAATATTATTTTCCAATTTTAGTCAAATTTTACAGATTTAAATAAAAATTTTGACAGATCCTATTAACTATGTAATTGGACAACAAGAGTTGACTTTTTCTAATAGTCAACACATTGCAGTGCTTATTGAACAATTACTACCTGTAATTCCAAGAGTGTAGCTCTAAGAAAAGACATGATTTATATACTTTTAGTATATTTTTTGAAGTAAAAGAAATGTAAATTTTTTTCTAAGAAAATCAACAAAATCATTTTAAAAAAAAAGGAATAAAATCTTCTATATTAAGAGGAATATGCAGCAATAATAATAGTTTACAAAAATAAGAAAAAATTCTCGCTATAGCTAATGAAAATAAATCCATTAATGAAAATAACTCAATTTATTTAATTTTCTCAAGCAATATTTTTGTCCACCATGTGTGTGTATTTTTAAATAATTTCATTAATTTATTCAATGTTACTAGACCAGACATTTTTGCATAAAACGTAATTTTCTTTTGACATATTTAAGTTATATAATATAAAAATTATGCTTCATTTAGTTATATAATTAGCATTAAAAAATATTTCTAGAGTTGTGTTATTTCTTTGATTTTAAATAAAAAATTATTTTATCTCCTTTTTCGAGTTTTACCATATAAAGTATATCATATGAATAGATTTAAAAATGAAACTTGCACTCAATCTTTGATTAGTAAGAAATTAACAACAAATTAAAAACTCGTCATCTTATAAAATTGAAAAATATTTTTGTTAAACTTTTATATAAACGAAATATAATTTTTTATTTAATGGATTTCAAGGGGTTACTTATATATGAATATAATTTTTTATTTTTTTACTTATTTCTTAAAACAAAAATTATGTCATTCAATTTTTCAACAAATTAATTTATTGCTACAAATTCAGAAAAGGCAGAATTTCTAAAAATTTGGTAGTTTTAAAATTTACATAATTTAAAAATCCTTTTTATATACAAGCATTGAATTTTGATTTCTGGTTTGGTTTCTGGAAACTTTCAGCAATCAATATTTCAATGAATTTTGAAGGATTTTTTTGCATGCAAAGTTTTATACATTAAATTAAAATTTAACACATTTTAAATTAAACAATTTTTTCTTTCATATTTTTAATGAAATTTAAGGTTACTTTGAATATTTATTTTCTACAAAATGTACTTTAAAATCGTTACTTTTTTTGTTTTGTATTTCCACTTTTACTTGTACTTTTTACTCATTACTTTTTTAAATCAACACTCTTTACTAGTTACTTCTGCCTGAAGAACTTGTACTTTAACACGTTACTTTTCAAAAGTAGCATTCCCATGTATGGACCCGTCAGATTTAACGTGCACCAGTCACCATTTACATGCACCGGTCTTCGGCGAGCTGGGATCAAACTCGCCACCTCTTGGACATTAGTAGAGCGCATTACCAACCAGGCTATCCCAGCCGCAAGAAAACTCTATTCATATTGGAGTACAAAAGAGCTTATGCTGTCATGTAGTTATGCCCTTCTCCCTCAACTGAATTAATTCATACAACTCTTTCATTTGATTTCTAGAATCTTACAATTATCAACACTATAATTAAGTATTAAAAAAACCTACTTTTATAGGTATAGAACCATGAATGATCAATTTTCTAGTATTTGTCAGAAGATAAATAAACTTTCTGTTCATATTAAAAGTCAAATTTTTTCATGTGTAAATGAAATTAAAGTTTACCTTAAAAGATATTACATGTTAAGTGTATTCACGTTAAAAGTACTTTAAAGTGTTATATCCGTATGCAATAAACTTATTGTAAAATTCAAAAACCGAAATGGTTGCTAAAATAAAAAAAAATTAACTTTGATTTTATCTTATTAAATTACACCCTCCACTGATAGATATACCCCCTTGCACTTGGGTTGCAATGAACATGTTCAAATGTTTTTTTTATAGCTGAAATAATGATGGAGATTTTCCCATTCAGTATTTTATGAATATAGTCAAAGCGTAAAATTATTGCTCATTCTGCAGACTTCACTAGTTGATGATTTTGCTGTTATTCTATTCTGCAGCTTGAATTGTATATTTATTCTGCAGGTTTGATGAACAAAATTCAGGAATTACAGAGATGCAATAAATCACAAGATTAAGTGATCGAAATGCAATCAACAGTGCAAATTTCGCAACTGAAGAAAAGGAAATACTTTTGAAATCTGCTAGATCTGTTGACACATTAATACAATAGGGTGAAATCCTCAAAGGATGTGATGGTCTTGAATGCCCCACATGTCAGACAATTCTTTAATTTAGCTTTAAAAGTGGTGATAATTTTGAAGATGGTATAATGTCATTAATAGAGCCCGGATTTTGATGACCTAAAAAATCTCAACCAATGCCCTTAAAAAGTGCAAAAAATGACCTTAAAAAGTGCAAAAAATGCCCTTAAAAATGCGAAAATTGCGCTTAAAATGCCTTATGACATGACTTAAATTAAGTAAAAATATTGAACTAAAACAATGTTTTACTCTTTAAAATTATTATGAGTCATTTAAAAAAATATAAAACAATGCAATACTTGTTCTACGTTCATTAAAGTTTGAAAAATATGTTTCATATCCTAAAATAACAAAAAAAAAGGAAAATGTATTGACTCCAAAACATTTTCATTTTGTATAGAAACTTTAATGAATATAACAACTTCCATCTCATAATATTACTAAATATAAGAATTACATTGGTTTATTAAATGATTTTTGATATTTTGAAATGTAAACGAGCGTCTCTTGTCTGAAAATAAATTTTTATACCTGGAGAAGCTTCTCGCAACCTCTACTGATGCTGTTGGTGCGTACTTGAAAAAGACGGTCTCACTTACTGACAATTCTTCAATTTGAAAAGATGTTGCTTCACCTGTTAATATCCTAGAGATTTTCTTTATTGTTTGGAAGCCAGTGTTCATCTCCAAAACTTTGTTCAATTTAGATGCTACTCTCTGTGCTATCTTTCCCCTTGCTTTTTGCAACACTTGATACGTCAATATAATTTATTGCATTGCAAAGTTCGAATTCTTGTTTCTCCAAGCTTGTAATTGTCGAGGACACAATAGCAAAGTTAGACCTATAAATGATAAGTTTCCTTCGATTTTATCAGAGACCAACACGTTTTGCGCTATCTTAATTAATGCAGCATCTTCTGAATCAAGACAAATCTTGCATTTTATGTAGTAAAAATGCCCCAAAAAATAATAAAAATTGGAAAAAATTAACAAAAATGCAAAATACGCCCCAAAATTAAAAAAAATGCCCTATAAATCTTAAGAAATGCTCTAAAGGACAAAAAATTTCCAAAAATGCAAAAAAAAATGCAAATGTCATCAAAATCCGGGCCTTAGTCATTAACTTTCAGGTACTCTAAGCATGATTTACACCAATATTAACCAACATTACCCACATTGAATACCTACTAATGACCAAAAAGTTAGTAAGCAAAATTAAGAATCCCTAGAAATAAGAGAGTTAGCAGCTGTGATAGCTGTGTTGCTTTACAGCGTACTTATTGTACAAACTTCATTTTTCATATGCAGATTTTGAAACAATTATAGGTAATAGTGGTAGAATTTTATAATAGTGGAGCAGTATTTGGATTAAAAAATCATTCAAAGGAATTTATTTGCTTGAATTTTTCATCCACATATGTACAGTTGAAAGTCCCATAACCGGAATTAAAGGAGACTTCATAAAGTCTTTAAAATAGATTTTTCCGGACAGTAATTCTTAAAAGTAAACAAACATCAAAACATCTTTATGCAATAAAAATAACAATTGATAATTAATATCAATTTCAATCAAGAACATGCGGTTTGCCAATCACTATTTTGGCAGCTATTGTTACAGATTTCCAGCTGGTTTTTAAATCTTCGATGTTGAATATATCATTATAACATACTACAAATTCCGAATCCTGCATTTCAGTTACTAGTAATGAATCAGCCTGGTTTCGTTGATCGTTTTTTCAGTAGTTATTAAAGTGAATTTTCACTAAGGTTTTTAAAATCTCTGTTTTAATAAAATTTTATTTCATTTGGCAAACTTTGAAAAATACATTTGAGGATTCACCCGGCATCCCACATGGATCTACTATCACAGTTCTGTCAGTTGTTGCTACACTGGAAATTTTGAACTGCGCATTTGATAAATTGCTTTTTGATGCACTCTATTTGTGAAGTTTTTATTGTTCGTGTGGTTTTGTTTACAGTTTCAGGGTGCTTAGCATTTTAAAAAATGCTTGTTTTCGATTTCCATTTTTTAAAAGCTGTTAAAGGTGCTTTTTTTATTGGGTGTTTTTAAAAAGTGCTTAATTTTCCTTTTCCCAATATATATATTTTTTCCATATCGATTCTCACCTTGAATTAAACAAAAAGCGTAGTTTTCACATTGTTCTGTTCAATGTTTTCACGATTTATTCAACCACAATCAATCTCTGGGTACTGTTGGTCCCTAGCGTATGATATCAGCAATCATTTTACATGCTTTGTAAAATACTAGTGGATCCACAGGTTTGTATAATAATCTGGATTCAGTGGGAAGGATTCTTGCGCACTCACGTACAACTCTGCTGTATTTTAAGAAAAGAGTCAAGTTCAGGCTTCATTTTTAGCCCTCTGAAATTGAACCAAAAATCTCTAGAATTTTGGCTGATTACGGGGACCAACTATAAACATTGTCAATTTCTTTTCCCTAATAGCAAAATAAAATTTTATTTCTCTCGTTAATTTAATCGTTGATGAAGTGCCATAGTTTTGGTCACTGGCAAGTTAATGGCCTTCTTGTGCTATTATATTTATAGACCCTAATATTTTAACTTAACTTGGACATTACTCACTAATTACATATTTTCATGTCGGTCTCCAGAGCTGTCAAGAGTCACAAAGCTTCGTCACCTCAAAATTTCCAACTCCCTTTTATTCATTTAATTTAATAAATATAAGAATTAATTGAGATTTTAAAACATGAGATTTTTACCTGAGAGACCCTCCATTTATTGCATAATTTTTTAAAAGCTTATTGCACTTTATTACATTTTAAACTTATATTACTTTTTATCATATATCCTTTTAAATTTTTTTATGCACCTTATTTGATTTTTGAGAAAACTTAGTATTAAGGGCAAGATTTAAAAAAAAATTTGAAGTTAGAGGCTTTCAATATTTTAAATTCAGCAAAAATCTTATGTTATTCAGATTTATCTTTCCAAAAAACTTTAATTCATCTCTTGATACCTTGATTTAAATGTAATTGGAAAAAAAAAAAAAAAAACAATCATCTCTGATTTGTTAAATATTATGAGTGTAGGGATCATGTAATTATTTACTTCTGACAAAAATGTTTAGCTTCAATACATTGTATTTACATTTCAAAACTGTTTAAATTTTATTAAATCATTTCATAAAGAAATACTGAACCAAGTAACAAATTAAAAAAAAATTATGAGGGACCATTCACTAATTTACATTTGTAATATGAATTTATTGAAGTTTTCTTAATTTGCTTAACTCTTTGCATATCTTTTTAAATTTAGTATGATAAATAATATTAATTTTCTTAATGATCTGTTAAATAGGCTTTTATAAATAACTTTTATTTAAATCTAAAAAATACACTTGATATAACATTTATAAGTAACTGTTGATTATAATTTAGAATTAAATTTTTTTTACATAATCAAATAAATTAATTATTAATTTAATAAATTGAGCCACTCAATTTGGAATGTATTTAAAATTGTGTATAAATTATTTTTATGGTGGCTAATATAATCAAGAAAAGAGTTCTTTGTCAGAAACTAGTTATTTTATCATGATCATGCAAAGTTTTTAATAACCACTTTGCATTTTGTTAATGTATTTTTATGTACTCTGAAATTGAGTGCACGATTCTTGGAGGTGTTAGTCTTCTTATGTGTGAAGTGAGGAACATACGCTTTTTTGCACTTTAAGGAAATGCTGGATCTCGTGTATGTGATATACATTTTTTGTCATATTTTAATGAAAAGCGGATTGAAATAATTCAAAATTAAAAAAAAGGGACTATCCTCATCTCTGCGTAAAAAACAAACAAACATTTTCTTTGATAAGGGTCAAGTTTTGTTTATTTTGATTCTTAAAAGGTGTCCAAAGAAAGAGACCCTTTTAGTAAAAGAATGTCCAGATGTGGGACTTAGTACTGTCTGACATTTTGTCTAAAGAGAAATTTGTAATCATTGAAATAATTCATTTGAGTAATGAGTAAGAAATAATTCATTGTGAGTAATGAGCTTCCAATCGAGTTATTGCACATAAGATTGTTAGATAAATGAAGACTAAAAGGTGTTTTTCTTTGTTTGATCGATTGTAATAAAGTTTAGATCTTCCATTTTGTAAAACCCGTTTTTGGTAACATCACATTCTCATGCATTCAACTTATGGTGGTGACGTCTTTCTCTTACTCTGTTAATCCGAGTGCAATGTGTCTGTTTATTTCAAGTTTTATATGTTTTTAAATAAATCGTTTTCCATGGAAACTTCATTTTTGTATTAATGAAATTTAATATTGATTTACACTGACATTCTTGCTGCTATTTTGCCTCTCAAGGTTATGGGCCGCATCTGAGACATAATTAAAATTAATCTTCGTCATCATGAATTTCAAGTTCGTTCGTCATGGAGTCATTGAAATCACAGATAGAATTACTGAACACGTCAAATTGGAGTGCATGGAATGAAAACATTTGAAATGCTTATACTATGTGGAAACTGGAAGAAATAACTTTTGAAAATGTGATCAACAAAACCATGTGGGTAGTAAAATCATCGCAAATCGAGTGCATCAAAAAGTGATTTTTCAAATGCGTGATTTAAAATTTCCTGCGCAAAACAATGTAGCATTAAAAAATCATGTGAACCATGATGAATCAAGCCATGTAAAAATCTGTGTCAATAAAAACTTAACAAAAACTCAATCACTGAATACATGTGGGTTTATGGGGGTATCATTGATAATCAAATGTATGAAAGAGCAATTCTTCAAATGCATTATTCAAAGCTGGTGAAACAAAATGATATTGATTGAAACATTGAGATTTTTAAAACCTTTTGAATTAATTACTTCCACGTGATTACTTCCAAAACCACATGATTTCAAACACGTTGATAATTGAGTGGTCCGAGAAATAATTACTCTAATGCACGATTCAGAATTTGTGGTACATTATAATGGCATATTGAAATTTTAAAAACCAAATGGAAATCTGTATCAATAGCTGCCTAACTAGTGATGGGCAAACCATGTGAATTTATAAGAGAATTTGCACTAATCGAGTTGGTTTAAATCATAAGTATTTACTTATGTGTGATTCAAAATTCATGGTCTGTTATAAAGTCATATTAACTAATTGATATTGGGAAAACTATGGGGAATTAAGTAGCAATAGCATTTTATTGTTAAAAAATTATTAGCATGAAGAATTTATGAGAAAATTAATGAAAATTTACTTTGCTTAATACCACAAAAATTGACTGTTACTTAATACCATGAAAATTAACTGGTTCTTAATAGCATGAAAATTGACTTAGCTCATGTTAAGTATTACCAGTATGTTAAAGTAAAATTTTACAAATTAAAAAAATAATAAAATTTTGAATACAATTTACTTCAGAATTCTTAAAACTTCATAATAAAGAAATTTCAGCATCATCGATTCTCAAATAGGTGCTTAACGTAAAAATCATAAATTTTTAATTGCAAATTTTTTTCCGCCTTTTTTTTGAAATTATGTGTTCTCATGCCTGTGAAGAAAGACTGACTTTTGTAAAAACCAAGCATAATGTTATGAGAAAAGACCAGAACAAGAAAATAATTGATAACTTTAGTTTTAGATTATCAGTATTTAATTATATAGATAAATCTATATTATCTATATAAATTGTGATAAATATTAATCCACTATGTTTAAGCTATTGCTTGCAAAGAGCACACACACATACATATATATACAGCATTTGAAATAAGCAGTCATTATTACCTGATTGAAAACTTCATTTGCTTCAAAAATATACAATTATGACATGTTTGAAAACTTCATTTGACAGGTTTGAAAACTTCACTTGTTTTAAGAATATACTAATGGAAAGAAACAGTCGACATGTTTCTAGCGCTTCAAAAGTAGGCGCTCACTTTCAAGACTTGCCAGATATGAATGTAACAAAACAAAAAATTATTTGAACTAAAAACGTAAAGTTGTCAATGAAAAATGGAAAAATAAATGTGAGAAACAAAACTAGAAAAGTAGCTGAAGCTGATAAAGAAAAAAAAAAAAAAATGAGAAACAGAACAAGAATAATCAGTGGGTGCGAGGCAAATTAGGGTAAAATGCATTTCTACTCAATATGAAGAGGAGAGGTGGAATCAACATTCAAGTGAATAGAACAAGATTCTAGGGTATCAAGATGAGCTGATGTAACTGGAGTGGTAATAATTTTAGCATTGTCGAAATTGAATTTATGCCCAAGATTCTAACAATGTAAAGCAATTGAAGATTTCTAAAATTCTGAGGTCTAGTAAAGTTCGTTTAGGTCTAGTGATTTCAGCTAGAGTTGCATCAACTATAGATGGCTTAAGTCCAAGGTTAGCTGCAGCAGAGGAAGTTAAGTTTGGAGTTTAAAGCAGAAGAGTCAGAGCAGAGGTTAAGTGCATGAAAAACGAAAGTATGAAATACAAAAATTTTCTGATAATTAGGGTGATTAAAATTAACATGAGTGGGCAGAAAAGAAAAAAAAACGGCAAAATGTTTTAGGATACTCCGAGGATGAAGAATGATCAGGGTATTTAGTTACAAGAACTCCTAAAAAAGGTGAAGTAAAATTAATTTATGTGTTTAAAGCTATGTGTTTAAAGTAAAGAAATTGTATGTTGGGGTCAACTGCGTTAACAATAGAAAGTAATTTCTTAATGAACAGAATCACTGTCTGCTAAGAACAACATATCAACAGGTCTTTTCCACCTAACCTTTCTAACAATTTAAAAACTTTTCCCTTGAAATAGTGCATGAAAGTCACTAAGAATGTGAGAGATGGGGTTGTTTTTGGTCAAACCCTCAATTTGTTTATAGAAATTACTATTGAACTAAAGGCATTTTGCTGAATACCAGAATTCACAAGGGAGATAATATCTTCAATTTCAATGAAAGAGTTGTGAAATTCTTGCAACCATAGTTTTAAACTATCAACGGCACTAGAAATGGGGACATTAAGGAAATGAAAAACAACATCAAGAGAAAGCATAATTTTGTTGAAGGGGGAAAGAAGTGCAAGTTGGGAAACAAAATCATGCAAATTTTTAACAGAATGGATATTGTTAGAGTTGAGATAATACATGCTAAATAGCGAGAAAATTTATAGCAGGGAGTATCAATGTTCAAGACAATAGGTATAAAGGCAAGTTGAGGCTTTTGAACTTTAATAAGGCCATAAGAGGGAGCACAAATACGTTTAATGTAAACCAAAAAAGTGCAAGAACTTTTTCTTTTTTTCTAAATTTCAGTAGAATGAGATCGGGTAGGATCAGACTTTAAAAGTTGTGACTTAACTTGCTCTAAATTTGAAGCTAGGTGAGATTGAACTAAATTTAGAACTGAAAATTTTGAAGTAGCAACAAAATTTAAACCTAAATTAAAGACTTCTTGTGTCTTGCTAAGAATAATAGAACATAAATTAACAAAAGAAGTTGAGTTAATGGTTTCATATTATGGTGTGCTTGTTTAATAACACTCAGTAGTCGTACTTTGTAACTTAAAATTTCAATTTGACACCTAGAAAAGTACTCCCAACTGTAATTTTTGGTGTCTAACTTTTAAATTAGCTTTGCTTCTGTGATTCAACTCCATGATGAGCTAAACAACAAATGGGAAGTTACAAATATGACGAAACACAGTCTGAGTATAAGTGAGTGTGGAGATTGGAAGTTATGGGTATAAATGACATCACAGGCTTGGAGTCTCCATGCATGTTGAAAAAGAGAAGTTCTTTATTCCTCCTCCTATGTTTTTGACCCTGAAAATGGTATTTCTCATTTATACATGTAGTTACAAATATGACGACACACTCTCTGAGTATCGGTAGGTGTCTAGGCTGGAAGTTACAGGTATGACATCACTGGCTTGGAGTCTCCATGTGTGTTGAATGAGAAAAGTTATTTATTCCTCTTCCTCTGCTTATGACCCCGAAATTAGTATTTCTTATTTTCTTTTCTCTAGAATGGAACATTTTCAACCCTAATCAAGCTTAAATCAACAATAACATTACAAGCTTAACCAATTAAATAATAAGCTTAGCCGCTTGTATATAAATTAAGAAGATGATGTGCTTTATTTCTGTATGAACTTGAACTTGAAAATGAGTAAATTAATAACTTCTTATTTTTTATTAATTAATGGCACTCAAAATTAACGAGTGAAAATTTCTGAATGTTTTTATAATAGTTTTAAAGATGATTCGGTAGAAAAATTTGAGAATGTGTTGGGATGATCCACATCCTGCGATGCGGTTGAATAATGTAGAACTTGTTTGAATTAGATGGCCATACTTAAAAAAGTAAATTTTACTGCAATAAATATATTTTATTCTATAATTCATAAAACACTTGTTTTATTTACTGCATATCTCAGTGTATCAGCCGACCAGTTGTATAAGTTGATCCCTTATTTTTGATTACAAGATAGTAAATTTCTTTTATGTTGGGTGCATAAATCAACCATTCAAAAAAAAGAAAGAAGAATTTTAAAATTTAAAAAAAAAAAAAAATTATGATCACAAATTTTTTTTAGGAAAGAACATTTTACATTGTTCTCTCTGGATTTGACACATTCGCCCTCAAATTTAGATGCAAAACATTATTGAATCAGCCTAGATGATGATCTGGAATCTTTAAATTTGTACTTTGTGATATGTTTTATTTTAAAATTCCCTTGAATAAATTATTTTAACTTTTCTTATTCTTAATTATTTTTTATAATAAAAGCTTCTAAGTAAATCTTTCTAAGTAAAAAATCATGATGCAAGAAAATGCAAAATTAATTGTATATTACATATATAAAATAGTTTTTGAAAGTTTGAAAGGTTTATTTTATACAAAGTTATTCATAGCTACCTCATTGTATATAATCCATTACCTTTGGAAAGTTATTATCAATTTAAAAAAGTTCCCAATGCTGAGCTAAAAATAATGTTCTTCTACTGTTTGCACTTTTAAGTAAGGTTTCACTTTGCTTTAACAAAAATTATTTAAAAGTTTAACTGTTGCGTATGTATATTTAAAAAATATAATTTTAAATGCTTGTGTATGCATTTTCAGAATATTCATATTTAGAAAAAGTTTTTATTACTATAAAAGAGTATAAATATTGTGGTTAGAAATATAATTTTAAATTTATTTCAAGGTGAACCATTTAAGAAAAAATATTTAGGTGCTACTGACGCCTGTCAATCGCATTTTAATTTCTGGTTTAATAATAATTCTTAATAATAATTTCATTTTAATAACTTGGTTTCTTTAATTTATTTTCTAGGCAGAAGCTAATAAGTCCTTAACTAAGCAACGTAAAACTGCTACTTCATTTAGAGACACAGAATTGTATGACATATTCCAACTTTCCTGTGATTTGTTAAGGAGAGCTTTGGAAGGTTGGCAAACAAAAAATTATACAGATGAAACCGAGGTAAATTTTTTTTATCTTTATTTTAACTGTGTTAGATTATTTTTCCTTCTGGAGAAAAATGTCACTATTTTAAAAAATATGTTATTTCGTAAATTAACTTTTTAAATTTCTTATCTCAGCAATAAAAATGCATATATATTTATTAAAAGAAATATTGAATAAGTTATTAGAAGAAAAGCTTTTATAGTTGATTATTTTTTGTATTTTTTATATATTTTTTTAACTACTGTGCCTTCTTATTGTGCCAAATTGTGCCTTCTTATTAAAAGCTGTGTCAAAAATAATTGTATGAAAGTATATTTCAATTAAATGTTTTGTTAGTGATTAGGATTAAAAGTTACTTTTTTGAAACCTACTTATGAAGAAAGAGATGAAATAAAAGGAGTGTTATCGTTTATTTTAAAAGTAATAAATTTTGATTTAAATTCAATTCCAAATGTGTTTTTTAATATTCATAGAATACTTTTAAAACTTAATATTATTTTCCTCTTCACTTTTGATTTTATTTATTTGCATATGATTTTCATTTAATTATATTGTTTTCAACAGCACAATTTGATGAGCTGCTTACTTCGATTATCATACAATTGCATATCCTTTGATTTCATTGGTACATCCCCTGACGAGTCCTCTGATGATTTATTTACTGTTCAAATACCCACAAGCTGGAGACCTGCATTTTTGGATTTTAATTCACTTCAACTGTTTTTTGATTTGTATCATTGCTTGCCTCCTAATCTTTCATCAATGGTAAAATTCCTTTTATCCTTTTTTATCATTAAGCTGGGATGGGAATTATTTTAAATTAGTGACCTGAATCACTTCATTCAAAATGATGATCAAAATAACTTTATTCCCTTAGTGTATAAACATGGCTTAAAATAATTCCCATTTTAGTTTAATTAACCAGTACTTTTTAAATTTCAAATCACTGAATCAAAACCCAGCTCTAATGTGAACCCAAATACTTTATAACATTAGCTTGCTGAAACAATTTGCTAAAAAATATTTACTATCTAATTACATTTTGGGCTAATAAAAAATGTTAAAAGCAATTTTTTGTAGTTAATGGAATTTTGCATACCTTAGAAGCACCACAACAAAAAATTTTCCATTTAGGTTTTTTAGTTTTCATATTTTGTATTAAAAATTTTCCACTTTAGGAATTCAATTATTATCCTTCAAAATTAATTTCTAAAGCCAAAATTCTCCATACATCTTTCCTTTCTACCCTCATATAGAGTAGAGTATAAGGCATCTTGAGGATGAAAATTTCTATAGAACATGGGGTCACAAAATCCTCAAGAAGTGAAAATCGTGAAAATTTAATACAGGTTTCAGTGCTATGCTAAAAAATAATTACAAAAAATTAGTTTGATTAATTGTTTCTGGAGTTGTCTGTTTATCAAAAAGCTGGTAATCCACCTTATGAGCTCTATCATGCTTTTTAATTTTCATTCTCTCAAAGCGAAGTTTTTATTCTCTGAGTGGTTTTTTTTCCTTTTGGAATTTGTAGGTCAAATTTTTGAGCACTCTTAATACACACACACACATAGTAATAATTACCTGTATATAATGTGTGTATATGTATCGTTGGCAAACTTTTAAATATCAACAATGCTCGAAATGCTAATTTAAGAAAATAGACATAGATCATTTTCTGTTTGTAAAATAGAATTTTTTGTTAACAACTTTCAACATTACTTTCATCTGATCTAAAGATTCCATAATATCGGTAATTAAAACTTCAATTTGCCTGCAATTCACAAATTAAAACATTATTATATCATTGCCAGTTCTCTTGAAAGTCGTCATTGAGCTCTTCATCATCATTCTAAAAAATGTTGGTGCTTTTAGATCCAATTTTCTATGTGGTGTATGTTGTACACTGATTTATAGACAAAATTTTTTTATTTTTTTGTAAACACATTTTTTATGTCAAGACGTCGTAAGTACTTGGTGAAAATAAGTTTGGTCTTGCACGTTTTTTTTTTTATTTGCTTAATAGATGGTAGGATATGTTTTAACATTTATAAAGCACAGTGGATTTTTTGGAGCGACCAATAAACGAGTGGTGTGAGTTTTTAATTTCCGTCAGAATTTCACCTCTATAGAACAATTAACTTTTTCTTAAAAATTTTTCCACCATGGCATTGTTCACCTTTTATGGTGTATGTTTTATCAGGAAGAAGATTAAAAATTAGGCCAGTTTTATCCGTGTTAAAAATGCCTTTTGCATAATAATTTTCAACCAAAGATTACAAAGTTTTATTTTACCACTCCTC
Organism: Parasteatoda lunata; assembly: GCA_949128135.1. Taxonomy (NCBI): domain Eukaryota; kingdom Metazoa; phylum Arthropoda; class Arachnida; order Araneae; family Theridiidae; genus Parasteatoda; species Parasteatoda lunata. Next base: position 67,229,697 of record OX421981.1, on the reverse strand, counting down.
AACAGTGCTTTTATCGACACTTGCGAATTCCCTGCATTTAGCAAGATATGGCAAATTATTGCAATTTTTAAACTTGCCAAGCCAGCCATTTGATCCAGTGAGTTCCTTCAAATTCAGACGTGATGCTATTTTATGTGGTTTCTCTTAATATTGATCTGTTACAAGAAAGATTTGCAAAACTTGTTCCTTTTTGTTGGTGAAGTTTTTACCTTTTTCACTTTTTTGCATTTTTTCCCTAAGTTATACAGTTTTAAGGATCAAACTAAGTTATGCATTTTAAAGGAAGATGGTGCAAGTCCAAAAGATTTTAAAAAATTATATTTAGTGCCAATGAATTGCATAGAATTTTCATTATGCTGGCTTTTTGAGCCAGGGACAAGCGCTTAAGTTTTGCAGCCATTTTGCTTTGTAATTTCTCTCTATACTCCATTCCACCTAAAGTTGGCACTGCAGGGAAGGGTAGGATATGTAATACTCCGCCTTTAAAAAGTAGTTCTTCTCTATTTTGGAATTAATTGCAGCTTAAATGCGCGTTCAAATATAAATTAATGTTGTATAATAAGAAAAGTTTATCTTGAAACATACATTCGAAGTTTTTCATGTTTAAATGTATTTAACTTATAAATACCTTCTCAGTAAAGCGAATGTACAAAGAAGAAGGAGGTGTTTTAGTTTGGCGCTGGATCAGTTTTCAAGACCTAGGAATTGGCGCGTTGGCTAAGTTTTTACACTGGTCAGCCAGTTTTCGCTTTCTTTCACTTGCATCGCTTAATTGTTCTTTTGTTTTGTTTTTTATTAGTTATAAACAGTTAATTTGTTGTTTTTAATTGGTTAGTTATTGTTAGCTCGTTTTTTATAGTTATTATTTTTCTTGCATTAATTGTTAATTTGTTGTTTTTTACTAGTTATTTAATGTTAGCTCGTTTTTTATAGTTATAAATTTATTTTTTTTGCATTAATTGTTATTTTTTTTTGTGATTCCTTGTTAAAATTTTTTCTTCTTCTTTTGTTGCTAATTACTAAAATGTTAGCATTTTTTTTTGTTAGTTTGTATTATTTTGTTACTTATTGCTCTGAATGCATAGTAACCATTTTGAAACAAATGCATGGTTGAAATTTAAAGACTAGATGAAATAGAGAATTTAAAGATACTTTAACTTTTAAAACAAAGTTTCAATTATCAAACCATAATTTTTTTAAATTAATTATTTAATTATTATTTATTTATATAATTAATTATTATAATTTAATTATTATTAAATAAATCAATTATTATTTTTTTACGACAAAAGTTAAAATTGTTTTTGCTTTATTCAATCCCCTTAAAGATTAAAATTTTGTGTCTTTTGCGCCATGTGTAGCTCTGAAGTATAATTCGCTTTTTATAGGAGCTTTTTAATAATGTGATGGCGGAAATTTAAGATTTTTAGTTTTGTTTAATTAAAGGGATTTTTAAATATTATCTGAAATACAAATTGAAATAATTTCAAAAAAAGATACAAAATGTGAATAATACTTTTTTTTTTTAACATTGAAAGGTCAATTTAAACCAGTCAATATTTTAATTATTATTTTTGAAATACAAAGCCAAAAAAGCTGAGAAATTCTTTTTCTTATGTAGAAAATATTAAGATATTTCAGCATCTGACAAAATATTTCCAAACTAATTCTACTGTACTTAAATAACTAATTATACGGATTTATCTCTTAAGCCACCTTTCACCCGCAAAGATCCTGAAAAGCAACCGAAGATTCTGATATTTTAAAATATGTATTTTCTTTTAAAAAAATGCGCCTAACCACCCAAGTAGAATTTCTCCTGATAAGAAATTGTGGATTGAATTCAATTCAGGACGACCCCACAAAAAGTTTACAGAAGGAACTGTTAAAATATTAAATGAATAACATGATAACCACCAGGAAAGGTCAATGAGCTCCTGTTGAGTCTAAGATGGTGGGATATGGCAGCTGAAAATATGGGGGGGGGGTGTGCATGCAGTATGCGCTTCCTATGTGGATAATACTAAAAATCCAAGTTCTTTTGTCTCTAAGAAGCAAATATATTTCAGAAAAAAATTATTTTTCTATTAAAAAAAAAAAAAAAATTTATGAAAAATTTTTTTGATTTTATATATATATATATATATATATATATATATATATATATATATATATATATATATATATGTGTATATATTAAAGAACAGTAAATATTAAAAAGCATAGGTATATTATTTTTCATGATCAATGATCCCCTGCCTATGCTTTTCTTGCCTATGCCTGCCTTGGCTTTTTCTTCCCCCACAAAACACCAATGTGGGCTATATGCTACAAAAAGTAAGCATATAAAAATAAATATTTAAAACAACGTATTTATGGCATCTATGCATTTCCTTTTTTTACTTAGATTTCAGCAAAAAAAAAAAAAAACTTTTCAAATATATATTTTTTTCAATTGTTTACAATTAGTTTAGTTTAGTTAAAAAAATCATAATAAGAAAATCTGCTTTTTAAATACTAATTAAGAAATTAGCTTACAACTAGTATCTAAAATAATAATTATTAGAAATGCTCTAAAAAATCGTGTTCTTTTCTGTATTCTGTTCAAAATTTTAGTACGATTCTCGGTTAAAAAAAAAAAAATCGGCGTTTTGCTTTCTTAAGCGCCAATACTGGCCACTTTCTCTCCTTTTTTTGCTACCTCATCCCTCAACCGACTTAAAGAGTTACCCAGTTTCCATGACAACGTCTGTAATCCGGTCTGCCTACCCTTTTCTCCAGTGCCAACTTAAGGTGGAATGAAGTATAAATGAGAAGCAGAAAAAGAAAAATTTTAACCATGCAACCTTTATGCTACTAATGACCTCAAAATTGTCCTCTCCTGTTGTTCTTTAGATAAACATACATAAATGTGAAGGAAAATAAGAGTTTCTTGGGGGCTCCTTTAGAGGCATGTCATTAGAGGGGCAAACCTAGAATATATGATGACGCATTTGACGGATGAACACTTTTTTAACAATAACGATTTGATCTTCTTTGTTTTAAGAAGGGGGAAATGAATAAAAACATGAAATTTATCAATTACTAAGAAGGGAAAAGGATGACTAGAAACATCAGTATTTCTGGGTTAGAATATAGGTGGGTGCTCTAAATACAATTTAAATTATTTTGACATGTGGAAAAAGGGACTGAAGTGAAATGACATTAATGGTGGAAAATTCTTATTCTTCAGGGCGTTAATTTCAAGTTCTACTGTATATATGTGTTTATATTAATATAAAGTTAAAAATATAAAGAAAATACGATTCTCAGCTATCTTAAAAAGGAAAAAGAGAGTAAATGAAAATAACATCAATCACAGAAGTGGAAAAAAGCAAGTAAGAAGAAGCTGAAAAAACTTAAAAAATTTAAATATATTTTGGAAGAGCAAATAGAAGTATCAGGCACATTAATCTCTGTAGGGACAAAATATTAAAAACTTCTTTACAAAATGGTAATACAATTTAACCCCGTTATAGTGAACCTTCAAGGGACTTTTTAGCTGATGAGCAATTCTCAACATCAGAAATGAAAAGACTTCCCGACTCTCAGATAATTTTTCCTGAATTTCTGTTTCTGTTCTTTTTAAACCTGTCTAACCTGCCATTCGAGCACATAAAAGTAGTAAAGTAGTCTCATAAATCGCTTGGCAAATTCATTGACATTTGTTCAGATACTGGAAGATTGCGGCTTCTTCGAATCTTGAACCACTTCAGTAATGCTTCTTCAACATCCTTGTGATCTGTTCTCAACTTTTTTCTGCCATCTAAATTTTTTCCATGAGCAGAAACTATTTTTTAAACTTATTATTGACTATTTTTCCTTGTGCTACAAACTGCAGATTTAGATAGTTTATATTCCCTGTAAATATCAACTTGATTGCATCCATTTTCAATTTTTCTGATTATGCCCATTTTATCATCAATGGAGAACATTTTACGTTTACTGATCGCCATGGTTAAATTTGAGACACTTGTTTGCAGACTTTTTTTAACTGAACTGAGAGCAAAAAGGAGTTGAAATGAGGGCCTTATCAACACATATCAGTGTCCAACCCTTTGACCAACAATGAATAATTACTCAGTCCCTCTGACAGAAAATGCATATTGATTCCACTGACACCTTACAGGTGCATCATCTGCCTGGGTTGGAAACATCTGCTTGGTTTGTTTAGAGATAGGAAAGTGAGATAAAAGAAGCAAACAAGAAAAAAAGGCTTATCGCTACATTCTTCTCTATAGATGGTTTTAAACTTCGGTATATGTATTTATTTTGAAGTAGAAATTTCAAAATTATTACAAAAAAATGAAGGAAAAAATCAGTCAAAGACAGAAAAAAGTTCATCATATCCAACTTTCTCACTTTTTTGGTTCACTATATCCACAAAAAATAACATTATACGTGTAAAGCAAGGCATGGGACCGAACATATTGTTCACTATAGCCGGGAGTTCACTATAAACCGCGTTCACTATAGCGGGGTTTGACTGTATAACCAAGGCTGTACTTTCACAAAACTTTACAACAGCTGATATAATAGCCAATGTGGAACTGAAAGTAAGTTTAGCAAATAAAAAAAATTCTAAAATGGGTTGGTTTGTAGCAACATCTGAAAATATTATTTTCAAATTAAGCAAAATATAGAAAAATATTTGGTATTTTCTATATTTATTAAATTTATTTGACTTATTATTGATATAATTTTTGGTTTCTAAAAAGTTCTTGTTTTTTAAAAAAAATATTAGATCCCTTATTACCTACTATTTTAGTCAACTCCACATCTACCAGCAGCTTCGTTACTTGTTTCTTATCTATGCTTAACTTATTTTCAGCCGAAGGTGCTTAAATACACCACTTTAATATTTTTGTTAAAAATTGACACTGCAATGTATATTTCTGAGTAATTTTTTTTTGTTGCCAATTTTGAAGGTTTCGATGACATTGATAAAATATTAGTAATTCAATTGGAGTAAACACTCTCTGTTGAGTCATTTTTAAATTATGCTAGTTTTCATTTTGAAATGATTCTGACAAATTTAACTCTCTTGAAAATATATGATTATTCCACTTGAGAGTAATCATATATTTTTATTGCAGATTAAAATTGCAAGCTCTGTGATGAAAATTATTTTATTCAATATTACCATTATGCATTTTAATACCATTTATGCACCATTTTACTTTTTAAATAAAGTATTGTTTTTCATGCACAAATTTTTTTTGTGTCCTAATGAATGTAATTTAAGCATATTTCATTGAAATACCACATTTTATAGAATTTCTATGCTTGGCCTAACAGGGTGGCCACTCACTCTGGAAACCGGGAAAACCGGGAATTCTCAGGGAATTTTGAAATACCACTGGAAAACCGGGAATTCTCAGGAAATTTCACGTCGATTCTGGAAAATAATTTTGTCGCACGTCGCCGCTCTTTTCTTCCCATTCCGTTATGTTTACTTTTTCGGAGCGAAACGCGTCTGCTTCATCGCGATCAAGCATCACGTGATTATCCTCCAATGAACGCTTCATGTCCTTGTGTCATGTTGTAACTGAAGAACAAGAATCAGTAAGAAAATCGGAGCAGTGTTCAAAGGAAGTTCGTTCTGGAATGATATTGGTAAGTTTTGATTTTTGTATTCTATTAATTTTACAGGATCGCAATTTTTTTGAGAGTTGAAATAAAAATATTTAAAAGTGCTTTAATTTATGTAAATAAACTATAATTATGCTTTAATTTATCTAAAATTTCGAATCCATATTTGACCATTACAAATTATATCGAGAATTCGAGTTAAAATAATATTCTGATTTAAAAATCTTTAATAAGAAACTGATGTGTTTTTTTATTATTAAATTAATTAAACTATTTTTCATTTTAAATAAAAGTCTATTGTAGAATTTCGAATATTTTTTGCTTTATTAATTTTTAACTTTTTTGTGTAAATGTTATTATTTTTCATCGAATATCCCGATTTTAAAACAAAAAAAAATTGTACTTTTATGCCAAGAAATTGAATTTTTAAAAAAAATAAATAATAATAAATTAAAAAATCATCGATGTATACAATTTAAAGTAGAAAAAAAAAGTAATGGATTTTCTCTTTGATTAATAATTTAATCTAATTATTTGTTTATCATTTCATTTGAAACAAAAATTTTATCGTAAAATTTCGAATTAATATCGGAAATTAAGTATAATTTAAGAGACAAGTACATCGATTGGGAAACTTTGTTTTTCTATTTTCCAGTAACTTTACATTATTTGATTTTTATTATTTTTTCCCCCAGAATTCCAATTTTAATTTAAAAATTGTTGTCTAGGGACGTTTTTGTTTTACAGCAGAGAACCATTTATCCGGTACCCAGAAAACCGGGAAAACTTTTGCTCGGTTTTCCCGCCATTTAAAACTAGAACGATTATAAAAAAAAGTGGAAATTGGACTCATCCTTGAAGTTAAGTAGAGAAAAATGTGAGAAAGGGGAGAATTTTTTTCCCCGTTTACCCAGAGAGACTTAATTTCTTCGGTGATCTTAAAGATCTTTAAATCTAGAGGGGGCAGGGAGGGGACAAATGTTTTATTTTCTGCCCGTCAATCAAACTCAAAACAGTGGCTTGCTGTTTTATTTTTCTCTTTGATTTATGAGGGGGTGGGGGAAATGCGTTGCACCTGCATATCATTGAACCGAAGATGGAAGAGAAAAATATATTTATCTATTTGACATCGATTAATAAAAATAAAATATTTTTCTTTTGATAAATTCTGATTCTTTAAGAGTGCGGTGTCATTTGCAAGTTTTTCTTGATGTGAAATCACATCTGCTTTCGTTAAGAGTTTTGTTTTTATAAAAAAAATAAAAGGAGAATTGTTTATTAATTTAAACATACAATTATTTTATGAAGCAGATTGCAGTTTTGTTTTTCTGATTCCACTACGTTTGATTTTTTTCCCTTTTCACTATAAATTTCGCACTCAATAAATTATTTCTTTTTATTCATAAATTTTATCATGAGTTTTTTTTTTTTTTTTTTGGAAGTGTCGGCGATTGAGCTGATTTTATTTCTTCATTATCGTTTGCGTTTACAAGTTCTTTTTATATTTTTTAAATTGTTCTTATATATATTTGCTGTAACTCTTAAACATGATTTTAAAAAAAATAATTACAGCTGTTTATGATTGCAAATCTTTTAAGAGTTTAATCTGATTCCGATTTTAAAGGATTTTAGATTTTATTTTGCTTTTAATTTTTTTCTATTTCTACTATAATTATTAAATGCTTTTTTTAATATTACTGTGATGAAATTTTTAGTTGCGATTGGGGAAATAATTATTTTCTTTTATTTTCTAATGCAAATTAATCATAATTTTATTTAATTTTATTCACTTATTTATTTTATTTATATATTATCGCCGAAATGTTGCATTTTTACAATGGACGTTAACTACTCTGAGCGGATTTTACGGAGGTTCTAAAAATAAGGGATGCGTTATAGGCCAGAAATTAAGGTAGATGCTTTGTAACCAAGGTGGTCATTAATCGTTAATGTTTTAAATTGACAAAAAAATGTTTAGATTGTTTTTTATTTTCCTCAGAAACACGCCTTTTTTCACTTATTCATTTTTTAAGATTAAAATGAAAACATTCATTTATTTTTCTTAGTGCAGTTATCATCTGCTATGATAATAGTTAGCTAGTGGAGTGCATTAAGTATCTGGACTTTTTCTCAAAAAATGATCGGGAATATTTAGCAATGCTGATTTTTTGGTAGGTCACTAGCCCCTTTATTGATAGAAAAAGCTTATTGGAAGTTTTAATACATTTATGACAAGATTTTTATTCAGAATGTGACTAACTAAATTCTATTTTGGAATGTGATTAGCTAAATTCTATTGTTTTTAGCAGATTTGTAGTCTGTTTTTCTGTAACCTTTTATCAGTAGTTAAATTTATTTTCAAAATACAAACGAAAACAAAGTGTTCATTAAGATTTTATTTTTAGGTGGCTTGAAACGATGACGTCTGGTTTTAAAACATCATTTAAGACAGAATGGATGGAAAATCCTCATTATGCCCCATGGTTACGTGAGTGCCTGACTGAAAAATTTTCTGCAGTGTGTAAATTATGTAATTCTGTATTTCTCTGAGCAATATGGGAAAACAAGCACTAACTAGTCATCAGAAATCCAGGAAACACAAAAAAGCCGTTATTAATAGAAATATGTCTGATGATTTGAGGAGTGCATTTAGTGAACAAGATTCTACTACCAAAAATCTTGTATTAAATTCTCTAAATGATCCAGCTAAAAAGGATGCATCATTAGTTTCTTTTTTGAGATCAGAAAGTGTATCAGAAGCAGAAATCTTGTGGTGTTTGTATGCAGTGATGGAACACTCTTCTTTTCGTTCTGCGGGTCCGGGCAGTACTTTTAATGAAAAAAATGTTTACTGATAGTGAAATAGTGAAACAAATATCTCTACAAAGAACCAAAATAGCATACACCTGTGTTCATGGTATTGCTCCATATTATAGGGAGCAATTACAAAAAACCATAGCTAGCTGTCATTATTTAATAATGGGCTTTGATGAAAGTCTAAATAAAATCGCTCAGAAACAACGATACAAATAAAGTCCAGACACGATATTTGACATCAGTATTTCTTGGTCATTCGATTCGACAGCAAAGGATTTGTTGGATAATTTCAAAGAAGCCATTACCCAATTTTCCATCAATAAAAATAAAATAATTCAAATATCTATGGATGGACCTAATGTCAACCATAAATTTCTCAATGATCTTAAAAAAAGAACTTGAGGAAATGCTGCAAGATCCTGTGCTGTTAGATATAGGTAGCTGTGGACTGCATACAATCCATTGTGGGTTTAAACATGCAATAAAGTCTACATGGTGGAATGTAGTGGACTTTTTACGGGCGCTATACTACATTTTTAAAGATGTACCATCACATAGAGCTGATTTCATATATTTCACAGGATGTGAAAAATTTCCAAAGAAATTTTGTGCAATCCGATGGATTCAAAATGTAGAAGTTGCTGAGAGGGCATTAGAAATGTTGCCTCATATTTTCGAATTTGTAAAAGCAGCAAAGAAGGAGAAAAAAATCTATGTTGGCTCAAAAAACTTCGGTGTACTCTCGGAGTGTATCAAAGACAGTTTCTTTGCTGCAAAATTGGCATTTTTCCAGTCATTAGCTGCTTTTATTGAACCATTTCTCACAGAATTTCAGAGTGATGCTCCATTAGCTCCTTTACTTTTCTCTAATTTAACATCAATTTTAAGATCCCTTCCTGATAAATTTGTAAAACCCGATATTTTAGTGGAGAACTCTTCAAAATTAGGAAAAATAGATTTGTCATTGGCAGATAATCTGCTTCCAATCAACAAAGTTGCTCTCAGTTTTGCAGTTAAGGATGAAATAAGGAAAATAAAAGATTCTTCACCTTCTGAAGAATTTTCATTTAGGAAAGAATGTGCAATTGCTTATAAAAAATTCTGTGAAAAGATTTTAGAAAAATCACCTTTAAAATTCCAGTTCACAAGGGGGCTATCTTGTCTTGATCCTGGTGTAATTTTAAATACAGCAATTGCTGAAAAACGGCTTTCATCTTGCCTTTCAATGTTGGTATCTAGCAATTGGATATCAGGTATCAAGGCTGACAGTGTGAAAGATAGTTACAAAACATTCATTCGGAATCCTCTAGTTAAGAAAGAAATGGAGCAATTTGAGAAGAGGGAAAAACGACTGGATAATGTTTTCTTCTCTCTATTTGAAGTTTGCAATGCACCAGAAAATTTACGTTCCTTTGTTAAGTTTCTTCTCATATTGTCACACGGAAGTGCTTTTATAGAAAGGGGCTTTTCTATTAATTCAGATTGTTTAATAGAAAATCAACATGAAGATAGTTTAGTTGCTCTTAGGCAAATTCATGATGGTGTTATGGATGCTGGTGGTGTTGACAATATAACTGTGACGAAATCCATGATAAACTGCGGAAAACAGGCTCACACACGTTATATCGAAGTATTAGAAAAAATGAAGGAGGCAACAGAAGAAAAAAAGAAAGTTATGTTAGAAAAGAGGCAAAATGAAAAATTAAAAAAAGAATTGCATGTTAAAAAACAAAAATTAACGGCTCATTTTTATTTAGAAACTTCTTTAATTGATGAACAATTAAAAGCTATAAGAAATTAAATGTTAAAAGCTTTCAGTTATTCACTTGTTGAGCTATTTATACTGTACAATTTGATTAACTCCACTTTTTAAAACATCTCAAACTTAGTGTCAAAGAATATATTAATATATATATAGGTATATTTTTATATTTATATTTAAAATAAGTTTCCCAGATAATATAAATGAACAACATTATATGACTAAATATTTTTGGCTTTTCATTTATTGATAATTTATTTCACAAGTAATTTCGATCTCAATTCTAAACTTTTAGTTTGATGGAGTTGATTAATTTGTGTAATAAGCTATTTATATAACAACTTTTTATTTTATACAAAATAAAGTTTCTAAAATTCATATCTTGTAAATGTGTATCCACATTTGTAAAAGAAATTCATACAACATATTTTAAATGCAACACAGCTGTATATATAATTTTTTATTTACTGTATATTGTTGTATAACTAATAAATTTATGAAGTCTCGTTAATGTTGCGTTGTGGTATCTGGAATTTTAGAAATTTACTCTGGAAAGTCTGGAAAACTCAGGGATTTTTTTTTTGGTCTGGAGAGTGGCCACCCTGCCTAAAATCAATCAGTGAAAGCTACAAGAAATTTAATTGAATCTGTATTATACAATATCACAGTATGTAAACTATCTTTTTCATTTTTACCTCAAATGTAGTAACCAATGAGAAACTATCAGCATTATTTCCTTTTATTTATATTGTTTCTTCCTTTCACCAGTTGTGGGTCAATCTTTACTTTTGACCCTCTCTTTAAAATTTGTACTTTGAATTTGTGAAAAAGTATGGAAATTAATAAACTGAAGGCTGTTTATTTGCAGTTAACTGTAGGCTGTCTGATCTCTCTTAGAGGTCTTTCTAATTATAAGTTTATTGGATAAAAAATTAATGATTTCAATCAAAAACTGGTTTTTGGGGAAGGTGGTCTCTCTGTACTCTCTGTGAAAGCTCCACTGTTTAGCAAATGTTAAGCAAAACTAATTATTTAGTTGATACTTTTGCCTATATTCTCATCTATGTTCTGTTTTTGTTTTTCCTTTGTACCTTTTTAATGTAATTCTGCTCACATATCAAACTTGAAAATTACCTTAAAATATTTTTTGCTAGACTTCTATTCTAATGAGTGAAATTTCTACTTGCCAGTTTGCTATTGGCAACTGAATATTTAGGTCTGGCAAGTAAGTTTTGTCTTTTAAAATGTTGCAAACTACCATCCATATTTTTCCAAAGTTAGCGTTTACTTCCAAAATCTTATAAAGATTTTAGAAAATAACTTTGGCAAACCTTCGAGACCACATGACTCGAAATTTGCTAGAATGATTAGCTTAGAATTTCCATAAATGAACATCCTAACATATTTTGATCTTGGCAAATATCATTTACATATTTTAGTGCTGAAAGGAAGTGGTATACAATCATGAAGTGATAAAAGTAAAGGGACATTTCTGATATTTTTCTCATTTTTATGATCTTTAATGATATATGGATGATATTGTATTCATTAAATCTTATGGCAACATTACTGCCAGCCAGGGGCCCTACCATGAGCTACCGGGAATGGAATGAAGATTCCCGGCTGGAAGGGGAAACTGGGAAAGTTTGGTTCCATGAACGTTCAATTCCGTACCATAGACACTCCCTTGGAATTAGACATTCCATGATAACTCTCTCTCAGGGCGTGGCTAAAATTTAACCAATCACACAATTTCTTTAAGCTTTTCTTTGTAAGTTTGGCAGCATTTGCATGAGTAAAACGAAACGAGCTTCTGCTATTTAGATAATATTTTTGACGATTTATTGTTTTTTTTTTTATAATGTTTTTTTGTTTTCATTAGACTAAAAAAACATGAACTGCGAATACTTTGAAATATTCTTTAATTTATTACACATATAATTTTATTAATTAAAAACTGTCATATTTAACATGTATAATTCATAGAATAAAACCATTTTTTCATAATAAATATTTCTGATATATCCTTTAATACGTTTCACTATTTGTTATAAATATTTTTTAAAGAGTACAACTCTTAAAATAATGATCATATTTTAATGAATTAAGATTCAAAATTTCGTGCCTGAGTACTGCATGTAGATAGATTACTAATTATACTAGTTTTTAAATAAAAACTAATTGCCAGAAGGAAATCAAATTTTATCAGACAAAAAATTAACGATTATCAATCGGTCTCTTAGAAATTAACTTAATTTCAGAAACGTTCATTAGTTTTCAATTTAATTTGTAACAATATGAATTACTAAAGTTACTACTTTGCTTATTACTTTGGTTTATTTGTTACATTATTAAAGTGAATATTTTTACTGATAGTTAAATAAATATGTTCACAAGAAATTAATTTATAGATTTGTGTAAAAATTTTTTTTTTGATTTGTAAAATCATTTCACGTTTGAAATACTTAAAAATTATAGTTCAAGGAACTACTTCCACAGCTTTTATAGTATATATTTTAATGGAAGAATGAGAATAAAAAATTTTAAAATGAGTAAAAGAAGAAATAAGTATATATTTCATAAATATTTTTCGAAGCAATTTTAATTCTATTTACTTTTCCCATTATTCTTTTTCACATTTTTTATTATAAATAAATTGTTTACTTTATAATACATCATGCTTGTATCAAATTCCTTTAAATTTGCTGCTATTTGTATATAGTATAAAAAAACTATCGTTCGGAATGATGTTAAATACTGTTGTTCATCGAAAAAAAATTAAAAAAAGAAATGATTGGAACTTCAAAAAAAGGTATTGGTCAAGTAATATATCCTAGGTAATATAACATAAAAATAGTAACAATTATCATATAATGAGAGCATAATTATATTTAATTTGCTGTAATTTCTTAGTTAACTCTAAAAGTATCTTTTCGTTCACGCATGCTAATGAAACAAAACATTTCTCTTTTAATTATCGTCTTGAAAATGGCTCGGACACGTTTATCGTTTAGAAATTTTGTTATCTTCTCTTATGAAATAGAAAAAAATTAAGACATTCATCGGCGAAATATTGTATTTAGTCCTCAAAAATTCATGATTCCCTCCAAAAATGATGTTTTTCACAAAGCTCTAAAAAACTTTGAACGCGAGGGATACAGAGAAATAAAACGTTTATCACTCATATGAAGATCAGAAAATCTCTCAATTTCTCGCTTTGTAATTCGATTAATTTCCTCTTGAACGCGAGCGATTAGATTATTGAGCGCCATGTTTAAAATCATAAACAAATCCCTTGATTCCCTCTTGGAACGACGATTCTAGGTGCCGGAGACCGGTTGGAATGAAACCTATTCCAATTCCAACCAAGAAACTCTTTCCAAGGCGTTCGTGGTGGGAAAAAATAATTCCCGTTCGAATGTGACGTCATTCCCAGATGAAATCTCGTTCCATGGAGCTCATGGTAGGGCCCCAGGTGGTCGAGCGATTAGTGTGCCTGACTGCAAAGCCAATGGCTGCAGGTTTGAATCCCTCTCTGGGCATGAATGTTTCTCTCTGTGTGTTGTCCTCTGATGTGTGAATGTGGCCCACCCTATAAACGGGTATCTCTGGCAGTGTGGCGTTGGTAATGTTGCTCGCCTCCGTGACTTAGGTTCACAGGTGCTCACTGGGTAATGTTAAATGAGCAACACTTCCAGCATCTTCCGAGGTAAAGAACATATGTTCAGTACCTGCCATTAGACAAAAAAAATGGCAACATTACTTTAAATATTATTATCACATATATTTAAATTTTTTCCAACCTTTTATGGCTTTAACTGCCAAAAATACTGTTGTTTGTTTAGACTACATTTATGATTTAAAAAATTTTCATGTTTTATGAGAAAATTAAGGTAAGCAAAAATTTTATTTTTGCTAGTATCCTTAAAACTGAAATTTTATGCCTTACTTTATTGAAACACTGGCATGATCACTAAATCAGTGTTAATGAACATACATATTATTACAAGTTTATGTTTTACAGTTTTATTTAAGACAATTTTTCATGCTTTAATGTGTTGCTTTTAAGTTTAAAAATGTCATTGCTAATGTTATTATTTTCATTATTCTGAACAATGATATATTTCCTTTCTTTTTTAGGCATTATTATGTATAGTACAAATTGCATCTGTTAGGAGAACTTTGTTTAATAATGATGAACGTGGTAAATACTTAGCACAGCTTGTGAATGGAATAAAATCAATTCTTGAAAACCCTCAAGTAAGAGTTGTTTAAATTAAAATACTATACAAAAAATCTTATTTATTAAAAAAAGAACAATCAATTAATCTTATTTATTGTTTTATATTTTAGTACTTCTTTCTTTCTTTAATACAGCTTAAGGTTACATTATATATTTATTAGAATATAAAATCATATAGAAAAACATTGCAAGCCTTTGATTAACAAAACAACATAACATTAACTATAATGACAGTTCAACAGGCAAAGAACAACTCTGTTTTTGGGGTGCCAATCTATACACTATCCTTGTGAATAGAGATCAATTATTTGCATATTTGTGTGTGCGGGGTAATACTATCATGTCTCTCACGATGTGATGTCTGTCTAACAAAAGTTTTATTACTGGTATGAGCCTTTGTTAACTTACCCACTTGATTTAATAATTTGATTACTTAATTCAAATGAAATATTTTGTTTTTTTAAACATCCGTCTACATAATGAAAACTTTGTCTCTGTGCCTTGATCTATGATTATTAATTATTAAGTTCTTTCCTAAATGAGTAGCACTTAATGAATCAGAAAATATGATTGCTGAGACACATTTATGCCATTAACTATACAATAATTTATAATATTGTAAAACTAAGTAATAATAGTTGCACATTGATCCATAGGCATATATTCAGTCTCCATATTTGAAAGACTAACCATTTTTTCCTTACAACTCCAATGAATTAGAACATCACTGATTATCATGGGCATTACATTGGGAAACAGTTGAATATCCTCAATATAGCCTGGCCATGGAACCCTCACACTACCATTTGTTAAAACCCCTTAAAGAAGCCTTGGGTGTGAAAGATTTTGTGTACAATTGGTTCACTGCATGGCCTACTTCTTTCTATGCCATTGGAATTAAAAATATTCTTTCTCTGTAACTTTTATGATGGTCCCAGGGGTCTGTCTAGGTTTTTCTGAGAGGTACTAAATTTCAGAGGTATTTTGTGAAAATTCAGACATAATTTGTGAAAAATTAAATATTGTATTTAAAAATCAACACAAAAATATGGATTTATCGTTTCTTAAGGGATACAAAAATAAAATTTTAAGAAAAAGTATTTTGTGAAACACCCTTTTCTCGAAAATTGAATTTGTGAAACTACTGTTTTCCTAAAGTTGAATTTGTGAAGGTACCGTTAAGCGGTAGTAAATTCGGCCTGGACAGATCCCTGGGTCTTCATTACTTAACCAATCTCAGTCTATAAATACATTAATCAAATCATTAGTTGCATTTGAAATATTTATAGTGTAATCTAAAGCCATTTCCTTGTCATGTTCACTATGTTGATTTATCCTAAATCAAGGGTCAAATGTAGTTCAGCTATCATAATTGAAAGAACTATGTTTACCTGTTATTATTCAACTGTACTTCTGAACATGATTGTGCTAAAAGATTATTTTTATTTCTTACTTCAGCATTAATTTGATAATGATATTGTTGATAACCATTTACTACCTGAAATCAGAGAATATATGAAAAAGTAGACCTGACTTAATTATTATTAAAAAATTTTATTGCTAAAAATTCAGTTTAACAATTAATAGCTGAAGTCATTCTTTTTAAATTGAAATAAATTAGTTCAATATTATTTTTAAATCTGATTAAATTTTCAAAAGGGTAATGCGAACAATTCAATGCTTAATAATGGAAAAATATCTTAAGCTTAAAAAATTGTCAAGAAGGGACATGTTTGGAGCTCTCCAAAACGTGCTCCATTTTTAAGACTCATCAGGCTTAAATGAGGTAAACAAAACAAATTATAGAAAAAAACCTAAAGTTGCCAAAAAAATGAAAAATAAAATAAAAATAAAACATTTTATTTTGCTTCAGAAAAAATGTGTCTTCAAGAAAAAAAGGATCGCATCTTATAAATTTAAAATTTTAGATTGTTTTATTAATTTAAAAGCAATGTAATTGTAATAAATAGTTTTTAAAATTTAGATCCATTTGTGCTTTATTAATTATATTATTTTCTATTTCAGTATATATGAATTAAAATTTTGAATTATACTTTTTGTTTAGAAACTATCTGATGCAAGTAATTATCATGAATTCTGCCGGTTGTTAGCTAGATTAAAAACAAATTACCAACTTGGAGAACTTGTTAGGATTGAAAGTTATCCTGACACAATAAGGCTGATTGCCAAATTTACTGTCACTAGTTTGCAGGTATATCAATGTGTTATTTGTAGTTATAAATGTTTCAAACTGTACTGTTAAACACAGATATTACTGGTTTTAATGTTTTATTAAATATATCTTTTAGGTGACCTTTTTAATCTATGAATGAAAAGAGGACTAGCTGAAACAATCTCTATTAAAATATTTCTTATATTTAGCAAGATTTAAATGATGTTCGTTTGGATATGTTGAAAATGTTGCTCTGAGTCCCAACTATATTTTTTCATCTTTTTAACATAAATACTGAACAGCTTTTTTTTTCTGTAAAATACGCCATCTTGATTTTTTTTTATTGTGCATATTGAATTTTAAAACACTACAATCCAATTTTAAAAGGGAAGAAAAATGCTGCAAAAAAACAATAATATATTTTGTTGATTGTTTAATTTATTAGTGGACATTCTTTTTGAGTGAAGGGCCACATGCATAGAAGGTTGACCAATGAGGGGCACATGCCCAAGTAATTACGAGATGTTTATGTCATATATACATGGTAATTTTTATGTAAACATCTGTTTTCTAGGTGCTAAATCCTTTTTATAAGAATACTTAGTAATATATTTGTGTAGAACTAAATACTTTTTAATAACAAAATTCATTCAAAACTAAGAAATGCATACTTGATTTTAAAAAAATATTTCTTTTTTTCAAATAAGAGAAGATTTATCAAAATAAATATAAATATTAGAAAAGAAATGTTGTTTATCACTTCACATTATACCAAAGTTATTTTAAAGCACATTCTAAATAAAAAAAACTTCAAGATTCATGGAATCAAAGTTAAAAAATTTTTGAATTTTGCGTCTTGTAATTATAAAACATTAAAATGTAAAATACTAAGTGGAAACATGTGTCTCTACCTGTGAAAATAAAGTTCATTACCACTTGGGTTTGAAATGCAGTCTGCATAAGTAAAGTGCGACAAAAAGCAATTTAAAGACTTGATTCAAAACTTGAGTGTCGTAATAATAGCTGTGTATAATGACTGAATGACAAAGAAGGAAGACTATCAAAAAATCACTTTGATTTATGATGAAATCAGCATAATTAAAGAGCATCAAAAGTGATGTTTAATGCATGATTCAAAATTCTAATATCATAATATAGTATCACTTTAAAATATGAGGACTTATAAACCATGTAAAAATACACAGCAACAAGTGCCAAAAAAATAATTAAAAATTAACTTGAACTTGCATGAAATAGATATGAATAAGAGCACCAAGAAGTAACTTCTCAAACTTGACATTCATTTATCGTAAAAATATCCAGGTTGGTATATGTCCATAGCAATATGTGGATAATTACCATGTGTATAGATAGTCATAGTAATTGCCACTAAAAAAGTAGTAGAAAAACAATTTGGATTTTTGATAAAATCTGGGTAAATTGAGCTTGTCAAACTAATGACTTAAAAGCAAAACTCAAAAGTTCCATTTTCTTTATCATTTACAAGAAAATTTTTTAGTGATAATATTTCTTCTTTAAACATAAACACCAACAGCTGACACATGTGGCTCAAAGATTGCAGGTTGTGATTCTCAAGTTTAATTTGAACAACAGAATAAGTTTGTTGGGATAGTAAAATATTTTAGATTTAGGTCTTTTCTTAGATTCATTTATCAGTATCTATAGAAAACTTGAAGTATTGAAACTTTATTTTAATACAAATTAACAAATATTTTAAAATAGAAATATCTTGTCTACTGTGATTATCATTTAATAATTCTTTATGAAATTATAGCTTTACTCAAAATTCATTAAATATTATATACTTTTTATTAAAAATTCAAATTGATATGCCATTACGTACTAGGCATATCAATATTTGTTTATAAATTAAAAATGTTTTATGGCAGAGAGTAATTAAACTGTAAGAAGTTTCAAAAATTGATTATAACCTCACTGTGGGTAATTTCGTTTACATATTTTTTTTAAAAGTACAAGTCACTTCACCAATCATTTTATTTGACCCTGCCTGTTCACTAGAGTGGTCCTTAGAAGGCCTGGTTTTTGATCTTTTAAGTTCTCGTTGGTTTTACTTTCTGAAGTGCTTCCTTTTAGAGAGAAAATAGGATTTGTCAAATTTCATTAGAAAAATACAGTAGAGAACCGACTATCCGGAAAGATCGGGACCATCACCATTCTGCATAACTGATTTATCCAGTTTTCTGAATCGCTACAAAATGCTCTTTTTTATTGTCAAACCCAACTATAAAAAAAAAATTACTTAGAAATAATTTGAAAAAGATAAAATGATAAAGTAATACACATAAGTTTAATAAGATGAAAAGGAAAAAAATTAAATAAAAATATATACAGGCTTAATATAAGATGAAAAAAAATGGAAAAAGAGAGGAGATGGGCTCCATCTTCCTTGTCGCTTTCTTCTACTTCATCGTTTTCTGCGTCAAGACTTATAACCCTCCACTCCATTTTTAATAAATGAAAATGGAAAAATCGCGAGCATTTCTTCCCCCTCCCCTATGCACAAGAATATAATTCTGGATGAAGGGGAAAAAAAGAATCTTTCGAAAACTTCTGGAGAAAAGAAAAACACAATTTTTTACTTAATTATTCTCAGATGAGAAGAGAAAAATCATGATAATTTCTTTTCCCTCCTATTCACTAGGAAGGCATTGTTTGAATATAATTCTGGATGAAAAAAATTATTTGGAAAATTTCTGCAAAAACGAAATGAAAATTTGTTTTTCCCAAAGGAAAAACAAAGGGCGTAGCGTTTTTAAAAAGTGCATAAAGGTACTTATTTTCGATTTTCGTTTTTTAAAAGCCCTTAAAGGTGCTTTTTCCATTGGGCGTTTTTAAAAAGTGCTTAATTTTCCCTTTCCGAAATTAGATTTTTTTCTTTACCTTGTCAATTTTCGCCACATATTATGCAAAATCGTGTTTTTCACATTGTTCTATTCAACGTTTTCAGAATTCATTCAACCACAATCAATTTTGGCATACCTTCGGTACATAGCGTATGAAGGCCCCGATCATTTTACATGTTTGATGAAATACTTTCAAGTTCGCATGTGCGTCTACTGAGCTGGGTTCGCTGAGATTCTTGCACTCTCATGTGCAATTCTGCTGCATTTTGCAAGATACTCTCGACTTCAGACTTCATTTTCCACCTTCTGATATCGAACCCAAAAATCTCTTAATCATTTTATAATGGCTAATATAATCAAGAAAAGTGTTCTTTGTCGGAAACTAGTTATTTTATCATGATCATGTAAAGTTTTTGAAAACTATTTTGGGTTTTGTTAATACATATAGTGCTTAAAATATTTTTGAGTGCTTAAAAAGTACTTAAAAGGTGCTTATTTTTTGTTGAGAGATTTGGCTACACACCCTGAAAAATCTTTCTGCAAAGAACTCTTTAACGTTCTGCGACAATATCGTTGGGATTCTGCTACACGATTACTATCTAGAAGAGTTTAACTTGGGTTTCCACTTGTTGCTAAAACATTAATCGAAATCAGAAGGAAAAACACGTGTATCACAATCTTATTCCTCATTAAGCTGAGCGATTTTATATCTCCTCCTCTCTTGCTAAGCATAAATTGGCAAGCAGACACAGAAGTTGACATAATAAAAATAATTTAAGTTCTACCATGTTCCGCCCCCTGCTCACATCACATTCAAAATGAATGAATTGAAAAACAGGTCCAGTTGTAATACTTAATCTTGAGTCATTCCCATTTCTTTGGCTGTCACTATGTTCAATGGCAAAAATGACAGATAATTAAAAAAAAAAAAAGATTAAAGCAGATGTTCAATGAGTCACCCTTCCTCACTGAGCTATGATTGAAATTAAACAATTATGTAGGGGCTGAGAAAGGGAATGATTAATGATATTTAGTACAAGACTCTTATTTCTCTTGACAGTATTGGGAACTAATGATTATTTCTAAAATGATGGTAAAGTAAACATGTTTTAAAAAAGAAAGAGAAATCCTAAAATCTTATGAGGAATTTTTTTTTTTTTAAATGTCAAGAAAATTTATCGAATTTTGTTCCGGTTTTTCGATTTCCAGATAAGAGGTTCTGTGCTGTATTAAAATTTAGAAGTAGCAAGCAATTTAAATGTTAAATTATTTGATGCATAAATCATAACATGCAAATGAAAGACAAAGCAATTTTAATTTAATTTCATGTAACTTAATGCTATTATAACAAAAAGTGAAAGTTATTAATGGTTTAAGCTTAATAAAGAGTAAGTAAATTATTGATTGAAAATCAAATTATGTTCTTTTATTGGTAGACCTGGGGTCAACAGTGTATGTTTACAACTGTCTGGATATGCTTGCCTGTGCTCCTGCACCACTTGCATTAAAAATTTATCGAGACTCATCTTTAATTAATAATTTATTGAAATCTTGAATAAGAGCAATACCATGTGTTGTAAATATTAGCAAAATAAAGGTGACAGCTATTTTAAATTGGTATTTAATGTGAACTTAGAAATAAGAAGAAAAGAACGATTAGAAAAAAATAAACTCAGATATACAAGAAATAGAAGTTGCCAGATTACGAAAGTGCAACTCTCTACAAGATAAACAAAAAATAGCGTGAGGCTCGCTGATAGCATGCTCGATTTATAACAGCCTCCTTCGAGCATGAAAACAGTCAATAGTCAATATTGTCACTCAAGAAATTGCTCTCACACCAAGTAATGTCTTTTGAGCATGAAACTGAGGTCAGAATGTCTGCTCGCTGCTCATCACTTCTGACGTAGCCTAGTTCAAAATGTGCTTTAGAAAACTCATCTTGGACAAACTTGTATCTTTGATCGATGTGCTTAGTGCGAGCGTGAAACATCGGGTTTTTGATGTACTTGATGGTACTTTGATTATCAATCTGGAGGATTGGTAATGAGACGTCGTTGGCTATCTCGGCAAACAGGCGCTTCAACCATATCAGATCTTTTGTCGCATCCGCTGCTGCCATGAACTCTGCTTCTGTTGTTGAATTAGATATAGCCTCCTGCAATTTACTTCTCCAAGTAATTGCACCTCCACCGTAGAAAGATATCACACCCGTGCATGATCTCCGAGTTTCAGCACAACTGTTGTTATCTGCATCACTAAATAACATAAGACTTCTATCATCTGCACTACTATATACAATGCCATGTGCAGCGGTAGTACGAAGGTATCTGAATGTTGTCTGCACAATTTCCCAATCATTTTCTGTGGGATTGTCTAATTTACGAGATACTAAACTTACTGCATAAGCAATGTCAGGTCGGGTTCCCATCGCTAAATAAAGTAAGCTACCTACTCATGATCTATACGGAATGTGACTGCTTAGAGGATTTGCCTCCTTGATCTTTATCATCCCATCAGCATTTGGCTCAGCATCAGCATCCCCAAAACGCTCTAGCATCTTTTTAGTAAATGCTTCTTGGTGCAAGAAGATTGAGCCGTCCTTCATCTGTTCAACTTGTAGACCAAGGAAACAATTTAAAGTTGTCACTCTAAGGTTGAAATGATGCTTCGTCTTGTACAGCAACAATGCCGTCATCGACATAAATCGCCATCAGCATCTTGTGACCCGAATCTTTACGAGTGAACAAGCAGTGGTCAGATTTGCTTTGGGTCATACCATGTTTCTTTAGCATGTCCGTAAACTTGGTATTCCAACATCGACCGGCTTGTTTAAGACCGTACAAAGGTCAAAGCATCTTGCATATACGTCCGCTTCCGTCATCATATCCTTCGGGTTGATACATGTATATATCCTCAGTCAAGTCGCCATAATGGAAAGCTGTCTCCACATCAATTTGAAATAATTTTAGTTTTTCCTTATCTGCTGTTGCAATTAGAGCTCGAATAGTGTTGTAGTGACACACTGGACTAAAAGTCTCTCTGTAGTCGATATCTTTCGTCTGCGTATATCCTTTTGCGACTAATCGAGTCTTAAATCATTTGATAGAACCATCTGGGTTAGTCTTCACTTTGTAAACCCAGCGATTTGCAAGAATCTTTCTTCCTTTAGGTGGCTCAACGAGTTTCCACGTAACGTGCTTGTTTTGCGAAGCCATCTCTTCATCCATGGCTCGTTCCCAGTTGACATGCATCGAAGTCTTCATAGCTTCTTCACATGATTTGGGCTCTGTCAAGTTCATGATGCTGTTGTATACTTCATAGTCGTCAAATCTGGGAGGTCGTCGTATAGTTGATCTGTCACGCAATCCATGCGTCGTCATCTGCTATTTTTACTATTTTCTTAATCTTCCATATATGAGACTCTGTAAAAACAAGCATGTTGCTGTCAAATAAAGCTAATGCTATAAAGTCTTCAAACATGTACCAAAAATGCTTTGCTACTTTTGAGCTTCAGAAATGTTGGTGTTTATAGCTGGAATAATCTAGAAGTATTTTGAGCAGCTGAAAGTTATTATAAGGTGCATAATATGCTATCATTAAAGTTAGCAATGCTTTAATATATATTTGTGATGTCAAGATATAGAAAAATTTTCTTCTAGACTATGATGCTAAACATAAATTTTCTGTTTCTGAAATACTTTTCTTCTCACTGTTACAGGTATCATTTGTATCATCAAATGATGTTAATGTTACAGTTACTTCACTTTTTCTCTAACTTTCCTTTTGTATTCTATTTTTCCTGCATCCTTTTTTAACAGCTGATTTTTCTTCTATTTTTGCATTTCAATTTTTATCAATACTTATGGAACCTCTTCTGCTTTTCTTTCGTTGTGTTAGCATTTGATTGTATTATTCACAATCCAGTCAATGGCCATGATGAATAAAAATCTAGACAAATCGCTATCTTACATCAAAGAACATCAAAGAAGTTTGAACATCAAAGAAGACTATGTATTCCATCCATCTCAGTGTGCTCTTTATTTCCATCATAAAGGCTCTTAATGATATTAACAAACTTTTCATGAAATTTGAAGTGTTTGTTTCAATATTTTAAACAGCTTGTTCTGCTCAATTTAATCAAAACCCTTACTGTAGTAAATTAAAATTTGACAATTAATATGAGAATTAATTCCTCTTCAAGCTTTGTTCAAATTTATTTGTTAGTACAGAAATTTGGTATGTTGGTTTCACCATTCTTCTAAATAAATTCTAAAATGTAATTTAGCATACAATTATAAAAAACAATTTTCTATTGCTGTAAGGGGATACAAGTTTCATGGATTTCTATGATGGTGATTTAATAATAAACTCTCAAAAATTTTTAAAGCTTTTTCTGTTTCCCAAATACCATCTCATATGTATAACCAGTTTCTGATTTAGGCATTTGTATGTATAAATACATTGTGACCTATAAATATCAGTAAATATTTAAACCAAATCTTATAAAAAGAATCTGAGAATTTTCTAGGATAAGAAGAGGCAATGAAAACTTATAAAATTTATGCATTTATACTGTATGTGTTATTTAACTAACTTTTATTTGGTTTGAGAACAATTTCTTTCCAACTAACTTTTATTACAATAAATATTTTTAGATGTGGCAATTTGCTCCCAATAGTATTCATTACTTGCTAAGTTTGTGGCAAAGAATGGTAGCATCTGTACCATATGTTAAAGCCTCTGAACCACACTTGCTGGAAAGATATACCCCAGAAGTGACTCAGGCATTTATTACTTCAAGATTAGAATCTGTTTCTGTTGTGCTAAGGTATGTCTTTCGAATGTCTTGTCACAAGTAAACAAATTCCTGAAAACTTTATAATGCATGAGAAAAATTGGTTTGATCAGTTGGAACATAAAAGCAGAATTCTATGTACTGAATTAATGATTTTTAAAATTATTTTATAATTTAGTTGCTATAAGAAAATTTGAAATTTAAAAGCAAAAAAAATTTTATATCATTTCAAACAACGTAATTACAAGTGAAAGAAAAAATCCAGAATTTGAAGTTTAAAATTGAATTGAGTGAAAGAGGTATGCCAACTACTCCATTTTAAAATTTATTCCATTTCAAAGTACTCTGCTCCCTCCTTACACATGTAAGAAGGTGAAGGAGGAAACTTTCAAAGAAGTGTGATGAGAGAATGACATCCAAAATGCTCCATTTTTCACTAGTAAACCAACTCATTGGCCGAAATGAAGCCCCTATTTGCCTTCTCACATTGTGTTAGCTACTAGAGTGTCAAAAGGAATGTGACTTGTATTTAAAGTAGATGTGTTAATTCATGATCTTACAGTAGAATGCATCTCAATATATGCCATTGGAGCTTTAGGGTCTAGAAAATAGCAAAACATGTAAAGCTTTATTTATTTTTTTAAATCACAGTAAAAAGACATTACTAAATGTTGATTATTTACATTGCTGATCTTTTTCAGATACTGTAAAAAGATAACTCTTCATCAAGTTTTTAATGATAGATAATACAAATGAATTATCTGTTTCGAAATCGTCAAAAGTATCTGATCCTTTCCTTTTCATCCTCTTTTGCCTTTCTACTTATTAAAAAAAAATAATTAATGTTAGAGAATCTCTTCAAAGTATTTCTGTTCTTAGAATATTAAATTGAAAAAATAAAGCAGTGAGTTTTCAAAGATCTGTATAGAAATTTTACTGCCAGTTTTATAGTTTTAGGAAAATGCTGGTCAGCTTAATTACATGTGATGTAGATTTTATCTTTGCACATGTAAAGTTATTTTTTAGATGTAATTATCTTTATATAAAAGAATTTTAAAATTGTATGCAAAAGTTTTTAAATTCCCTTAAAAAGTTCTTGAGATATAGTGAAATATGCAATAGGTGAAATTAACATTAATTTGTCCTAACTTTGGAATGCTCTCCTGACCATACCCTGTGGCTACCCGCTATATTTTGGTGGTCAAAAATCTGCATCCTTTGGAAAAAAGGTATGTTTATTCAAAGAAACTTCGTTTTTGTGTCTGATTTCGTAACTTAAAATATCGTCTGCATTTATTAATTAACATATTTGAGGTCACCCCCTTGAGCCATTGAGATTGAGTCTTAGAACTTGAAGATCCAATCATTCGATCAAAAGTTATTCAGGGTGGTCCATTTTTTTGCGCACTGTACTTTATTCATTTCAAAATTTTAAAATTATTATTTTTGTTCTTTCTCTATCTCTTTATATATATTATATTATATAAATTTGTTATAGAAGTCATTATTAGTTTTCTCCATGGCCAGTTTATAAAGGGGTATACACTAACTGTTAATATTTTTTTAATCATAGAGTGAAATTTTGATTCGTAACATTAATATATAAAAAACTTTCTGTTACAATTTTTCCAGTCAACTTTTAAGGGTTTTGAATAGCATTCATAGCTTCTTTAGACAAATTCAATTTACTTTAGCAGTCAAAATAGCATGGTAGACCGATGATAAAAATACTATGGTTTTGCTTCCTTTTGTGAAATAGGTTAGTTTCGGTTCTTGATAATTATGATTAACTTATAAAAGTGTTTCTCAGAATTGAAAAAACTGTAAATGTTAAAAAAATATTTAAGTTGGATTGAAAAAAATTACAATGGATGAAAAAAGTAAAAAGGAACGGACAAAAAATTGTTTTTACTTTTACTTAATCATATGTAATCAATATGTACTGTCTATTTTAATTATTCATTGCTGAATTCCTCAATTTTTAAAAGCTCTGACACTATAATAAAAATTCCTTATGAGAAACAAAGATTTTTTAGGATCTCAGCTTATCGAAAAATTATAATAATAAAAGAGAAGAAACTGTGATAGTTTTCCAAAGAAAACACTAAAGATAAATAACAGGCTGAATAACTGCTGAGAAAAAAATTAATCAGAAAAATTGAAATGACAAAATGAAAAAAATACAATAAAAAAAGAGAATATCTTGTTTTTATTCTCACTTTTATAACAATCTGCTTGAGTTTTTTTAGACTGAAGCTCTTATATATGTTAGAAAAAGTACTATTACAAAAGTGCCAACATGAAAACTAGTGTTTTTCAGAATCACGGGAATCATTGGAATTTATTTATTCTAATGTTTAACTTGCCAGATTTTCTGGTTTTCAGCTGTATTTATTAAAAGTTTATTTTAAAAATATAAGAAAGACAAATATTTATCTTTTAGAGATGGTCTAGAGGATCCTTTAGAAGATTTAGGAATGGTTCAACAACAACTTGATCAGGTATGTAGATACTAGCTTTTTATTTTACCATCCATTCATACAGATCCTTTGTTAATTTGTAAAATATGGGAAAGATATATTTGTTACTTGAAAAGTTGTGAAAAGTATCAGATAAAATTTAAAATTTGCCAAATGGCCATACTTAGTCTTTTTCTAAAGGAGAAATATCTCCAGTGTCAACAAATTTATATTTGGAGCGAATAAGGCAATGTTGTTCTTTCCTAGAACCGTCCCCATATTGATGTTTACTGCACTGCACTTGATTTTTTTTTAAGAAATAAAAAGGATTATTATTTGTGAAAAATATTTCTTTTGATTGAAAGTGAATAGGTTTAAGAAGGATGCATTGGCATTGGATAGTCCCACGAATATATATTTAAAGTATAATTGGTATAATGTTTTCTTTTTTTTAATAAATCTGTATATTAGAATATTCTTTTGTGTTCTATAATCTCATTGCTTTAAAATGAATTTTAACTTTTAAAAACCTGTTTTATTTTAGCAAAAAAAGTGTAATGAATTTAAATAAAACACTTATTAACAAAATTTAGAGTCTTTAATTCAATTTTACAGCTTTTTAGTACTTAATTAAATTGAATAATTTGGCAATTAATTTAAAATAAAAGATTCATATTGACAATTTGTAGTATCATTTATATTTGTTGCTTCAATAATTTTTTTAATTCTGCAACCTTTTTCAAATTTAGTTTGTTTTTAAAAATATTGTCATTCAAAAAAATAGTTTTTTAATATGTTGAAAGACAGTTAAAGTAGGTTACCTTCTAAGATAATTTGATGTATTTTATTAATATATAATCTATATTGTGCACAAATATTAGTACCTTTTTTATATTTACTTTTACTTAATATTTATATTATCTATATTCATAAATAATTTTAATTATTTTTTTACATTTTATTTATATTTGTTTCTTCAATTACTGATATTTTTAGAGGAACTTCAAGTTTTGTATTATTTTAAAAAACATTGTCTTAATAACAAATAGTTTCGTAATATAAAGAATGAAATTTGAATTTGCAAATCTTTTTAAAATTCAGTTCTTTTAAGTTTATCTATTTATAAATGTTGAGCAGTATAAGTAAATTTATATTTATTTTTACTTAGTATTGTTTATATTATATATATTGATATAATTTTAATATATTGGACTTGTAAATTTTTGCTGTTATAGTTTTTTTTATAGAAAATGAGCCATTAAATAAAAATTCTAAATTGCCACCCAGAAACTTTGTTCTATTGCCACTGATAATGACTTTCCTTTTAAATTAATTTTGTTTAATTATTTTATGCTTATGCATTATTATTAATTAATGTATCAATTACATATGTTTTCTTCATTTTCTCTATTCGATATTACCTGATATTTAAATTATGGTGACAGTTAAATTTTTAAAATTTTAAATAACAGGTTGTATAATAGGATAGTTTTAGCTTTAAAATAATGTAATAGAAAGGACAAGTGGAGTATTTTAAAAGGTTTTTTTATATTTATTAATAGTCATTTTACTACCTAGACACCACTTTTATAAATATAGCTAAAGGCATTCGAAAATTAAATGACTAGTTCTAGATCATAGTTGGGCAAAAATGTATTTGATTACAGTAATAAATTACTCATAATCATGATAAGAACAAATAATTTTGATCACAGCTGTAACTGATTACAAAAATCAATTGTAGTAATCAATTCCTTAATCATGATTAAAAGCAATTTAATTATATGATTACAAGTAATCAGAATACATGTAATTTTGATTGTAAATTGTATTATCATATTATACAATGCAAATTGTATAATATATTGTTTAGTGATACATTTTGTATTTTTTTACATACAGTGTATATAAGTGTGTATGCAACACAAATATATGTACATTGTGTATATCTAAAACTTATGTATATACCTAAAACTTATGTAGATCTGTATGTGCAAACAATAAAGACTTATACGTGTGTATGTAAATAAAATGGATGTATATATTTGATGCATATATTTGTGTACAATGTGTGTTTGTGCACGAATGGAAACACAATATACTTGTGATTGTTGGTACGAGCATCCATATATTGTATGCAGATTGTATAAAATATATTGTACACATGTATGAATATATAATATATACATTTCATGTAAAAAAAAAATTCAGACCCATCTGTTTACAATGTATTTGCTTACAATGTATGTACATTCAAGTGGATGTACATAAAAAGAATGTTCATGATTGTGTACTCACAGCATAAATACATGTGTACATGGAATGTACATGTAATTTATGCATTTTGTTTATACAAACATTGCATGTACACACTCAGATGCATTGTGAATGCATATATTGTAAATATGCACTTACATATATTGTACAAAAGTACATACATAGAACAAAAATATATTGTGCATACATATATAGGACATATATATTTTGTTCATATGTACACATATATATTTTATATACATATATTTGTACTTTATGTTCATAAATTCATTGGATATTTATATGTTGTATATTTGTTCATACGCACAAATATTGTACATATGTACCTTGGAAATGCATATGTTTTACATATTGTACAGTCAGCAAAAAAAAGATATCACCCTGAATAGCTTTCTTTCTAATGATCGGATTTTCATGTACTGAGTGCCAACCTTAATGATTTCTGGGGTTGACCTCAAATATGCTAATTGTTTAGTCAGTGCTAACTATTAATCAAGTTACAAAATCGAGCACAAAAGCTTACTTTCTCTGAATAAACATATATTGTTTTTTACATATTTGGATTGTTCATCTTCAAAAAATAACAGGTAGCCGCAATCTGGGAAATGTGGTCCCCATCGTTGGGTCAATGTAGAAAGATTCAAACTTTAGACCACTTAATGCTAATTTCACTTTTTGCATTTTTAGTTATATTTTTAAAACTAATTAAGCAATTAAAAAAAAAATTCATTCACTCATAAAACTCATTTACCCAAAGATAAGTTCATGCAAAAATTAATTTTTAATAATTATTTATTATTTGATTAAATTGAGGATGGAAAAATTTTGAATTATAAGGTATGAATTTTTTTTTATACTACAGTCGAACCTCGCTGTAGTGAACCTGAGATATAGTGAACATTCGGATGTAGTGAACTTTTTTAGCGGTCCCATCCGTACTCCTATTTAAATCATGTTATTTTCAACGCTTATAGTGAACAGCTTAGAACTTGGAAACTCGGTTATAGTGGACTCAAATTTCATATCTTTAAATATCTGTTTCAGTCCTCCAACTAAACTTGCAGGGTTGGGACTTTAAACTTGCAGGTGTTTGGACTAAAAATGAATGCATTCCTATAAAATGTGTCATATTTCTCTCCTTTATGCTTATCACTTTTAACTATACTGTAATAAATGTCAAACAGAACATTTATCAAGGCTGATTGTGCTCTGGAAAAAATTCTGATTTACGGATTTTTCACTAACCGTGATCCGGAAGTTTCCGGAGATCAAAGATTCAGACGTTTCAAGAAATCATTTATCACAAAAGTTTTCGGAAATCAAATTTTCCAAGGTAGAACTTAAAAGCACAGTTAATTTTATTTGTTTGTAAGGGAGAGCCAGAGATACTTTATAATATACTATTCAAGATTAATATTCATTTTTTATCAGTAAATAGTTATTATAATCATAAACTCAAGAAAGAAAGACATATTTGTAAATTTTAATTACTTCTCTGGTCATCATAGGTATGTGTAAAATTTTAAATATATTTTAAGTAAACTAACAAATATTGAGACAAAGGAAAAAACCTTGTTTAAATTTTTTTTCTAATTTTTCGATTTAAACTTTTTTTTTTACTCAAGAAATTTTCCGGAATTTTGACTTGGGCTCACAATCACCCCTAATTTATCTTATAATCCCCCCTTCCTGAGAAGCCTCACTTTGTCTCTTTTCCCCAAGCTTGCTCTACAACTAGTTAACTTAGCCACCTGCTGAATTTTTGGAATTTTCTTCTGTTCAAAGCATATTCTTTACAAATCACCCCTTGACAATCAAGAAGGGGAACAATTTAAATCATTCTACAGCTGCTCTCTTCATATTCTTACATTATCTATTTGAGACAAGATTTTTATTTCAAAAGCAGTGAAAATGGCAAAATCTCTTAAAAGAAAAGCGTTTCCGACTGAGGACAAAGTTAGAATTGTGAAGCGTATTGAAGATGGAACCAATCAATAGGCACTGTGTCAGGAATTTTCCTTGTCTAAATCTACAGTTTCAAAAATTTGGAAAAATCGAAGTGCAATTCTTGCCGCATACGACAAAAATATGGTTTCATCGAAAAAACTGTGTGGAGCTGAAAGAGAAAACGTAGAAGAAGCTTTGTTAAAATGGATAAGAAAATTGATGAACTCTATTTAAAATCAAATTGTGTTCAATCAAAAATCAAAAATTTTTTTTTCATAAAAAGTGAAATTAAAACTCATATTTAGCGACGTAAGTACTTTTTTCATTAATTTTTGCTTTATTATCTGTTAATTAGTTAATAATTTTTTAAATAACTTATCTAAAATTGCAAACCCAATTTTCAATCATTCAACTGTCTTATGCAAAAAATATTCTTCAAACAATTTGGATATAGTGAATCATCAGTTATAGTGGACACATTACTGAGTCCGCAGACGGTTCACTGTAGCGGGGTTCGACTGTATATTAATCTACATATTTTTCAATTGAAAAATCTAAAGTTTCAACTGTTTTTATTTAGTAGAAGCTGAGAAAATTTAAAATAAATTATTGTTAAAAAAAATAATTTGGCCACAGTGAAGAAATATTTAAAGGGAGCAATTAATATTAAAGTGCGATTAACATACTGGGAACTTGACTTTGCATGCAGCGAAAAATTTCATTAATATTTTTTCGCTAATAACCGATTGCTAATCTTTCTATTTTTATTTATTTTTAACTATAAAATACAATGTTTCTTTTTTAGTCTTCTAAAAATGTATTCATAATCTAGTAAGGAATTTTTAATAAAACATTTTATTAAATAAAAAAACATGTTATTCAAGGAATGTCAAGTTTTATAAAAGCATGCTTCTGATAGAATATGATTATGCACCAGATTGTGCTTATTTAATGTGAAATGTGACTATATTGATGTGTGATATATACATATGTATAGATTTGAAATAATATATTTATCAATTTCTGCAATATATATTTTATAATTATTAATATGAATACGTAATCAGCATTTTCAAGCACCTTAAAATTTCTCAACATTTTATAGATCATCTTACTTTTAAAATAAATTTTTTAATCACCTATCTGGAGTGTTTTGCAGAGCTTTTTTATTAGCTATTTAATTAAATTTTAACATTTTAAAAATCTTATTCTTTACACTACTACATATATTATTTTTTCATTAATATATTAATCAATTTTAGTACTTTAATTTAGGTTTTCTTTAAAATAAAGTTCCTTTTTAAATAATTGTCAAGTTTTTTTTAAAGAAAAACTTCGAATTATAGTCTGCTAGCTAAGAATAAAACCTTGTTAAGAGATTCAAAAATCATTCTGCAGTTTAAAATTATGCAAAACAGCTCACTATTTACTAAGCTTACTATTTTTTCGAAAAATAAATATAAATTATTGATTTTCTTTTCTCTTTTTCTTGTTACTTCAACATAGATTATCTAAAATAGTGCTGATGTTTTATAAGTCACTACAAACAGTATAAAGATACTGAACATAAAAAGCTGTTGATTATGTAGTCAAAATTTTTAACTGTCTTAAAATATCTCAGTATCTTAAATGTCGCCCTAACATCTTTGTTGTGAAATTAAATTTTTAATTATCTGACTACGTGTGATTCACAGAACTATTTCACTAATTATTTCATTATGTCTTTTACTCTTTCTTTATAATACGATGTAGATTTTTTTTCAGATAATATACTTAGCTATTTTTTTTAAATTTTTATTGGTACTTAGAGGTTTTATTTAAATTAGCACTTGTTGTGAGTAATTGCTAAGTTTTTCTTTTAAGTATCAGAACTATAGCCAGTTAGCTGAGAAGATTTTAAAAACATTTTCTATATTAAAATTACTCAGTGCAAAGCGTCTGACTGATCATAATAAAAGTGCACTCTTTTCTCTAAGATTGAACCAATAAATTATTTATTTACATTAATGTTTCTTATTTGTTTGGTTTGTTAAAAGTAAATACTTATTAGTGCTACCCAAAAAAATCACAATTGTTTGCTTTGTTTTTTTAAATAAACAAATTCAAACCGTTAAAACCGTTAATATTACACAGTTAATTTTAAGAAAGTTGCTCTTTTAAAAGAAGATGTTGAAACAATTCACTTTCATCAAAATTATTTTTTAACTTGGACGCGATTCCCAAGATATTATTTTACTTTATAACCGTCGTTGAACAGCCGACCCAACTTAATGGGTTTACGGCTACTAATGTTCAACTCCGTAGCCTTGTAATTTTGAACCCAATCCAGAAGACAAGAGAACTCCTGGATCGAGTATTGGGAGAAATTTGCCTTCGTGGAGGACTTTTTGATGAAGCTAACCCGCATTTGCGTTACATGGAGAGGAAGACCACGAGAACCTCCCACGGTTAGCCTGACGGCAAGGGGACTATAACCCATGATCCGTCTACCACTGAGGATATTTCACGTCAGCACTGTGGTCAGTGCAAGCCGGATGCGGAATTCGTATCGACTGGGATTCGAACCCGGTTCGCCTCATTGGAAGGCGAACGCTCTATCCCCTGAGCCATCTCGGCTCCCAAGATATTATAGTACAATTTGCTGTTAAGAAAATGCCTTAATTTGTGCAACACCAAATATTAAAAATTAAAATTTGTAAAAAGATTCCAAAGTCATGCCAATTTAGAATAATCTGATTTAAAAAATATGCAATAAAAAATTCGCAATTTCGAACATATTTTGATTAAAAAAAATAGTCGCCATGAGAAGGTTAACATACTTTTTACAGAAACTGAAAATCAATTTTCCCTGTATTTTGTCATAAGAGGATAAGAATGATATCGCTCCAAAGAACCTATTCAATAATTTTGTTATTTCCAGAATGAAAACTGTTTGATCGAAACATTATTCCTTTAAAAGTAAAACAAGAGAAATTAACATTTATTATTTATCTAAGCTTAGTTCATTTATTTGCTGATAGTGGTATCAGGTTTAAGGATTTGCAATAGAAATCCTGTTTACTGTTATACTATAAATGCATTAAATCATAAAGCTTGAATAATTTATTTTAAGCAAATAAGGATTTTAAGCAAAAAATAAACTCTATCAAACTACGCCTAAAGTATACCATAAAATATATATAGAACTAATGGGCTGCACCCCCTGCTCGCTAACCCCCAAAAATTGCTACGCAATCTTATATTGTTTGCTTCGCAAACCAAGCTCGCTTGCTCGCTACTAACTTAGGTCCGTTGCAAATGCACAAAATTCTAAGAATTCAAAACAGTCATTCAAATCCATATAACGTTTTCTTTTTAAAAAATTTCTGTCATGGAACCGATGTTGTGCTCTCTCTGGTTATTTCAGTTTCCGTTTTTAAAAGCGCTATATGTTGAGCCACCTCAGCATGTGACATTTTTAGCGGCAATCATTGGTCGATTTTCTAGCGTTGTCATTCGGGGAATTGTAATGAGGCTTTTTTTGTTGCCGTGTAAGAGAAATATATATATTGTGAAAAAAAAGCACTTTCAACGAAATACTAAAATAGAGATCTATCGACAAAGACTCACTTCTCCTACTCACATCGCCGTGTAAGAGAAATATATATAGATAAACTTTAGAATCGATAAATAAAAAATACCTTTTCAAACAACTTTGAGTAGGACCGAAACGCAATCTTGTTTGAAATAACTGTCTTTGTAACTATTTAATTTCAATTCCTTATGCTAAGGGGACATTCCATTTTCACATTCAACTTTTAAAATTTCAATTGTAAATGGAATTTTTTTATGTTCTTGAAAAATGTCTACAGATTCTGATTTTTGACCCCAAAAATATAGGGGTAGCTTTAATCTAGAAAATATGATTCCTATAGTTTAGTCAGGAGAACAATCAAAAGTTTGGACCCTTCTGCTGATCTTATTTCCCACTTTCATTTGGGACCTTATTTCCCAAATTGTGGCTACATCCTATATTTCAGGGGTCAGAAATCTGAATCCATAAAAAAAAAATATTTATTCAGAGAAAGTCCGTTTTTGTGTCTTATTTCTTAACTTAAAGTATTCTCTGCATTAAATAATTAGCATATTTGAGGTCACCACCTCAAACCATTAAGATTGAGTCCTTAAACAAGAAGATTCGCTTATTAGATCAAAAAGATCAGATGTGGTTTGATCCCCAATGGTGGCTGAAACCCACCCACCTTCAGATCAATGAGTACCAGCTTATCTGGAAAAGCATCTTGTGCACAGTGCTGACCACATTGTCTTAATCATGCTGTTGGTCACAAATTGTGGAGCCTTATTCTCCATGTTACCCCTGGCTCACAATGGTCTGTTGCAGTATTGTTTTACTTTTAACTTAAAAGCCATGATAAGGTTGCATAATAATTTAGCCATATGCGTGAAATTTGAAAATAGAGTAGAAAAATTTAATAGTCCACATTTTTATTTTTAAATATTCTATATTGTTTTAATATATTTGACAATATTAAGATGCTTATTTTTACATATTGTATGAAATATTTATTGGAATATTATAGATGTTTTAAATCAATATTTTAACAAATTAATTTCATTGTAGTAATATGAAAACTACATCGATAAAAAAGTTATAACGTATTTGAATTTATATTCAGTTGATGTGTTCCATTATTTATCGTTTTAATTTTATTCTTTCTTTCTTTTTAAAAAATTTTGCGGCACAGTTTTTCGATTTTTTTTTAATGCTGGTACTACTGTTTTCCACAGGGTTTTTAAAATTCCGGTTATTAATCAGTTCACATTTTTTCAACACGGGAAATTTTATTTGCACATTAAAATAGTCACTTTTTGATGCCTTCAATTTATGCCGTTAGTATCATTAATACATGCAGCGTTTTTGATTGCGTTTTAGGCAATAATTGTTATTGATTGTTTCGAGTTTTTTTAAATATCCCATTATATTTCTAAAAATATGGAAAACTTGAATCGCACATTTGAATATTAAATTTTTATTGTCACAATTCTATTGATTTTTTTGTTGCAATTATTGCTATTGATTTTCGCTTAATTTTTAATACAATGTTATTTATTACAACAACCAAATCTTGAAACAAAACACACATTTAGTAATCCGTTTTCGAAGCGTCCAATTAACGTAACTTCACTGTCGATTTTTTTCTTGATAGTTCCTACTGTGGATTTCATAATTTTTTATTTTTTTATTATGTTGATAGTTTACAAAATACGAAAAAGGAAATAACTCATGTGTTTTTCCATCCTACAAATTGTGAGTGTTACCATTACTTAGTAACTTGTATATCTGTATTAAAAGTATCTTGCAAAAAGTCAGAAAAAATTCTGCCACAGTGATAATAATAATTATAAATAATAGTATTACAAATTAATAATAATTGTAAGATTCTATAAATGATAGAACATTAATAATATCTAAATTCTTTTTTACATAACGAAAAATTTCCTTGCCAAAATAACTCTTTAAAAAAATTATCTATGAAATGAATGTATTTTTAAATTTTATAAAATAATAGTTTTTAACATAAGAATATTTTATTTATAAAATGCAAATTTGGCAAAAAAAAATTGATAAATTTTCTTGGTTCAATTTTATAAGATATATTGTTTATAAAAATTACTTATGCATCATAATTATATTGTTAAAGCCTCAATGAAAGTAAAATATCTGTCTTACTTAAAGAATTGTTGATCTTCTCAGCAATTTTAGTTTTAATTACTGTTTTTAAAATTTATATTGGCTATGTAGGGAAGCAGATATTTTTTAATTTAAATTAATATTCATGAAAATTTATTAAATTACTTTGAATTAATTGAAATTTTTATTTGTTTTTCAACACTTCTATTTTTCTTAATTTTTTTAAAAAAAGAATCCTTTTTTCATACTATTTTCTGAAGATATCAGTTGCTGCCCTTGTATTTTTAAATTCTATCAATAATTTTTAAAACTACTTTGAATGCGCTTTTAGAGTAATTTTCATTAGGTCTTTATGAAGTTACTTTTTAAGTTACACGAATTCAGAAAAAAATAAAAATATTTATAAATACGTAGTTTTATTCTATTTTCAACAATATAGAAATATATAAAAGGTAGAATTGTTAAACAATGTTTTTTTCTGGAGGTATGAAAAATTTATACGCTGTGAAATTTTTCTTCAATTCCTCGTTTTGTCCACAGGTGGCTGTAAGTGGAGATCACTGAACCGTGAATAGGGGAGCACCAAGGATGCTTTATGGTTACCGTAATTAAAAGAATGACCCCTTTTGTTATGTTTGGTTTCATTAATCACCGAAAAAGGGATCACGCATAGGAAGCATCAATCATCATTTATTGAAAGGACTGAATAAGATCTTACTTTCTTACACAGTCTAAGAATATCATTTTTAAGATCTGAGTAGTGTTTAACTACGCTTAGTGATAAAGGTTAAATAAATTGATTATTAAAGTCATTATTCAACTATTATGAAAAAGTTACTTTCCATTGTGAAATTATTTCTAGAATTTCTGGATAATCAGCAGTTACTGTAAAGTTTGGTTACTTTGGGACAATTTTTTTGAATGATATATTTTTTAAACTATTATTTAGAGCTCTAAATGTGTATATATATATATATATATATATATATATATATAACACAATAAAGACCAACAAATAAAAAGAAAAGAGAAAAAACAAGAAAATTAAAGTCTAATGAGAAAAATTGTAATTGCCCCGTCGACAAAACTATCAATAATTATGCAATCTTCCTTAAAAAAAATTCCATGTTGAACTTTTAAACAAGGAGTTAAAAAATAGTAAAGATTTTAAGCTTTGTAATTTAAATAATGATATTATCATTAAAAAACTTTTTAGCTTTATATAAAAGGTTACAAATTAGAATTAGTAATTTACTATTTCCTTACTTAATTATCTGTCCAAACTTTTATAAAATTCCCATTTAATTTACAACAATCTCATGTTGGTCTAATACTTACTTGACTAAACCTGGCAACATTTTCTCTAACTACTTAAATGAAATTATTTACAATATTATTAAAAGTTTTCTTAGATTTTCACTAATAATCAACCGATTTTAGAATTTATTAAACAAAACAAAATAAATTCTATTGTGACTTGATTTCCAGGATCTCTCCAATAGCATTCCCCTTTCTAAACTAAAAGATTTTTTTTTGAGTTATTACAATGATTTTAAAAATGTCCTTCATTGCGATTTTGATTATTGGGAAATTTTAATTAATATTTGTCTTTTTAATAATTATCTTTACAATTGAAAGCATTTTTTATTATTGATAAAATGCCACAAGGATCTAATTTTTCATCGCTCTTAGCTAACATATTTTTACACTTTTATAAAGAAAAAAAAACTTTCTCTAAATATTAAATTAGTTTTTAGATTTATTGAGGATTTAATTATCTTTAATTTTCTAGATTATACAATTTTGTTAAATAATATTTACCCCAAAGAATTAATTTTGCTTCGTAATCTTGATGATAGTACTATTAATTTTTAATTTTTGGGTTTAGGTATTATAAAAGAAGAAAACATCCACATTGTTGATTTATACAATAAGTGAAATGATTTTAATTTTAAAATAAGTAAACTAATTACTTGGAATTTTAATGTTTCTTGAAACATTCATTTAAACAATATTCTTTATCAAATGAATAGAATTAAAAGAATGTGCAGTAATGTTTATTTAACAAAATAAAAAAATAAAAAATAGACAAACTCTTTCAAAATTTGATAAAAACAATAAATGCCCAACTAATATAATTAAGTTCGATATAAAATTAGTGAGTTAATTGTATGTTATTATTACTAATAAATTTACTAAAAGCTTCTTTGTTAACTAAATTTATATTTTTACCATGTGCAAATCCAATTCTGGCAAATCTATGGCTAAACATCAGTGCAAACTGGGCAAATCATGTTTCTTTTTTTAATAAATGTTAATTTATTAAAAAAAGAGAGAATTATAGAAAAAATTATATCTCCCCTAAGAAAGAACTAAGAAAAAATTATATCTCCCCTACATGATATCTTAGAATCATTTTTAATATGTGAATTGAAAGCTAAGATATGTAATTATGTTGCATTAAATAATCAACCCGATAGGTGAAAAATTAGAAGAAATATAACACGAAAGCGTCAAAAAGTGGCACATAGTCACCCCGTTTGACGGTATATTCTTAAAACCTGTTTTTATAACTGCTTGTGTTACATTTCATTTGTTTAAACTTCTCTTAAGGAAAAAATACAAACAAAAGCATGTGAACTTAGATGATATATATCTAGCTTGATTTATATTTTCATTTTGTTTGATTTTAAAATATCTATTAAGAACTGTCTTGCATAGAATATAAATATTTGCAATGCAATATAATTAGCAAAATAGCTGTAATAGATATTAATTGTACAATATTGTCAACTTTTGACTCATTTTTTTTAAAATTGCATTTTCTGTGTTCTGTATATACACCTAAAATTGTTACTTAGAAAATTTATAATTTATCTTGTTACTCGTTAGTATTCAGAATGTATAATTTTTATTAAAAAATGTAGGTTTAAAAATGAAATAAAATTCGATTAAAGTATTTTTACATAAACATACATGTAATACTGTTTGTTTACCACTAGCCCCTTATAACTTTATTTTACACTTACCGTATTTTTCGGCGGTAGCGCCGCGGCGCTATCGAAAAAAAAGTTGTTTTTTTCCTACATGCGGCGCTTCCGAGGAAATAATTTTTAGCAGCAAAAAAATTTCTGAAGTAAATTTATTTAAGATGAAATAATTTTCTGAGAGAAAGACTATTAAATTAAATTAATAACGAAGTTGACGAAATATTTGTACGTATCGCGATCTGCTGCAGAACAATTGCCAATTCTTAGCAAACTTTCGGCAGCAGCCTGCAAGAAAATAAATAAACGAATTAATAATTTTAAAAAAACATCGCGTAAGGAGAAAATTTAAAAGGTAAGCATCTTGTATCCACCCCCAGCTTAAAGAAAAATTGAAAGCTAGAAATCTACTTAGCGCCTTGGCAATTGTATTTGGAGCGGGCAGAAAAGGAAGTAATAGGACCCCAAATCCGGCACTCACGGGACCGACGAAATGCCGAACTTCGGATCTCTTACGGAAATTCCAATATGGCGCTCAAATATTACTATAATTCAATTTTAGAAAAACCAATAAAATTAGTCAAGTTTCGATCGTAGATTATGATGGGGTGAATTTAAAACTGGTCCATCTTAAGAAATTTTATTAATTAAAATAATCATCTATATAATATAATCAAGAAGAAATAATCCGAAGGAGAAATAATTCAAGAAGTAATCCGAATCCTCGGATGAAGAAGAAATAATCGTTTCTTCTTTGGAGCGAGATCATAGTTCTTGTTTTTTTCTTTTAGATAACATTTTGTTTTAACAAAAGACGCTCACCTCACAAGAAAAAAAAAAAGCTAACAAAGAACTACAAAAAAAAGTAACAATTTATGCTAAGGAACTAAGGATAACAGCAAAAAACAAGCTAAAAACTAATAACGATAAAAAATAAATAAATAAAAGAAACAACTAACAAGAAAAAAAAACAAGCTAACTAACAAAAAAAAATTAACAGTTAATAACTAATAAAAAAGCCGCAAAATAAAAAATAAATGAATCAAATAAAAAACCGCAAAAGGGATAGAATTCATTTTGTACTCCACGTGGTAGTTTCAATGTCAACTGGGTGTGGCCAATTTATGGTCAAACAGAAGAGGGAAATGTGGGGACAAACCAGTAATGCACAAGCTCAGCTGTCAAGATTGATTGATCAGTTTCTTCCAACTTGCATTTCTTTATTTTGTTCATTGGAAATGAAGGTGTTTTTACTTTTCACTTTATTTGAAACTGCTTTAGAAACAGATGTTTTCTTTGACACAGATTTATTATATATTTTTTTCAAGCTTTTTTATTTTTAAAAGATAAAATAAAGTTACTTACTTCAACAAAATAAAATTCCAAATAAAAAGAGAATATAGCTGATTTTTTTGTCTCATCAATATATATTTCTTAAAAAAAAAAAAAAAAAATTTAGATCAGATTAAGTGCCGGATTAGGGGTCCAATACTGTATGCCCTTTTCTTTTCCCCAACCCCTTTAAAAATAACTGATTGATTCCTCCTAAACAGCTCCAGTAGAAATGACAAGCAGAGGAATTTTTCATCAGAATTTTTTTGGGGCGCTCTTAGTTATTTCTTATTCTTGTTATTATTAGTTATTTCGTTATTATTAGTTTCGTTATTATTAGTTTTTCCTTAGTTTGTTAACTGTAATAAATTTTTTAAAAT
Organism: Parasteatoda lunata; assembly: GCA_949128135.1. Lineage (NCBI taxonomy): Eukaryota > Metazoa > Arthropoda > Arachnida > Araneae > Theridiidae > Parasteatoda > Parasteatoda lunata. The sequence continues at coordinate 67,188,314 of OX421981.1, read as the reverse complement.
CTTTTTATTTTAAAATCTTTTTTTTAATAAATTTTTCATTTTATTTTTCTTATTACATTGTTTTACGGATTTCTGTAATTAGTCCAGCATTAATTCAGCTGCTGAGCATAGAAATATTTTTTTGCTGTTAATTATTTGCTATAATGTTTTTTTGGCGCGGTGCCAACTGGTAAGAACAACTTTATTTTATATCGTTTTTTTATTTTTTATTTTTTTTGCTGAAGGAGAAAACTTTTTTCACGTCAACTCTTTGTTAACGCAGTTTAGGATATTCTCTCCCCACCCCCCAAATAATTTAGAAATTACGTTATTTGATGTATTAAAATATATTTTGTTGCACTTAACATTATTTTCAGAATTATTTGTTGTACTTAAGTTTATTTTTTGGTGTGGTGCCAACAGATAAGAACAATTTTATTTTATATCGTTTTGTTGCTTTCTTTTTTTTTTTTTTTTTTTTTTTTTTTTTTTGCTGAAAAATAAATTTTTCATTATAATTTAGAAATTAAAACCTTACTTTATGAAATGTATAAAAATTTTCTTTTTTTTATTATACAGATATTCTAAATGGTAATTTAAAGGTCTCTTGCATAAGGATGCTGAAATGCGCGGTGTAGTGCCATTGCGGAGCGGCGCTTACTATAACTTTTTTTAAAAAATTTCATTTTCATCGATGTGCGGCGCTTGCGACGAAGCGGCGCTTTCGCCGAAAAATACGGTACCTGTTTTTTTGTTAAAATAATATTAAATATAAATACATAATTTAATTCGATGTTAAGGATTTTTTTTCGATAGAATTGATTCTATTGCTTTACTTAAGAGATGAAAGTTTTAATAAACGATTATAAAGAAACCCTTTACAAACTATAATTTCCTTTGAATTATGTTTTTTAAAAAGTCAAATGATATAGAAAGACTTCCCCTCAATGACATTTGAGGCGGAGCATTTCAAATGCAGAAAGTAATGGCACCTGATATCGAGAAATGGGAAGAGAAATGTTTTGCTCTTAGTACTTTTCTTGCAGAAAGGCTAGGGGAAGAAATAATGAGCATCTTATGAAAGGAAACAGACATTTACTATAAAAACAGACTCAGCAGGCGATCGACACATAGAGAACATGTGAACATTCGAATTTTTTTTTCTAATCACGCAAATTTTTATTTTACTCGATACAGAAAAGAATATTTATTCATATCTAGAAAAATTTGAAACTTGTGCTCACCTCTCTCCTACTTACAGAATTGCAAATTTTACGTTGTGTTCATTGTAAAATTATTATAAATATAAATCATGTCTGTTGAAATAAATTTATTTTTCAAATTAATTTATAAAAACTAATTTGATGGCAAAAATATAGAAATATAACAACAAGCATTCTATCCTATTAAGGCATCACGACTCGCATTTTGAAGATTACTAAATTTTGACAAATCAATAATCTAAGCAATTGCTTACACAGCAAAGATGGGGTATAATTATGGAAAAGCCGATCCTTTCCGTGTGCAAAAATTTTCTTTTCTCCGATTCAGCTTTTATGGATATAAACATATAAACTGCATTTCTAAAGAAGAAGAAAATAATGACTATTTTAAAAATTGAAAAAGAGAAATAAAAAAAAGTGAAATGAAATTCTACTGACATATTATTTGTACTTATAGTAACTTATATTTATTCAATTTTGAAATATTTTCTTATCCAACTGGTAAAACACAGGCTAAAATTAATTATTATCAAGTCAAAAATGTGCCTTTTAAAACCATTCTAACGCAAAGAAATTAAAAAAATGTTAAGTATTTATTGAAAAAAAAATTTTTCAATCCAATTTTTCTACCAATCAATTTTTGAATATCCAAAAATTTCAATTATTTTTTAAATTAAAAAAAAATTAATTTGTTTGTTTTCTTTATTAAAAGGTTTTACTTAGACTAAAAAAATATAATTTAATGCTGTAAATGTGAATTTTAAGTATCATACGGTATTCAAACAAATTACCAAGTTTTGATATATTAGGTTTATTAGGAATTAAGTATTCTGCCAGATGAGGAAATTCGAATTAAGTAAAATAGATTTAGAGATAAAACTGTGACTTAATAACTTTAAACTGTATACTTTATTTTGCAGGAAATTCCAGTTCCAAAAATGGGTGTGTTTTCTGTTTTTAGTAACCAGGTTTCAATATTTTAGCTATGACTTGAGTAGTTTTTTTTAAATATCTTATATAGTAGAGAACCAATTGTCTGGAATGCTGAGGACCAGCATTATCCCTTATGTCAGAATTTAACATTTTCTGGATTGCTAAAAAAATGTTCTGAACAACTTAACTATATTTCTACTTTAATGTTTAATAAAGAATTAGTTGTATTTTGTTCATTTTAGTATTTTAATTAAAAAATTTTATTTTCATTTAGCTCTTTTATTTTGTTACATTCATTTAGTAAAGTATAAAAAGGCATTTTTCTTATTACTTTCCTACCAACTTCTGTTTGCTGATATTTCCTCGAAAGTTGAAGTGAAAAAAAAATCATTCATTTTGATGCTGATTTTGTTTTTGAAAATAAAAATAATAAACCGTAGAAAAGTTAAAAAAAATAAAATAAAGAAAATTTTTTTTGTCTCAACTGCTCTATTTTTTAATAACGGGAAAACCTGGCAAAATTTCTGGATTCCTTATTTTCTGGATACCGGATAAAAGGTTCTGTGCTGTACTTAGCTATAAATTGTTCTGAATAAAACAGGTCATAACATATTAAAAAAAATTCATAAAATTTCTTAGAAAAAGCTTTTCAAAACTGAAAATTTTGGAGCAAAAAAATTTTCCACAGTAAATGTAGAATTAAATTTTTTTCTTTATACACTTCAAAATATTTTTTTCTTGTCTTTTTTTTTTTTTTTTAGAACTCTAGAAAAAGGTAACATTAAAAACTTGTATAGACCTTCTAATATATATTTAATTTGAATGTGAGATAGTAAACTTATCACCACTTACGTGTCTGTCCAGAACCCAATCAAAAGCAAATTATTTCAAATTTAATCAAAAAACAATATTTTACAGTTCTGTAGTATGTCAAAATATAATTGTAATTAAAGGTTAACAACGTTGTACAAGATGAATTATAATAGAAAATTATCATTATTTTTGGAAAATGTCCTCGAATGAGAATTTTTTCAAGCATTGTTATATTGAAAATTAAAGTTTTAACAGTTATATTAAGTATTATCACAATTTCAATCTTTTTTATGATAATTTGTTTGGTTTTGTAGTTACCAGATAAGTGTTCTGTACTGTATATTCTTGTAATTTTAAAAACCTATTTTTAGATGTCCATTATTGGAAGATGTGAGTATGAGAAAACATGTAGTTTACTTGTTCAGCTCTTTGATCAAAGTGCCCAGTCATATCAAGAGTTAATCAATCTTGTGCCACCATCACAAGTAGAGACTACAGTTCAAGAAGGTAGATTTATTTACTTTTTAAATCTGATTTTGCTCTTCTAATTTTTTCTTAATGAAATAAAGTATAAAAATTGGTGACAATATAATTGGTAACTGTCAGCATTGTTTTACTACTTGGCCATTCTTCCTAACTTGTAGCAAAATCCTGATTTTAGAGTTTTTCTATCTTTTTATAAAAAGAAATTTTTTTGATTTTTCAGTTCTACCAAATATAATTTTCCTTCCTTCGTGTGGTTAGCAATTTTAAATGCTGCCATTAAAAATGGTAACAATATAATTTAATTTTTCAGAGTTCTTAAGAAATATTACTTTAATCATTAAAAAAGTATTAACTATAATAAAGTCTGTTTTAAGATCAAATCATGCAGCTGTGTTATTTGAAGTCAAAATAGTATAATAGAAGAATATATGCATTTAAATTAGACAAAGTAGTAATTTTGACAATACAGACAAAACATTTTATTTAATCAAAACAATGAGTGTATTAATCAAATTAATAATTGTGTTCCATAATAATTTTAAACTGAGATTCCACAACACTTTGTTCTACGCTTTCCCTGTATAACTTTTTATGCTACTTTTTATTTCAAAAAGTGCAGTGCATGGCAGCTGTCAGATTCATTTATCCATAAAATCATCCTTAAGAGTCATTTAAGTTCAGGAATTTATGTTTAAATTGATTGTCTTAAGATTGATTATTTTTTATAATAAATATTTGTTTCATTTATTAGGAATAAACATGTGTAATCTTGAGTAAAATAATACAACATTGCGATTAAACTTGAATAAACTTATCGATCAAAATTAGGCTTAGTATATAGTTAAGGCAACCCACAGAAATAAGTTTCAAGAATTTTTATTAAGTTATGATGGTAATAATATTTGATGTTTATGTTACAAAATTGAAAGTTAACTGAAAGAAGTATGTGATAGAAGAGAAAATCTAAGATGAATGTAAATAAAGAAAAAACTAATGCATTAATAATTAACCAAGTTTTGTATCTAAGCTAGTTCAAATAGAAATATTTAAATATTAAATTTGAGAAAAATATGCTTGGAAAAGATATTTTATAAATGATAATAACAATATGGTAAAACTGAACTCTTTCATCGCAACAGGTGAGATAACTTGACTTCCAGGAATATTCTGTGTCCTCTATTGTTGTATTAGAGAATCTGGTTATCGATTGCAATTGCTAATTATTTTTTAAAGTAAAATATACAAGTTTTAAAGGAATTTGCTTTATGTTTTAATTTTAGTGCTGCAGGAGAACTATAAGTGCAGAGGGTGGGATGAAGGCCACAATGAAAGTGTTGAAACAGTTCTTTAAAAAAGTTAATACAGTGTAACGTCCCATATCTGGACGTCCCTTTTCCGGAAGAGTCGATTTCCCGGACACTTTTTAACAATCAAAATAATCAAACATTTCTTCACCTTCCCATCTCTTAAGAGAAAAAAAAAGAGAGATCTTTTGACAGGTTTTTCCTTTCTTAGCTTCTAGTGAATTATGCATTGAACCCATAAATCAACAGAAAGGGGAACAGAAGATCTACCAAGACCATATCATTAGTGAAGCTCCTCCTTTGGAATGCAGGAAAGGGGGCGATTTGTTTTCAAAGGAGCACAACTGAGTCCCCTCCACCTCTTCTATCCTATGCAGCTGGCTAGTAAAAGAGGCATTTCCTGGAACCTTTTTATTAGAGTGTTAGGGGAAGAAGAAATACTGTGAAAAAGTGTAAATACAACAAATGTTAAAGTGGAGGGGGAATCCCCTTTAGTCACAAAAGAAAAAATAAAGAGAACCCAATCAGCATGCCACGCCTTTATGTTTGATTGATAGCCACTGATGGGAGAGAAAATAAGAATTTGTCACTGCCTTTAGTCACAAAAGGAAAAAATAAAGAGAACCCAATCAGCATGCCACGCCTTTATGCTTGATTGATAGCCACTGATGGGAGAGAAAATAAGAATTTGTCACTGCCCCGCCCTCAACTTGAATGAGAAATAAGGAGGAAATGAATTTTCTTCTCCACCTACCCACCTTAGTGAGTGACTGACGGGAATTTCCCCTTCTTGCTTGAATCGTTCTAGTTCGAAATGGTGAAGAGAACAATTAATATTTTTCGTTTTCTATATTTATTTTTATAATAGCAATAATTATTTATTTTCTAATATTTTGTTTTTGATTGATTAGATATCATTCTAATACTAAAACATTATTGCCCGAAAAATAATGTTTAATTTTTTGATTCTTAGATTCAGATCATTTTAAGTTTTGCTTACCTTGGGGGTCTATTATACGTAAAAATCGAATATCCGGACTTTGGGAAGTCCTGCCGATTCCGGATACGCGACTTTCCACTGTAGTAAAAACATAAAATTATTTTTAGTCAGTCTATTAAAATACTGAATGAAAAATCTATGAATTATTGAAAAAAAAAATGGTCATAAAGAAATATAACTGTTGTGCTAAATTAGGATTTAAATTTTAGTAGTATGTGAAAGGAATATTATTTTTCATTATTATTTTTTTTAAAAATAGGAAGAATATCAGTTATTAATTTTTTAAAAATATTTTGTGGTTACCAATGCATTAAAATTCATAATTGATTCCTAACACTAATTTTAGTTTTGGACTCTTGAGAGAATTACAAAATGTATGATTAATATTAATAGCTGCAAACTTTTGACTTTTACTTTTCTGCATTGCAAAAGAATTATATTTTGATTATGCTCATTATTGAGAGTCAAAAATCAGAATTGTCTAAAAATTATATAAATTTTGAGAAAGTATGTTTATGTGTCTGATTTTTAAAATTTTTTAACCTCTCTTCTATTTGCATATTTTGGATAAGATTCTCAAAAAGGTTCCGTTAAGTTATTGAGGTTTTGACTTTTTCTTATTCTTGCTAGCCATTGTTTTATTTATTTAGGAGTTCTTTCATTTGTAGTCATTTGTAGTTTTTTGTTTTTTTCTTCAAAACTGTGATTATTAATGTTTTCCTTTCACCTTGGATTTGAATGTATGATGACTAAGGATTTTTATATCATTTCTAATAAATTTTTGAAAATTAATACCGTCAAATGGGGTGATTTTTTGCAGGAATTTTCAGTTTTCCAACTTTGACCTAATAAACAGATAGTTAAATGAAGCTGAAATGTACAGCATCTAATCTAAAATTTGTTCTGTAAAGTAATTGCAGATAGTTAAGAGCTGATTTGAAATGTTTATCATTTGTAAGCAATCAATTAGTAGAATGCACATAGTCACTGGGTGACTGATGGGGTGACTTTGTGCAATGCAATAAAATAATGACTTAGTTCAGTTATTTTCATTCACTTTGACTTAAAATCGTTTAATAAACAATATTTAACAGTGTTAACGTACAATAAAAGTATATTACATATAAATATGTACTATGTATTAACAAATCTACTTAAGATAAAAATAAAAACTTTAATTTTTAGATTTTTTAACAGTTTTAGATTTTTTGTTATTAAGCTAGATAGCTTTTTTTTTATGATTTTCAGGTATAATCAAACATTTGATATGAATTGACATGAATGAACAGTTGAATGAATTCCCTCATTTAACGCCCCCAAATAATTATACTTTCTATTTAGGACAGTTGACATGGCTTGTATATATCATTGCAGCAGCTATTGGTGGAAGAGTTTCTTTTAGCACAGCAGATGAATATGATGCAATGGATGGAGAGCTCATTTGCCGGTAGTTGTTTGAATAAAATATTTCTTTTTAAGACTAATATTTTAGTTCATGAAGTTTCTCAAAGTTTTTTTTTTCTTAACAGAGTCTTGCAGCTGATGAATCTTACTGATAACAGAATATCACAAGGGGGTTGTGAAAAATTAGAACTAGCCACAATTTATTTCTTTCAGCAGTTTCGTAAAATTTATGTTGGTGATCAAGTTCAACGAACGTCAAAGGTTTATAAACGCTTATCTGAAGTTCTAGGTGTTTCTGATGAATCAATGGTTTTAAGTGTTTTTGTGAGAAAAATGTAAGTATAGAAAATGTTTATATATATGGGTTTGTGTGCATATATATATATATATATGCAGTTTGCACTCCTTAGTTAGTCTTTCCATTACTCTGACCCGTCCATTATAACGATTAATCCAGTCCAGTTTGCTGTTCCATGGACGTCATGTTATTTTACCACACACATTAGAATGTTCAAATTAAGCATGTTATTCCGATATAGCAACAAAAATCTTGTTCCATTTTTTAATTCCTTGAAAATCATTTCAAAAACAAGTGTTATACATTTTCACGTTTTGAAGTTAAACATTTTTCAATTGATAGTTAGGCAATGGATAACGAAAACTTGGAGAAAGTTACTCAACCATATCTTTTGATGTTTACACTCCATGTTGTGACTTTCTTACATAAGTAAAGGATGTGTTGAGTGATATCATTTTTGCTAATGAAAAGGGAGGGATTTCAAAATAGCCAAAAATATGCTTTTGTAATATTTTAATGGTTCTTATAGAAAGAAAAATAAAATATTTTACCTTAAGTACATAAATTGCTGTGATGTTTTTATGAGTTAGTTATTACACAGGTTCTTTATTATGCTTTTAATTTAGACAAGGGAAAAGATTAAATTTATAAAAAATGAAGGTAAGAAAAGGGATTTTATAATAATATTACATATTTTGTTAAGAAAACACTCTCTTACTTGTCATTCAATTTCTTTTAATTAGTCATTCAATTTCTTAAGATCACCTTACTTTTAAATGCTGATAATGAGAGCTGTATTAAATTCACAGTTATGGTCGCTCCTGTGTCGCTATTAGCAGTCAAGTGGTCAACATTGTGGGTGACAGAGACTGAGTAGAAACAGTGCAAGGAGGTGGATAATGTCCCAGTCACAATAGCAACTCAACAGATCAATGGGGACCATCCATTGAAGTACACATGTTCAAATCAGTGGTAGCTAACAGCGGTAGTTAGGCCACAAGCTAAACTGATCTTAATAGTATTATAGAATACATACTGTTCTATTGCCTGATAAACCAAGAAAGTTTAAAAGTAATGTTTTCAGTATTCTTTATTTTTAAAACTACTTGTATAACTGCACTAAATGATTCACAGAATTTTTCATATGATAAAAATTTAGAATTGCCAGCACGAAATCACCCCTTATTGCACCAACATAAGGTGCACATAAACATCAATAAGTCATCCCTATATATGTGACCACTCATGATTCCACATGGAAAGACATGCAGACATGTGTGTCCATCCAATGAGATATCACCCCATACACAGTCACTGCCCATTTGGTATGCATCTCTTTCACTGATGTTTTATGGATAATCTTGGGTTCCAGGCTTTCTCCAAATCAAATATCGCTTTGGAGGCTAAACCTGAACCCATCTTTGAAAAGAACAGCCCTCCATTCGTCAGCCGTCTATGGTGTGATCAGAGTGACTGATTGCCTAGCGAACAAACCACGTTAATGAAGCCTTCCGCGAACAGTAGATGTTGACGTTGCTCTTTTGGTGGCTGCACTAAGAGAGGATCTGGGCTGACTCATGCACATAAAGATAAATATCTGTCATCACTATTCGTTGTGGCATTGGCTGAATCTTCTGAACACCCAAATCTTTTTATTTTACTTTTTACCTTACACATAGGCTAAGAAATAAGTTTATGTTAAATTATTGCTTACTTTTAAAATAATTTTATTCTTTTTTAATGCAACTTTAGACTTACAAATTTGAAATTTTGGAGTAGAAGTGATCAGATAATCAATCGCACATTACAGTTACTTAGTGATCTCTCTGTTGGTTATACTAGTGTCCGAAAATTAGTAAAGCTGGAGGAAGTACAGTTTATGTTAAATAATCATACTGTAAGTATTTAAATTTATTTAATTTTAATGAAAATTAATTTGTTAAAATTTACAAATTTATGCTTCTTTTAGAGTGAGCATTTTCCTTTCTTGGGATGTGGAATGCAAATATGTGATATGCGATGTAGGACAGTTTTTTACACTGCTTTAGGAAGGCTCTTGTTGATTAACCTTGGTGAAGATGAAGATAAATTTGAACAGTTTATGATGCCTTTAACTTGTAAGAAATACATACTTATTTCATTGTCACACATGTATATTTGTATAATGTAAAATTATCTATTGTAGAAGAAATGTATGTTTTACGTATGAAATGTATGTAAATACGATTTTAGATTATTCTTTATTAAATTGATAGAAATTTCCCCCCATAAAATTGCTGATAAATAATTTCCCAAATAATAGTTTGCCGAATATTTGGCTAACCGAATATTCGGCAAAAGGGCTGAATACCAAATAGTGGGCAAATATTCGTTACATCCCTAGTTAAAACTGTCAATTGTCATAAACTTGCCAAACCTGCGAATTATGATATTTTTTAAGGTGCTTAAAAATATTTTTTGAGTGTTTGAAAAGTGCTTAAAAGGTGCTTATTTTTTGTTCAAAAATTTGGCTATTTGTATTTACTAATACATTTTATGTCTTCATTTATTTTACTATGTATTAAATATTTAAATGCACATTAACACTTAGATTTTGTATTCTTTGCCTAAATAAGAATTTTGCTACAGTTAGAAATTATTTTTCTTTTTAAATTTAAAAATTTTAATTCCTGTTTCTGTAATATAGAATTAACTAAGTATTGTTATTGTTAATTTCTCTCCTTAGTTTTGTAAACTATTTGTCAATAGCTGTAATGAAGAATTCTAAAATAGTAAAATTAATACATAATACATCTTTAATTAAACAATTTAATTAAAATAGTTGAAAAGTCTCAGGTTAAGCATTCGGTATTGTGGTGACAATTTGGGTAATGTATAGTGGAATAATTGACTTATTAAATTTTTGTTGTGAATTTATCAAAGAAATGGTATCAAGTTAAACATGGCTATAGTTAAGTATTAATACATTCAACAACTATAGCCTATCCCTAATCATCACTAACACATGCAAATTCTGCAAGATTAAAAATGAGTCCAGAAATAAGGATCAAAAGGGAAGAAATTTAACTTATGCAATTTTAATGTTGATGTACTTAACTATCATGATACACTCATTACAATAAATTGAACATGTAACATAACAAGTTAAACAAAAATATATTAGTATGTAATGAGCAAATTTAGAGTGTTCGCTAAGAGAATAAAAGAATGCACTGCTATCTAATTTTCTCTTAAATTTTAAGTTTAAAACTCTGTCTTTCACTCCTTTTAAATTTTCACTTTTTTCTGCAAAAAAAGCAAAAAATTTGGTCATTGATGTTTTGAATTTTTATGAACAAACTTTTTATTGACAAATTACAGGGTATCCACGCACCTGGAAAATCATGGAAAGTCATGAATTTCAGTATTGAACAAAATTTGTTATGAAATGTCATGATTTTTGCTATTTTTTAAAAAGAATCATGGAAAGTCAAGGATTTTGGTCTCCCAGTGTTGGAAGTGCTGCCCCAATTGCGCCCGAACCGCGCCAATTGTAGAAACCTGCTCCAACATGCTCCAAATTGATGTAGTAGGCTTAAATTGTGCCAATCTGCACCAAAAGGGATATTTTCCACTGGGTATCGCCAAGTCACAATTTTGCAGCAACCCAGCTACTGCCATGTGGGGGTTGCTCTGGATTCAGTGGGAAGGATTCTTGCACTCTCATGTGCAACTCTGCTTCTTTTTGCAAGATATTGTCAATTTCAGGTTTCATTTTAAATGGAACCGAAACTTCCGTCGAATTTTCGGGGACCAACTAAACATTGCCAAATTTTAATAGCAAAAGAAAATTTTATTTTTCTTGTTAATTTCATCGTTATTGAAGTGCCATCGTCTTCGTCAATGGCAAGCTAATGGCCTTCTTGCTCTATTCTATTTATAGAATAGTACCCATGATCTTGGAATTAACTTGGGACCATTCACTAAGTACATATTTTTATGTTGATCCTATTATCACTAAGTACATATTTTTATGTTGATCCTATTATCACTAAGTACATATTTTTATGTTGATCCTATTAGCACTAAGTACATATTTTTATGTTATGTAAAAGAAAAATTTGTTTATGCAGAGATCTTCAAAAAAGTGTAAAAAATGAACAAAATTAAAAACTTGTGTTATTAAATTCTTGTTTTAATTCTTTTTATTAAATATGCTCCAAATCTTTGTTTCGCTGCTCCAAAACTGCTTTTTTGTTGCTTCAAAACCATGTTTTGCCACTTGCCCCTCTTCCGGAAAATCAAATTTTTAAATTTCCCTCCCCCCCCCCCTCCCCCGATTTCATCCTGTTCCAAACATCTGAATTCCTAATAAAATCACCACTCAGGCATAATTTATTAGAATATAAAATTATTTTATCATGTTCTTTAAAAATTATGGTGTTCTTTCAAAAATGAAGAAAAAAAACATCTTTTCTAGAGGGAATTATCTTTTAAACTCTTCTGTGATTTAAGAATTTTTATTATTTTTTTTAATTTTATCAATTTAAAATTCTAGATGAAGCAAACCAGTCATTGTCAATTTTTTTTAGTTCCGAAATGAGAACAGAAAAATCGGGAGAATTTCTTTCCTTTCAGATGAACAAGAAAAGTATCTTTAGAAAATAATTCGACAGAAAAAAAATAATTTGCTTTTGTATTTTTTTCAACTATTTTATTGTTTCAACTCTTTCTTTACTCTGTTTTTTAAATTTGAAATCTATAAATATGAAGATGCAGAGTATAACAGTGTTGGTTATACCTATCATTTCAATTAAAGTTATTATAATGCTTTTTTTAATTTATTGTTGCGTTTTTGTCGGAGAAAATATTAACTTCGTTAAGTCATGAAAAAATTCTTGGAATTATTCATGGAAAGTCATGAATTTAAAAATCTAAAATGTAGGTGATACCCTGAAATTAAGAAATAAAATTTAGTTAGAATAAAGAAAAAAATCCTTAGATATTATTTATCAAATGTAAATGTTAAACAAAATTGATTGAAAGTTGCCCGTTTTTACATTTGATTTATTTCTTAACTTTTCTAATCTTTTGGATTTTTAGCTACTTTTGAAACGGTTGGAAATGCTTTAACGGCTGCAGAAAATGGTGGCGCATTCAACGAAACGGAAACTAAAGTATGTATTTCTCTTCTTTATCAGGTGGTCTCATGAATTGTTTGCTTATTATTTTTTCATATATACTTTAGAAACAACTGATTGGACTGGCTAGGGATCTGAGAGGTCTGGCGTTTGCTTTTAACTCAAAAATAAGTTATATGATGTTATTTGAATGGATGTATCCTTTCCTGATTCGTATATTTGTATGAAATTTGTTTTAAAGCAACATAAAACATCTTTTTAAATGAATTATTTACAGTGTAACGTCCCATATCCCGATGTCCCTTTTCCGGATGGGTCGATTTCCTGGACACTTTTTAACAATCAAAATAAACATCACTTAATCTTCCCCTCTCTTAAAAAAGGTCATTTGACACGTTTTTTCCTTTTCTAGCTTATAGTGATTTATGCATAGAATCCATTAATCACCAGAAAGGGAAAAAAAGATCTATCAAGACCGTTGAGTGACCATTAATAATGCTCCTCCTCAGGAATGCAAGAAAAGAGGGAGAGTTGTTTTCAAAAGAGCGCAACTGAGTCCCCTCTCCCCTTCTTTCCTATGCATCTGGCTAGTAAAAGAGGCATTTCCGGGAACCTTTTTATTAGAGTGTTAGAGAAAGAAAAAATACTGTGGAAAAGGGTAAACACGGCGAATGTTAACGTGGAGGGGGAGTCAAAATGAAAAATTTTAATAGGTCTAAAAAGATACACGTCCTTGAGAAAATTTCGTTCTTACCCAGACCATGTGATATTTAGGAGGTGGGGGAAAAAAGGGGGTAATATTCTTTCTTTAGCATTGAAATGGAAAAGATTTCAAGACAACCTCCTTAACTTTGTTTTAACAACCACCGACCAGATTCTTTCAGTAACACAAGAAAAAATAAAGAGAACCTGATCAGCATGCCGTACTTTTACGCTTGATTAATAGCCAGTGATCAGAGAGCAAATAAGAATTTGTCACTTCCCCGCCCTTAACTTGAACGATCTCCGCTTTACGCATACATGTAAGGAGAAAATGACTTTCTCCCCTCCACCTACCCACCTAAATGAATGACTGGAATTTCTGCTTCTTGCTTGAATCGTTCTAGTTCCAAATGGCAAAGAGAGCAATTAATATTTTCAAATTGTTTTAATTTTTTATATTTTAAGCAGTAATTTTTTTTCCTAATATTTTGTTTTTGATTGATTAGATATCATTCTAATACTAAAACAATATTTCCCAAAAAATAATGTTTATTTATTTTTTGCTTCTTTAGATCGTTTATTAGATCTTTTTAAGCTTTGTTTACCTTGGGGTCTATTATACAGAAAAAATTTTATGCGTACTTACGGATACACGACTTTCCACTGTATATCAAAGAAGGACTCTAAACGATTAAGAAAATGACAAACTATTAAGGTTTGAAAGAAAACAATCATAATCATTAATTTATAATTGGGTGTGTATAATTAATTATTGTATTAAATGTATTGTCTATTATCATTCATTGTGATAAAACTGTAGCTTTGAGGGCAAAAAACTATTTACTTTATGTTGAATTGAGTGGCTTTATGTTGATTGTGTATACACAAATGTTCATTTCTGCAAAATCTTGTTAATTTATACAGTAGAGAACCTATTATCCAGGATGCTCGGGACCATCGCTATCCTGGATGTCTGAATTTCCCGGTTTTCTGGATCGACCAAAAATTGTGGTTAATCGATGTGTTATCGAACCCGAATTACAAGGAAAAAGTGTAACACATTTTAGAGTAAGAGGAAAAAGAAAAGCTTTCTTAAATTTAAAAAAAAAAAAAAATTTTAGAAAAATAACATTTAAAAGAGTAAAAAAATTTGCAAGTTTAGACAAGAAAAACAAGTTTAAAAAATACAAAATTCTCATATTTATTTTTTGAAAATAATTACAATTCCTAAATTAACTAATATAAACAAAACCAATGATTAAATAATGTAATATATTTCATACCTAATTATACGGGGGAGGGGGGACGATAAAATAAAAGTAAAACTTATTAATCTAAATAAAAACAACACTTGAAAATTATCGAACCGAAGCGATAGTTAAAAAAGGCACTAGCATAAATATTAAAACCCGGAACAAGGCAAGATCAACAGAATTAAAAAAAAAACTAATGAATAAAAAGAATTAATTTATTGAATGTGAAATTTATCGTGAAAAGAAAAAAAAAAATCAAATGTAGTGGAATCAGAAAGACAAAACTGCAATCTGCTTCATAAAATAATCTTATGTTTAAATTAATAAACAATTCTCCTTTTATTTTTTTATAAAGCATGATTTTCAATTAAAGCAGCTGTGATTCCACATCAAGAAAAACTTGCAAATGATACCGCTCTTCCAAAGAATCAAAATTTGTTCAAAAGAAAAAGATTTTATTTTTATTAATCGATGTCAAATAGATAAATATATTTTCTCTTTCATCTTCTGCTCACTGATATGCATGTGCAATGCGTTTTCCCCACCCCCTAGTAAATCAAACAGAAAATGAAATCAGCATGCCACTCTGAGTTTGATTGACGGCCTAAAGGAGAAAATAAAACATAAAACATTCGTCCTTTCCCTGCCTCCTCTTGATCTAAAGATCTTCAAGGTCATGGAAGAAATGACGCTTCTCTGGGTGAAGAGGAGAAAACTTTTCCCCTTCCTCACATTTTCTACTCAACTTCAAAGATGAGTCCAATTTCCGCTTTTTTTTTTCTAGTTCTAGTTTAAACTGGCGGGAAAACTGAGCAAAAATTTCCCTGGTTTTCTGGTTTCCCCGTTAACTGGATACTGGATAAATAGTTCTCTACTGTATTTACTTTTAAGGACTGCTCTTAACAATTGGATACAAAAATTCGATAATTTCCTAACAATAAATTGCCAAATTGAACAGCTTCATGCATAAATACAGGATTATTCTGAATACCACATTCCTTCCTGATGATTATCTACAGATTGTCAATTTGTACACATGTCCATGAAAAGCACATTGTTTGACTAATCTTATAATCATTTAAGATGCTCTTGTGTGCTCCTTCTACAAGCAGCATAGCCTGTAAACAAAACTTTACCCATAGGTCTATGTGTGAGTAAGCATATAAACCCACATGGTGGACTCTTTTGTGCAGTTTGAGTTTTAAATCTGGTATTAGTAATTGTCTGAAAGTGCTGTGCAGCTTCTTTTCGCTGTTAGTGTTTGGCACTGATGTGTTGTTGCTGGCTCTCCTGATTGTTGGTAAGCATTTTCAATTACCAAAACAGTTCATATTCTGGAAATTTCAAGCTCTTCTGATAGAACCAATTTAACTTGACCTTCATCTAAATGATATGAAGCTCTATGGTGTGCCAATTCAGAAGTCATACTGATAAGACATCATATTCACTTTTCAGACATAACATATGATTTTCTATGCCTCAGACAAAATTTGATTGCCCAGCTTTGTAAGCATAAATTTCCTTTTAACTATTCCATTTAATTTATTTAAAGAGAAAATTTACCTATGTTATTATTGTTTCATACCAAACTATCAACATTTTTTAAATGTTTTTGAATAATGTGAGGATTAACCAGGTTAAAAATAGCTCGTAAATTTTGGATTAATTTCCATTTTGCATTCAGTAATTTTAGAAAGAAAAAAGTAAAAATATACATATTTTTAAAAATAATTAAATATTTTTTTTTTCACTTTTCGGGAGAAAGTTGCTGGGCTGTTTATATATATTTATATTATATATATATATTTATATATATATATATATATATGTATTATATATATATATATATATATATATTTATATATATATATATTTATATATATATTTATATATATATCAGTGAAAAAGGTAATCAGATTAAATTTTACTATGAACTAGGAAACAATTGATGATTATTGAATTTACAAAATGTATGTTTCATGGTTTCAAACCTTTCATGCTTTAATTCCTAAGCACAAAAAAGTTATTTGAATATGTTTGGAAATGCAATGAAATTAAGATTTAAATAAAAATATCAAATTATCAGAAGATATGTATTATTTTAGGTTATAACCTTTGAAAAAAGAACAGAAAAATATTTAAATAACAATTAGGTAGGATAGACATTTTTCGTTGCTTTTAACTACTGCTGGATAGATGGTTCATCTATCAATTTTAAGTCTGATAATTTTACATATTTTTATTTTAAAATAGTGTATATTCTTATATTTTCAATAAATAACAGATTTGGTTTGTATATCCTCTGTTATCAATAATAAAAATAACTGTTATTGCCACTTAAATATATAACTATTTAAAATTGAAATAAATAATATGGGAAAGATTTTTTTATTTCTTTTTAATTTCCGATGGCTAGGAAAAAGTTTATATGAAGATGCTGATTTCGTTTTCTGTTTGATTTACGAGGGGGTGGGGAAAAGATATATAATAAAATGAACAGAAAAATACAGTTGTTTGCAAAAGAGTTTGCTTGCATCTTGATATCTCAACACTTCTGTAAGTTTCCAAAGAACCCCACATCAGAGTTGATGGTCCTTTTCTCTTGCTTCTTCAGAATCACATAGTTGACAATTTAGCTAGGTTGTTACAGCTATACAGTAAAGATGGACGTCAAGGCAACTGTGTCTCGTGAACAGGCAAAGGACTACAGCTGTATCGCATTTTGGATTATCAGGTATAAGTGAATGACGTTACCTCTTGCTACTTTTTAGGGCTTTAGAAGCTGAGGTCATGCAATAGTTTGATCTTCCTGCAATAAATTGCTGAAAATCGCATCATTCAAATATTGATAAGTACACATGTAATTTTAAGACTCAAATTATTTAATTAATGTCCTTTGTAGAGTAATCCATTAGAAGCATAAAAGTTTTCATAATTTTTAAAACTTACTGCAAATTATTTTGCTTTTCATTGGATAATTGACCCATTAATGAGGACAACATTTGTTTCCTTTTTGTGAAATCAGTCAATCAATTTCAATTCATAGAAATTCAATATATCTCAGTATTATTGACGTAGACAATGATGAACTTGCTGACCTAAATGAATATAAGATAATTTTATAAACATCTGATAATATTCTTATAATATCTTATATAATTTTCATTTAAATTAAAAATGTTGCAACTATGATCTGAAGAATTTATTTTTGACAAAAGATTTGTAAAATGAAAAGAATGAGTCAGAGTTCAAAAACGTTCCAGCTCTCTAAAAAAATTGAAATAAATAAATGTACATTGTGCTTGCACGCACCTGTCCCACTACAAAAATACCTCCTTTGAAAAATATGAAAATAAATATTAAAAAGTGTTTAAAAAAAGGCCTAAATACTTTTAAATATAGATGAAACCGACTGATGATTATGAAATCCAACACCTATTTTTATTATAGAGATTTTTTTGATATGTCAATGAACATGCCCAGTATATATGAGCTTATAGGAATTATCTTGACTCGTTTTTGAAATTTTTCGCTGTATTTATTACTATCGATTGTGTTTGGTTGATATTTTGTTTTATTTTTAAATATGTAGAGTGATAAATCTTATTACAATTATTTTATTATTATTATTAGTTTTAATTTTATGTTAATTATTTAATGTTGATGTTTGTATAATCATTTTGATATTTTTTTAAAATTCATTTTACAAGTTCAGTAGTAATTATCTTCAACTTTTTAAGTCCTTAATCATTTTTAGATACCCAACATACACTCCAATATTACATAGAGCAATTGAAATGTGGTATCATGATCCAGCTGTTACCACACCAACTTTAAAACTTTTTGCTGAATTAGTTGTAAATCGATCTCAGCGATTACAATTTGATGTATCATCTCCTAATGGTGTTCTTTTGTTTCGTGAAGCAAGTAAAGTTATAGTTAATTATGGTAAGTTTTATATTAACTATTCATGTGCATGTATAATATTGTAATTCTGTTATAATTTATAAGTTGCAATAGTTCATTTCTTTAATGGAAATATAGAGAATACAAATGCCTGTTGAAAAATGGAAATTCTTTTCCAATATCATCAATTTACAAATTATTTTTCTTATCAGTTATTTCTATTTTATGTGTGTATTGAAGCCCAGCTACAACCTTCTCTGTTTCTCATACTTTTTCACAGTTCTAAACATCAGTTAAGCTGTCATCATCTAAAAATTTGAAGTAATAAAGTTACCTTGCTCTCAATTTTCAGATTGCAGTAAATCTCTTTAATGATTATTATTATTTAGTTTTAATAAGTTGTGAAAATAGTTTTTAAATTTGAGGATTATTTTTTAATGTATAGTTTCAATGGACTTCAAAACTAAGTCGTTTTGGAATGCTTATATCATCTTTGTATTCTATTTAAGAATGATTAAACCTAATTTTTAAAAAATTGCAAACATACAACAGTTCAAATTTGAGGACCATCCACTAATTACTCATCATTCAGACTTGTAATCTTTTTTGTCTTTTGGTCATCTTATGAAAAAGAAAAGCCATCATATTTGTTTTTTTTTTTTTTTTTTTTTTGGACTATGATGTACTTGTAACATTTATATGTACAGAGGTTGAACAAAATAATGGAAACACTTCTATAATAACAAATTTTTGATCTTTCTCAAAAAATACTTAGGGAATCATTTTATAAATTTAGAAACCTTTAGTACAGGGGTGGCGAACCTTTATACACCAACGTGCCATTTTTTCTAAAAAATTGCTTAATGAGGTCATAGACGTGCCGTTAAATAATTTTGATTTCGTGATTAATGGGAAAATAATAATACTAAATACTATCAACTCAAAACTCTTTATTCACATTGAGAAAAAAAATACATTTTGCAATGTCTCAGTTATAAGCGTAATTCGATTAAAAGTAACATCAGTGTGACTTCTGTTGTTGCAGATTAGATGACAAATAACTTATATTAGGTTGTAAGATGTTAGTTTAGCAGGACTGATAAATGTCTTTTTTGCTAGTTTTTTATTGTTAGCTTGTTTTTTATGGTTATTAATTGTTTTTTAGCATTAATTGTTAATTTATTATTAACAATTGTTTATTATTTTGTTTGTTTTTGTTAATTTTAATTTAATTGTTACATATGCTTCATAGTGTAATAATATTTGTGTAATAACAATTCATAGTGCAATAATAATTGTGATCGGTGGCGTGCCCAAAATATTGCGTCGCGTACCATAAATGGCACGCGTGCCATTGGTTCGCCATCCCTGCTTTAGTAACCATAAATGGCACGCGTGCCATTGGTTCGCCATCCCTGCTTTAGTATATGCAATTTCTCATACTTATCAATGAAGTTTAAAGCTTTTAGGGGTTTGAGGGACTGGCAATAAATGACAAACTGAAAATAGTTTTTTTAAACACCCTAAGGCAAAAATTTTAACAATAATTTTTTAACTTGTAACAATTATTTTTGTCATTATACCGTAATAATATCAAAAAATTTCATAATCCTGGCTTCATAATTTATGGAAATATGAACATTTTTATAAACTAATTTTTTTGTCTTATGTTTTTTTTGCTATAGCTTTAAAAATATTCAATAAAATGTAACTAAATTTTTAGAACATTCTAAAATTAATTACAAAATTATTGCTTTAAAATTTGAGAAACATTTGTTTAAAACTGTGCAAGATAAAAGTAATACTAATGCATTTCACAGTTTTCAAATGTTTTTAAATTTTAAAGCAAAAATTTTTATTTAATTAATTGTGCTTTTGCTAAAGTTATAGCAAAAAATCGTAAAACAAAAAATAATTTTTAAATTAAAAATGTCCATATCTCCAGAAATATTTAAGCTAGGCTGACGAATTTTTGTGCAATTATTGCATATAATAACCAAAGTAGTTGTTGCAAGTTACAAATTTGTTACATTTTTTTGGCATAGGATGTTCAAAAACACTATTTTCCGTTTAATTTATTGTTGGTCCCTCAAATCTCTAAAAGCTTTAAGCTTCATTGACATGTATGAGAAATGGCAGTATCTGAAGTTATAAAATAATTCTTTAAGTATTTTCCAGAGAAATATGAAAATATTTATTAGTATAGAAGTGTTTCCATTATTATGTGCATTCCCCGTACATTCTAGTAAATGAACTATTATATTATTGATGATATTAAATGTGTTAGTTTTTAAATATGTAAACTAAAGTGGGAGTACTGTTTTATATTATTTTGTTCATAAATGGCAGCCCAAATGTTAGTGTAGATAGCAGTAGTGTCGTAATAAAAAACTTTTTTCTGTAAATTAAATACCAGTCCAGTTTCAGCCTCCACCTAATGTTGTTTTATTTTTTATGACCTGCATGCTTGATTATTGGGTTAAATGCTCAGGCTATTGGCCCAGAATGGTCCAAGAAATTGATTGATATCATTTATTAAGTTTAATATATTTATTTTTAAATTCTTTGCTGAATTTTAGAATTAAAGAGAGATAAATTATGGTAGCATGTGTTAACACATGGTTAGGCCTAAATGCTAAACACTTATACTTCTGCTTATTTACTCATGTGAGTGTGTTGCATCATTTTTGGTTTGTTTCTAAATATGAGCTTGCATAAAGAGAAATATGATTGTTATTTCCAGAAATTCTTTTTGGATTACCATTCTTTCATTAAAAGCTCCTGAAAAAGATAAAATTGTGCATTTTGTAGTGCATGCATAATATTATTATTGAACATGGTCGAGAAAATGTTTTAAAAGATGTAAACCAAGATAAGCATAAAGAAAATTATTGGAAATAATGAAAAGCTGAATTTTTCAGTAGACCAAAAACACTCAAATCAGAGTGCTATTTCACCAGCATTAAAGTGTTTCTCCTGGAATATGGTAATTATCTCTGAGTGCTTCTGACCACACTGCCTATTTATTTAAAATTTATTTAAAAAGAATGCTCCTTGATAGTGCATTTGTGTATAAATACTCTTGTTTTAGGACAAAAACTGCAGCTATATTTATCCTAATTTTTCTGTATAGTATGATTAATTTTCTTATGTTTTTTTATTAGGTACAAGACTTTTGACCATGACCACTATACCAAAGGATCAAACATACAAAATGAAATATCCTTTTTTGTGTTTTGAATTTTTTATTTTTCAATTTTGATCTTTTGAATTTTTTTTCTCACTCACATGCAATAAAGTGTGAAAAGTCACTAGATTTATTCAATTATATTTATAAGAAGTACTACATATAAATCCTGTTACGATTCGCTTTTCAAATACATAATTAAAGTTTGAAATCAAATAAAAGTTATTCGTAGTTAAAAGAGTTGTAACATCTTTAAAATTGCAAAAGAGTAGGCACGACATTGGTCACCAAATCAATTCTTATCAAGTATCACCTGAGTGAAAATACACTTGAAATATAATAATATTTAAAATATAAAATCTATACCTTGAAATCAGTTATTAGTTACAAATCTTTTTTTATATGCACTTATTATTAAAAGAAAGAATTAAGAATGATATTTACTTACAGGAGAAACATATAACCAATCAGAATCATAATATGAGAATGTGTATGCAATAAAAATTAAACTAATCTGAAAATGAAAATAAATCACCAACTTATTATTTATTTTTCAAATATACTACAGAACCATTTATCTGGTATCCAGTAAGAAAACCGGGAAAAGTTTTGCTCGATTTCCCCCGTCATTTTGAACTAGAACGCTAGAGGTAAAAAGCGGAAATTTGACTCATCCTTGAAGTTGAGTAGAGGAGAATGTGGCATGGGGGTTATTTTTCTCCCTGTCTGTTGAGAAAAAGCTTCAATATTTCTCCTGTGACCTTGAAGATCTTTAGATCAAGAAGAGTTGGGAAAGGGACAATATTTTCTCCTGTGTGTCGGAAAAAAATTTTGTTTTTCTGATAAGCTGCTGTCAATCAATCATAAAGGAGTGGCATGCTGACTTTGTTTTCTCTTTGATTTATGAAGAGGAGGGGGTAATGCATTGCAGGTGCGTATCAGTGAACAGAAGAAAGGGAAATAAAAAGAAAATATATCCCTTTACTAAAAAAATGCGACTATTTTTTACTCCATTATAAAGTAGGAATATAGTTAAACTGAATTTGATCATTTAAAAAAATAATCAGAAGAATTTTGTAAATTATAATTTAATAAGTTATAAACATAATTGACTGGGCTAGTGGGGGGGAATACAAAAACCATTAAGCTTAGTCTGGACTACTATTATTAAAATTCATAATTCATCCAAATAAATATGAATAAATTTTTATTATTGATACAATAAATGATTACAAAGAGACTTATAAGACATTTGTTAAAATCCAAATTTGAGTAGTTTATTTTAATTAATGTATTATTTAAAAAAGAGGATTTAATAAAAAGAAATTGGTAACATTCAGCTAAAAACGTGGCTAAGTTTTGTCACTCCTTAGAATAACATGATGTTGTAAAAATAAAAATGAAATAAAATAATAAATAAGTATGAATCTTTTTCTAACTTCAGATTTTGTTAAATATAGAATCTGAAGTGAAAAATCAGAAATTGAACAATATGGTCTAAAAGTAAAACAACAGATTCGTAAGTCCCAAGAATTGTCAGGGAAAGCCCAATTTTACCTCAAAATCTGAAATTGTCAGAGAATTCGACATTCGATCGAATTGTTAGATTTCACTTTTCCGTTTTTCGTAATATTGTAATTTGAGCAATAGGGGATTGAAAAAAATCCAATTTTTTTCCAAACCTGCCATTATTATGTGCATGTTCAAGATTCTTCTATTATTCTTAATCGTTTCTGAGTGTTGTCAATTGGTTGTCTAATTTAAGGAACTTGAAACTTATGCCTCAAGAGTATTGGCATGTTAGAATTCTTTTTAAACCACTTTAGTTATTCAGTTTTGTTATCCTTGATTTATTATGACAAATTATTTTATAATTTCGTATAGTACATTATTATTATGATTTATTATTACAAACAAAAATTTTTTCAACTGGATAAATTCTGATTCTGTAGAAGTGCGGTATTATTTGATATTTTTCTTGATGTGGAATTACATCTGCTCTTGTTAAAAATCGTCTTATGATTCTGATTCGACTACGTTTTGAGTTTTTTTTTCCTTTTCCATCATTCATAATAAATTTCATACTCAATAAATTATTTCTTTTTATTTAAAAATTTTCAGATAAAGTTTCTTTTTTAATTCAGTTGATCTTAAAATATCCAGTCTTGTCCTCAGTTTTAATATTTGTTTTTTTGTCTAAACTTGTAAACGTCTTTATTCTTTTATATGTTATTTTCTACCACTTTTTATTAAATTTAAGAGAGCTTTTCTTCTTTCTTATTTTAAAAATGTGTTACTCTGTAATTTGGGTTCAATAAAACATCGATTAATGTTACTTTTAGGCCGACCCAGAAAACCTGGAAAGTCAGAGATCCGGGATAGCGATGGTCCTGAACATCAAAAATATTTGTATTCCAATCTACTATAAAAATCTACTGTATTTCCAATCTTATATTTAATCAAATCCATCAATATCAGATTTTTCATTTGTAGAACAAAACAAGCATTGTAGTTCATCATCGAGTTAATTTTCCACGTCATCTGATATCAATGAAGGAATAATCAGCAAAGAATTATCTCCCACGTAACAGTAAGATAACAATAAAGAACGAATGGAATGGAATTCTGTAGAATTAGAAAAGGGGAATAAGAATTCCTGGTGCAACCGAGAAGAATAACTATTTCATTAACTTGTTACAATAATAATGGTCAAATGTAACCACAGCCTATAAAATATGGATTCATAGGTGACCTTCAGTAAAGAAAATGAATGACTAATAAGAATATGAATGATTTTGGCAGTCATGGGAGGGACGAAACTTTAGCAAGATGTTATTGTGATGTCAAAAATGTTTATGACATTGACTGCACAACAGAACTTTAGCGTGAGTAAAGCTAAGAAACATAACAGAATTTAAAAATTAATAAATTTTGCATTTGACCACTAGTTATAGAAAGGCGATTTTAATTTTTTGTTTATTTTTAGTTTTATTTGAAAATTATGATATGGTGATTTATTACGAAATGGTTCTTTTAACTGGGTTTGTTCCAGCTACGTTGAAAAGACGAATCCTTGTTCTTGAATCCTGAAAAGAACACATTTCCTTGTAATTAAAGGATTAAGGTCCTAAAAAAAGATATCCAATGTTAAAAATAAAGTTCTTTTTGTTTATCACTGAGAAATTTAAATCTTTTCAAACCAAAATCAGTCTTTTAAAAAATCTTTATAAACTACTTTGTCATTGAAAAACGAAAGAAACTACGATTGCACTTAATTTAAAAAGGAAAGATATCTCTGATAGGACAAAATCTTTCATTCCTAAACCTTATGCTGCAATTATTTATTATGTAATAATATTAATGATAAAAATTTTACAGATGATTAAAAATATTAAAATATTTAACCAGTTTTTTTAGATATCTGAAATGCTGAAGTAAAAGCGTCAAAATTGTTTTTACTGAAATTGATTCCAAGAGAAGACAATGCAAAATATTAAAAAAAAAAAATACTTCTAAAATAAAATAAAATGAAATAAATTATAAATTTCAATGGCAAATAAATAACTTTAATTTCTGAGACTGAAGCTTGAACAGTTTCAAACTCTGGCAGTTCTTATGTCAGTTAATCAGCAGATTGGTGTCAATTTCGGAGCTCTTGTGATTTTGTTTTCTTAGGAACAAACGTTTATTTGTTGCTGAAGCGTTGTGTCTTTTTAAATTTTATTTCTTATACAGTTGTAGCGTAACTACCACTACGAAAATTAAAACATCAATTCACTGGTATAAAAGGCAAGCTAACTTGATTCCATCACGAGGTACCTTTTGATAGATGACGGTTGGCATGGTCGATAACTCCGCCCCCACATTGGTGACCTCCAGACGTGATTTGATCATGCAGTAACGCCCACTTCGCAAATATAACTTGATGGTAACGCCTACTTCGATGGATAGTCCACATTGAACAGTTCACTTGTGACTGCAAAAAAATGCAACAACGAACGCTACGACGTAATGTTAATACACCTCTCACATTCAGCGCTCAACAAAGCTCTCCCGGTCTTTCACAAGTACAGCAACTAGTGTCAACAATTCATCGAATTCTATCCCTGATAAAATTCTGGTGGGGGAGTATTGTAGCGTAACTACCACTACGAAAATTAAAACATCAATTCACTGGTATATAAGACATGCTAACTTGAATCTCTCACGAGGTACCTTTTGACAGTTGGCATGGTCGATAACTCCGCCCCCACACAGTGATCTCTCTTTTATACGCGTTCTCACTTTTCTAGCAGTCCTGGCTAGGGATGTAGGAAAAAAATTATAACTTTTATTCATTTATGCACTGCTCTGAAAAACTACCTCTCACTAATGTGCGGCTCAAAAACTTTCTCACTTTGAAAAGGAGGGGTCTCAAGTTTGTAGCATATTGCTTATCATAAGAATTTTCATCCTTTTGTCAAATTTCTCTTGGAATGTTCTTGATTTTTTTTATCTTCTTTGTGTGGTCAACCCTCACACCACTCTCTTTACTCTCCTCATTTTAAGGCCTTAGATTGCTCCCTATTGCTTACCCAGTAAGCTAGTCGTTTCGCTTTTATCTCTTACCCCTATTGTTCAAATTCCAGGAACACATTTCACTTAGAGGGGTAGCTCTTGTGATTGAGGTAGGTAAAACTGACAGCCAATTAAAGATGTTCAACGTTAAGAGGGATTTAAAAAAAATCTAGAAACGATTATAATAGATAATCGAGAATGTGGTGGGCTATAAAAACAAAGAAGGTGGGAAGCACGAGGAATTTGAAATAGTTTTGTTGACATGGTTTAAAGAAGTTCATGCTACAAACATTCCAGTTAATGTTGAACTCTTAAGGGAGAAAGCTGTACAGTTGTCAAAGAGTTTTGATATGCAAAACATTTCAGCATGTCATGGATGGGTTGAAAAATTTAAAAACAAACATGATTTAGCAACTTGTGTCTTTTTTTGGAGAAAGTGAAGAAACTGTTGAACAGTGGAAAGAGCAATTGGCCTCTTTAATAAAAGGATACAAATGGAAAAACATCTACTATTGTGACAAAACAGGATTTTTTTTATAAAATAAAGACTGACAAAACTTTTTCATTTAAAAGAGAATCATGCCACGGTGGAAAGAAAAGTAAAGAAAGGTTAACTGTCTTGTTATGTTGCAACACTGATGGCTCAGAAAATTCACACCATTAGTGATTGGAAGATCAAGCAAACCACATTGTTTAAAAAATGTCATCAAGGTCCTTTACTAATATAGTAGCAATAAAATGGTGTGAATGACGTCACACATTTTTGTTGGATTTTCTTCATAAATTTGACAGAAAAATGGAAAAAGGAAAACGAAATGTTTTTTTTTCTTGGATCATTGTCCTGCTCATCCACAAGACTTACCGAATTTAAACAAAATGAAAGTTGTTTCATGTGTTGTGTAAAAGTACACTATGGAAAAACTTTGATTCGTTGTCTTTTGGCTGCCATGGAAACAAAACTTCAGGCAGTAGTAGTAGTTCATTTATGTCACACTAGAGCTGCATGATGGGAATGGTCTGGGAAACTTCCCTGGGGATGATCTGAAGACATGCCATCATAATTTTGATCCTCTGCAGAGGTAATGGCACCCCTGCTTCGGCAGCCTGGCAACTTGCATGCGAAGTTGTGCACTTAACAGTAGAACAGTTTAACGAGGTTCTATATCGCACTTCCTCTGTCCCTACACAGACTGATCCAAGTGGTCCCCCACCCGCACACTGACCGGAGCCAGTGATGCTTGACTTTGGTGATCTGCTGGGAACCATGTCTTAACGATCAAATCACTGTCCTTGATGCAATACACATGTTATGCTCATCATGGAGAAGCATCACAGACAAATGTATTCAAAACTGCTTTCGAAAAGCGGAATTTCTGCTTCCAAAAGAATCTGAAGAGCCGGAGCTAGAAAATGATATTGAAAACGACATTAATAAAGAGGATTGGAATACTGTGTCTTGTAAAAGGGGTAATTATACTTTCAACGAATTTGTTGACTTAGATAAACATTTAATTACAGTTCAGCTGTGAGATATTGTAGGCTGCGATAAGGATGAAGAGATAGACAACAATAATGAAGATACCTCAAAGGTTCCCCCAACTCACACAGCCGCTTTAGAGGCACTAGAAACTCTGCATGATTATTGTCAATTTTATTCTGGAAGTAAAGGAACTTTTTCCAGTCTTCATGGACTTGAAAAGGCTCTTTTTGAAAACTCCTGAAAACAAAAAACTCGATTGTAAATTATTTTGTGAAAAATTCATAATCGGAATAAAAATGAAATTTTGGTATATAAGCATTTTAATTTTCTTTAACTAATTTATTTATAGTGAAATCTATTGAAATTTGAATCTCATCTTATATAATGTTCAGTTCAGAATACATAGTATTAATTTGAAATATAATGTAGTAAAATGTATTAATGTTTATTTTTAAGCTCTTTATTATGACTTTTCACTTATGCGCATGTCTCACTTATACGCGGTCTTCCTGTGGCTTCTCGCCCCTGCTCATTTATGAGAGGTCACTGTATATTCTTTGCATTGGTTAGCAAAAAGGGCAGAAATTCTTAATTAGTGTTGAAAAATAAATAAAGAATTCAAACTAAAAGTATCTGCGGAGATTGGATTGATGGATAGAATTAAGAGATTTTATTTTCTAGTTTTGTGACTCACTGAAAATAAAATATTTATAAAGAACATGTTGATGAGGAGAGTAAAAATAATCGGGGGTTACAAATCAGAATTTGTAGCCCAGCTTGTAGATGACGCCATACTGTCAATTGAAATTTTTTTTTATCATCCCATATTTTAATTTAAAATTATAAATAACAAGACAAAAAACTTTTTCAAATCAAGCATTAGGAGATAATTTCGTTATTTCGGAAAATTTTCTGTAAAAATCTTGTTTTGGAATAAATCCGCTGTGATCTTAAAACTATTGCACATGGCCTGGTCAAAAGAATTCTTCTCATAGTCCTCACACGTTGCAATCAAACATTTGAACACAGAGAGTGCGGTATATCTACCAGAAATTACTGTATTTTAAAATGTAATTTTATAACTTAGTATTCTATCAAAAAGTTTAATCTTAAATAGTTTGATTTTTCCTTATCTAATGTACATTGAAAGGCATTTCCATATGTTTTTCCATGTTAAAATCTGCATTATGTGGTGGTTATGTCAATTTTGGAGTATTTCGCTGGTATGGAGATGTTGCTTTAGATGATGCATTGAATACATTTGTGAAAATGTTATTGTCTGTTCCTCAATCTGACCTCTTGGTAAGTTGTTTTTTTAAAATTTTCTCTATATATTGGTTTATCTAGTAAGATTGGAGAGACCATTGCTCCCTCTCAATTAAGCAACTCAATGAGCAAACAATTTTTTATTTCATAATACGAAGTAGAGTCAATAAATTCTCAGAATCGTTATCAACATTCAGGGGAAAGAAAAATTTTTTTCAGAGGTTGGCAGCACTAATAATGAAAACACACAGCCATCTGGATTTCATTTTTGGTATTGTCGATGTTAGCTGCCAGTAATTTCTGACAAAGCGTATTTTTCATTCGTTAGACTTTGAAACGTCGTCTTTTGACAAAAGTGCAAGCATTTAATTCTGCGTTTTGCTCAGAAAATCTCCTGAGACACTGAAGATACTAAAGACATACGGAAACGATGCAAAGAAAAAATGGCTGTGTACGTTGCATAAGCATTTTAGGGAAGGTCGCACAAACATCAAAAATGATCCTCGGACTGGGTCCCCCCTCTTTTTCCACTGCAGATAAAAATGTTGAGCCTCTGAACTTGGAATCTCACATGTTCACAGCATTCTTCATGATGATTTGAACATACAATTCCTGTTTGCTTGCACATAGTTTCAAAAATGTTATCAGCTGAACAAAAAGAAGTGAGAGTGAACATGTGCAGGGATTTAATTAACATGGCTGATGAAAGCTTCTTGAAGGAAATATTAACAGGTGATGAAACATGGTGCTTTCTCTATGAACCACAGACAAAATGTCAGTCAAGTAAATTGAAAGCAAAAACATCACCAAGGAAGGAAAAATTTAGTTTAGACAAAAGCCAAGAGAAAGTGATGTTTGAGGTGTCTTTTGATTATAAGGGCGTCATTCACTATGAATTTATTCCTGAAAGCCAAACTATCAATAAAGAACTTCCTTAGCTCCTTAAATGACTACAAATGCAATTAGATGAAAACAATCTGAAAAATGTGCTACAAACGATTGTTTTTTTTTTTACACAACATTGCTTCCCCACCTCACTCTTTGATCATTAAAAATTACCTTGCCAGACACATTATTTCCACTCTAGAACACCCTTCTTATTCTCCCAACCAAGTAACAGCTGATTTTTATCCTGTTTCAATAGCTGAAAATAAAATTGAAGAGACACCGTTTTGTGGATTCAGATGAGGTGATCAAAAATGTGATGACTCAAGGACCGCTCAAAAAATGGATTCCAGAAGTGTTTCAAACAGTTATGCAAATGCTGGAAGAAGTGTGTGGATGCAGGAGGAAGATACCATGAAAGATAATAAAATAAAATTGTTTTATTATTTACTAATTTCTAAAATTTCTAAGTGACCTATTCTGGGAACTTTTTGACTCTACTACGTAGTTGATCCAGATTTCTGTTTGAAATGATCGAAAGAATATTTTTTGTATTAAAATAAAATTACAAAATAGTAAATATTTTATGGTTTAATATTTCAGTTCTTAATTTCAATAAATTTACTTAGGAATTTTCAGGTTTTGAATTTTAACTCCAGCTTGCTCAAAAATGTCTTTTTTTCTCTAAAATTGCTCCAAAACTCTAATATTATTCATTAAGCAAAAAATGACTTAATCTGAATTTGGTTTCAAATTTGTGCACAAAAATCAATTTTGTTGCTCCAAATCAACAAGCAAATTTTGTATATGTCTATTAACGTGTTTAGTTAGGTGTGCCCCCCCCCCCATCGAATGGAGCCCAACAAGAAGTTATTGCTAAAATAACAAACTTAACATTGTTCAGCAATTTTGCTTAAGTATTATAGCATGTCAAATATGCCAAAATCACAGAGGGAGCATCAAAAATAAGTCATGGCTTGTCCTTTTTGACACATAATTACCCTACATGAAAAATAGCACATCAGCAGATATATGTAAACAAGATTATAACCATACTTTAAATAGATGCACCTAAGATGGTTTATTATATTTTTGTTGAGTGCGGTCAAGGTTATTTGGCCTATAATTGTTTAGAGGCTGAAGGGAGAAAATCAGTATGAGTTCAGGCTTAGAAATTTATAACAAAATAAATTTTTGTTACATTGATTAATTTTTGTTAAATTGTCCATTAAATCAGGATTACAAACACTATAACCTTAGTAATATTTATAAATTATACTAAATACATTTTTTGTTGCTCTAAACCAATGATTTTAAGTAGAAATGAGTGATTTAAATCATGCTATTGATGTAAGTCATGTCTTTGTTAATTCTTTTGTTAATTTTTAGCATTATCCAAAACTAAGTCAAACATATTATGTCTTATTGGAATGCCTTGCACAAGATCACATGAATTTTTTAAGTAATTTAGAACCTCAACTTTTTTTGTATATATTATCTTCAATTTCTGAAGGATTATCTTCATCTGGTAATTGCTTTTTTTGTTCTTATTCAAACTTTCTTTGTTGAGTGTAATTCTAACGTTGATAATAAACTTTGTTATCTGTATATTTAGATACTATGGTGTGTGCAGGTTGCTGTGCTGCATTAGATCATCTAGTTACTTACATATTTAAAAAAGTATCACGTGCTGGGAAAAAGAGAAGAACAAGTGGAACTGAAACACAGGAAGAGGAGTCTTGCCTTAGAGTTTTAAAATTGCATCCTGAAATACTTCAACAGGTATTCTTTGCTAGAGCTTATATTTTTGTGACTCTTCACTATATTTTTGTATAGAAACTTATCTTTACTATTATATATTTTTGCTTTTAAATATATTCTATTCACTCTAATTTTTAATGTTTTTGAAGATGTTTTTAAGGTTTTCTATTTTTTATGGTTTTCTAAGAAAAGAAAATTGTAACTTCAGTGAAGATTATTTAGAAATTTTTAGCAAAAAATATATCTCTGTGACATCTATTACTATAGCGATTAATCCGTATAAAAATTATCCTTGATGCATCTAGTAAAAATACACTTTTGCTTAGCTTGTTTATTTTAATTGTTATACATGGTGATTTTAAATGATTTTTATTAAACTGAAACATTTTTATTACTTGACAAAAAAATATTTTTCATTTGTGAAGTCTTGCAAAAACAAAAATGTTTAATGTTAGACTAAAGAAAATCTTTCTAAAGCATAAGCAGTGTGATAGTGAATAAATTGAGTGAAAAAAATAAGGAAAGAGAGAAACTGCATTATCTAATCGGGAAATTGTTTGAGTCAGCTAATTTACAAATCAGTTTTTTAAAAAGTATGAAAATTTTAAAAACCAATAATTTAGGATTCGGTCATTAGAAGATGATTTTTTGAAAAATTTTTATGCTTTAAATTGCAGTACAATTAAATATGTTTCTCTTATAGATGCTAAGCACAAATTTGAATATAGTCATTTTTGAGGAGTGTAGAAACCAATGGTCAATGTCAAGGCCGCTTTTAGGATTAATTTTGCTAAATGAAGAGGTATAAACATTTTCTATTTATATATTTGATCCTTATATTTGAGTGTCTGTATGCAGGATGTGACATTTTGGCAGCTGTTCATGATAGTTTAGTTATGGCAGCTTTTGAGGCATGTTTTTAGAATCTAAAATTAAGAAGTTGAATAAAAAAATTAAGTAGATAAGACAAAGCCAATTACAGTTCACTAATTAATATTGAAATGAGAAATAAAACATAAAAAGTTTTCAAATGCTATCCAGTTATTATTTAGATCTAACAGTACAGATAAGTGCTAAAAATCATTAAAACCTCTCTTCCAAACTGTCTTTGATATTCATTCAAATAAACTAGTTTTAGGTAATTTTAAATGTTAAAATAAATTTATTGTTTTGAATTCAACACATTTACATTATAAATATAAACATTGTGCTGTATACTTTCTAATATCCTTAATTGGCAAGCTGAAGATAAGTAGAGCTACTATTCACTATATGAAAAAGTATACATCTTTTGTTTATGTCTATTTTTGTGTTTGTGTGAAATCGCACCAGCCGAAGAATCCCTATGTATTAAATGGTGATTAGTGCATGTTAAATCTGTTAGGGTCACAAAATCCGCGGCTGAAGTCGTATTCTTGAGCATAGATAGCACTACTAAAAAAACAAGAAAGGCACCCTCTGCTGTAAAGATTCACTTGATTTCAAGCAGGTTTGCTGGTATTGGTAAGTGGCATAAGTAACATATCTATTTCCATGAAACTAATCAAGAATCAGCTTTCTTTCCAATAATTGGAAAGGGCTTTTTGAATTGTGGAAATGCATCTTCAAAACCAGTGTTTTCACTACAGCGCAAGAACGCGAGAATCTCACATATTTTTTTCTTTCCTCGCATTAAAAAATTATTAACGCAAGAAGTTTGCGCACCCTATTAATGAATTTCAAAATGCATGAATCTCGCGAATTTTGGAAAAAATTTCGTCTCCCGCATTTCTAATGAAATACGCTTCGTTTTTCTTCTTTGATCTTTCTTTACTTTCAATATCGGTCCTTGTTATCTAGCTTCTCTATTTACCAGTATTGTTCAGAACCAGAACACCCCCCTCAAACCCCTTTCAGAACACATTTTTCTGCAACCACGAGTTCACTGTAGGTAAGGTTTCTTCATGTAAAACGTTTAAATTTTTTGTGCCTGAATGTAAGATGGACAAATACATTGTTAAGACAAATGTAGAAACTGTAAAAACGAAACAAATACGGATATTTAATGGATATGGATCCCAGTAAACACACATCTCACGGCAAACGTAAGGCTGTAATCTGGCATTCTAGGTAGGATAATGGCAAGAGGCAAGTACAATAGGGTCCTTTATCATTTGTTTTGAGGCATTTCAGGAAGAGGCGGAATAACTCTTCACTTATACAGGCCCGAAAAATAAAATCGTTGTTTGGCTTCTTACACTTAATTAGTTACAGGACCTTTATTGTATACCATTGTTTGGCCTCTTACACTTAATTAGTTACAGGACCTTCATTGTATACCGTTAATTAATTGTAATGTTACAATAGATTAATAATGAATAAATGGAGAGTTGGTAAAAAATGTGCTTTTAACTCAAAAATTTGAAAAAAATCAGGAGAGAAAGGGAAAAAATCCATAAAACATTAACCGTATTTTTTGAGAGGAAAAAAGCAACTTTTATTATTCTTTGAAAACTGCTAATTTTTTACATAGAATATTAAAAACTAGAATTTTATTATTTTACTATAATCTAAATATACTTTCTGTGGCATTACCTATTATATTTAAAAATAATAATTTTAAATTTTATTAAAATTTTTAAATAAATATATATAATTTTTTTTTAATATTTTTGAAATCATTTTCTGAAGTATAATTTTTAACTTGAAATATAATATATTCTTACTTTCTTGAAAAATTTAATGCATATTCCCTTAAAAATAAAAATACATATTAATACTTATAACTAGAACAATTCCTTTGTTCATTGAGAAAAAGTTTTTATTTTTTCTATTGTGTATTATAAAATTCTGTTAAATTTATTGTATTAAACGTGCACTTAAGAAAGACTTATTGAAGACTTTTTCTTATTGAAGACTTATTATTATTTTTTTTTATTGAATAAGGGATACATTTATTTTTAACGTTAAAGGATTCAACAAAAAATCTATAATTTTCATAATTCAAGGTAAAAAAAAAAAATATAGTAGTAATTTTATATGATAGCAGTAAAAGGCTAAATGTCCGTTATAGTTTGTATTTTGGCATTTTAGGAAGAAGCGATATGGAAACTTTTCCCATTGGTTATGTTTTAGTCGCTTAAAAATTATTACTGTAAGCCCCAAATGAAATTAACATAAATTTTTTTCAGACTATTATTCCTTTTTTAAACCTTCTTTAAAACAAAAATGCTTTTTTACTACATTAATTTACTAACTTTTATTACAATTTAAGTATTTTGTAATAATGAATGTATACCATTTTTAATAGTAAACTTTTTATTTATATTAACTGTTATTTTTTGTTTTTTTTTTAATATTTTAATGTTCATTTTAAACTTAATATCTTAGTTTAATCACTTACTTCTTAAAAACTGGATTCAAAATAGTTTAAATGGTCTTAAGAATTTTGAATTTTAAAAAAAACGTGTTTAAATTTTCTGATTGGTTATAGCAAATGTCTAGTCTAATAAAGTAAATAACTTTTTTTCTCCTAAACTTTTAAGCAATACTTGAAAGTAATAATTGTTTAGGAAATTTTATTCTTAAAAATACGTTTTTAAATAATACAATTACATTTGGATATTTTTATTAATTAAACTTCAAAATATTAAGCAAAAAAAAATTTTTTTTTTAAACTTATATTACAGAATAAAAATAAAAATTCTACTTTCAAAATGTTAATTATATTTATTTTTTATTTGCATAACAAAAATATTTTTTCATGCAGCATTATATTTATTTTTAAAATAGTTTATATACATTAAGGAAAAAAAACTGTTTTTAATGCAATACATAGATGGCGCTGTTTTTTTTTTATTTTAGACGTGTTTTCGAGTCCTGCCGATAGATGGCAGAAAATATAAAGTGTAGGGTCTTGTAGGGTTGCCTTTCTTTTAACATTGATAGAATTTCGCCAATTTACACAAAATGACAGTCTTTTGGACGGCTTTTTGTACAGAGAATGAATCGAGGCATAACCTCCCGAGGGAACAATATTCCCCCCCCCCCTCCCAAGCACAACCCTCCAACAAAAGTTTCTGCTTACTATAGTCAAGCAAATCTATCATTCATGTGTGGCAAGGGTCTGCACTATTTATTCTAGCATAAAATGTGACATAAATAAAAAAATATTCTACTGCATATTGCCTTAACCAATTAAATAGCGGAATAGTTATTTAAAAGCAGAATTGCTTTATTGAGTTTTATTTTAAAACTCAATTCTTTTAATAGCAAATTAGACAAAATTAAACATTAAATTTCTCTGTTTCAATCCTTCTTTACACTTACATTCATCACATACTTCAATTCAAGTGTTAATAATAAAAATAGCATCGTATTTAAAGCTGGAAAAAATACAAAAGTTATAGCATGATTTAAAAAAAGTAACCGATTTTTTCTTCTACGAAGTCGATATAAGATTTAAATAAAAATGCACTGTGTGAAAAATTACTCATTCTCCAGTAATGTGCCCTAGTTGTAGAAAAATGAAAGAAACATAACAATACAAAATAATAAACACACATTTAATCATTTTCAAATGTCATTTGCAAAATGTTTCCTATACATGAATTAAAAACATCGTTTTTTCTCACAAGGGGTTTTGGGTTAACAAATTTTAAAATTGTGCTGTGTTTTAAATCTTAGGAAATAATAGCAGAAATATGGCTGAAATATGAAAATGACGGTAAGAGAACCGAAATTTTATTTGTTTGCCCAATTAAACTAACTGTTGGTATAGTTTTAAATTTACGGTCAATTAGCAAATTAATATTTTAGAAAAGGCATAACTATTTAGACGAAATTGAATGATTATGTAATTAGAACTAAGTGGAGCTCTTTTAACCATAAACTGGTGAAAATTGAAATAGTATTTCATGCTGCCGAATCGACTTGGCAATTTTCACAGTACAAAACGAATCCAATGAATCATTTTCATACCTTCTTTTTAAAGAGTGCAGTTCTTTTAGAATTAATTTATTGAAATCCGGTTAAAGTTTGACGCTAATTTAAAAAAAAATCAAAAACAGGTCATAGTTCATAAACATGTAAATATTTAAATATATTAAATGTTTTTCAGATAGTGACGTTAATTTATACCTTGACTGCAGCAGATAAATTTTTATCAATTGATCAGCTTCTACAGTCCCTTTTTAGAGACGATTTTAAATATTAATCATACGCTTACTGATAATAGTTGTTCGACACAATTTATTTTTTTATGTATCCTTGTTTTCTACATGGAGGCACCGTCACCTGTTCGCTACGCTCGATAATCCCTGTAGTTGATTCTTATTCATCAAGTTTGAAATAATTGAAGATCAAGTACAAATCGTTTTCTTCCACTTTTTTAAATAAAAATTACGATTGGATTGCAAGCAGTTGAATTTTAAGGATTACTAAGTTTTGACAAATGAAAAACAAGGAAAAACGGTTTCGCCGAGAGTTATTACACATTGAAGATGTTCTATGGAAAAAGCAGTTTATGCCCGTGCGCAAATTCGTTTTTTTTCTCTCTCAGAACTAGAGGCATTGGGCACAAACCATTCTCAACAATGTTCTTAAAAGTTTTTTTTTTCCTGATTAAAAATTTTTTGTTTAATATAAAATTATTATACTTTTACTTAAGTTCATTATATTAATTTGTTAATTGTAACAAAATAAAAAGGATAGCTGGATTTGAATAATAAATAACTGTGCTTAAAAAAATTACATTTAGAAAGGCAGAATGTGCGACACAATAAGAAGAATTAATAAATTAGAAGTAATTTTTTCTTGTTAACAGATCATATAGGAAACAATTCTTATTTCTCTTTATTCTACATATATTTTCAAATGTCTGTATGAAATGTCGAAGTTTTATATTTGGCAACACCTAATCTTTTTCTACATAATATTTTTTTCTTTATTTTTATTATTTTTAATATTAAGTCAAGAGGGATATTATGAAAATTGCGTAAATGAAAAAATTTTTCCACAACAATCGATAAATATTTATTAGTTAAAGAGAAAATTAAAAGGAACCTTTTAAATTGTAATAACTTTCAAACAAATAAGAGTTTCTAAAAGGAAATAAAGACTCTTATGTTACGGTTATATACAAATTTGGCTTTTTCAGTATACCAAATTTAACTTCTGCAGCTGAATTCTTGCGGCCATAGAGCGGCCCACGAGTTATTTTTCTAACAAGTTTAAAAGTAAAAATAATCTTGACTTAATTTTAGAATTATTTTTTAATTCCATTGTAATCTCCGTTCAATTTCCTACATATCCTTTGAAACCTTTTCAGTTTTCTGACAGAGAAGGAAATTTATTAATATCTGCTCGTTTCACGTTAATTTAGCAATACAGTTTATTTTTCCAACTTTATATAAAAAGAAATATTTAGAAATGGTCAGTGTTAATGTTATTATTCTATGTTCTCATGCGTTCGCACTTTTCGATTAGACCAATTTAATCGATTAGATTAACTTCAACACTATTATCTTAAGTAAAGAATTCTAAGAGTCATGAAAAAAACCATGATAGCATCTCGAAAATCAAAAAGCATCTCGAAATGATATAATAAAAAATAAAGAAGATAATTTTTGAAATTTTTGGAATTCATTGTTTTACAGACTGAGTTTTTTCTTTTTATTTTCACCAGAGCGTATTTTTAATAGTGTTGCATTAAATTACTTTAAAGCAATTTTATATTATTTTTATAGTTAACTTATACACAACTATTGTTCTCCTTTTTGGCAGCAATTATTATTTAAATATTAATACTGAAGAAAGAAAAGAATTTTGTATTGTTCTACGAAACGTATATTGGCTGGAATTAAAAATCAATATAGCCCATTGACTGACAAAAGGACAAAAATTAATTTAGACACCTTTTGTAATTTATGACGACCTTACAAAAAATCTATCCAAGAAAAAAAAAATTATCAATGGGTATCCAGTGATTGGAATAGTGCAATTACAATTCTCTCATGTTATTAAACAAATAGTATTCTTTAACTTTCATTAATCATTTTATTAACGAATAAAATTGTAATTGTATAGTATATTTTTTTCTCTTAATAACACACACTTTTTTTAATTTTTTATTTTAATAATCTTATTATTATTTTTTTTTTTGGCTTAATTCTGTTTTTAGAAAACAGTTCAAACCAATCTTTCCAATAAAATTTTATATAAATAATATCTGATATCTAGTAACTTATTCTTAGTTTATTTACGGTTAAATTTAATAAATTTCGAAATTATAGTAGGAATAAAGAAGTTTAACAAATACGACAAAGTTAAGTTAAATTTTTACTCCTTATTTTGTAAAAAAAAAAATTCATAATAATAATAAAAAAATTTATATGCATATTTTTTGTAGAATATTTATTTTGAAGAACTTGTAATTCAACATAACGTTTAGTAATTTACGCTGAGTAATTCTTTTGCCGCATTGACTTATTCATTCTTTATTTGACTTAGCTCAAATAAATATCCCCATAAAATCAATTTAGAACAGTCCAGTAAACATATCTTAATAGAAAGTTAAAGGATTTAAGTTTCCTACTCAGAATTTTAACACTTTAATCTTTACACTAATATGACAAACATTAAATGAAAATATTATTTCGAATTATTTTCGTAAAAGCAAAAACAAAGTTTACTCACTGTCTCTTCTTTACACGACCCATCATGATAATTAATTCCTCGAATTAGTGCTGATTTAAATAGTTTTCGATAAAATTATAATAATTTGAATTATTATTGGTAATTATTGCACTAAAATTAGTAGTTTGTAATGCAAGCACTTTTCTACATGGTAAGAACTAACGATTTTTTACTGCATATATTAAATGTAAAGTCTATATCAAAAAGAGAATCATAAGAATTTTAATGGTCAATTTTATGCAATAGAATTTCAGGTATAAAAAGGAGTTTGTAAGTGTATTTGTGTGCCCTTCATGATATTAAAATATTTGTTGCTAAAAGAAGTAAAGACCTTTATTTTAGAATTAAGTTACAGTTTGCTTTGAGGGGGACGAGTAGCGGATGGAATGTAGCTGTTTCAAAAAAAGGTCCTTTTCCTCTCTTTGTTAGTATATGGTAAATTGAGAAGTTAACGATGTCCGATTATGCGTTTCTCACAACCCACCCAGAATTCTTGAGGAACTTTAGACTTTTCCAATATTTTGTTATTATTTTATGTTTTGAATCGATCCTTTCTTCCTTATATTCCGATTTCTTTCCTTATATTGCTGATGATTATTATTATTTAACATTTTCATAAAACCAATTTTGTTTTCAATTGTTTGCAATAAGCTTTTAATTGAACTACTTATTTTTTCTAAAAAAATAAATAAGCAAAAATATAACAGAAAAACGC
Organism: Parasteatoda lunata; assembly: GCA_949128135.1. Classification (NCBI taxonomy): domain Eukaryota; kingdom Metazoa; phylum Arthropoda; class Arachnida; order Araneae; family Theridiidae; genus Parasteatoda; species Parasteatoda lunata. Next base: position 67,148,368 of record OX421981.1, on the reverse strand, counting down.
AAAATTCTCATATTTTGTAAATTGCGAAAAGCAATACACAGTAAAAATCTTTTACAGGCCAAAATTCTATTTCTTATGTAACAAGAGTCTTTCAACCGGATGTGGGAAATTACAAAAGTAAATAAAAAATAAATACATAAAAAAACTCTAATTTTTTAAAAATATTTTTTGGTTCAATATTAAAGTCTTATTTGATTAGTAATATAACTTGTTAAACATGGAGAGAGTCTCGCTTTTTATGCTTTATAGGTACAACTAAAGCATCATAATTTTTTCACATTTTTTTGGATTTTTAAACCCCTTGTATCTGAACAGTCAAGAGTTTGTAAATGATTCAAATAAATCAAATTCATTCTCATGCATGTGTTTTAAAATTATAAACAGATATATTTGTGTGTAGGAAAAAAAAAAAACATTATAAAGCGAGAAATCAGTTTCAACCTTCCTTAATTTTAACAATTCATATAAAAAATCGGTAGCTTACTCAATTAGCTACATTTCGTGGTTCGTGCAATAATGAAGAAAGCTAAAATATAAAAAGAAAACTATAAAAGAAAAATTACGGTACTGAAATTGTTAAATCTTCTTATTTCGCATCTTCATAAATTAGTAAAATCCAATTCTTCTCTAATCTGGACACAAAAGCATTAAAAGTTAGATCTTTTGTAATTCATACATTTAAATTTTTTAGTGTCTTAATTTTTATGAGTTAACGCGGAAACTTCTAACCGTATTTCATTTCTTAAATTAACTAAAATGTTCAGAAGGAAAAAATAATTAATGTACACTGTTTTTATTTAATTTTGAATTAATATAGAAAAATTTATAAACGGGCAATGTTTAGGGGGGAAAACTCCTTAATTCTTTGAGTAAAGAAATAATAATACGTTACAATATCATACGTTTCTCTCTAAATTAAAAAATCGTAAGGGTGTAGCCAACGCCTCTATTTTAAGAGTTAAATTTAGGCCGTATGCACTATTGTCAACTTCAATCTATGTTTTATTATCTGTATTTTGTTTTGTAGAGCAAAAACTACAAGCTTTAGAAACATCAAATTACAATGGACTGTAGAGAAGTGTACAGGGATTACAATGGAATAAAGAAAATGTCTGATCGATAATTTGTTAGAGAACTTACTACTCCTTGACTTGCTGACTTCTGTGAATAAAAACTTATATCCCAGTAAAATTTTCTCAGAGTGATGCAAATCTAATATTTAAATTTTTAAACATTCACAAATTCCCATTAATTGGATGTCTATTCCTTCCCTTACCTTTATCCCCCTTTTTTTTATTTTATTGAATTTTTGTTTGAGCAAGTTTTTTCCAGTTTAGTAAGAAAACAATTGTATAAATATAGCAAAAACAAGTGGGTAAAAGTGACAGTATAAAAAGTAATTTTAATATCACATACTTCTAAAAAATTGCACTCTCCAAATGTGGTTATTTTTCTAATATTTTTTAAAATTTAAGTTTGATAAAATATGACAAAATAAGACTTGTCATAACCAACACAAGACAGTATGATGTCATCTATGAATGAGGCTTTTGTTACAATATATATGTTACGAGCAATATAATTATTTAGGTCAGTATTCATAATGCTTAGTTATTTTGAATAATGACCATTAAAATTGGGCAATTTGATAAATTTGAATTACTTTACGATAATTTCTCACACTGGCCGGTCATTATAAATACTGCTATTATTTCTTTGGGCACATTGATTAATTGACAGCAATGGGACAACCACGTGCTTGTGCTTGTCCCATGCAGGATCCCGTAATTTAACTACGATGTTATTACGCCCCCCGAATTTATAATTGCGCATTTAAATAATAACTTTTTCATACATTCAGCACAGTTTTATAGTAAATCCTACTAATTTTCCCCTCATTTTCGGCAACGGAAATTATTTGGTCGAATGTGTTAATGAATTATTGAGCTTTATTTGGTCGAAATCCAAATATTCAGTAAAAAAATTAACCTTATACCGTATATTCGGGGCCAAGTAGAAATATTTTTTAGCAGCATAGGGACACTGAAACCAAAATTTCAATGCTAAGAATAATATTTTCTGGAAAAACAGTTTCATAAATCTATGCAAAAAAATTAGGCCTATCAAGAACGCTTTTGAAAATGCTGCACTATCACAAAAACTAAAGATTATGTATAAAAGCGAGACAGAAAAAATAAAAATCAATCTTAGTTTTCGAAAGAAAATTTTAAAGCTAAACATCATAGTTTTCCTAATACCAGAAAAAGTCAATAAAAAAGAATTAAGTCAACAGAAATGCTCTTACAAATTGCGGCATTATAATAAAATTGGCGATTTAAAAAAAAGTTATTTTTTAAAAAAAAAATTTTAAAAAAAGCTAGATAGAAACATAAAAATGTTCTTAATTTTTTAAATGAAAATCTTATACTGAAAATCTCAATTTAAATTTTTCACATTGCCATGTTTGTGGAGGAAAAAAATTGCTATAAAATAAAGTTTATTAGTAACGTTCATTAAAACAAATGCTGTGTCATAATAAAAATGCCTATAAAAAGAAAATTTAATTAAAAAGAAAAACAGAAAAAAAAAAATTTGTTCTTAGTTCCTATAACAAAACTTTAACACTGAAAATCAGTTTTCTATGTTACTGGTTATTTATATTACAGTACAGAGAAAGAATGATAGTAAATTAATAGTATGAGATGTTCCGTTAAAATGCTGCGTTATAAGAAAGACAGCAGAAATGAAAAGAAAAATCCTTCTCAATTCTTAGAATTAAAAGTATCGAAAAAATGCCGAAATTGATTTGTCTGATTTTATTTTTTTTCTTCAAAAAAAGCAGAAGTACAAAAACTTGTGATTCAATATAAAGTAATCTAGTTTTCCAAATTTCGTTTATCACTTAGTTTTCTAGAAGATAAATTTGCCAGCCATGTGCAGAAACATGGATTTTAAAATTTAAGAAATTTGTGTTAAAACTATTTCTTATAATTAACAATACTATAACATAGTCAAAATACGATTTTTTATCATTCTTTATCATATCTATACAAATTCAAAAAAAAACAAACTTGGAAAAATATATTTCTGAAAAATATTTTGCCGAATATTTGACTAATCATTTAACCAAATGAATTTTTAACAAAGGGCCAAATACTCGTTACATCCTTAATTTAAATGCAATATGATGGAAACTGAAAAATTCTTCAAGTTTCGGAAAACGTGAATTTTTTAACTGCTCATTGTTTGTAGTTTTGATTTCAATTTTTTGTTGCTTAAGTGATCTTTTTCGATAAAAATATATAACGTTTACTATGTAAAAAAAAATCTAATAATTAATAAAATGAAATAATAATGTACGTTACCAAATAAGTATTCAATTTTATTTTGAACTATAACAGTTTTATTTTTATTTTTGGCTTTTGTTTAAGACTTATAAATTTTCTTCAATTAAAATATTTAATTTGAATTTATATTACCTACTTTCATTCTGTAAGCATTGCAGTTTTTTGTTAAAATTTATTTTTAAAGTTAATTTTTGTATTTCATAATAGGATAAAAAAAAAAAAAACTTTCTTTTCTCCAATGTTTATTTAATTATTTTGTTAAATTTATTGTTGATATGATAAAAATGGCAATTTTTTTTTAATGTGTCAGTTTTCCTACTTTTGAATGAATTCTAATAATTGAACACCTTAATATATGACTAAGTTTATTGATAAAAAAAATTAGAACATTAATGTTTCAATAAATATTACTACATTAGCTATTAACGTGTCTAGAAACATGTGTGGCCCTTTGTTAGTCAACCTGCTGTGCAAGTGGCCCTTCACTCAAAAAGGTTGTGCACCCCTAATCTAGTTGGTATAGTTTTAGTTAATTTCGCAGGTGTTATGTTTATTTTATTGTATAAATTTTATCTTTAATCATGTTGCAAAAATCTCTTATAAACTTTTTGAAGAAAGCAGATAAAAAGTCAGATGTTTATTTGATGTTGTTTTTGAATCTTAAACAACCCATTTTTCATCTGCTTTCTTTAAAACATTAGTAATTCTTGCGACTCATTTTAAGATAAAATTTGTACTATAAAATGAACAAAAAAATCTGGAAATTAACAGAGACAATATCAACTCGATTATAATAAGTTACATTCAATATTTATTTTTTACCTTTTTATGCAAAAAAGAAGTTGTTGCTTATTAAAGTTTTTCGTAACTATTTTATTCTACAAAATTTATCTATTCTTCACATACACTGAATTAATACACTTTTTCATTAAGTTAAAACATTTAGAAAAATTACAGCAAATTTATTAAACTTAGTCCTAAAAGCAACTTTTTTAAAATTTTATTATTAATATTTTTATTAATGTAATTACAGTTGATTAAGCATGCATTAAAAAGTGTTTAGTTAAAATAAAATAAAAGGAGAAAGAATGACAAGTACTTGAGTATTTTTTAATTTCCTTCAACTGCTAAATTTATTTCCAGTATCTTTATCAATAATTTCAGCAATGAGCCAAAACTAAGTAGAAATCCTTGGCATATTGTTTTCAGTTATTTTTTTGGTAAAAAATGTCTATGTTTAAAGCCCACAAGTTCAAACTACGAGCGACAAGTTCACACAAATCATAAAGTTTAATGTATCGAAATATTTTATTTGTTCTAAATTCAACTTATTAAAACTTAGCCATTTGATATTATGAAATAGAGAGGTAGACAACTATTTTATTACAAGGTATTTTCTACTACAGGAAACTAAATAATTGAATCAGCAATATGAAGTAATGGAAAATTAAGCATTTACAATTTTTATCACTTAAGAAGAAAAAACAGTTCTTAAATATTAACATTTTATTTATAAATCTGCTCAGTATTACATTATCTTTTGGTTTTAATGGATATATACTTATGTAATTTAATGACTTCTTACAATACTCACTAAAGCCTCATCTCAAAATAAATATAGTAAAAAAAATTTTTTTTAATAAAAAGTAATAGAAAACAAGTAATTGAATTTTGCATATTTTTCTTTGGTGTCGTTTACAGTATGCAATACTTCACAAAGCTCTTTGGCAACTAGCATAATTACGATAATAACAAATAAGATGGAATGGCTAAGTGTTGAAAGGACCACTGTCTGGTTTAACAATAGGTTAGTAGAATAGTTTAGGTGTGTAAGGTCAAATAGCTTTTTAAAATCTTTCTATATAAATTAAAAGTGCTAAAAAGTTCAAAGCCCTAAAAAAGCTGATAATTTCTCGCAACTTTCACTAACCAGCACTATTCTTTCCCTCATGTGATGAATAAAAGGAAATATTCTTAAAGAAATATTGCAAAAGTAATAAAATTTAATTATTTAGAAATAGAAGACGAAATGACTTAGGTAAAAAATACCATTACAAAGAAAAAATGTAAAGTCAATAAAATATTTATATTATTTATTAGTATTTTGAACGCCACAACTGTAAATCATGATCCTTTATTCATAAATGGTTACACCTTTGAAAAGGTTAATGAATTCAAATACCTTGGAACAATGCTCAATGACCAAAACGGAAGTAGACAACAGAATTAAAATGGCAAACAATTGTTTCTTTGGACTAAGAAAGCAGTTAAGATCTAGCCTAATCAGCCGGAAAATTAAAATTTATAAGACTCTTATTCTACCTGTGTTGCTTTATGCAAGTGAAACATGGACACTAAACGCAGACACTCAGCGTACTCTTAGTGTTTTTGAAAGGAAAATCCTTAGAAATATTTTTGGTCCAGTACAGGAAAGAGGCTGTTGGCGAATCAGATAAAACTTTGAATTATATAGACTCTATGGACAGCCACAGATAGTACAGATCATCTGAAGCAATATATTAAGATGGCTTGGCCATATCTGGAGAGGTCCAGAAAATAATGCAGTCCGAATCGCCAACTTTAAAAACGCTTCGGGATCTCGGGCTAGAAGAAGACCTCTAACTAGATGGCTGGATGACACTGCTAAAGATCTAAAAGTGTTAAAGATTAACAACTGGAAAACAGTCGCCATGGACAGGAGGGGTTGGGGGCTACGTGTGGTTGAGGCAGCCAAGGCCTGTAAGGGGCTGTCGTGCTGAAGAAGAAGTATTTTGAATAACACTAAAAAAGTTTGATAAAAGATCAAGGAAAATCGGAATTATTCTTGGATTCTGAAAAGCAGATGATTAAATATGATAAATGCTTCAAAACAATTTTGCTTGGTCATCTATTTTTGAACTTTTAAAGAAATATGGAAAAAAAAACTTTCTTATTGATTATTATTTGATTCTATTTAAACTTTATTATTGTGAGAATAATAAAATGTCTATTATAAAAATAACTTTATACCTTTCCTTCATAGATACAAACATGCACGCATTGATGCATTCATTGCATTTTCATTATTTTTATTTACCATAAAAAACAATAGTGTTTCTTTTGTAATAATTTTTTTTGGTAATCAATATCAAGTAGCATAATGACGCATATCACTATTAAAAATATTTATATTTTTTTAAAAATTTTGAAATATGTAAGAATAATTAAAATAAAAAACCACCTTATTTTTATAACTTTAAAAAGTTTTTTTTTTTTTTAAAGTGACTTACATTATATTATTATTATTCACGATAAAGCGTTGATCTATACTATTTGAATACTATTAGGAAACTTTAAATAAATTTTCGTGGTTTTTCTTTTTGTATCTGTTTTAAAAGTCTTTTGATTATAAAAATACCTCTAATTTCTATTCTACCTCTAATTCTGATTATAACAATACCTCTAATTTCTAATACACTATTTTTTTTAAATTTTCAATTAAAAGAAAAGTGCTTAGTGTAAATTTATATTTCCTCAAAGTTCTTTTGAACAAAAATTAGCACAATAAAATTTTGGACATTATAATAGAAGAAAATAAATTCCATCAAGATGCTCTTTTCCTTCTTTATTATAACATTTATTGATTATTTTTCATATGAGAAGAAAGAGCTTTAATTCCATTTCTTGTTATTTATGGTAATTTCAGTACAGTATTTTTTTTAAACTTCACCTTGTTAATAAAAAAAATAGAGTATAAGATTAAAATTGTTTAAGCTCCTTAACCCCCATAATATAATTGAGATCAAAAATTGCATTAGGTAATCAAACTTAGATATCAAATAATTTTCATCATATGCTAATTACTAATATTTTGTTCTGAAGTGTTGTTTACTTGAATGTATTTTGACAACTTTTAAATGCTAATGTTACTTAATGCTAACGTAACTTAGCCTTCTCATTTCTATTAACTCTGAATGTTGTTTTATTAAGTGTAATTTAGTCAATTTTGACTCTTGGGTCAGTAAACTAAAAAAAAATTTGTGTTTGAGTTTTGATTTTAATTGAAAACAATTATAAATTCTTATTGATTAAATTATCATAGCTTGTTTAAACATTAACTAAAAAAAACAAAACATTGTTTTTCTTATTTAAAATAAGAAAGAGGAGCATTTTATTACATCAGAGGAAATTTGGGATTTTGCGCTTTCTCTAAGAAACCAAGGGCGACGCCAGTAGGGGGTCAGGGGGGGCAATTGCACCCCTGTCGGGCATGGCCAGCCCCCCCATCAGGAAAATTTTAAAGTCTCGTCGGGAAAATAGTCTGGTCACATTTTTTTCTAAATTATGTAAAAAATTCATTAACAAATGCCAAATAAAAAATTTTGTAGTTGACTTTTTAGTTTTTATTTATTTATTAAAAAATCTGTAACAAAATTAGTAAAATATATTGTAAATTCTATGTAATTGTAGTTTCACTACACTACTCACAACTTTGCCCATACATTGTTAAACTAGAGAGGGGATGTGATTAGACATGGGTGAAATTGACAACTTTTCGAAGTCCCTTAGAAATCCTTTCCCACAAACACATCTTCATTTTCTTGGAAACTTATCTTTCAAACGGCTATTCTTTCTTAGGAAGGGGATAATCACGCCCTGACAAAAGCCTGAGGGATAGAAAGAGACGCAGGCCCTTTTCTTTACGAATTCTTTTTTATGTAATGTGTTTATCAATGGTTTATGGGATCACATAATTGCTTTTTCCAATTTTCAAGCAAAATGAAAGTTTAAGAATAAAACAAAATATTTTTAATTTTTTCATCTTTTTTTTTTTAATTAATACTTTTAAATGAGGAAAATCATTTACTTATTCGGATTCAAGGTTTATATTTTAATCAACACAGTAAATATGCAGTCAGAAATAAAAGAGAAGCAGTAACAAAATATTTTTAAATTATTAATTTTTTTTTTTATCATTTTCTTAGTAGTAAAAAGATTGTTGATTGATTCAGAAAAACAAACTGTTCGTATTCAATGTCTTAAAATATATATTAATCAACATAATAGATTCTCATTGACTTATTTTATGTATAGTGTATGAAATAGAAAAGGGAAGACCTTGATTAACTTTTGATTTAATCATATTTTCACGTACAAAGAGTCAATACCATATTTTAAGTTACGAAAATGAACAGAAAAGCGCATTCTGTTCTGAATAAACATACAAGTTTATGTATAGTTTTAAGTTTTTAATTTTCAAAATTCGAAATCAGTCGCAATCTGGAAGATATGGTCTGAAGTTATGCCAAAGACAGAGTTGGAAAGTTTGGGTCCTTTAATTTTAACTCCACTCTTCGATTATAGCCCATTATCTCGAGAACTTTTTGAGTGTATTGAAAAATGTTTGCATAAAATTACAAAAAACACAAATACAACACAATTTTAAAGCAAAAATAATTTTAAATAATTATTTTTTTATTTTTTATTATTTTTTTAAATAATAGTAAAATATATTGAATTGTATGTTCTACATATTTTTACATCCTTTTAATTTCAAAATACAAACTTTCAGAGCAATCAATCAATTAGTTTCTGAGTTGTCAAATTTTTAAAAAGTCAGTTTGCTTAACATTTCATTTATTTCGAATTATTTAACCGATTTCATTCATATTTTGTATTATTCAATTTAAAGTTACCTGCCATAAAATTATACAAAAATTTATATATCTTGCTATTTTATTTTATTTTATCAGTCATTGAACAACTGACCCAATTTTCAGGTTTACGACTACTAATGTTCAACTCCGGAGCCTTGTAATTTTGAACTAATCCAGAAGACAAGGAAACTCCTGGATAGTACCCTCAGAGATATTGATTTGTTATGTGAACATGGGGGACTTTGCGACTCGACAGATTTAACGTGCATCAGTCACCATTTACGACACGGGGATTTCAAAAATTGGGATTCAGAACTTTTCCAACGCATATTATAAATATAAAAAATATTAAATATTTTATAACTATTTATACCTTTGGAAAAATGAATTTTTGCAATTGTACGAAAAATTTTTCGATTCAATCAAAACGCAAAATGTTCTTGACGAGATTCATATATTATCCTCATTATCATTGAGCTATTATTTCGAAGCTATTACTATGCAACTACTATAAAATTAACAAAAAAGGACAAAATGAAAGACGTTTCTATTTATTTATATCTGATATTAATATTGAAAGTGAACACCATTTCACCTTATTTTCCTCTTTCAATCATAATCCTTAAAATAAATCAAAGCATATATATATGGATAACTACCAGTTAAATTATCTTTCTATATAAAAAAGAAAAATTATTTTGTTATTATCAGCAATATTGACATATACTTCATATAAGTGTACAGTGTGCAAAAAATAAATGGACGCACCGGAATAAATTTTTATCTTAAGTTCGGATCTTCATGTTCTAGTACTCATTCTTAATGGTTCGAGAGGGTAACATCAAATATAGTAATTAATTAGCCCAAACGATATTTTAAGTTAGGAAATTAGACATAAAAACGTTATCCGATTAAACATACCTTTTTTCGACGGATTCGGATTTCTGATTCCCAAAATATAGTAGTTTCAATTTAGAAATATTGTTTAAATAGTTTTTTCAGGAATGCGCTTGAAAGTTAGGACCCTTTAATGTTAACTTTAGTTTTTGCGTTTTTCACTATCGTTTTCCAACTTGTGTTTTGCGTTTCTCACTTGCGTTTTTCCAAGTGTTTACAAACATAAAATAATTGTTACTCTTCACTTTTCTAACCAAAAGAGCAATAAAACACTCTTTCCACTGATGAAAATATCCCCACTTTCATAACTACCACCCACAAAATTGCTTACATTGCCTTGGGGTTCTTTTTTCCTAACTTCGGAAATATCAGATATCCACAGAAACACCCTGTTGTCTGATTTCCGATCATAAATTTCTAAGAAGAAAACATTTCTAGGGCTGTAAATAGGGGGAGGGTCATGTTAAAATTTCTTTGGCTCATTCTGTCTTGAGATTTCCATAGTGCCTTTAAATTGGGCCTTGTTCAATTCTTAATTTTCTTTCTTACAAAATTTAGATATTTTTTCTAATTTATTATAAAAGCTTTTTTTCCTTTAATCGTCCTAAATGTTTCAACTAGCCTAATTGTTTAATTTACTTAATTATTGTAGTTGATATTATTTTTCAAATTAATCGTAAGAGAACCCGTGAACTAGGAATTTCTATATTAAATTTTCGTAGGATATTATAAGAAGACATAAATTTTTCACGTTGGAGGTAAGCAAATGTTTTTATTAAATCAATTTTTGTTGTCGTTATGGAAAACGTGGAAGGTTTGCACAGTTTTTTATATATGCATTGTGATTTTTTTTTGTTTATTTATTTAAATGCCTGGCCACTATTCAGTTCCCTCTTTGACCAACCTGTCTGCCAAAACTTTTGATTCGGTCTCTCCAGGATGAAATTGAGATAACAATTTAAATTTATTTTAATTTTACTTACTGCTAATAGACAGAAACAACATATGATTTTGTTTAATAGAGCATTGAAATCAAATGATCATCAGCTAAACAAATGTTTAAGCATGAGAAAAAAAATTTTTAAAATTCCTGTATGACCAAATTTTCCATGTTTCCCCTATACATGAAATATATTATATTTCGTATTTAGTTAGCTTATGATTTTATTGATCATATTTGTTTCTGTTAATAAGGCTTTTAAATTTCCAGATCAAAGTCATAACAATTTCTTAAAATTGTCAGTCGAAACTATATACGAAATTTTGACAGCTTTGCTTTTATTTTAAGCGTGTGCATTTAATTTAATAAAATAAAAGTAAAGAAAGAAATTGTTTAAAAGGTAATTATGCTCGATCATGAGACTATTTAATATCTGTTCCTAAGGATCAGAATTCTTTTTTATTTTACTTTATTGTAAAAATGATATATTTAATACTTTCATATGATATGCTGCAATTTTAAATACCTAAAAGATGACTGAAATTGTCAAATCAAAGACAATTAATACTTTTAATTTTATATTATCACAGTATTTAGAGCAGACAGTTGCTTGTGGGTGTGGATGATAAAAGTAAAAGAAGCATGCAAAAAAAAAATCCAGTTAATGCCCTCAATATTATATTTTTAAACTTCTCGAGAAAATGTAGTAAAAAATGTAGTTCTCGAACAAATTTATATTAAGTAAGAACAAAAAAAAAAAATGATATCAAAATATGCTGAATCACTAGTGAGACAGGTGTGATGAAAGACATTGAAACCAATTTGATTGAATAGTAAAACTAGAAGGTGTTTCTAAAATCCAGAAATCAATCAGGCTTCAATTTTTTTTTTTTTTTTTTTTTTTTTTGTCAAAAAATTTATCAGGGGCTATTTGTTAGATTTCAATATGGGTTATGTTTTTTCTTTAATTAAATATTAAACATTAACAAATATTTGTCTTTTGAAACCCAGCATTCTGTAATAAAAATAATTATTCTATAATTGTAATTCTAAAACTAATTGATTTAAAGCTTTAGTGTGTTTCTATTGATATATTAAATGTCTTCTATCGGCGGAACCCCGACATTACGATTAAATTTTATTAAGGTAATTACGAATATTATAACCTAAAAACAGACTATTTTTAAAATATTTTATTAGAGCAATGTAGATTTTTCATTGTTTTATCATTATCAATCTTAAATAAGGTTTTATATCTGACAGTTAAATTTGCAGTCCTTGTGTTATATCTGTCCCCTGATCAAAATAGCTTTTTGTTTTGTCCGTAAAACTATACTATGTAACAATTGAAAAAAAATCGAAATTTTTACAATTTTATAGGCATAACCATTTCGAAGTTCGTTTAAAACAGAGCATGGTATCTTTAGATAGAATACCTGGATGCAAAAAATGTACTTTATTTGCGAAACATTTAAATATTTCAAAAGCCAATCGATGCATATAAAAATAACATTTTATATCAAAATGTTCCTTAAATGATTTGTTAAATGTGCGTGAAATTTCTAATTTTTATTAGCGAATAATTTTTGCGTTATTAGAGTAAGAAGACTAGAAATTTTTTGAAATAGCGGTTACTGCTACAACTATTTTTCTTTATTACAGAAGTAATTTTTACGCTTACAATGTATGGTAAATTACACCATACAGTACAAAATACATAGATAACAGAAAAAAATTAGATTTAAATTTACATTAAAAGGAATCTGTACATTATGGTATCAATATTAGTGATTTTAGATTCTTAGAAACACACTTGAATAAAATAATGTGAGAAAAAAATGTAAAGTTTAAAATTCGTTTTAATTTAAATATTTTGAATTAATTTGTTTCAGCCCCCCTATCGGGGAAGACTTGACCCCTTGTCAGACAGAGTCTGGTGCCACCCTTGTAAGAAACTTATCTCCTATCTACAAACTTAAAATTTTAAAATAGCTACATTTCAACTTTGAATTGAAAGGAAACTAATTGATGTTAACTGTCAATTTTATTTTCTCCTCTTCCCTCCAACACCTGCAAAACCACCTTCCCTACCCTATACACTTGGAGAGTCATGAAGCAGCACTTCGCTGCAATTTACATGTAGATGGAAAAAGAGAATACGGGGATTAAAAGGCGTTTTTTTAATATGATCACTATCTGCAAAAGGCAAAAAAAGAAGGAATAAAAAATTTTCTTTAAATTCATGAACGTTGCCCATAATATTGTATTATAATTCTTAAAAGACTTCAGAAATGTTTTTGCAATTTTTTGTGTTATGAATACAAATATATTCATACAATTAAACAATTAAATGTATGTTAAATAATTAAATGTTAACATTTAAAATAATTTAATGTTAACATTTAATTTGCTACTATTAAATCATAAATTCACTTATTTACACTTTTTGCTTATCATGACACATTTCTACTTGGTTTTTAAAATCCTGTTGTTTTTGTAAAATACAATTATAATCTGCAATTTTCTTTATTAAATATAACTAAATGCTTTAAGACATTAAACATGAAATTCTAGAAGAACAAAAAGTTAAACATCATTTCTCATATCTTCTACCAGCTGTCTGACTAATTATCTTATTTCATCAAACAAACTAGATGAGGGAGAATCCCAACATGCGTAATAGCTTATTATATCACATAATCTGGATACAGTGGAAAGTCCTGAATCCTAAATCATCAGATGTAATCTTAAAGTTATATTTAGAAACATTAAATTTAGAGTTGAACAGTTAAATAGAGTGATGAAAAATTTTAAATTGAAATGATAAATTAAAAATGAAACTTTGAAAGAAACTATAAAAACTTTAAATTAATCCGATATTAGATTTCTGTACAATGGGTCTTTAAGGTGAACAAAAATTAAAATATGCTTTTTTAAATTCTAAATAAATACTATTTTACATGAATTTTTATTAAATAATGTTTTGTTTCTGTTTAAAGGACATTTAATTGACTGAAGAATGTTGAGTTTGATAAGACAAAGGTCTCTGATAAATTATATGTATAAAAAAAAATTAAATGAAAAAGTAACTAAGAATTTCTTTTGCAAATGAAGACCTGTTTTTCTCTCCCTTTGTTCCCTTTTGATGTAAAAAATTTGCAGTGTGATTATTCTGACTAAAATAACATAAAAAAAAGCAAGTTTCAAATGCTAATTAGAAAGTGAATCAATCTTATTTTTTAAAAAATAGGTTTAAAGAATGAACAAGTAAATAAATAAATAATAATTAAAATAATAGTTGAGATATTATACTTTTAAATTCGATACTCCTTTGAATAGAATATAAAAATATTCTATTACAAAAAAGTTTTCAAATAACAAAATTTTAAGCTGTAGGTTTTTATTGACCATTACTTGTACATTCTCTCAATCAGCGAACTCAAAACACTCGTATTACTTATCGAAAATATGAGTTTTGTTTACACCATTTTCAATAATTACACAATAATTCTTGAAGGAGCATAACTGTCACACTTCATATCAAAACTAAGTATATGGTGTAAATTTTATTTTTCATGTAATTATTAATAGTTAATTTTTAAGCATTGCTTGCTGGCATCAAATATATGTAAATCAGATAGTAAGATAAAAACAGCTGGTTCTATCTCTCTCTTTTTCTCTTCTTGTAAAACAGTTGTCAGAGCTTTGCTCTTCGGTCAGAATTGTTTTTGCACAGAGTTGTCGGAAATAATTGTATGATGGAGATTCTCCGATCATGTTGTCTTCCCACCTGTATGATCTGAAAATGATGTATTCTAATGTGGTCATTGGTATCAGTTAAAATATGACTATTTCTCCTTTCCTGCTTGTTATCATGCTACTTGTATCAATTTTACTATCTGACCAGTGCTAGTGAGTTTTGTTTTCTGTGACAGCTCGGAATGTGGAATTTCTTCAGATAAGTGTTCCTGTTTCATTGATATTGTTACACAGTAAAATAAAACTTCATTTGTGTGTGCCTAACAGTCGCTAATGAGTAGCTGTGCTTTGTTATATTAAGTTCCTTACCTTTTCATTCTACTAACATAACTTGGATGTTCGAACCTGCAATTTCTGAGTAATTTACTTAGAAGTAACATCACATTCTGTAAAAAACTTTTCAATGTATTATGTGAATAATTCATTCAACATATTTGTGAGTAATCAATGGCTACTTTTAATTCCACTAGTTGTCTTATGATTTATTAAAACATTTAATTCCTTAAATTTCTATTGTATTTTTTATTGCTCTATGTTAATGATAACAGAAAGTTTTCTTATATTTTTTCATTAGCATGCTACTGTTTTTAAATTTTATAATACTTCATAATTGTAATTATCTTATACATTTTTTTAGAAAGTTGTTAACAAGTAGTTTTCATTTCAGTATTTTAATCGGCTGAGGCAAAATATCATTAGCAATCAACTCCCTGAAAAACAATGTGTTATGGCTCAGTGGTTTGACAGCTTAATGGAAGGAATAGAAAGAAATCTTCAAACCAAAAATAGGGAAAGGTGTGAAATTTTTATTTGTTTTCAGAGTTATTATATTCTACATTTTAAACTTAGATCAATGATTTGTGATGATTACTTTTTATTTATTCAGGGTTTCCAACTTTCTATGCTTTTTGAAAAAATATATTCTAGTTCTGTTTTAATGTATATTTTATTGCTTTGTAAATTTGTTTTAAAGTCATTTTTCTCACCACTGCATTTAAAGGATTCAAAAGTTAATATGAAATGCAATTTTCATCCACCTGGAAAGCCATGAAAATCTGGAATTAACAGGGAATTTTTTTATACTGGAAAAGTCAGGGGAATCAGGATAAAAACCTGGAAAAAACAGGAAAATTTAAAGAATAGCTGAAATTTTTTTCTTAATTTAAATTATTTTATCATCCGCTATACCGACTTTATTTTGGTGGAAATTTATCGTAAAACAGTTTAAATATCATCAACTTAGAAATACTCTGTTTGCAATAAAATTATATCCATTATTACCCTGCTAAACTAGAAAGCCATATGAAACTCTCTCATGGTTGCTGAATGAATAGAGAAATCCTTCACTTCTTTGGAGATTATGAAACTAAGCATTTTTTTATTGCATATAAAAATAATGAAATTTTTTGCTATTTTTTTCCATTTTCTTTTTAGGAAAAAAAATTTAGCGACAGCTTTTCTATTCCACAATTTTTAAAATTATTAATTTTAAGGAAATATTGCTTAAATATGAGTTCTATTTGTATATTTAAAATTAAAATGAATGCTTTTTCAACTAACTTTTACAAAATGGAAAATTTTATAAAACACCTCAATTCATCCATTCCAACAGGAAAAAGAAAACAATTTATGTTTAAAGATGCTACAGTGTAACGTCCCATATCCGGACGTCCCATATCCGGAAGAGTCAATTTTCCGGACACTTTTTAACAATCAAAATAAACAAACATTTCTTCACTTTCCCCTCTCTTAAAAGGGGAATAAAAAAAAAAAATAAAAAAAAAGAGATCTTTTGACAGGTTTTTTCCTTTCTTAGCTTCTAGTGATTTATACATTGAACCCATAAATTAACAGAAAGGGGAACAGAAGATCTACCAAGACCATACCGTTAGTGACGCTCCTCCTTTGGAATGCAGGAAAGGGGGGGGGGGAGATTTGTTTTCAAAAGAGCACAACTGAGTCCCCTCCACCTCTTCTTTCCTATGCAGCTGGCTAGTAAACGAGGCATTTCCTGGAACCTTTTTATTAGAGTGTTAGGGAAAGAAAAAGTACTGTGAAAAAGTGTAAACACAACAAACGTTAAAGTGGAGGGGGAATCCCCTTTAGTAACACAGGAAAAAATAAAGAGAACCCAATCAGCATGCCACGCCTTTATGCTTGATTGATAGCCACTGATGGGAGAGAAAATAAGAATTTGTCACTGCCCTGCCCTGCCCTCAACTTGAATGAGAAATAAGGAGGAAATGAATTTTCTTCTCCACCTACCCACCTTAGTGAGTGACGGGAATTTCCCCTTCTGGCTTGAATCGTTCTAGTTCAAAATGGCGGAGAGAGCAATTGATATTTTTTGTTTTCTATATTTATTTTTATAATAGCAATAATTATTTATTTTCTAGTATTTTATTTTTGATTGATTAGATATCATTCTAATACTAAAACATTATTGCCCGAAAAATAATGTTTAATTTTTTGCTTCTTAGATTCAGATCATTTTAAGTTTTGTTTACCTTGGGGGTCTATTATACGGAAAAATCGAATATACGGACTTGGGGAAGTCCCGCCGAATCCGGATACGTGACTTTCCACTGTATTAAATTGAAAAATAATGTATATAGTATTAAGATTAAAATCAAAGTAATTTTCAGTTATTATAATGGTTATCATTAACTTAAATTTATATATAACTTGAAAAATTTATGTCTGATACTGAAGTAAAAAAATTCCTATTATAGATAATATTTTACAAGTTAATAACTGCATAGAATTTTTTATTCAAATATCATCTTCAAAATTCAGTCAAGTTTACTTTTAAATTAATAACAAATTCACAGATTTAAGACAATTTGTTTATGAGTAAAAAAATTTTTTTGTAAAATTTATGTCTGACACCAACAATTTAATCCATTTAATTTTAACTTATTATAATAAATTTTTATAAAACAAATTTTTTTTTTTTTTTTGCTAGGTTATGATCTACTAAATATTTGATATAAAAATTTTATGATTATAAATTCAACTTTGGTCTTTGGTTTTATGAGAGAATCGTTCTAAGAAATTTATTTTCATTTTTAAATTTGTGATTAAAAACTAATTTATTCTGTGTGAAATTGATTATGGATGGTTAAAAAAAAAAAACTTAAAATGTAGTGGAATAAGAAATTTATCACTTTTAAGAAGTGAAAGCTTCATAAAATAATTCTCAGCTGTTAGTAATTAATAATTGTATGCTTAGATTAATTCTTGAACGCAACGACCTACAGGGTGTGTTGTTATTTGAGACAAATGACTGATAGCCAAACAACACGATCATCAGCACTGGAGATTTCTTCAGAGTAGCATTGTAACGTTCCTTCTTTATTGTGGTTTATTAAATATTAAATTTTTGATAAAAATTTTTATCAAAAAATTTAAAGTTTTAATGAAAAATCATTATTTATAAACTAAAAAACCTGAAATAAAGAATGCTTACAATAAAAAAAAAAACGATCCTGAAAATTCCTCATATTAAAATAAAGAATTTTCCTATGGTTTTTTTTTTTTTTTTTGTTCACAAAGGTTTAAAGCTCTTAATTAGACAAAAAAAAAACATTCTGTAGAGAACTATCATCAAATTTTTAAAAAAAATTTATTTGCAATTAATTTTTTTTTTTTTATAAAAATCATAATACTTTCCTGCTGCCAAAATGAAATGTTCTTCGTTTGAATATTTTGTCCTCAAATAATATATTCATAGATTATCAATTTGACACTTTAAGATGACAAACCACACAATAAAATTTTATAATTGTAAGATCTTGATATAAATTTCAATATGTAACTTAAAAACAGAATAGTGAAATTCTAGTTGAAATAAATCATTCAAAATTAAAAAAACATTTACCAAAAAGCGATAAAAGTTTATTAATAATAAGCATAAATTATTCGTTTTCAAATAATTCGGATGGTTCTTTGTTGCTGTTTTCCGAATTATATAGATATAGAAATATGTACTATTCTATAACGAAGAAGAATATTCTATAACTATTGCAGTTCTGCATGTTCTAAAATCATATTTCATATATATTCATTGGAATAAAGTAAGAAATGTTGACTTCACTTTAATTTGCAATAAATTGAAGGAAAAAAAATATATATTTTGCCGTAATACACACATCTGTAACAGTATGCGATCCCGAAATCGGAAGTTATCGGTTGCAAGTTTGTTAGAAGGAAAAAAGTATTGAGAAATTGTTCTACCTTAGGGAAATTTTGTTTCTTATTTGCTGCTGGAAAAAAAATAGTGTTTTACTCTACTAATGATTCTGAGAGAATTAAATTAAAACTTAATATAGAAGCTTCCAAAAGCTATCAAACTTCTCACATTGTAAATGACAATTTTTTATATTTTCTCAAGTTTTTTTTAAAAAAAATTCTGCTTTGTTTAAAGTTTTTATTAGGTAAGAAACAATACCGTAAAATTCATTTTACCACATGACAAAACCATATCCCTCCCTGTCATTACTTAAGCGGTTAGCTGATTTCTTTTTACTACGGGATGAAGTTCACAGTTTCAAATTACCCTGCTTTTTCTATCCTTATCTTGATAGCTGTGAGGGATATAAATGCCTCACTCGGAAAAATTCCTAGAATTTTAGATGTGCTCCAAGGGTGGTCATAGATCAATTCTAAAAAGGAGGTGACTCTCAAATCACATCCTTCCACGACATTTACTTTGGAAACTTATCTTAAGATGCACTCAAATTTTGCCTAATCTTTCTAGTTGTTTTCAGAACCTTAGATATGATATTTAAATAAGTTTTCATTTTAATTTAGTGAAATATTTTTTCATACATTATTGTATTTTCCTTTAATTAACATTTCATTCAATCTTTATTAATAATTTCCATTCTACATTTGAGTCATGACGCTTTGTTGTGATAATTATTTATTAATTTTAAATGAGCTTTTTAATCGATTCAAAAAACACCCGAAAAATTTATTTATTTGGATGCAAGTTTAGATTTTATTCAATTATGTAATGTATGTAAAGGTTAAAAATGGTTTAAATTTCAAATGCCAATTTATTACATAAATTGGCTCTCTTTTAAATTTTAATATTCATTACATTGTTGTATTTGTTACAAAGGAAACGTTCGGTATTAAAAATTAAGAAAATGAAAAAATTTTGTTTTCAATTAGAAAAGTAATAAATATATAATAGTTAACCCCTTAACGATCGTTTAATTTTCAAGAAAACGGTCATAAAAGTACCTAATTTTCAAAATACACGTATTTGATTAGTGTGGGTATCTAGTTTAAAATAAACTAACTGCTTAAAAATATCTTAAAAATATCCTGTTACTGCTATATGGTGTGTAAAATGAGAAATAAAATGTTTTCTGGGCAAAAGAAATGAATTAGTTTTATTCTTATTGGCGCATTACTACTGAACACTCCAGCCCGGAAATTTCACGGGAGCGAGAAATAGCGAGCGAAACCTCACCCCGTCATTTTCACGGGAGCGAGAAGGAAGGGATTAAGCAAATTTGCCGGTTGACACCTGAAAATTTGCTCTGCTTTAAATACTTTTACGTAATGTATATCAAATTAAAATTAAGTTTTTTAAAAAAGTAAAAATGAAGTCTATAAATAAATAAAATTAAACAAATTATTTTAAAGTCAGTGTTATTTTTATTGAAATTCGGTTGCAAAAAAATTTTACATTAAGATAAAGGTTAAAAGTAAAGTACTTTTCTTATTTAAATGTCTTTAACATCGGATATTGCTTAAAAGTTTTGTTTTGAAGAAACCTACGTAATATTTGAAAGAAAAACATTAGTTAGGCGCAACAGATTTTTTTTGTTAGTTTCTAATAAGGTCATTAAGAGAAATAGACGAAAAGCGAAAAAATAAACAGAGATAAAAGTCCTTTAAAAACATTATTTAAAAATGAGCACTTTTTTATAAAACAATCTAGTCTGGTATTTTTAATTTATATTAAAATCTTGCAATTGACGCAAAAGTTATTCTTTTGAAAAATCCAATATTTCAAAAACAATTGTTCACCAGTATGACTTTTTCTGGAAATTATTTTTTCGGGGCGAATTAAATCTTTAATTATAAAAAAAAGAGAGAATTTGGCAGATCTGAAACCCATAACATATATATCCTCTTTAAAATTCTCGGAAAAATTTCATACACTGATAAATCTACACTAGCATGCAAAAGTTTTTGGTCAGCGTGCGAAAGGCATTTTAACCTTTCTAAGCAGGTTTCTTTCTTGCTTTTTTTGTAGCAATGATTTTTGTTTTATTTCGTCAAGTCAACATATATATTACACTTGATTTCAAATTTTTTATTTTTCTTGCAATTTAATGGAAAATGTAATCTTCTTTGGATTAAATTTAAATCTTTGCACTCAGTTTAGTTGAATATTTCTTTTTTATATAATTTGAGTATTGCAAGAACTAATTCTTCAAAAATAAATGTCAATAATAAATTAAAGTTAGATTTAAAGTGACTTTCAAGGTGCTAACTTTGCTTTCTGGTTGATAAGCATATTAAGAATGTTTTGGAGTAAAATTATTCATTATTTATTACATTTCCAATCAACCATCTATAATATTGAGTTTGACCAAAGACTTTTGCACGTTAGTATATATTACAAAAATCATATTTTGGCTAAATGTAAAAAAAAGCACAAAACATGAAAGTGACTATACTGCTCTGAATGCAACTGCTATTATGTACTCAATGAAAAGTAAGCAAATAGAATTAAAAACTATGTCTGGTGGTGATAGAATAATAAAGAAATAAAATAAAAGAAAAGAAAAAATAATTTATGTTACTTGAGGTCGTGGGACACATATTTATCTGGTAAAGGTAAATCTTAAGATGAGTAAAAATACTTCAAAATATGACAAAAATTTTTAATAAGAAAAATCTAAGCTTGAAATAACATCATAAAAATGCTCTTTATGCAATATTTTACGTTTGTTTTTTTCTTTTCCAAATGTGATAATTAAGTACTCAACATTAATTTTTATATCTCACACAGTTATAATTGAGTAATTATATCTAGTAACAAAATTATAAAGCATTTTAGTTACAAATTTTTATTAAAAATGTTAGCCATTAAGCAAGTTTTTTATTCGCTTTCATACTTATTTTAAGAAGTACTCATTTATTATTATTCATATAGTTTTAAAATATTTATATCTTACTTTATTGTAAAGTAATCAAATAAGTTAGGGGGATGGAGGATAAAAAGAACTATTATTTTTATGTCAAATTCTATTTCTATTCTAATTCCTTTGCATATATCAATATCAATCATATTTTACTGTCCCTTAAAAAAATCCACTTGTCATCTTGTCTATAATTTTGTTTGGATATTTTTATAAAATCTAAAATATTTATTAATGAAAGAAGAAGTAAGTAGCTTAAAGACTAAGAACCGAAATGTTACCAATATTCTGCAAAAAATGCTCAAAGAATTTAGTAGTGTTAAAATTGGATTGATTCTAATAATATCCATGGATAGGGAGATGAATAGAAGAAGCAAAATATTGAATTGGCACAAAATAGGCATAAATTCAAAATGTATTTTTTTCGAGAGGGGGCAATAACGCATAAAATAAAGCTTCTACTAACTTAGTGTCAAACTATTTACAGTAGCCATGGAGCTTCAAATTCCAGCGATGGCTTGTTGATACGAGATCCACATTCGGCTCGCACCAACCACAGGGCTGACGTTAAATATCCTCAGTGGTAGATGGATCATGGCTTAGAACCCCCTTGCTGTCAAGCTAACAGTGAGAGATTTTTGTGGCTTTACTCTCCATGCAACTCAAATGCCGGTTAGATCAATTAGAAAGTCCTCCATGTAGACATCCTCCCCCCACACTTGGTTTCAGCAGTTCCCTTGTCTTCTCGATTAGATTCAAAATTAACTACAGAAATGAACATTGGCAGTCGTAAACTTAAAAATGAGTCAGCTGTTCAACAACGTTTATCAAATTATATATATTTACACACAAAGGAAAAAATTTAGATAGTGAAATTTTTCCAGTTGACACCCAATAAATAATTCGAACATAATAAAAGTCTCTTCATATTATTAAACCTCCAAATTTAATACTCAAGTTACTTTTAAATGTGAGTTTTTCTTTATTAATTGAACAAAAAATTGACATTGACGATCATACCATTTATGCACTGGAATACTAACATTATGTCTTCAGATAGTTCCTGCATATCTATGTGAATTGTATACGTAAGTACGTTTCAAAAGAAGTACTGATTATGTATAACAACTCTTGAAACTTTTGAACTATTTGTTTAGATTGACCCGTGTATAGTTTCATTTAGTTTATCGTAAAAGCAGACCTGCCAACTCTCCTGCTTTTAGCAGGAGTCTCATGCTTTTGCCTCAAATCTTCACCCTCAGGCCTTCAGGGTGTTTTCTCCTGCTTTTTTCTATTTAGTGCATGATAGAGGATAAAAAAACAATTTGTGCAATTTTCTTCCCAACTTGTGCTTCAGATCATGCTGGGTATTTATTTGGAAAAATTTTCCCCGATAGCAACATCGCTAAAAATTACGGTGTGCGCGAACCAAAACAACAGCAATAACCGATGAAATAGCAAGATCGGAGAGGAAATATATCTTGGATACCATTAGGCAAAATGTTTTTTCACTTCCTATGGATGGCAGTTTTTTTAAATAATGCTAAATCCGCAACATCTGCAGTTTTAAAACAGTAGCTGTTAAAAAAAATAAGAAATACATTTATAAAGTATTGTATTCATTATTGACATTTTGTTAATTTTGCACCTCTTCCTAAATTTTAAAAAATCAAAAGATTTGTTTTAATATAATTCTATAGAACCTTAAAATTATTTAGTAAGAACACATATCTTTATTAGTCAGTGTCAGAATCTTATTGTGGTCTATTTTATGTAATGTAAATAATATATTTTGAAATAAACTTCTTGTAGGAAATGTGAATCAGGTTTAATTTTCAATATTGCGCTATGCCCTGATACAGAAAGAGTCTCCTGCTTTTTTATTTTCTAAGGTTGGCAAGTCTGTAAAAGAATTCATAGAAGCATTGTCTTGCTTGTTTAAATAGCAATATCAGATGCGTAAACAGATACAAGTACAAATTAGTAATTTTTTATACATAAAAACCCTTATAACTTCTAAACGATTAGCTTGATCATGAAGGGATTTGTTTCATTCAATTCAGTGAAAATATATTAAACGGAAAACATGCTTCACTTGCTTGTCAAGATGAAATTCAATTCTTCCTCACAAATCATCCCTATTTCCTTCAAACAAGGGGAAAGCAAACAGAGGAAAGTAGGGTAGATTTTAATTATTATTTATAATAATATAAAAGAGCTTCCAATAGAAAAAAATATTAGGCATACTATGTTCCTGAAGAAAAAGTCTAATTTTACTGGACTTTGAAGAGATATGGTATAGGATAATCAGATTCTCAGTATTTTCTTCTAACGCTAATTAATTTTCTATTACAAGTTGAGAATCAAATTGAGTTTTAAATTTATTAATATATTTCCAAGTTTTAAATTTTTATAAGTTATAAAAAAAAGATTTTTTTTCCGAGCGACTGCACCGAATTTGAAGCAACTTTGTAGTAAACCATTCCTAAAACAGTGTGCAAATGACGAAATCTCCTTTTATTAGGGGGTGGGATTATATGAAGAGCTGGGAGTGGAATATAGAACAGGTGTTCTCCCACCAGCTCTGATAAAGATCTCAAAGAAAACATCATTTTAAGGAGGAAGGAATTTCTTACTGACTTTGAAATTCTCAGTGGGAGAACACATTTAATCTCATTTCCTCTCTTATGTCAAAATAGAAGACCACCACATTAAGTAATAAGAATGCTTTTTAGACCAAGTATAGAGGAGTCATCAAATTTACTATTGGTTTTCAAAATATTTTATTATCAGGGAGGAATTTTATCTATAACTAATCCAGCTTTTAGATTTACTTAACTAATAACAAGCTTGTCAAAACTGAAAAAAAGGGGGAAGATAATGCATGAAAGAAATAAGCCTTATTATCAGCAAGAAGGCCATTCAGTGACATTCCCCCTTCTTAGGTATACAATTTAAAGAGCAAGTTTTCCTTCCCCATCAGCAACAGACTCCCTGTGCTGTAGATAACTTTAATTACAGGAAATGCTTTTAGAATGTCCCATAAATATGAAGCATCTTTTAAGGTTTTCTGATTATCAGTTATATCAATTAGGTGCATTTTGAACTATTAATGGAAAAGAAAAACACTATACTTTTATGTGTAACATATATTTATTTAAAGAAAATTATAAGACTACATGTTTCGTTAAGTTCATTTATTTATTTTTTTAACATATGATGTAATATAGAAGTGGATCCTCAAAGGTTCTCAGAGTGCTTGAGGCCCCCATGCCCTGCCCATGAAAATGATGGTACTGGAAGGAATAATTAAAGTCATGCATAATTAGAAAAAGGGATCTTGCAGATTATTCTGAAAAAATAAAAACAATGAAAAAGAAGTTTCTATTATTATAATTCATTATGTTTTGATTTTGAATCCTTAATCCTTATCCGTTTTTGATTTTTTCTGTCTATTGGGGGGAATTAAAATACACATTTACAATGATTCTATAAATTTCACTCATAAAAAGAAGTTTTTTATCATCAGAATGAAAAATTTTTTGTTTCTTAACTTGTTTTAGAGATCGGAATTTTATAATTTTATGTTAATTTTACACTTCATTCAACGAAGATAATTAATGAAAATTTTCTTTTTTTTTTTCTAAAATATTTGGTTAGGGGGTATTTTGAGAGATTTCTAAGAATCAAAGGAGACAAAATTATTTGTGTTTTAACTCTCCTGCCATTAGCTAACAACAGACAGGATGATTCCTACTGTAAGAAGCAGGGGGTAGTAATGACTATGCATGCTTAAGGTGTGTGTTCACTGAGTCACCATTTCTCACTGAGCTGTCCTTGAAAAAAAAAAACTAAGAAGGGGGTGAGGAAGGGAATGATTGATGATATTTAGTACAAAACTCTTTCATTTCCTGACAGTGTAGGAAAATGGTTATTTTTAAAATGATGGTAAGCATCTTTGAAAAAAGGAAGAGAAATCGTAAAAAAAGTTTTTCTTTTAAATGGCGCTAAAATGTCTCGAATTTTGTTCTGGTTATCTGGTTTTTCGGTTTTCTAATGTCTGGTTAAGAAGTTCTGTACTGTATCTATAGATATTGTATATTATTTAAATTGAGACAGCTCATTTTTTTGTCCGATCTATCTAAAATAGTTCTATATCTAGATATTTCTTTCTGAATTATAGCAAAAGAGAATAGCAAAAGAGATTTAAAAAAAAAAACAGCCAAATAAAACATATTCAATTATACTTGTGAAAAAAAACTTCTGTTGTGTTACTACCAGCTGAATGAGCCTCTACTTTAGCTTTTCGCAGTGTAAAAGACATATTTTTGAGTATAGTGAAAGACTTGGATATTATCAAGTGATCAGAAAGTAGTATTTCAAACTGTGTGTACTATAGAAATAACATACATTATTTTGTTAAGGTCTAATTGTAAAAATATGCAGTTAAATATTCATAACATTAATCTGAAGCTATTTTGTAACAAGTTTATCATTGTATTTCAAAATAATTCTCTTGCTCTCTCTCTTTCTGTGTTATCTGACTTTCTCTGTCATCTTTGTTTTACTAAAAAAATAATTTTTATTGAGATGATATTGTTGACTTACAAGTGAAACTTTTAAGCTATGATTATAGTTATGAATAATTTGATTCAAACTAAAAAAAATTGTGTTAATGTGTTTTACTTGTAAACTGCCAATTTGTTGTCCAATCATGTTTATGTTCAGGATCACTGAAGATAATGATTGGCTAGGAGGCAAGAACATGTGTAAAGAGTTTTTTTTTTTTTTTTTTTTTTTGAAAAGAAAAAAAAAAAAAATTTGAAATAGCATAGTTTTTTCCTTATTGGTTTTATTTAAATTTTTAATCTGAATGAGAAATAAATGATGTAGTTTTAGCTGAAGAGGTAAAAGCTTAAAGTAAGCTTAAATGGTGATAATTTTAGCTTAAGAGGTAATATAAATGAACTACTCTCCCCAATCATTATTTTTATCTATTAAAATGTAATATATATTTATATACAGTAAGACCCCGCTTAACGCTGTTTCGTTTAGCGCTGTTTCAGTTTAGCTCTCTTTTATTTCAACCCGGGGATTCCCTGAAATTGTGCGCAGGGACTTCCCCAAATATGTACATAACATATCCGAAACAGTGTAGTTGTGTTTCTTGTTTGGCGCGGTGCTGTGCGGACGCATTTTTATCATTTGAAACATTTGTTGGCCTTATTGTAAGTGCATATAAATTTATATAATACTATAACGATTGATACAGTGACAAATATTATAATCTTTAGTTTTTATCATGGGTGATAATGAAAAACAAGAAAATAAGGCAACTAGAAAAAGCATTTCACTGGAAACTAAAATGCAAGTGATTAAAAGATTAGATTCTGGAACGTCAATTTCAAATTAGTGCTGCATTGAATTTGGCAACTTCAACAATAAGGACATTTCTTAAGAATAAAGAAAAAATACTGTCATCGGCAACTACGTCATGCTCTGCAACTAGAATTACCCGTTCTAGAAATAACATTATAGAGGAAATGGAAAAACTACTGTTTATATGGATTGACCACGAAATTGAGCGCAATATCCCATTAAGCCAATCTATCATAATGGGAAAAGCAAGAAGAATTTTTAATTACATTCAGGTTGAGGCAAGTGACATAAGTGAAACTTTCCTTGCTAGTCGAGAATGGTTTAATAGATTTAAACATCGAAATAATCTTCACAACATAAAGATTACAGGAGAAGCAGCAAATGGTGATACGAAAGCGGCGGCTGAATTCCCAGTGACATTAAAAACAATAATTGCACAAGGAAACTATCCTTCAGAATTGGTTTTTAATGTTGATGAAACAGGCCTGTTTTGGAAAAGAATGCCAAAACGAACATTTCTATCCCTTGAAGAGAAACGAACACCAGGATTCAAAGCCGCAAAAGATCGCTTAACACTTCTATTAGGTGGTAACGCAAGCGGAGATTTCAAATTAAAACCACTACTAGTTTACCACTCCAAAAACCCAAGAGCGATGAAAGGCAATCTAAATCAGCTTTACCTGTAATTTGGGAGACTGATAAAAAATCATGGATAACAATGAAAATTTTCCAGGATTGGTTCACTGAACATTTCTACCCGTCTGTTAAACGTTATCGCGAAATTAAAATATTTTAACAAAGAACACTACTATTAATTGATAATGCTCCAAGCCACTATGGTACGACTGTCTTTTTCCCTACTACAAATAACATTTCTCAATATTGTGTAAAAAAAAACAAAATTTCTTATAATGACAAACATAAAAACATGATAATGCAATTTATCTATTTAGGAAACTAAACAGAAAGAAAAATGAAACATATTTTTATAACTATTCTACTAAAATTTTCAAACATTTTTCACACAAAAATATACATAATTTTTATGGAAACGAACTGGACAACAAGTGTCTTTAATCAAAATTTAAGATTCTGTGTGGTTAAGGGTTATTTACTTGATGAAAATCTGTATTCCCCGTTAAAATGGAGGAAAACAGAATTTCGTGAAGCAGAAGGAAAATGAGATATCCAGATTGGACATATACAAAAATAGTTTATAAAACTTTTCTCAACTTGTTGAGAGAGAAAAAAAGTTCAACTTTCATCGCCCTCACATCCAAATGATGCTGAGGTAAACATTATACACGCGATTCGGATCTCCCAAAAAAAGAGGTTTTACTTCTTCCGTTGAAGAAAGTAAAAAAAAATTTCTTTTGTTTTGGACACTATTCATGATTTAATTTCAACATTTGTGGGCTGTGATATTTCTTAAGCTTTGATACATATACTATTTCAAAGTTTTGTTTACTTAAATTTCTTATAAGTCCACATTTTCCATTTTGTTCTCATTTTTTATTTTTTTGTCGATATTGACCTGATAATGTACGCATCCATTACCTAGATCTATCTTCGAATGTTTTGAAATTTTTGGACATTCTTTCTTTTTCCTATTTTTCCTTTTCTTTTTATTTATTTTGTAATTAGCTTCTTGGTCATTCTTTCTTTTTCCTATTTTTCCTTTTCTTTTTATTTTTGTTATTAACTTCTTGGTCATTCTTTCTTTTTCCTGTTCTTTTTACTTTTGTTACCCTTCACATTATTATTTTTTTTTTTAATGTTTACTTTTACTGAAACATCTTTAACTTTTATTTTTTCAAAATGTTTACTTTTATTGAAACATCTTAAACTTCTATTTTTTCAAAATGTGTACTTTTATTGAAACATCTTAAACTTTTATTTTTTTCACCATTTTTAACCTTAACAATTTGAGAATTCTGTTGTCTAATGTGCAAAGATAAGTTGTCATTGTTAGAATTAGCAGAGATGATCAGTCTCTTACCAAATTGAGTAACAACTGGCCCGACACAATCAATAAACAAACAAAAATCTTTGCAAGTTTGCAACCCTCATAAAGCATATGGTAAATCAGTATAAAGTATAAAAAACTTAGTTGAGTTAACAATTTCGCCTATCTTTAAGGGGAAACTCACAAATTTTGTTAAGTTTGTTTTTTATTTGAAATGTCCTTTTGTTTAGGTAACATTTAATTTTTCACATTTTAAATAGGAATATTTAGTTTTGACCAAGTCTGCTAGAGTATTACAAATTTCTTTTAGTCTTTTTTTTTTTTTTTTTTTTTTTTTTGAAAATTTTGAAAAATTTAGTATTTTCATAATAATCATGAATAACCATTAGGAATCAAAACTTTAAATAATAACTTAATTTTGTTTGCTGTTACAAATTTAATTCATGTTTGAATCTAATTTATTTCCTTCAGAAACATTTTAAATGCACACGTAGCAACAATATTATATTATAATTTTTTTAAAAAAATATGAACATACGAAAATCCACTTCAACCATTAATAATATTCTATTGATTAAATTTCATGATAAAATTTTAGATCACTATCTAATGTCAATAAAATATTTAATCCTAAGAGTGAGAAAGAAAAATATGAGAGAAAAAAGAAACATATCTACAGTATACTCTTCCAATTGCCACACTTTTCTTTGACCTTCATGATTGTGAAGAGAAGAAATAAAAAAATTTATCATTGCACTTCATGAATGTTCATGATTTAGACTCGCGCACATTCACTTTTGTTTTCACAACTTGAGCACTGCGGAATTGTAGGGTCATCGGTCATTTCTATAGATTGGACACTGTAGGGTCATCTCGATCAACACTATGGGACACATATCCAACGGTTTCAGAGAGGCATGTGACAAGCTCGAGCCAACATCAGCATTCCCTCAGCGACGAAGTACAGGTAGTTTATGCGACGTGTGATTTCATCCTTCAGCACCGATTAGGCGATTTTTCTCCTTCTCCTGGCGTGTGTGATGGGATGGGGAAATATCAACGTTGCAGCCTGCCGGACGATGGATAAACACTGGTTTCCTCAAAAGGTTTCCTCCGCCAAGCAAAAATCCTGCTAGGCTTGTAATATTGGGGCAACATCCCTGATATCATG
This sequence comes from Parasteatoda lunata, assembly GCA_949128135.1. NCBI lineage: Eukaryota > Metazoa > Arthropoda > Arachnida > Araneae > Theridiidae > Parasteatoda > Parasteatoda lunata. Next base: position 67,118,107 of record OX421981.1, on the reverse strand, counting down.
GGTGTATTCAGCTTGAATAAATCAGTCGTAAGCCATAATACTCTCTATAAAGGTTTATTGAAACGAAGGCTGGGGGTTATAACAGTTCACATCCCCGCTCCACAAGGGAGAGGGTGTGGACAAAAGTCTTGATACTTCCGGCAGATCTTACATGGAACACATCATGTTGAGAGAGACATGCGAAAACCATTGCTCTCGCATTTTATACTGACACAGAGATATGTGAAAAGGCTCAGTCTTTGCATTCCTACACATTAAGGAAAATCATTTACTGCTTCCTAATATGGAAGTGAAAGAGGGAAAGATTCTAAAAATAACTCCTCCATTGAAATATAGATCTAATTATAATTCAATGGTGTGTTTTCAGCCTTGAATTCCCAAAATAGAATATCTCTACGCTTATTCTTTAACAAAGACATTTTATGAAAATGAAAGAGTTTTAATTCTTTTATTAATACAAAAATATTATAATTTTTGTATTATATATATATATATATATATATATATACATACATATATATATATACATATATATATATATATATGTATATATACACATACACTAAATTTTTAAATTTTCTAAAATAATAATGAAACGTTAAAAATAGAAAAAAGACTATGGATTCACTGCTCTTAAGTCCCCACACTGAATATACTTTTACTAGTTTATAATTTTTAAAAAAATAGCAAGTTTTTAAATTATTTGCTTCTATTTTTTTATATTTTAAGTGCTAGAGAAAGAGAGAGAGCAAGATTAAAGGTAGGAGAAAAGAAACTCAAAGTATGTATCTCTGACATGTAAGCATCAAAAATAAAGAAACTTATTATTTTTTAACATAAAAAGGAATTAAAATTAGGAAAGAGTAATTATGTCCTCAGACTGGAAAGGCAGTTGCCTCTACTCATCCCTGTTTAAATACTTTGATTCTTATAATTGATGATAAGTTGTAGTGTTAATTTTTAATATTTCTTTCTTACGTGTATTCTTTCTTCAATCTAGGTTTACTCAAAATTTGTCAGTTTTTCGACGAGATGTAAATGACTCTCTTAAAGGTCCAAATATATTAAACTCATCTTTGTATGATGTAAATTAATTTCATATAGTTTTAAAATTTGTTGGAATTGTATGAAAGGCCCATCAACTACATTGTGAATATCATCTTCTTCCTAGTATGTGTGATATTGAAAGAAAATAGGAAAAGTATTTGTAAAAACTGTTACATCGTCCTACAAATCAGGTGAAACATTCCAATAATTTGTTTGTTCACCCTCATGATATATTTTTATACTCGTTGCTCAACAATTTAAATTATGATGAACATAAATTTTGTATTTGTATCAATAGACTTTTTTTTTTTTTCATATTGACTGGGAGCTTAAATCATAAAAGCTGTTATAGTTCATTGTAATAATATTGTATTTGTTTGAACTTTCAATGTAAAAAGAAAATAAGAAAGTTCAAGAAATTTTTTTATACTATCACTGTTCCTCTTTGGGAAATGTGCCTGAATTGCCTTTCTTAAATTGTAAGCTATTTTTTTTAAGAGATTAAGTTTTTAATCGAAATTAATTTCTTGCTTATTGAGCTGATTGCTTAAAATATTCTTTTATTTTTTCTGAAACTTATATTAATAATTTTTTTGAAACAAAATTAATTGTTCAAAATTTTTGTTTCTTCCTTTCTGTGTTAAACCATTAGTTGAACATTTTCATACGACATTGATACATTGTGTATTTATTCATTTGAAGTAATGTGGAAAGCATTTAGCTTTAGTTCTTATTTATTTATTTTTGCCATTTTCAAATAAGAACTGTATTTCCCTCTTTTTTAATATGTTTTCTATCTATCAAAAGATAAATTTAATTGAACTTGTCATCTATTTTATGGGAAATTACTATTACATAAACAATAGCATTTTTGTAAAGACCAAAAAATGTACTTTAATTTGTAGCTTGTCCTATTTTTTTATGCTCTATATTTGTCACTATAGTATTAAGCAATACTATCTATCATTTTGTGACTTTGATAAAAAAAAAAATTATTTCAGGTAAATTTAAACAAAAAAAAAAAAAAATTTTATTTTGTAGTTTTAGTTTATCTATTATTAAGTACTTATCTATTTTCAGTTTCAAGTATTTTTTTTTTTTTACAGAAGAGTAATTAGTGAGCAAATAATAAAGTAAAAATAAATATAAACGTATAATAATTATTTGAAGCTATAATTTTAATTTCTATAATTTGGATTATATATAATCGTGTGCTGTGACTGGTTTTAATACTTCTACTGTTATTGAAATAGAAAAATTTTGGAATTTTGTATTTAAATGAATTCTTGACAGCTTGTATTGAATCATATGTTTAAATTAAAAACATTATTTTATAGAAATGTTAAAAAAAAACTTCACATGTAACACAGTTTTGTTTTCCTTAATGTTTAATGTTTTCCTTAAGGTAATAAGTATTAAGCCCTTAAGCAAATAAGTGTTATATAATTATTGTTGCCAAAAATAGACTTCCCCAAACTTTTTCTTGTCAGTTTCTTGTACAAGAGAGATCTAGTTCATTGAGCAATAAGATACAAAGTTTGCCTTCTACACATGATATCATTGTTTAAGCTGATTTTACATGTTCAGATTTTCTATTCTTTTAAAAGTATAATCAAATGACATAATTTTATGTTTGTTTAATAAATTTCGTTTGTTATTTAAATGTAGTTTTGAAATAAAAAAAAACTTTTAATTTATTAGATTGTTTGCATAATAATTTCGATTTTTCCCAACAGAGAAGTAAATTGTATTTTTTCACAGCCAACTTTTCACTTAAGTTGCAAAATCCCAACTTCACATTTAAGACTCATAATCATTATAATACTGACAGTTGATATAGTGAAGCTTGTTTGTAAAGAAACTCAATACTACACAGTAGATTTTGGTTGGAACTCTTTAGATGTCGTAAGTGAAAAGTAGAATTTTCAGCATATTTCACTTTTTTACTACCTTTACTAGATAAAAAGCAGGAAAAAAATTTTTTAATGTGCATAGATGATGTATTGACAGAATGCCAGTGCCAAAACTGTTTTGCAAAATTTTGATCTGACAAATTGAAGCTGATGAAGACATAATAAAAGTATGAACGAATGCAAACTGGTGAATAACAATTTGTGAGATAAGAGATTAGATTTATTGACTTTGATCGCTTATAATAATTTGAAATGTCTAGGTTTAACCTCAAAGCATGATATATGGATTTCTCCTGTTTTTAATTAATTTTTTTACTGTTCTGGTAATGTCCGCGATTTGCATCACAAACAACTAAAAAATTATCCACTTTTGAAGTACATTATTTCTGAAAACAGAATGAGGATCTGATTATTATTTGTTATGGTTTCTTGAAAAAAAAAATTATGAACCTTTACTTCAAATGAAGAGGTCAAAAATTACCTAGATAATTTATTTTGCTAGCAAAGAACAAAAATTTTATGAGCTAAGAATCATGCTATTGCCAGAAAGATAGCAAAGGTATTGGATCAGAATGCGCAATATATATTTCAATAAAATATTTTTTCACTCTATAAAAATAATCTATAATTTTTATTACAAAACGAAATTACTATCTGAACAATCTATTGCAATTTGTTTGTTTTTTTCGTTTGAAATATTCTATGTTATGATTTTTTGAAAGATAACTAAACAATTCAAAAATGTATATAAAAAAAATAAAAATAAAACAAATTTCATTAAAACTTAGTACTTCGCAAATTTTTATTTTGCACTTTTCAATCTGTGATTTTTTTTTTTTTTTCAATAATTGATGAGTATTTGCTTAAAAATTATTTAGTAGATCACTAAACACACCCTTTTTTCATTTATTTGTTTATAGTTTAGTTCATTTCTAACAAGACTGCTTATAAAATGGTTGAAACTCTCCGATTATATTTTTTAAAATTCTTTTGGTTTTAGTTTAAACAAATTCTTTTTGAACTCTTATTGTATCTTTAACTCCTTATTGTATTTGTATTGTATTTATTATATTTGGAACTCCTATTGTTATTTTAAATTAATCAGGCATTGCTGATTCTGAAATAAGGTAATTTTTTCAGATCTCATTGTCACTTTTTTGTATTTGAAAAGTGTACAAGTGTATTGTTGTTAACTATTACACTTAAGTCCCTCTTAAAAAAAAGAAAACATTAGAATATTATTGAAACTAAGCTTTCAAATAATTATCAATAACACCAAGACTTAGGAATAAAGAAATTTTAAAAATTTTACATTTTACATAAGTAAACCTTTCCGACAAGTTTGATATAAAGGAAAGATAAATAACAGGTGTAGGCTTCGTTTTGTTTGGTACAGTTCAAATAAACTTTATATTCTTAAAATTTGAATAACTTTTTTCTTTTAAAGTTAGTTTTCCAGATATGCAAGGTGTTCTTCATGATCATCTTTATTATATATATATTTAGAATTTTTGTCAAATATAAGGATAAAAAACATACTCATTGCTGGTTTCAAACTAATATTTGAGTGAGGATAAAAAGGCTATTGAGTTCTAACCATTCACTGTTAAGTAAGCCTGGTGCACAAAGCTTGAAAACATGTTTGTTTGCTTGGAACAACAAGGAGATGCTGAAAGAAAATTTAAAACGCTTTCAAGTTTCTATTGGCAAACACGTAGGTTTCAAAATTTTGTTCACAGCTATGGAAGTATTTTTTTAAAATCCATTTTTGTTTTCTTCATTTCTCACATATTTGCTACCCTGAGCATACCTGCCAAGTCTCCTGTTTTTTAGAGTCTTCCTGTCTGTCCATCTCCAGTTTACCTGTATATTCTCAAATTTTTTTGTATTTGTTGAAGAAATTTAATGAAATAAAAAATTGGTGATAAAATATCTGCTGAAGGCAAAAGTGCTGCTCTTTTTCCTCAACAGATAATGCTATTGCCAATACTACAGTATGTTGAGTGTTAATAGTTTAAGTAATCATAAATAATGGTTTAAAAAATTCTTCTTTAGATTATGATTTATATACATATCTTTAACTTTGCTAAATGTAAGTGCTTATATTATTTCCAATTTTGAATTTCTCTTTTTGACTTACATGATTATGCATGTTGTATCGAAGCTTCTCTCATAGCCTAAAAAATTTTGCTAGTAAAATCTTTGTTATCTTATTTCTTCAATGTTGGCAGGTGTGCCTTAGAATGTGTAAATTTATTTGTTTTCATTTTAAACAATGATTCTTGAAATATATATTAAAAGCAGTCATAAGAAAACTGCATATCTTATTTTAGAGGTACAAAGGAGAAAGTAGTTGAAGATTCAGTTGGAGGAAAAGTGTGAAATGTAACTATCATTCACTACTATGTGTGATTATTGTAAATAATTTTTTTAAACTTTTTTTTTTGGGGTATTATTAACGTTTTTAATCTAAATTCATTCAGTCTAAGCTCTTTTTAAATTCATATTGAAATCTTCATCATCATCTTAATCGTTAAACAAGAAGTTAACGTGCCATTTTAAAAATTTTCTTAATATAATTTCTAAAATGAGTTAAACAATTTCAGTATTCAGTTTTAACAATTTAAGTCCAAAATAAATAATATTACAGCTATAAACTTTTGCTGTGATCAGAGAAAAGTAATAATATTCATTATACTTTACAATTTTGCATATAAGCCAAAGCTTATATCGAATAGCAAGTGGTTAATGTGTCATTTAAAAAATTTTCTTAATATAATTTCTGAAATTTGTTAAACGATTTCAGTATTCAGTTTTGACAATTTCAGTTTAAAATGAATAATATTACAGCTTTAAACTTTTGCTGTGATGTGAGAAAAGTAATAATATACATTAGACTTTACAATTTTGCACGTAAACCAAAGTTTGTACCAAATCGAAAACAGGGTTTACAATATATATTTTATCTTATCTGTTTCAGTTGTTTTTTATTGATTTTATAATAATTGCTTAAAAACTTTTAAAAATGAAAAATATTTTTTTAATTCAATATATTCTATCAACATGTTCTTGGAATTTTTGTTCTTTACATTATTTATCATTATTATTAGCTGGTTGCCCAGGACCTTTATTAATTTTATGGGAACTGTTTAAATAATTTTCTGATTAGTTCATTACTGGACTTTACATTACAAACTAACAGACTAGAATTGTTTGAAAATAACTACCCACATAAATTTTACTTATACCTAAACTCTAAATATGCAAAAAAATGCTGTGATAAAACATAACTTTTTTTAAATTTTGCTGTATTGTTTTGTATTTTTGTCCCCAAAATGTTGATTTGTATAAGAACATATTACATCTGTATATAGTTGTTTATGAGTTTAAGGTAGTTATTTAGGCATATAATTCTTAATTATCTCCTGAGTGATATGCACTTTGTTTTTAAAATTTAAAAGCAGTTTATATGGAAAAATGGTGGAAATTGTATGTATAAAAGTAAAAGCATAGTTATTTGTGTTTAAAATACTCATTCTTTTTTTTGCTGCTTTAAATATATATGGCTATTTCTGATTGGCTGAAACATTATATTTAGACAAGAGTATATTAAGTAATAATATTAATAAAATGAATTAAAATTTTAGGGCAATCCCATCGTTACATGTATAATATTTGTGAACTTCCAATGCATATTACTTAGTTAAGCCATTTTAGCAAATTTGTCAAAATAACTCATGTTGTCATTTACAATTCCTTGTTTTTTTTTCAACTTTCATGATTTTAGAAAAAATTAACAATTTTTAACAATTGCTTAATTTTTCCAAAATATTACATTTTATCAAGTTTTCATTTAAGTCATAATAAATTTGTTAACTGAAATTTGAAATTTATCAAAATTAGATTTTTTTAATTTTTTTCAACATAATTGTAGCATACTGTTACTAAAAATTATCAAGATATAATTAATGTTAAAATTATTTTATTAAAAATTGAAACAGAGTAATTAAGGCATTTCTTGAATAAATTGATCCATTTTTCAATTGAAAAGTCTTGTTAAATATTATTAAAAATCAAGTAGTATAACATTAAAATATACTTTTCAAACTTAAAGAAAATATGTGATGTGTCAATGATGGTAAAGTTTGGAATTTCAACATCTGTGTTTACTTTTGATGGAGCTGGTTTTTGTTATGTTTACTTCTATAATATATTAAATGTGTTGCATAATAATATTAGCACCGACAAATTTTTAAATTAAATTTCATAAATTTTATATTTCAATTGAACAAATGTATTTTTACCTCAGTTTAAGCTCTAAATGTATAAATATGAAAAAATTTATTAGATAATTTTATATATATATTTTTTTTTTAAGATTTTATGTAGAATTATGAAACTTATCAAGTTATAAACGTTTGAACATCTAATGCTAGTCCACAAAATACTTTGCTTCTATCATTTTATTTAGTTGTACTCCATTAAAAATAATATTGACCTTTGGTCTATATATACAATTTCTTATATAAATCTTGTATTATTTTAAAAAATGTCTCAAATTACTATCTCCCAATTATTTTCATTTTTAAATCTTAATTTTGTATCACTTAAATTTCAGAGATCTATGTTTATAATATTTTATTGAGTTTATGCTGTTGCTGGTAACTTTATTTATTTTTATTTATTTATTTATTCATTTTTTGTAAAAAAGTAAATTTTTACCAAATATATAAATTTTTTAAATAAGTTTTTTCCTTAGAATCATTTTAAGGATATATATTGTATTTTGCAGAATTTTCTTAGGAAAAGTATATATACACTTGTTATTTTTTAATTATGTAATGATTACAATGTGTTCGTATAATGTAATAATTAATAATTATAATGTTCGTATAATGTAATTTTAACATTATTAAATTTAAGTTCTCTGTATATAAGAAAATGTTGATCGTAATGAACTTTGACTTATTTACAATCTACTATGTTGAGGCGAGTTAAAAGTGTGTATTTTGATATTTTAATTTAGTTTACTCAATCATTTAGTTTAATCTTGTATCTTCAATTATTAATTGTAATGTTATCATATTTATTTATTAATTTAATATTTATTTAACCTTATAAAAAGATTATAGTTTTAATAATAAAATTAATTAATAATAATTTTAAATTTTGTTCTAAGAAATGAATGTAATTATCTGAATATTACGCTTGATCACTTTACATTTAGGCATCAAATAATTTCCAAAAATAATCTCTAATAATAAATTCATGATACATTTTTATCAGTTTAGCGCATGTTATAAATATTTTGTTGTTACTGAAAATCACTTTCTGCGATTAAAGTTATCAATTCTGTTGAAGCAATTGTTCAATTTTAATTTATTTAAAGTTATATATTTTACTGCTAAGATAATTTTGATCTTTAGAATTAAAATTTGTTAATGAAAAATATTCTTTTTTCATTTAAAATTTATTTTTTAAGCCTGTCTATAATGTGAACAACTATTAAAATTGCTTACCTATGCACATATACTTTTTATTGCTAATTATTGATCAGGGTTACAGTTTCTTCCTGAAGAAAACTTTTTCTTCCATGACACTGGAAAATGCAGAAAAAACTGGATGTAATGGAAAAAACTAAAAACTACCAGTACAATTGTTTAAAGTTAACCATTAAAGAATAGTTCAAATTGGAAACAAATAAAATTTATTTTAGTTTACAAGAAAGTGAATGATTATGTGATTGTTAGTGTTGGAATATAGAAATTAGTATGCTATTTGTAGTATACATTATATGTGATTTTTAGCACATGAAAGTTTGTAATTTAATTACAATATTTTAATAATTCTGTTTAAAAGTAAACTTTTTTAAAGTTCTTAAGTTCAATTTTTGCATTCTACATTAATCCTTTGTGTAAAATATTGTAAGAAACACTAACAATCGCTTTTATTTCTTAAGAAAGCTATTAAAATTATTTTGCTACTTTTCACTTATTTGAGGATTATTTATTAAAGGCATGGAAATTATTCTTACTATTTTAAACTACATTGTTATTTTAAAGAGTTTCTTCTACTTCTAATGAAATAAACCTATTTTTCCAGTGTCGTTTTCCACTGTGGAAGAAACTGGCCATCCCTGTTTGTGATAAAAAAATTTAATACATTGGTTGTTTTTAAAAAATAGTTTTTTTCACAATGCTCAATTTGATGCTCGGGTAAATTTGTTATGTGTTGTTAAAATTTATTATATTATATATTAATTGTTTGATTTAATCAATAGTCATTGATAAAATATTGCTAACATGTTTTTTAAACTGGCTTTTGATTTAAATCTTTAATGCATTGAAAGTTATTAAAAATATTTCTGCTCATTTTGCTGCTCGGGTAAACTTGTTTGTTCTAATTTGTTATGTGTTGTGTAGACTTGTTATATTGTATTTATTTGATATTATGTATGGATGATGAGTGATACTGATTAAATACGTGAAAATTATTGTGATTTCAAAATTAAAAAGCAATAATTGTATTAATTATTATAAATGTGCCCTTTAGCAATCTTCTTGTATAGCCAGATAATCAGAGTTATCTTAAAAGTCTTGTTGCCTTTTGTTTTTAAATGTAAGAATACTTTACCTATTTTGAATGAATTTTCTTTACAGACATTACTTTTACAAATTTTAAGACTATGTTTGGATAAGTCATGAATCAATAAACATTTGTGATAGTGATTGCAGTTTTTCTGTGCTACTGATGAAATAAAATATTTTATGAATAAATTGTTTTTCTTCATGTTCTATAATAAATAAACTCTTAACTTTTAAGTTATAGTTTTCTGCCACAAAGGATATTAACTCCCTACATCCGAAAAGACATTTACAAGCAAATTACGGCTAGTGTTTTTTGCTATATGTCTGAGGTTTCATGGGTAATAAAAGTAGCTGAAAGAGATGGGGTCAGTTAGGGGGAGGGTGAACAAAGAAAAGCATTGAAAATTTACATTAATTAATCCTACTATTATTCCCTAAAATTTTAGATTAAGATACGCAATTTTCGAATTTATTTTGATTAAAAAAAAAATACACAGCGAGAAGATTAACATACTTTTTATAGAAATTGTCAAAACCAATTTTTCCTATATTTCGTCATAAGAGGATAAAAATGATATTGCTCCAAGGAATCTACTCAATAATTTCGTTATTTCTAGAATTGAAATCTGATTCGACGAAACATTATTCATTAAAAGTTAAGAACGAGAAAAAGTTTGACTATCATTATTTACCTAAGCTTTTTCCATTTATTTAATGATAGCGGTATCAAGGTTAAGGATATGCGATGGGAGCCCCGTCTACTATTATATTATAGATGCATTAAATCATATAGCTTGAATAATTTGTTTTAAGCAAATTATTAAATAATTTTAAGCAAATAAGGGTGTAAAAATAAACTCGATCGAAATACACCTAAAGTATACCCTAAAATATATGTCAAATAGACTTAGCAATCGATAAGAAAAAAAAACCTTTTCAAACAAATTCGAGTAGGACGGAATCACTCACTTGTTTGAAATAGCTGTCTTTGTAACTAGTGATCTCTCATTTATGCGAGGGGCCACAGGAAAAACGCGTATAAGTGAGACACGCGCATAAGTGAAAAGCCATGATAAAGAGCTTAAAAATTGAACATTAATACATTTTACTACATTATATTTCTAACTAATACTATGTATACTTGACTGAACATTTAAATAAGATGAGATTCAAAATTTAATATATTTAACTATAAATTAATTAGTTAAAAAAATTAAAATGCTTACCCAAATTTAATATTTTATTCCAATTATGAATTTTTCACAAAATAATTTACAATCGAGGTTTGTTTTTGTTTTCGGGAGTTTTCAAAAAGAGTCTTTTCAAGTCCATCAAGACTTGAAAAAGTTCCTTCATTTCCAGAATGAAATTGAAAATAATCACGCAAAGTTTCTAGTGCTTCTAAAGCGGCTGTGTGAGTTGGGGGAACTTTTGCGGTATCTTCTTCATCATTGTCGCCTATCTCTTCATCCTTGTCGCCACCATTTATTTCAGCTGCAATATCTCGTATTTGAGCCGTAATTAAATGCTCATCTACATCAACGAATTCGTTGATAGTACAATTACCCATTCCACCAGACACAGTATTCCAATCCTCTTCACTAATGTCGTTTTCATTTTCGGGCTTTGGCTCTTCACATTCAGATTCTTCTGGAAGCAGAAATCCCGCTTTTTTAAAGCAGTTTTGAATACACTTCTCCGTGATGCTTCTCCATGATGAGCATAACATGTGTATTGCATCAAGGACAGTGATTTGCTTTAGCTCGTCTTTTGCCTGAAGTTTTGTTTCCATGGCAGTCAAAAGACGACGAGTTAAAGTTTTTCTATAGTGCACTTTTACACAACGGATGATGCTTAGATCCAAGGGTTGAATTTTGCTAGTGCAATTTGCAGGAAAGAAAACAACTTTCGTGTTATTGAAATTCGGTAAGTCTTGTGGATGAGCAGGGCATTGATCCATGAATAAAAGGACTTTTCGTTTTTCTTTTTCCATTTTTCTATCAAATTTATGTAGAAAATCCAAAAAAAATGTTCGATGTCATCCACGCCGTTTTATTGCTACTATAGTCGCATGGGAGCTTTTTCACATTCTTAAAGCATCGCGGTTTGCTTGATCTGTCAATGAATAATGGTGTGAATTTTTCTGAACCATCAGCGTTGCAACACAACAAGACAGTTAACCTTTCTTTACTTTTCTTCCCACCATGACAAGATTCTCTTTTAAATGATAAAGTTTTGTCGGGCATCATTTAAAAAAAAAGTCCTGTTTCGTCACAATTGTAGATGTTTTTTAGTTCGTATCCTTTTATTAAAGTGGTCAATTGCTCTTTCCACTGTTGAACAGTTTCTTCATTGACACTTCCACTTTCTCCAGAAAGGACACGAGTTGCTAAACCATGTCTGTTTTTAAATTTTTCAATCCATCCGTGAGATGCTGAAAAGTTTTGCATATCAAAACTCTCGGACAACTCTACAGCTTTTTCTCTCAAGAGTTCAACATTTACGGGAATGTTTGAAGCACGAGCTACTTTAAACCATGTCAACAAAACTTTTTCAAATTCCTCGTACTTCCCACCTTGAATCCTGCTTCTTTTCTTCGATTGCACACCACATTCTCGATTAGCTACTAAAATCGCTTCTCGATTTTTTAAAATCCCTCTTAACGTTGATTCAGGGACATTAAAAAACTCCGCCAAAGCTTTTTTCGAGGTGAAAGAATTCTCTTCGAATTTTTTTATTACATCCATTTTAAATGAAAGCGACAATTTTGTTCTCTTCGCCATGCTGAAAAGTAAGCATCTAACTAAACACTGACGAATTATCTTTAGTTAGTCGACGATGTCACGTGGTTTTTGCACTAACATCTTTAATTGGTTGTCAGTTTTACCTACCTCAATCACAAGAGATACCCCTTCTTGTACCCCTCTAGGTGAAATGTGTTCCTGGAATTTGAACAATAGTGGTAAGAGGTAAGCAGTGGGGAGTCATCTAAGACCTTAAAATGAAGACTGTGACCACACAAAGATATGAAAAACGAGAGCATTCCAAGAGAAACATGTCAAAAGAATGAAAATTCTTTTGATAAGCAATATGCTACAAACTTGAGACCCCTCTTTTTCAAAGTGAGAAAGTTTTTGCGTCGCGTATAAGTGAGAGGTGGTTTTTCTATATCCCCCGCCAGGACGGCTAGAAAAGCGCGCATAAGTGAGAGATCACAATTTTGATTCCTGGTGCTAACTGCTAGGGACATTCCATTTTCACAATCGGCTTTTCAAATTTCAATTGTAAAAGGAATTTTTTTATGTCCTGAAAAATTTTATTAAGGCTTGCAATAAAAGTGCTCCATTGATTTTTTAGAAAGTAGTTACTAATTATTATTTTTTCAATCTAAGAACCTATGCCTATATCTTACGTAAAACTTATTTTAATACCAAGTGAAGTTATTTAATATACTGTGTTACTAACTGAATAATCCCGAGAAACTAAATCGAAATGATAAAAACTTCATTGATTTAAAAAATAATAGATGATAATAAAAATAGACATGTTTTGAGCTTCCAATAATTTAAAGTCACAAGTCATTTACGCCTGACGAGTCTTGAGAATGGGCGCTTATATTTGAACTCTCGAAACATTTCTACTTTTATTTCTCTCTTTATATTTTTGAAGGCAATGAAGTTTTTATCATCAATTACACTGTTTTATATTTAGGTCTTGATCATTATTTTCATAAGAATTTTTATGCTCGCAAAAGTAAACATGCATTTTAATGTTTTAACAGGATTTATGCTGTCTTTAAAAACGTTAGAGAACCGTAGCATCAATATTGTAACTATAAGTACTGTTTAACTTTAAAATTTTGAGACCAGATATTTTGAGCTAATGAAATTAAATATTTTATCTTTTAAGTTTTTGTGCCACAATTTCAGTATCTTAATAGACCTTACGAACCCAGTTAAAAAGGAGAGTATCGGATCAGGTATATGTAAGAACACAAAGAAATCATAGTAACAGTAATTGGTGATAAATGTAGCTTATTGTAATTGAAGAACATTTTATTTTGAAAAGCGAAAATAAGTTTCAGAATGTATCGAAACATCAAGTTGCTATTTGCAAATCAACTTTATCCAAAGAAAACCATGTAACCTAAATATATGGCTGAATGAAGAGAACAATGAATGTAGTATATTATTTCAATATGTTATTTTCAAACGTAACATATTTCAATGTTTTTAAAATGCCACTTAATATTCAGCAATTCCTTGAGTTGTAGAAAACTTTGTGAATGTGCATTAGAATTACTATACAATCTACATTTTATTTTTCCGGCAATATGTTTGGTTTCTTCAAACTTTCTTGCCTAGAAAACTCGATTAAAGCTGTAAAATGATTATCCCTAAAATTTTGTAAATAGTTATGAAAGTTAATTAAATTTGATTTTAGTATGAAATCTTCGTTTAAATAGAGTAGAAACAACATAAAAAATCTAAATAATGCCAGATAAAAGGTTCATGTGTTCAAATTCTAAAAGCTTAGAAAATCATAAATAATTTATAAATCGATAGCCTAAAAAGAATCTTGGCTTTTTGGACAGAAATCTGATTACACATTTTCTATCGCCTAGAAACTTCCAGATATTTTCTATTAACTATTATTAATTAAACCTCTCCGAGCAATCACAGAACATTTTTTCATTTTTCTTATAGTCTGAACTTGGTTGCTTAGCAACGAAGCAAAATTAAGTCTTTCTGTCTTGAATCTACGGGTTATCTTAAAGTGTTCATTTGCGGCGGCTACTTTACTTGGCTGTTTTCTGGGATTATCGCCAAACATATAAATCTTTTTTTCGAAATTTTGTCTACCCCACATATTTTAAGGGCCAGGATTCCAAATATATATATAAAAGAATGTATGGTTATTCAGAGAAAGTACTGTTTTGTGTCGGATTTTGTAAATTAATTAATAGATATAATGGTTCTTACGTATTATCGCAACCAGGTTGGCGCGATTTGTATGTTATGTTTTTTGTATGTATGCGATTTGCACTGGTGTTTTTTTAAGTTCAAGTGCCACTGCCTGGTATACATTTGCCCGGTTTATCCTACACTGATGTTTTTTTAAGGTCAAGTGCCACTGCCCGGTATACATTTGCCCGGTATATCCTACACTGATGTTTTTTTAAGTTCAAGTGCCACTGCCCGGTATATCCTACACTGATGTTTTTTTAAGTTCAAGTGCCACTGCCCGGTATACATTTGCCCGGAATACCCTGCACTGATGTTTTTTTTAAGGTCAAGTGCCACTGCCCGATATACATTTGCCCGGTATATCCTGCACTGATGTTTTTTTAAGTTCAAGTGCCACTGCCGATATACATTTATTCAAGATGTGTGAAGAAAAATCATATATATCACTTTGGGTTGCCGTAAGTAGGGTCGCCAAATTTGGCGATTTATGCGAATTTTGGCCTGGTTGCGTTAATACGTAAGTACCGATATAATTAATTAGCATATTTAAGGTCACCCTCAGGAACAATTAAGTTTGACACTTAGTTCATGAAAATCCGATCATTAGAACGAAAGTTATTCAGGGTGGTATCTTTTTTTTTGCCGACTATACATAACATTTTAATTAATTTTACTGCGCAAAATGAACTCAAATTCAAAATAAAATTTCTTTTATTTAAATCACATATTTATTGAAAAGAAGTTTGAATTAGAATTTTTGCTGTTTGTTTTTATTACAATACCAGCTTTAAAATTTTTTTCACAATATATTTCATACGACAATATATCGTTGCTGCGCTTTGAAAACTTTAGTGTATCAAGCAACACGATCACTAATTACATTAAAAATCTTAACTTAAAATAGTAATCTTGCTGTATTTAAACTCTGTAACAAATGCGACACAGCAAACCATTTTTCATTGTTTGAATTTTAGTTGAAAAGAAATTTGATAACACAAAGTTCGAAATAGATATAAAATTGTAAACTGTTATTTTAAACAAAATTTTCCACGTTCTTTCTTCCTGTGTGCGTTTATGTGTGATACACACATTATTAATTGTTGCTGATCATTTCGTAAAATCTTTCAGAAAAAGAAAAAAAAAGCATTTATAGATATTACGATTGCTTGGAAATATAGTTGCAAGTAAACAAAGACTTGCAATTGATGGAATAAACTCTAAACTGCATCGAATGGTTGTAAATTCATGAAAAGACTTTTTATTTTAAAAATAATTAAAATGAACAAAATAAAAGCACTGATGCTTTTTTGAATAAAGAATACAAATTATTTAATAACAAATATGTATTTTATACTTGTGCTTAACCAAAAAAGTATCCAGATGTTTAGGTTGAACAATGAAGGTAAGAATATTGGATGAAGTTTATTTTACAGTGTGTTCGTTTAAAACTAAAATAATTAAGTAATAAAATAGTTGTGATATTTGTCATGTTTTTTTGATTCTTAATCACTGTAGACTCAAATAAGAATTTGAAAATTCAGAAAAAATAAGTTCAAGTAATTTATTCTGCAACTTCGTAATAGATGCTAGCGGAATTCGGTAACACAATTTTATTTAGTATTTCTGTATATAAAGTAAATAATTAGTGAATGACATTATAAAACTACTGTTCTATGTTTCACAACAATATAGAAGATTAAATAAAATTATATTACCGAATTACTCTGTTAAGTAAAATTATATTACCGAATTATTCTATTCCAAAAAAACAGCAACTACGACGGCGCAGCAAGATAAATTAATACTTGAATAATAATAGTAATAATATATATATAAACTGACTTATCTAGAAATTAAATTCTCGATTGAAATATTTAAAATTAAATAATACAATATTTTTAATATTAGCGGATTCAATATAAAATATTATAATTCCTATACAGTAGCAAATAGCTACCTCTCGAAGATTTAAGGTAAGTTATTTCCGACAATTTTGGAAATGGCTCAAAAATATGTCGTCAATGGAAGTTCAAATATATAGTTAAACGATAGTAAGAGGAAAATCTATTTTACATTTCAGGTTGTTTTTCCACAGAAAAGGATTCTGTCCCTGTATATAATCCCTCTATACCCTTCCCTCACAAACTGACTCCTGGAGAACACCCGTGCCCACAGGTGCACATCATTAATTATCTTTTGGGTCAACTTTCACTTGGGTGAAATTTCATATACTCGAAGAGATCAGGGCTTAAGAGAATAGAAGGGCAAGTTCACTCCTTTGAAGAAACTCTCGCCACGCCAAGCTTTCGATTTTCGCTTGTGACGTCACGGTGGCGCAAAGCTTGAGCTTTTACTTTAAGAACGAAGCGTTCGGTCTAACTAGCTTTAGCTAATATTGGAGCATTCCTTTTTGTGACATATTCCAAGACATTCTTCGTTTCCTATAATGATTTTTCTCAGTTTTATGAAGTGAATTACAATAATTTGAAATTATTTATGAAATGCCAGTTTGTGCGATTGCAACTGACAAAAATTCTGATAGAAACTTAAAAGGAAAAAATATAATTTTTCACGTGTTCCCTAAAGTAAATGAACTACTATATAAAGAACGGCTTCAACGTTGCAAACGAAATGACACAGTTAATATTAAATATGAACGAATATGCAGTAAACATTTCTTACAACAAGATTATAAAGATGATATAAGAAATCGTTTGCTTGGATTGTCGATTAGAATGATTTTAAAATTGCTCTATCTAAGGGAGGATTAATTGTTCCATCAGCAGCATGGATGGAAGTGTGTCAGGAATTTGAGAACATTTTTCAAAGTGTGCATGGGACAGAAAATCAAAAGAGTCATCAAAGAATTTATAAGTGAATTAGTGAGACGATATCCCGCAGTAAATAAAACAGCAATATGCTTATTTTGCATTGCAGAACTTCTATAAGTTTTTGCCATCTAAATTAAAACCACCAAGCTACTTCGAAAAAAAAGCAGATAAAAAATTTAAAAATGAATAAGTCGAAGAAAATAAAAACTTAAATAAAAAGTATACATAATTAATAGTTAAAATTCTCCTAATTTCATAACATAGTATTTGATGTAGTTATTTTAAATATTTGTTATTTCTTTAAATAATGATATAAATATTTTTTTAACATAATTATATTCTTTTAAATTTAAATAGTATCTATATACAATTGTAAAATTTCTAATATTTTTATGAACCTAAATTATTATTTTGTTACAATAATTAGCGTTTAAGGTTGTTGTTTCCTAATGATTAAGTATAAACAAATTGCCATTAACAGCATATTTAAAATCAAGATTCTAAATTTAACCCAACTTTACAAATTATTGTTATAGAACAATATGTATCTAAAAAATGTCGATATATGCATTAAATTTTTTTTAAAAATAAAATTTCAAACTGAAAATTTTAAAATAAAGTATTAATAGCGTCAATAACGATAACTAGTAAAATATTTTTATTAGTTTAAAATAGTATTTAATTTAATATTTTGGCCAAGAAAATTTGTTTAAACTATGTTTTATAAGGAAATAATATGTTGATTGCATAAAGTTTTGAAGCTAATATCAAAAAAAGTCTAACTAATTTTTATAGAGAGATTGATACAAAGTTTTCATAATATCGGGAAATCGCAGCTTCAGCTCTAATAGCGGAATGAACTAGCCCTTCTTCCTTCTCTTTTAGCCCTGCGAAGAGATAACAGTAGAAAATATTAAATCAAATATTATATAGCATCGAAACTGATGCAAAATTATATTACGGGGAACGCTAGACATTAATGAACGGTATATAATATACGGTGAACGCTATTTTGTATTGAATCGAACTATATATAACTTTGAGAAAACAGCGACCTTAGAATCTTTCTAATACCCGAAAGATGTGCAAAATAATGTTAGGATATTAATAGTGAGTAATTTAAAAGCCGAAGTAGAATTTCAATTAGCTGTACTAATTTGGCAGAAAACTGATCTTCATGACATGTTTTTGGCATATAGAAAAACCAATTATTTTAAATTTTACAAATGTTGGGAAGCAAATTTACTGTGTGCAGCTTATTGACATAACATTCTTTTCACAAAGTTGTGAAAATATTATAATTCTCGCTAAACTAGATAAATCTGTATTCATCACAATTTAAACTAAGAAAAGTTTGCGGCCTCAGCTCTAAGTTTCTTTTCCATTTTAGCAAGCTGTGGTTCATAATTGATCAAATATCATGTTCATCAAAGATGATTTTAAATAATCTCGCAGAAAGAAGAAAATTCAAAAGTTGTCAACATTTTTTTAGAAATGAATTAGCTGTCAAAAGCTTTTTAATCCTCCAAACGAGATTTTCCCATCTTCCAAAAAGTATTCATATTTCCTATCGTAATTGAATAGATAGCCTATTTCGTGTCCCACTTTTCCCTAAATTTTACGAGCATTCTCTTTTGAAAAAAGACTTTTTAAAAATGAAGAGCATCTGCTTCATTTCCATAAGTGAAGATTATTAATAAAGAATTATGAATAGATTTTTGAAGGTATTTAACTAAGATTATTTTTTTCTTTTTCCCTATGGAGTTATGAAGTAAAAGTGATTTCTGGATTTCTGATTTATTTCGAGTTTAATAGAATAATCCTTCATTCCTTTATATCTGTCTATCTATTCATATATATATATATCTATATCCATCCGCACTGCCAGAGAGAGACAAAAATGCGTAGCTGAAATTAGCTTTTGGAAGTGGATGTTCCCTGTATAAAGCCCCAGAAAAAAAAGTAAAGATACAAAATATAAGAATAAGATAGGGCAATGTTAAAGAAGCAAAATTTGATTGATGTTTGCTTAATACTAACATAGTGATATGTCTGGAGTAGAAGTGCACGGATCCATCATGGAGTGATTTATGTTGGGCGAGTTCGTGATTCCGAAACGAATTTATTTATTAAGGTTGATGTATATTTATATAAAATATTTATTCCTCTTTTTGTTGTTTTTTAATAGGTTTTACCTGTAGTAATGTATTTGAAATTCACTTATAACACATCTTCATTCTATTTCGTAAGACTCCAAAAATTGGACTAGAAAATGTCAGAAAATTTGAATAAAATCATTTTATTAACATAAATTAACCATTGCACGACTTTTTCTTTCTTTTTTTTCTGTATAGTTTGAATGTCTGTTAACGAGCAATATAATATTTTTTCCACTTCCTTTTACTGACACATAGTGCGGATCAACCCAGGTAGCAAAATGATATTATCTAACATTAGAAAGATACAATATAATACTGCCGTGTTAGAAAACGCTAGCCTTCTTTCTAATATTAGAGCTAATATTATACAACGTTAACACGTTGAATGCCATGGGGGTCACCGGTGACCGGCGAAGCCAGGATTATTCGAAACACATAATTCGAGTATATTTTTAATACTTTTAATTTTTTTAAATATTATTATCGTTACTAAAATGGTTTGAAGAAATTATTGCAATACATACTAAGAAAATAATTTTGGCCAGACGGACAAGCCATGTAAAATTAGCGTGGCATTCAACGTGTTATATATTATATATAAATAGTCTTCAGTCTAAAATTTGAACTTTCAAAATTATCATCTATTTCATTATTTTTGGTCCAACTCTACTTTTTTGTAAAAGGCTATCCAATATTATTAATAAATAAACATTTATTTATGAAGGAAAACACTAAATTAAATATTACTTAAAATATCATTCTTAGCCAATGATATTTATGATCAATTACTACGCAACGTGAAAGCAAAACGCAAGAATGACAGCGACTACTAAAACTCTAACTTGAGATCTGCTTCAAATATTTAATGAAACTCAAAAATGTTAAAAAAAGCAATATTTTTTATAAAAAAATTCGTTCCGATTTAATGTTTTTATTTCTTTTTAATGTTTCGTTTTTTTCTCTTTGAAAAGTTAAAAAGATTATTCAGCGATAAGTTTATTACTAATTCATTGTTTATTACTATATTGAAATTACATTGCATATTATCTGCATTTTTTTTTTCTGTAAATGATTTTTATTGAGATGTTCTGACATGTACTTTGAATTTCGTTGTTCATGACAATCAAGATTTTTTCAAGGATATTCTAAATAATTTGCGAATCAGGATACAATCGACGAATTATGACACAAAAACTTTTAATATTTTTATTATGAAATTAAACTTTTTAACAGGTAAATACTTTGTTCAATCTAAATATTTTTGAAAAATATTATATTTACTTTTGAAACTAAATATATTTCTTAAACTAGTAATATAAGGAAGTTTTTGGTCATTCATAAATATTATTTACATTTAAAGAAATTAAGATTATTTTGTTTGAAATAATAAATTTTTTACCATAAAATAATTTCAAATTGAAAATAAATTATATGCACCCACATATAAAGATGAATTCAAAATATTGACTTTTATAAATGTATGTCTTTTCAGTGTTTTACATTGGCGTTACATTTCCCATTTAGGTGGTGTTGTGTATCTACCACTACAAATGTACAATTCCAATTCACTAGTATATAAGTCATGTTAACTCGATTCTATGTTGTGGTACCTTTTCATAGATGAAGGTTGACATTGTCAATATCTACTTTCCCCACATTGGTGACCTGGACTTGATGTGAATACGCCTATCTTGACAGTAATGCTCACTTCGATTGATGGTCCACATTGAACAGTTGACTTTCTACTTGTGACTGCGACATTGTTCTCCTCGCGTTGTTACTACTCAGTTTCGATCATACACAACGTATACACTCGACTGCTAAAGGCAAACAGGAGCGACCATGACCGCGAACTTAATACAGCCCTCAGGATAAGCATTTAAAAAGTATGGTGTCTCCCGGCTTTTCACGAAACAGCAATGGATCAACTAGTGGTATACATTCATCGAATTCCACCACAGCTGTAATTCTGGTGGAGGAGTACTGTAGTGTATCTACCACTACAAGAATACAATTCACTAGTTTATAAGACATGTTAACTCGATTCTATGTAGGGGTACCTTTTCATAGATGAAGGTTGACATTGTCGAAATCTACTTTTCCCACAGGTGGCCTCTAAGGGAAGAAATTTCCCCGAGCATTTAAAACAATTCACACGATTGCAAGTATTAAAATCTAAACCCCTTTTTAAATTACCGAGATGGATTACTACACCTTGTTATCTGATCTATAGAAAAGGCTTTGAACATCTTAGATCGAGTTTATAAAAAACAGACACAAGAAATTTAAGGCAACAAGGAAAGAAAATTTTGTTAATTACATGTCTGTTAGCATGTTTGAATTTTGTCTGAACCAAGCGAGTTTTGTCAAAGCGAATACGATTTGAGTTACATTTTAATTGTGTTTGTGCTATCTTTAAAAAAAAAAAAAAATGTAAAGAAATAAAACTGCTATTATGTGGCATTGATTCTTGATGCTTTCTACACATTGACATGAAATATTTTAAAAGAAAAATTAATAAAAATTAACATTATTAGATAGAATAGCATAAATTAAGGTTTTGAAAGATAAATTAACATCGACAAGAGTATTTTATTTATTCAAAAATAAAAAAAATTCTAGGAGCCCTACATTGAATATTTCTCTATCCCTAGTTCTATCTGCAATATAACTTGGATTAACTTTGGTCGATAAATGATTTACCCCAAACGGATCTCAAGATTTCCCAACTCGAAGAAGCATAAATATGACATTTAGGAAAAAAGTTCCGAGAAGCAATCGGCTAAGAGCAATTTTTGGAGCTCAGGTGGCGACCACCAAGTAGATCGACAGTTAACAAGCAGATTGGCTTCTATACGAGAACATTTTCCCTTAGGACAAAATACGCAGCTGTTGAGTCATATATCTGTATAATATATGATCCAAATGATAACTATTATTTGAAGTCTCCTTTGCTGACTTTAATGTTCATCCCATGCGGTTTGCGAGGTTATTTCAGAGTTTTTTTTTTTCTGGCAGCACTAAATTTAAACAATTATTTCAATTTTTTTACTTCTTCTGCGCTGTTCAGCGAAATATGAGTGACAAAAATCTAGTAGTTTTTATTCTTAACAAAAATTTAACTAAGCATAAATCTCTGTAACAATTGAATTTTAAGCACAATTTACGTTTAATTTTAGTTACTATAATATAAATGGCAGTCATTGATATTTCTATGTTGTAGACAGACTAGGCATAAATGCTTATACACAAGCAATTAAAACTACTAAGTTCAATAAATAACTTTGAAATATTTATAACAGAAAAACATTTAAGGTTTCTTTTTTCTCTCTTTTTTAAAAAGACATTTACTGCAATTTTAAGTGGTTGCACTGTTGGACTACCTTTAGCCCAAAATATTGCTCGAATTATACTTAAAGTCGATGCGTTGTTGGTAGGTGATAGGAAGAATTTGACCCCATATCCGATGAACTGCACTTTTCAGTTCCGACAGATTGGATGGCACTGGATCCAGTTGTCTTATGCTCCGTTTGATCTTATCCCACAAATTCTCAATTGGATTGAGATCTGGTGATTGTGTGAACGAAGCAAGGTAAAGTCACCGTCATGTTCGTCGAACCAACTGACTACAATACGAGCTGTATGACAAGGAGCATTGTCTTGCTAAAAGTATCCATCCTGGCAGGGAACACCATTAACATAACAGGATGTACTTGATCTGCGACAACAATTATATATTGGGCATTAAGACATTGTTCCACAGGAATCAAAGGGCCCATGGAATACCAATAAAACATCGCCCAAGCCATAAGTTTGCCTCCACCAGCTTGAAATGTTGTGGCAAATGCAGCTGGGGTCCATGCTTTCGTGCTGTTTTCGCCATATACGAACCCTGCCATCTGCATGGTGTAATTGAAAACGTGATTCATTAGACAACATGACCCTTTTCCAGTCATGTACTGCCCAATCCTTAAACTCCTTTACAATTTGGAGACGTCTGCTCTTATTCAATGCTGACAACAGAGGCTTTCGAACAGGTCATTGGCTCCCAAAGCCTATACGGTGTAATGTGTGGCATACATTTCGTTCAGAGTCTTTTGCAGTTGCCCATTCATTTAGATTCCCCGAAATTTGACGTACTGTTTCTTTTCTGCCAGACTGGACAACTCTGGTCAGTCTCCTTTCAGCTTGAGCATTTAGTAGACTGTGGCGACCACAAGTCTGACGTTGAGACCCGTTTTTTTGCTTTGTAGTTCACTCTTTGTACACATTAATTAATTGCTCCTCTCGAACACTTTACAATTGCAGCCATTTTGCTGATACTGGCTCCGACGCTTCGAGAGCCTACAATCATCCCGGATTCACACCCAGTTAAGTCACGTTTTCTGTCCACATCTCCGTGCGTAAAACAGTGCAATTGATAGTTCACTTGCCT
This sequence comes from Parasteatoda lunata, assembly GCA_949128135.1. Lineage (NCBI taxonomy): Eukaryota > Metazoa > Arthropoda > Arachnida > Araneae > Theridiidae > Parasteatoda > Parasteatoda lunata. Next base: position 67,094,168 of record OX421981.1, on the reverse strand, counting down.
TTCATTCCCTTTTTGTGGCTATCTCGCCCTCTAGCGGCAACATTGTGATGCAATAGCTCATTTTGCATAAAACTGTCAGGTGGTCATAACAGTTTGGCTACTCAGTGTGTATGCATATGACTCTGAAATCTTATTTGCAGAAAAACAAATGATTTCTATAGACAACACAAAAATTGTTTTTTTCTGAAGTTTTAAAATTTTATTTAACATCTTATAATAAATTCTTTAAGGAAGAGGTTTCCCCAGTCAGGATCTCGGGATCAGTCAATCGAGCCTTAGTTTTACTAGCAGTTGATTACAGTTATTATGCATAATATAACATCATGAAGAAGATACTTAAAATTGGCCTTTCCCATCTTTTATTCAAGAATTCTGAAAGGAAATGGGTTGCAAGAAAATCTTAAATGTTATCGAATGTCATCCAAAAAGGAAAATTTAATCATCTTGATTCTTTTTTACAAATGACGTCATGCAAATTCTAGAAAATTTTCGGAATTTTATTAATGGGTATATTTCCAAAAATTATTACTCATTAACTTTAGAAAATAATCTTTAATTTAGGATAGGGACTTTTTATGGCTCTTTGTGACAGAACAAATTAAAAAGGGACTTGAGTTAAAGTCTTAATTAAAAAGGGAATCGATTTTTTGCTATGATTTAAAATAGAAAGACTCATATCAGACATTCTATAATCCATACCCCTTTCCTGAAAAAAAAAATTTTTTTCCAATTTTTTTAGTTAAATTTAGAACTTATGAAAAAAAGACTTTTGTGGTAATTATTTTTCAATCCCTTCCACCAGAATTATTCTGAGACCAATTTTAAAATACATAAAATATTTCGATTTAAGAAAGCGGAATAATTCACAAATAATTCCAAAGAAAAATTTGTGTAAACAAAAATAATTAGACTTATTATAGTAAAATATGTGACAATCTTTCTTTTAGAGAACACTTTTTTATATAGGTACTTAGCATAAAAAGTATTATTACAGTATGCTGAAAAAAAGATTTAGAGTTTCAAAATTTTTTCCGTAAAGTTCGTTGAATGTTTACTATCATAAGATCAATAATATCCTTAAATACACAATTTACAAGTTTGATAATTACAAAAATTTAAAAAACAGTAAATTCAAAAGCACATTTATAAAAATTCATTGCACATAAAGTTTTCAAGCAAAAATTGCACAAATAGAAAAATAGACACATCTGTGTTTTGTTTCCATATTTTATGATTCTATAGTACTTTTAAGGACTTTTTACTGGATACGAAGATATAGTTCCCAAAGAGGAGGAAAACAGCCCCGCATCTCAGCAATGTTGTCTTACTTTACTATTTTTTCCCCAATGGAAGGCACTGAATTTGAATCTTTGCCTATGAAGATGCCAGAATTGTTGCTCATTTCGCGTTACCCAGTGGGCACCTGTGAACGAAAGTCACGGAGGCGAGCAACATTGCGCACGCCACACTGTCACAAACCCGTTTATAGGGTGGGCCGCATTCACACATCACTCTCACACACACAACAGAGGACAGCACAAAGAGAGAGAGAGAGAAACATCCATGCCCAGAGCGGGATTCGAACCCGCAGCCAATGGCTTCGCAGTCAGGCGCACTAACCGCTCGGCCACCTGGCCGGCTTACTTTACTTTATGACCGGCGGTAACAACCAACCCAATTCTGAGTTTACGGATTTCAATGTTCAACTCCGTAGTCTTGTAATTTTAAATCCAACCCACAAGACAAGGTAACTCCGGTATCGAGTATTAAGAGACAAACTAGCCTTAGTGGAGGACTTTTTAATGGAACTAGCCCACATTTGCGTTACATGGAGAGGAAAAGCAGACGGCAAGGGGATTTTAACCCATGATGAACCAGGAACCATGTTCAAACAGTCCATGTCATTATTATAATTGATTTTTTAAAAATTAGTTTTAAATTTATCAAATGACAATTACAAAAATATTGAAGCATTAATTTAACATGATGCGTGCAGTGAAGTTAAAACAAAAAGTTTGAATTAAGATACACTAGAATATTAATTTTACCCTTAATACTTTTAAATCATATTAGTGCTTAAATTATTACATTTATGTTATTTATGACATCATTTTAACTTTTCAAATGGGTGGTACTTTTACAATTTCGATACATGAACTTTTTCTGTGTTATTTTCAGTATTAACATTCCTTTTTTTTCCCTATAACTAACATCAACAATTTTTTTTAGGAATAAATTGGCACTTTATTAAATTTTAGATAACCTTTTATTGAAAACAACTTCATTATTTTTGGTATCAATTAGAAAATTTTACCCAATTTCCAAATTTTAGTTTTCCATTTTTTTTAAAAAATCAATTAATTATTTACCTACCTTATTTGTTATTAACAATATCTGACTGAAGTGGGGAATTTTTGTAATTGTACTTGAATATGTATAATTCTATCGATCCTGATAATGTAACGATCCGTTATCCAAATCAGTCTCAGGAATATTGAAACGTTCAAGACAAGTTTCAGTTTTGCTATTTTTGTCTTTATTTTTATGTCCATTTTTAACTTTACTTCAATAATATACATATATAATATGCTTATATAATATACGTATATAATATACTTACATAATATAGTATATTACTTTAATAATTTAATTTAATAATAGTTTTCTCTTTTTTGACAATTTTATTTTTCGTATTTATTTTAATTTTAAATTTTATTTTTTCTTCTTTTCTTTAACTCTAGAATAATTTAATTTTGATTTCTCTTTTTATTATCTTTAATTTGTTTTTCCTTTCTTTTTGTCCTTATTTATTAATTTTTTTTCTTTATCATTATTATTGTAATTATTTTCTGGAGAAATGTCCAACTACAGACCTCTTTTAAAATCAGAAAATTGATCAGGTTTCTATGACTTTCCATTACTACCTGATTCACACAGTCAATGACAGAGTAAAATTCAATGAAACTCTTTAACCCTGAGATGAGATAAGGCAAATCAGTGTAAAAATTAAAAAAAAAAAAAAAAAAGCATTGATCTAACCGCGATTCTAATTTTTAGGTTCAAAGTGCTGGTTTGGTTAAACTGCAAATTAACTTTAGTTTGTTTCACAATTATGGAATTTTTTTTTCTTTTTGAATTTTTAATTTATCAAAAAGTATTGTTGGAATTATATTTAAAGTACTACCTGTGTCGACATCTAAGATAATAGTATTAATCACGTTTTGGCAGAAAGTCAAAATGTACTACTGTGTTTTGTCGCATGCAATATTATTTTTTATTTTTATTTTTTACGTATCCGGATACTATTAATTGTCAATTTTTATCTTGGTCAAAATTTTGCTTATGTTTTTGCTGTGACTGTGGCTCAGCTTTAAAGAAATTTGGCCTACTTTTACTGGTCTGACTCCAGTTCAAAATGACAGCTCTTCATTTTCAATCAATGATCATATACATATTTAAATATAATATTTAAATATAATATTTCTTTCTTTCTAACTCTATTAAATCTGAATTTTTACTAATATTTCTTCTTTCAGATCTTACTATATACATTATGTTGATGTATAAACCTTGCTTGTCGTGCAAAAATAATATTTTCTTATTCTTATTTTAGTTTTATAAAGATTAAAAGATTTTGATTATATAAAAAAATCTTTACATCCTGTTTACGTAATCAAATTACTTAGATTCGATTAAATTCTTTTTGAGATATCAAAATTTTTAAAAATAACATTTCTGGATTTTCATTTTTCAGAATCATTCGAGTGTTTTTGTTTAATTTCTCTATGTTGGTATTTAAAATTACCAACTAGTTAAAAGTTAAAGAGAAAAAAAAGTTTTAATGTCTTACGAATTTTAAATTTGAAAAGAAAAATTTTCTAAGAAACTAAAATTTTTCTTCGAACATTTTTAAAATAAATTAAAAAATAATAAAATATTTATCACAATTTATTACTTTTTACTTCAAATTTTGAACGGAATTTTTATTTTATTTTGAAATTATTTTTACTGTTTCGTGAACTTATTTAGATTTTTTTTGATGCTTTACTTTATTACTTAAGGAATATTTTTATTGTAGTTTAAATACAATGTGGTTCACGCTTCAATTAGAACTGGAACCCGAAAATATTTTTAATATGGTTCTGATTGAGAGAATATTGCTTTTAAAAGGAGAGTTTTACTGTTTTTAATGATATATGCTGTAAGGTAAAGTAAAATTGATACTTTTTAAATATCACTTATAGTTAAGAGTGTAGCATACAAAATATATTTCAAGTTATGAATAACACACATTGAATATTTTTTGAAATTGGATTGACTTTTCGTTTTAGTTTGTGTTTGAGTATTGTTTCGATAGATGGAGCGATGTGAGCTGAGCATTAAGAAACTTAGAGGATGCAAAAGGATTCAAAAAATCATTAAATAATGAAACTCTTAAAAAATTTACACAGAGCTGTGGATTTTGTTGTTTAAATGTTCGACTCTATTAAGATTTTCCCTAAATTCTTGGAAAATATTCAATACCCGCTTGTCAAGAAAATAATAATTTCAATTTATATATGTACAACTAATCTGAAAAGTATTTTCCTTTAAAATTATAATTAATTTTATGAACTCTACATCAAATATTTGCACAAAATATTGAAATTGTACTAAATATTGAATTGTATTGTAAGAAAAGATCTAGATATCAGCATTTCGCAAAATATCTTATTTTTTTAAAAAAAAAAAAAAAAAAAAAAAAAAAAAGATTCGTAAGGGAATATTTTGGACTAGGAAACTTCTACAAATGATTCATAGAATGCATTTGCATATTTATTTTAATTGACTTGTCAAATCAGATGAACTAATTTTGGTTTAAAATTTATGTACTTTTTCAATAGTTCAATCGAACCTAAGCTGAAGAAAGTTTAAATTTGATAACTTGTGATAACTTATAACTTAAATATTTATCATAATATTTCAGAAATTATTAGAAGATGGTCGCAGAAAATAGAAGTGATAAAACAGCTTAGCAACAATATTAAAAAATTAATGCTGTTCGTAGGAAATATTCTTCAAACCTCCTTATATAAGATAAAAATGCTTAGTAAAATAAATTAATTGAAACTAAATGCGTATGTGATAGATAACTTCTTTAAGCTTTTGTGATTAACAATTTAACTTCTCAATCAATAAGTCATGTGACATTCATTGGTTAAATAATCTGTGGCTTAATTAATAGAAAACTACAAATAGCATCAGAATGTTTGAATTTCTTCCTATAGGATTTAATGGATACCTTTTAAGCATTTTGAACATAACAAATATTGTAAAACATAAATTAGCTAAATTCAATAAAGTTCTCATGTTTAAATTAAAAATTATATAAATAAAAAAATATTTAAAACAATTCTGAGAAACTCACTCAGGCAGGTAATAAATAGCTTTATTTAAAGAACAAGACGATATATAAGATGTTGAGAAATTTTTTGATGCTTAAAAATTTTGATAACGCATTCGTTCTAATAATTATTAAATATATCTTGAAGAAATGGATAAACATATCATCTCCAATCTATGCATACCTAGGTTTATTATTGAAATGTATCAATTATTGAAGGAACAAACTAAAAAATAATATTAAAAAGAGCTGATGTTTCAATGTTAAAATGTTTTTATTCAATAAAATGATTTATTCAAATCGCTTAATTAAATTACGAAGAAATTTTTAGACAACTAAAAAGGAAACATCGTATTTTATAATTAAAAAAAAAAGGATTAGCAATCGGTTATTAACGAAAAAAATATGAATTTTGCTCTACTCGCGCTTAAATCAAGTTCCTCGTAAGTTAACCACATTTAAATATTAATCACCCATTTAAATATTTCTTCATTGTCACCAAATTATTATCTCAAAAATAGTTAATTTTAATTCATCCCGCCTTCTACCAAGTGAAAACTGTTAAAACTTTAGATTTTGCAATAGAAAAATACGTTGATTAATGTGGTATAAAAAATTTTATACTTCACAATTCAAAATTTTTTCATCCACAATTAAATTAAATAATAATAAAAAAATAAATAAATATAAAAAATTATTATGAAATTACCTTTGGGTAAATGAGTTTTATAAGTGGGGGTAATTTTTTTTGAATAACTTAATTAGCTTTCAAAATAGGACTTAAAGCGCAGAAACTGAAATTAACTTTAAGGTGTCCGAACTTTGGATCGCTCTCTTTACCGGAACCGTATTTCCCTGATTGCGGCTACACCCTATGTTTTGAAGGTTAAGAATCCAAATATGTTAAAAAAAAATTTATATTTATTCAGAGAAAGTATGTTTTTGTGTCCGATTTCGTAACTTAATTAATAGTTAGTACTAAATAATTTGCCTATTTGAGGTCACCTCCCGGAACCATTAAGACGTGACGTTTCACTTAGTACGCAAAAATCCGATCATTAGAACGAAAGTTATTCAGGGTGATATCTTTTTTTTGCCCACTGAACTTACTCTTTATAAACATACGTGCATACATAAGTACATATTCAATTATTTAATTCAGGACTAACCTTACATTAAAAAGTTTTCGTAAATAATTTTTTTGTTAAACAATTGTTTGTCGAGCAATATTATTATTGAACAATTTCATTATGGAACAATTTTATTGTTAAACATACCTATTTTAAAACAAATTGCTTTCCTGATGCTTGTAAGCAAATTAAAATTATTCCTGTTCATAAAAAATATGATTTAAATGCAGGCCTCTAGCTATTCTAGGTCAAAAATGTTTGAAAGTTTTATTCACAAAAGTTAAAAACGTTATTTCTCACATCCACGTTTTATGTTTAAAAAATCGACGGTTTTAGATTTACTTCGTTTAAATAGTAAAATCAAATCTGCTTTTAAAAATGAACTCCAGGTTTACATAGATTTTTGTAAAGATTTTGGCTCTATTGATTTCAGTATATTGTTCAATAAAATGGTTGAACTTCTATTTTATGAAAATCTCGTTGTTATCTTATTTATGTCGTTTGAATGCATATTTTAGAAATGCCGTTTGTCTTCATTTTATTCATAAATGATCTTTGCTGTATTTTTAAAAGTTTTTTTCTTGTTTTTATTTTGTATATTATTAGAAAATTTTAAAGTTTATAAACACGATTAGTTCGAAATAAGAGAGAAACTTAGGTTATTTATATTATTGTTGTATTATCAACCGTTTTGATCTTAATACTGAAAAATATTTTAATATTACTTAGACTTATAAATCCTTAATATTCTCATATAAATTTAACAATCTTATTTTAAATCGTTTGGTTATCATTCAAGATCTTAGTATAACTTTCCAATTTAATCTTGATTTTTCTCTTCATATAAAAACTTCAAAGCTTGATGTTCTATAACGTAAAACAAAAATTTTATAAATGAACAAACCTAAAAATTATTTACCTTACTTTTATTCGTTCTACCTTGCAACAGTGCAGTATAAAAAACTTTGTATTGAAAGAGTTCAAAATAATTTTCTACGTTTTCTTCATTATTATATAACTATCCATTGTTTCTCTTACTAAATTGCAACATGCTTTTGATGTTTCATTTTCTAGAATGGAATACATGTTTGTTATGCTCTGCTTGTATTCTAAATAATAATATTGATTGCTTTCATACTTAAAATATGAATAAGTTTTCTGTAAAAGGTTTCAGCTTACGAACGGAAAATAATTTGTAAGCTTACTTAGTAAATATTATCACACATATTTTTAAAAATTTAAATTTACAATAAAAATTGATATCATTTTTAAAGGATTTATTAAAAACCTTGTCTTTTAATGTCTTTAAATAAATTCTGCCAAAATGTTTCATCGTTGCATGACCTTTCTTTTTCTTATTGTACACCACTGTAATTAAATTTTTCATCTGAAGTGTGTGGTTCGTCGATGAAAAATAAAAATATAATAAATAATTAATGTTTATTAATAAACTACAAAAGCATGAATAGTTATGATTAGGGGGAGTCGAAACGTCAAAGCATTCCTCATTCTTTAATTCTCCCACAACAAGTTTTTCAAATAATCCGGTTGTATTATTCTTCATTTTTTACTAAGTCGAATAGTACGAAGACCAGGCAACTCTGAGCTGAACAGTTAAAAGCATTATTTTTATTTTTCAAAAATGTACTTCGACGTGATTGGCATGCAGTGTGTTAAACAGTGTGAAGTTTCCTTGGCAACAACATAATATTTTTTGTCACTTCTAATATTCGTTAAACTTCATTAAAATACCGGGAAAATATAGTCTTTTTATTGAAATCTTAATTGTCTTTGAATGTGCAGAGGCCTTTAAATTGTCCTTAATTTTATTGATAATAGCATATTTTCAAACCATGATTGTTTTGTTAAAAAATTGTCATAAAGTAAGTATAAAATTTTTTGATTGAATATTAAAATATAGTTTTTAGTGGTATTAGTTTAAAAGGCTTCGATTAAGCTGAAATATGTATCACGACTCATAAATTTGCTTTAATATAGTTCGAAGTATTTAATTTAAATTAAAAAAAGAAGAAAAAAGCCCAGGAAAAGAGAGGTCTATATATATAATAATAAAAAAAGAAGAAAAAAAAAAACAAGACAGACCGGGGTAAAACAATAAATACACGTCTTGCGGAGAACTAATCGACTCGTTTCATTTAGACTCAACTTATAAAAACAATTGTTTCGCCTGGTTTAGAATTCGGCCCGTGTATCACAATTGGTGATAAAGGTTTATAGCTGAAAGCTTTTCGGTTCTATTCCTTGAAAATTTTCTATCGATTGTTTCTATTTTGTAGCATTTTGAAGTACACTTTACTCAGTTCTTACTTTCGCTAACCTACGTGAGCTCTTTGTTAAACTCATCACGCCAGAAAATATTCCCGACAGACGTTTAGGCTCACGGATCACGTTTACAAAATACATGAAAGAGATAACAAACTGGCTCTGTATAATGTTCACCACAATAAAATTGGTTCTGATGATTTATAAGACTCAACTATCTAACAACATCGAAAACAAAATATGTATCAATCCAATTTCCCTCATTTATTCGAAAGAGTTTGAACATTTTCTTTGCAAACTGACTACTCACAAAATCTTATTGCCTTTTAAAGTCCATTTTATTTACAGTGTTTGTAAAGTTATAAAAAAACACCATAGCATTCCTTACAATTCAGCGTTTTCTCAATCGTTAACAAACTAATAAGTAAAATATTATTCAAAATTATGGTTGCAAGAACTTATATTTTTGGTAAATATTTTTCACAAATAAGTGCAAAGAATTTTTGGCTCGCGTTATTAGTTATGAGATATGGTGCAATTTTCAAAAAAATTATATTAAAGGGCTTAAACTTTTGATTGACGTCCTGATTAAATTATTAGGACCATATTTTCCAGATTTCAAATCAAATGAAAAACTGAATATATGTTCTGAGAAAGAACTTCTTCGTGTCCAAGTTTTCTTGATTTCAGATGAATCGTGGGATGCAGAAAGACGTACTAACAAATTTTAGAGTAAATTAAAAAAACATTTTTCTAGCTTTTCTTATCTGTCCAAAAAATAAGAAAAATATTTCATTGATGATCTAGCAAAGTTTTCTCTGATGTTTTTAATCTTAATTTACAAAATTTAGGATACATTTCCCTGCTGGGTTATTATTCCAGATAACCCTGTAATTATTGTTAATAATGCATGGAGATTACTAAAAATTTATGCTTTTCTTTTTGAAGAAAGCAAAATAAACAATGAGTCTACTATTATAATGATTCTATTTAAAGGAAATAATCATAGTGTTGTTTATATACTTTGTCGAATTGTCATTTGACATCATATACAATGCTTGAATGAAATGTATAATCATTTCGTATTTGGCTGGCCGATTTCGGCTATTGCACACATTGTCAGATTTCCAACTTTACCGGTAATGAATAAAGAATGTAACAGAACAATAATTTTTAAAGTAATAAAAGCATTCATGTTGTTCATTATATTTAAATTTTAGCTGCAAGCTATTTTTATTCACATGTAAGCATCTTAAATAGAGCTATAAAGAAACACAAATAAGTTTTTGAATTAAAAAATACAATTTTAACATCTACGTTTGCCATTCTTTTATTTAAAGAAGAATATTTGAAAAAGAACACACAAATACTAAAAAAATAGAGCATAATTCATAAAAATTATTTTAAATACAATTCATGCTTTTCTGGGAAAGTTGAATAAACCTATCATTTATTGCACCTGTTAGTTTTGCTTGGGGCCTCATCGTTATTCATGACTGTCATAAAAAAGCAAATCCGAGTTAATTTTAAGGCCATATTGTATTCTCTGGAAGGCATTTGAGAATGACAATATTGTAGGGCATTCGTCGGTAACGCTGATTTCTTAAAAAGTTATAAATTAATTATTAATTAATTATTTCATTATTTCTATTAGTTAATTTTTTTCATATAGGGAGCTAATTTAGTTATAAAATTCTAGGAAAAAGTTTTAAAAGCCAATATAGTTCAAATTTGCTTTAAGACCAAAGAAATAAAAAATAAATACCTTTTTGTAATGTTTTGTAAATAACGATAATATCGAAAATAGAATATATTTTTTTCCCATTATTCTTCTACCTCCTTTTATGTGAGCTGAAAACTAAATCCGCTCTTGAACTAAATTTTTTTAGTCGGATGGCTGTTGCTTACCGTTCGCCGTAAAGTGAGAAGTGGTAATTATTTGTTGCAAATTTCTGAAGGTATTATTTTTTTTGCATTGTTCATAAAATGATTTAACCATCAATAAGTATAAAAATAATTGCTTTTACATTTAATAATTTGAATGATTTATGTTTATAATTAACATCTGTCAATTTAGTTTCAGACTTAGATATCTAGTGCAAAATTTTTATTTCATTTCAAATTGAATTTTTAAGAATTCATAGCATATTAATTTCCAATGTTTTATAAAGAATTCCAGTAAAAAAAATCCACTTTTTGTTTCAAGTTGCTTATAAAAAGTTTTGTTTGTAACATTTTTTGCCATATAAGCTCAAATTTCTAAGTTTAGGTCATTATAAAAACAAACTAATTCGATCAGTCTTAATGTGTGTTAAAAATGTAATATTCATTTGTTTATTGGTAACAGTATTATTAACTTAAAACATAGAGGCTTATGGTAACACTCCCCAAAAACATGCACAAATACTTTGCTTGGCAAAGGGGCGAAATATTTTGAATGTTATTCACAAGTACTATGGGTATGGAGTTTTATTATATCTTCATATAATCTTTGTTTAAAATCATTTACTTGTTGATTGTTAGATCTTACAACATGACTTTCAAATGATCTTATACTGCTTTGCATTAACATAATTTATTTAATTAATTTCTTCTAAGATAAACAGTATACTTAACCCATTTACCATTTTTTTTATTGCAACAATATGAAAAATGATGTTACAAAAAGTGTGATAACTATGTTAATTTTCAGTGGGTATATTTATTTTTATTTAGATTTTTTCCTTCAGAAATGCTATTGTCATACATTAAAATTTAACATTTTTAGTTCTAAAATATGAGGATGGATAGAAATTTTTTGTTTCTCCACTATAAAATTAAGAATGAAATAATCGTTCTATCAGTTTTTATGTTTTTGGATATGAAACATGGCAAATTTTCTCGCTTCATATTTGTAAAGGGTTAAGTCTTATAGTAATTCAAGATATGTATGTAAAACCATGTTCGGTTAGTTGAGTTAAATATAATGATGCAGGGGTTGAAAACCCTGAAAAAATTAAAATAATGGTGAAAAAAATATAATATTTTTCATATTGGATGAAATAAGGTATTCTACCTCTTTAAGTTAACAATTTCAGCAATGATAGTATTAAGTATTTTGTTAGATTTGATTTTGTATTTTTTTAAGTATTTTGTTAGATTTGATTTGAATAACATATGTCTGATACTTAGTAAATTGGCAACCGTTTTTCAAATTTTTATACGAGGCTTTAATCCCTGATAATGTAATAATAGAGTTTCTCTGTAACAATACTTCATACAAGAAATAAGTACTTGAAAATTTATCTCTGCATATTTATATATAGATTAAAATTAATAAGCTTCTAACTTAAAGTAGTTATATTGTAGAGAGCAGTAAATCGTATACAGTTTAAAGTAAAAATTTGTTTAACATTTCTGTATGTTGTCTTAAATGTATGCATAATTGTTTGCAATTTTAGTGTTACCACCACAGAAAAATTTACCGCTACACTGTATAAAAAGCACAAATACTTTTACAATAAAGGTAACTGACAAACAACAGTCAAAGAATATAATTCATTGCTGGTTAGCAAGAGTTATTTTTTCTAAAGTATATTTATTTATTCATTTGTAGATGGTCCTGTCTCTATACAATTTATTGGCACTGTTTGAAGGATACATGGAGGGGTGCTGAAAGCGAACACTTCAGTACATTTTTTCAAGAATAGAGATCTTTTCATATAATGGATTGTGCAGACCGAACTGAATATTAAAATTCTTCCTGTATGTAGTGTGGTGTCCTCAACATCAAATTGTTCCGGATGCTCATGGAGCATCGATGGTGGCCATTTTTAAACTTATGATTTTACAAGACTGTAAATTTTACTGTTTCAATATTATATATATATAACTGTTTGCATTATCTTAGCTGTTTTTTTTTTTAAAATCTGTTTGTTTACTATAAACCTATAAAAATTTATTCAAAATAACAAATTGCACTTTTGTTCATTTTGAATTTTACGTTATAAAATTTCTTTTCAACTGATGAAAATAATGAAATTGATAAATTCAACTGGTTGATAAATAAAAAATAGACTGCTAATAGTTCATTTTTTATGGCGTTTGAAGTTTTTTGACATAATAGAATTGTGAATAAAAAATTATTCAACTTCTAAATTTGTGTTAACAGTAAAAAACAGTTTATTTCATGCTTCTTTTAAAGTAAATTTGTGATTTCCATATATATATTACCAAGTTTTTCAATATTTTTGTAAACATAGCGCTATAAATTAAAACGTATACTTTCATTCAAAATATTATGCAAATTACTTAAATCATTAAAAAAGTAGCTATTTCTTCAACCGGAATAATTAAATGTATAATTATTTAATCTTGCGAAGTATTGCGCACAAAATGACATTGAAATAAAAATAATTAAAAAGAAAAATTTTGAAGCAATATATATGTAATACTGAGGTTAATGAATAACTAATGCTTTAGAGCGTCAGTAATATTAGCATATAATTTAAAATTGATTTTTAGAAAAAAAATAGCTTATGAATTATTAGTTTTATTCGTTCAACTTTTTCATTAGAGTTTGGTATGTGAGCTGTAGTTAATAATTGTTTAATTTTATAATGTTTAACAATTTTTTAAAAATGAGAAGAGGTAAATGCAGCGTTTCTGTGACTTAAAATAGTCTATCACACATCATATGCATAGTTATGAGTAATTTATTGTAATTTATATCTTAACGAAAACGGAACAACAATTTATGTAAAACCCTTTTTATGCAAACATAAAACATTATTAATTTCAATAAAATTTCCAATTAAATTATCATTCTCTTGGGCTTCGCGACTATAGTCTAATTGCAAGAGATGTGAAAAATGGCTCACATTATTTACATCAATATTATTATTATTACTATTATCATTATTAATGTTGTCAGTAATATTTCGAGAAAACATATTAGTTTCAAAGTTTAAAGTGCCTTTTGTGTATTTAATATCAATATCATACATACTAAATTGTTAAGACCAACAGAACACTCTTCCTTTTAAATTTTTTAGCCAAACTAAATCAGTAGGAATGGTGAATTTATTGCTAAATAAATGATGATGAAATTTGTTTAATGCATCAACAATAGCAGAACATTCTAATTCTATCATAGCATAATCTTTTTCATACCAAAATAGCATCTAATATTAGCTAACATCAGAAAACCAGTAAAATCTAACGTTATCTTGCACAATTTTCTAATATTAGAAAGATACAAAAGGTCACTGTTTGCTTTGCATTATTAGATTCTATGCAAAATAATATTATCTAGTGTTCGTCGTAATATTATTTTGCATTGGTTTTTATGCTATGTAATATTTGATTTTATATTTTCTGTTATTACTCTGCGTCGTTTTTATATTTGGAATAAGCAAAGGAAAGATTTGGATGGCCGTTGAATAATCCGGGGATATAATTTTACTTAGTTCTCTGTATTATTGTGATGCAATAAAGCATAGAACAATAGTTTAAAATATCATTACACGCATTATTTACTTAGCAATACAGTAATATTAAATCAAATTATATTAGCGAATTCTGCTTCCATCCATTTTCCTTCCTCTTACTTCTAAGTATATCTTATGTTCAGTTGATTTTTTAAAAATATTTCAAACTTTTATTAAGAAATAATACTATATAGCAACTTTAATTGATGTTTTTTTTAAATCTTTTTTTCATACAGGCAAATTTTAAATCATTAAAAATTTTAAAGTCTTTAATTTTAAAATGAATTCTTCATTTTTGATAGAAATGAGCCTATTTTTATCACAATCTCAACTGATTTAGTAAATTTGTAAAACATGCTTTGACTTAAGCCATTTGTAATTTCACAATTATCATCCATTAGTTATATTCTGAAACTATAATGAAAACCACACTACATAATTAAAAAGTTAAATTTGCATTTGAATTTTGTTGAAATTTTAACTTTTAGTTTTTCCCCTTACAATGTAACTATATGTCATTTATTTCCTAAAAGATTAAAATAATATCTGGAATTTTTAAATTGTTATTTTTTGTAAAAGTTGAGGCAATAAAGAGAATTAAAAAAATATTTAAATGACTTACTTGCACAAATTTTCTTTTACTAAATTTTCCTTTTTAAAGCAGTAATTCCAGTAAACGGTAACAACAGTGAACGGTTAAATTACTATATGAATAGTTTACCGTATACTTTGGTTCAATTTTTAGAATTGAGGTTTCTTTCACTAGAAATGCCATCAGTTTGGTGATTTTGAAAGAATTTTTTTCTCCGTTTAGGAAGTTGCATAATTATAATTTGATTTATTTTCGTTGAACAACCGATCTATGTAGAGTATGTTTAATATTTATGCCATAAATTTGCTCGAAAGATAAGAATTAAGGGTTTCTATGGATTAGAATCCTGTAAAATGTTTTAAATTCTTCACGTATTAGACAAAAAAAAATTTGTCATAAAAATGTTTCGTGAAATCTAGGGTCACCGAAATGTATTTGACAAAAAGACCTCTCAGTCAGATTTTTCCTGATATCAAAAACATTCGAAGTTTTTTATATCGAGAATTGACTGTAAATGCCCACTTCTTCAATTTTATTATTGACAAAAAAGGCAGTATAAATTTGCAGCTTGAACTTTAAATTTTTAGTAAAATCAAACATTTTTTTGTAATAATAGATATTTGTAATAATAGATTGTAATACCAAATGGTGAGGATCAACAATTATAAACTTGTTTATTAATTGATCCATTAACTCAAAATTATTAAATTTGGGTAACAAAATTAAAAAAGGAATTATAATAGCATTTTGTGATCTTCAAATAATTTTCCTCCGTTTTAAATTGACCTAAGATCAACAATGAAGTTAGAATATTGATAAGTGATTTCCATATTTTATTAAGAATAGAAATTATTTTAAGAACATTTTCAAATGAATGGAATATGCCATGTCATAGACCTTGCAACTTTTGTCGATGTGACGTCACACGACGTCATCACTAGCTATTTTTAGGTATTTCATGATAAATATGTTATACGGAATCTGTTTTGTGCATTAAACCTCAAAGAATTAATTCATTTAATACAGATAAAATTTATATATAAAAACTACTTCGATTTCGTTTTTTAAGTACTTTAAAATACTATAAGCTGTGTAGCTGTTACATCGGAAAACAAATCTGTAGAATAAACTCTTAAAAAAGGATTCTCTGGAGATCTAGTTTTTGGTGAGAACTTTCGTTGCAATCATTGTGATGTAGTTCCCGAGAGTTGTTTCAACATAGATATTGACTATAGATTTTATTTTCATCTCTTACGAATATCTATCTACATCTGCTTCTTTCGTAAAGCGAAAAAGATACTTCTGAAGCGATTAGGGAGCAGTTCAAAATACAGAAAAAAAATTTATAGGTGCAAATTTTTTTTTTAGTATTTTATCTGTAAAAATGCAAATATTGCTAAGAAGACTTAGTGTGGATAAACTATGAAAAATATTTGTATTATTCACAATCGTAAGACACATTTAATTCTTTCAGTCAGCAACAGAACTTATGATTTGTTGGTATGATTTAAAATTTTTTAGATACCTCAATTAAGAGGATTTTCATGTCTAAATAGAATTATATCAGTTTCCATGCAGTGACTATTCTATGGAGTAGACAATAGCTGAATTATTAGAATTTTGTAACATTTTTTTATAGAATGACATTTATACAATTAAAGTAAACATATTTTATTTGAATGTAGGAAAAGATATTTTTTGCCAAAGAAGAATCGTAAACGTTTATTTAAATGAAAAGTTGAGGTTAGTCTAATTAATTTAAGGGGAAATTTATGGGAAACATTTGGATCAGTTATTTAATTCATAAAGAGTGTAGACACGCTGTATAGTTTTAAAGAGAAACATTCATTTTCATTCCAACTGTTTCTGTCATCTAAAGGAATTCTCTCAGACAGATTTCTAAGACAGTTCTTATCTATGCTGATCGTAGATTCATTATTCTAAGGGAATTCGCCAAGTTTTATGGCTTTTCAATTGAAAACGCTTATTCAAACGGTTACAATAAAATGAATTTTCCCATTAATTCATTTTATTCGGGATTCTTAAAAGCTTTACAAGGCCATCCTAACAACAGCCCTTCTTTCTAGTTTAGATTTAACAAGGATTCAAGAGCGTGAATTTGTTAGTAGCTGTTTAAAAATAGACATTTGAATCTGAAATTTTAAAATTGGTCAAAAATTGAACTCTTAATTTTTTTTTAATAATTAGTTGCATACAAAAATGTTTGTTTATGAATTAAAAAAGCTTAGATTTAAAATATATTTTAAGAAGGAAGAGTCACATGTTTTATATCAAATTCTTCTTTAATATTGTTCTTAGATAGGTACCGTATTCCTCAAATGAGGTCACAAGAATAGTGTTATGAATTGATTTTGAATTGATTTTGGCATTCAGATCTCTGAATTTTAATCACAATCCAGGGCCTAACATCTGGCAAATGAAATTTTTTCCAAATTATAGATTTTTCCAGCAGTCTTTTTTTGTCTCAGCTAACAAAGATAGGATTGAAATGTGAATAAAAATATCATAGTCATAATTCAATATCATAGATATTTCAAAGTCAAATAAAGAGAATTTCTACATTGTAAAAGATTATAGACAACATAAAAAATGATGTTAACTACTTTACCCTGAAGAGGTGCAGTGAAATACTAACTTTAAAGACTAAAACACTCAATGAGAGACGTTAAAAATTAAAGTTACATCAGTAAGATGTATTAAAAATAACAGCTAGTGAAGTCATTTTTATGTTACAATATAAAACTAGAATCTGTGTATTCACTTATGTATAAAAACAAGTTTTGTTAACATTGGTTTATTAATCAAACATACACAGAAAAAAAGAGAGAATATTATTATGAACTTAGGAAAACTGAAACGGATAGAAAATTATTTAATTCAATTGACAGATTTATAGAAATCCTCGCATGTTATCTTTATTAGACAACTAAAAAGACACACCCCTTTCAATTCGGTATATAGCTGTTTACTTCTGTTTCTATGGAACGTTCAGCATAATCACTTTCTCGCGCTTATAAATAATCTACCGAATACTACTGATGGTTTCTAAACATACGCCAAAATAGACGAAATTAATTTCTGATTGGAATAAATGATGAACTTGGTGTAACCTTATAAATTATTGGTGTTAAGACAACTTTTAAAGTGTGCATGAACGTTTGATTTGGTATTAACCCCTTTCTTGCCGAGGAAAATTTCGAGATTCTCCACCAGTGACACTGGTTTCTACAGAGGCGTGCGTAGTTTTGGTGTGTATTGGAGAAAAAAAATAACAGGCACGCTTTTCAATTTAAAAACTGTCTACTGTTATTTAAAAAAACAAGAAATAACGAAATAATAAAAATTTAAAGTATAACAATATAATAATTAAAAAAAAAGTATTAGTCGCAATCAAAACAATCTTCATCTGAAGTAATGTCATATTTTGAAAAATAGTCATCTAATTCCTTCACAGACATATTTGCACGAAAAGTAAAAACTTTCATTACACTGGGAGACAAAAATGAGAGCAAAAGGAAAGTAAAAAACTACTCAAAAGAAGCAATAACTACAGTTTGTCTAAAGTAAGAACACCCCTAGCCATTCGTCTTGACCCGTGGCTGTGACTATGGTAACCAGGTATAACTATTTCATGTAGGGGTGTGTGGCCATTGTTTAGGACAGGTTATGGCTCGGTTCGACGAAAAAAAAGGGAATATTTTTTCTTCGGTCCATTGTGTTAGTCCCAGAGTGAAGCTACGCTGCCTAAAATGCGCCATTCTTGTTTCCATAGCAACCGACGGCCTCAAACTTTGTGGCGGGAGGAGTTCTTAGCTAAAACAAACTATACCCTCCCTGAAATGCGCTATTCTTCTTAGTTGTGATATTGCTCTTATTAGTTTCCATAGCAGCAGAGAGAGCCTCAGACTTTATAGCGGGGGAGTTTTTACCATAGATAAACTATACACAGTTGTGATTTACTCTTCTCCCCCCTCTTGCCTGAGAACACTCTCAAAGTCATTCTATTGTACTTCAAAGATGTAGGAGTAGTTTTATTGATAACAGCGCATGGCTTTGCGCAATACGTACTTCGGAAGGGCGTATATATACTCCAGGGGCAGTTAACACATCGGCTTAACAAAGCGTATATATATGTTCGTGGCTGGCAAGGGGTTAACTAGAAAAAAAAAGCAATCATTCACTCGGTTTTTCGAGTTTTTCCACAACAAATTTGGAAAGGTAAAACACCACACTTTTTACTATATATATATTAAAAAGAAACATTCTTTACATTGAGAAGTGGAGGTTACCGTTATTAAACATTTAAATTATTTGTTATAACAAAGGTGAAATTATACTTAAAATTACTTCATGTAACTTTTTAACTAAATATTTACCGAATCGTACGAAAAAACTACATATAAAAAACATTCTTTATGATGAGAGATGGATGTTGCAATTCTTAAAAAATTTAAATAATTTGACGTAAGAAAATTTAAATAATTTGACGTATATTTAAAAATAATGGAATGTAACTTATAACAAAATATTCACACACTGAGAATAAAAGTATGGTCATAACTACCAGAATATGGTAATATGCTTTTGGCTCTTTGGGAGCATCGAAACGGACGGTTAATTTTTACCGAAGTGCTTTGGTAATGATTTTGGTAAAATTAACTATAAAATATAGTTTTATAATACGTGATAAAATTTGATAAATGGGGTAGCATTTGGTAATTTTATCATGATGCTATAGATCATGACATGAAAATCATTCATTCTGTTAAATTTAATGTTCAGTTTTGTGTTTTCACCTAAATGTGTGGTAATACGAACTATAATTTTAAAAACCAGAACTTTCAGTAAACCATTACCATTGAAACGGAAGAATTTCAAATGAATGGTTCAAATACCGTATGTTTTGGTTTTTATAACCAGAATTATGTTTAAAATTGAATTTATAAATTCAGCATTTAAAACATTCATTTAGTAAACATGGATGCAGTTATTCATCAATGGTGCAGGAAATTAATAGTAAATACCTATATCTTTAGTTAGCAAACAGAAGGACCCGTTTGAAAGTATAATCTAACATAATCTTTGTTTAGATGTTAAAAAGTGTCATTGATTAATCTGGTTAAAATGATTACTTCTTTCATTTGCTCAAAGAATACGCTCTAAAAGAATTTACAGTTATTTCAAAAAGCTAAAATCCAATACAGAGTATAACGGATAAAAATTAATCCTATACTTTATGCAATGTAGTTTGTACAACGTATAAAATTAATTCTATACTTAGTATTACGTAGTTTGTATAACGCATAAAAGTTAATCCTATACTTAGTATATAGTTATAAAAAAGTTAAATTTTTATTTGAAAATTAGCTACTTTATTTAACTGTGCGGTTCAAGTACAAACAAAATCATTCATGATGCAAAAAAAAAAAAAAATAAATAAAGGGAAAGGATGCTTTCAATCAAAAATTTCTTAAAATATTACCAAAGCAATTTAAGTCCTCACATGACTTTGTTATTTGGAAAAAAATTAAAGAAAAAAACCCAAAAAAACAACAACATCTAAACGCAAATTATCTGATGCAGTGAAAGATCTTCAGATGGAAAATTGGATTCTAGAGTTTTTTCCCAACTTTCAAACAGAAACGAAAAAATTACTTTTATTAAATTATTATTAAAAGTAAATGAAATTTTAAAGTAGCGTAAATTAACAAAGTATTCCGCGTAAAGGCTGCCTTTATTATAAATTTTTAGAATCCTTATTAAAAATGAAGCAAAATAGCATACATATTGCAATTATCAGTCTATAATTTATTTAAGTTAAGAAAAAAATCAAAAAGACTATCGAAACCTGACAAATCACATTAAAGGGGAACGAATGTAATTTACAATTAGTCAGGTTTGATTGCATGAAGAAACAGTGCGAAGTTTAAATACGATTATTAGAGGCATCTTTTAACCTTCAATTAAACCTGTTTTATACTCGTCTCATGTGTACCCGTAATATATCCAATTTCGGTAGCAGAATTGTTTTTCTCACTTAAATATTAATTTTTGATACCCAATATGTATGTTTTTTGTTTTCAATCTTGATAATGTTTTAAAAAATATTAATGGTGGTCCTTACGGAACAGTCTGTATTTCCATAAACTCTATTAATATGGCTTTTATTTTGATGTATCTAGTTGTGTTGTGTCTACCATTACAAAAATACAATTCCAATTCACTAGTATATAAGACATATTCACTCGATTCTACGAAGGGGCAGTCAAAGATAAATTAAAGAAAATGTATGCACGTGATTCCATTTTAAGAATTTTTGTCAAAAATGTGGTGAAAAAGTAAGGACATCAAGGATAGCGAATTGACATTTGAGAAAGTAATCAAATTTGACAAATTTCTGGTGAGGTGTATTAACTACAAAACCTGTTTTATTGAGGTGAAAGACGATCATTTGTAATCTTTTACTAGACAATCAATCTGGTTTCGATATTTTTCAAGCCAGTTACTCATAAGGGACTCGTTCAACAGCATTTTCCTTTTCTAAAATATTAATTTTCATAAGGATTCTAAACTAAAGTTCGAAGTTTTTGAATACCATGTGTGCAGACTTTTATAAAAATAGCAAAATTTTCAAAAAATATCAAATATCTGAAATTTTTATTAAACAGAAAAAATGATAAAGTAATTAGAAGAGTTCCTTCACTCGAAACGACTCTTATAATGAGCACAGAATTCAGCTAATGTTCTAGAGGCATAACTGAAATCATACAGCATTGAAGATGACACAATAATGGATTGTAAGCGTGTAGCTTAAATCCTTTCAGAGAAGATGATATATCACGCCTTCTATGAAACTCTTGATTTCGACTGCTATGAATACGCCATTATTCTTTATTTATCTTGATACAAATATTAAACTCAAATTTAGAGAAATAAATATTGTTTGTTCAAAAAGTTAACATTTTAAAATATTCTTTCTAAATAACTATTTCATCCATTTTGTTTAAATAATAAAAATCATTTTTTTTTTTTTTTACGTATTCAAATTGTTAAACATTTTATACCTCTTCTCAAAATGTTTTTAATCCATATTAAGTAAAATAATGATGTCTTATTATTAAGCAATATTTTTACCTAAAAGTATCTATGGTTAAATGAATTAGGAAATGAAATTTTGTGGGCATTTAGATGTAAAGGTGAATACAATTAAGTTAAGTTTGCTTTTTTTGCACTATGTCACAAAAAGTCTTTTAGAATTTCTGAGTCTGGCCGATTCAAAAATGTATATGGCTAATTTTATTTTATGACCGTCGTCGAACAGCCGACCCAAATTTGAGTTCATGGTTACCAGGTTTCAACTTCGTAACCTTGTAATTTGGAACCCAATCCAGAAGACAAGGGAACTTCAGGATCAGTAACCCCAGAGGTATTGTTTTGTTATGGGAGCTTGGAGGATTTTGTGACTCCACCAGATATAACGTGCACCAGTCACTATTCAATACACAGGGAATCTTTTGGATTCGAACTCCCAAGAGTCTCGAGTTCAACACCCAACCAACCAGGCTATCCCGGTTATTTAGAAAATTCGGCTCTCTGTAAAGGTCACCCTCATTTTGTCGGGTTAGTTGGAAAAATACTTTAAACTCAGCCAGATACTCTTTAAAACCACTCGGCATGTTATTAGACTCATTCAAAGCATTTAGCTTGAATTGGCTGAGGCGAATTCCAATGATTATTGTCCTCTGCCGATTGTACCTTTGAATAGAGAATGCAGAATATCAATATTTATTAATTAATAGGCAATAGTGATAGACAAAAGGTGTAATAATCTTGACATTAGAAAACAGTGTAAAAATGCTCTACTTTGAATCCAATTCTTTTTGTTCAGAAAGGTATAAAACGCTTAATTGCAATGTAAATAAATTAGCTTCCGTCGGTATGAAAAATGCTCTTTTAAAGTAATCTTCCAATGCATTTTAATGCCAGCAGATAAGTTGAATTGAATTATTTTCTACTAAGTCTCTGTGGAAAATACAAACCGTTTATGAAACATAGTAAATAAAGTTTCATTGATTTCTTCCTATAAAATTAAAGCGTACTGAAGATATAGATAATAAATTTTTATTTTCTTGTAAATATGGATAATAATATTTAAGTGAAATTATTTATGGATGAAAACAAACTAGTTTTATAGTAAAAAATCCTCAAAAAAAAAAAAAAAAGCTCTAACCATTTTTGTCATGAAAAGAACTATCAAAAAAGCATTGCGTTACGCATAATATTTATTTTAATGATAAATAATTTTCATGCTCTTTTATTAATATCAGCGATATACAATTTGAGATATAGTTTATATGAAAATGTTATTCTAAAATATGAAAAACGCTATCTAGTTTTAGAATAATAATAAATCCTTTTGAAAGTCGTTATTATTATTATATGTTTATTATAAGCAATATTTTAAGGTTCCTTTTTAAGAAGCTTTAAAAAAGCGAACGTTTTGAACTCGTCCAAATAAATGTCTTCTTCAAGAGGCCGTAACATTCTTCAGTGTACTTCCACGAGATTTCATTCCATTTACTTTCTTTTCGAATGTTTTTCTTTTCTTGTTCTGGGACACTCTTTTTATTAGGCGACATTTCCAAATTCAGGACACGTCAGGCTTCATGAGGGGATATCGGCGTTGTTTATTGTGCTTTCTCTTAATGCAATAGCACATTGGCCCCCCTGCAATTTTCTTTTTTTTCTTTTGGGTAGCGTGCAATCGAACAGGCAGACAAATCGCTTCATCACAACTTTCAAGAAGAATTTACTGCACAACCTTCTCTTTTTTTGGTTGGTTATTAAGTTTGCTGCAATGAAACATCCTAGTAAGTCATTAATACAACTTAAATTCTTCTTTAAAAATAACACATATATGGTACAAAACATTTTTTTTGAATAATTTCTTCGACATGTTTTCTTTAAATGTAAAACAGCTAAAACTGCATTTGAATAACATAAACAAATTTAGTTTTAGGGTTTCAACATTTTTTGAAGCTCTTTTCCTAAAGAAAAGTCACACTGTCTTACATTTGAGACAAGAATCTTACTTTTCGTAAAGAGCAATCTAAGTTTTACTATGAACTCAAAGATTTTAAAAGTTGTTTTCCCCGTAGATGAACAATTGTCGATTTCTGCAAATTTTTCTTTCTTGAAATAGCTTTTTAAGCTTAGCAAATAGTGCTTCATAAATAAGTGTTGACAGCAGCTATGAAATTAGTATAGCGTTATTTCGTGGGGCGACAGCGAAAAATTCAAATAAATCATTCAAAGCAACAATTTGTGAAATAATTTTCGTCTAATAAATTGTTTACAATACATAAGCTTCTCTTGATTTTAATTATCACGTCTTTTTGGTACATTTCTGAGAAAAAGTTGGTTGATCTGATGTTTTATATTTGTCTTCATTTGTAACAAATGAAATTTGTATGTTTCAAGTAATGTTGATCGAATATTAATAACTTTTAAAGCAAAAAGAAGGTCATCGAAAAAGTGTCAATAGAAATAATGTAATGCAAAAAAAAAAAAAAAAAAAAAAAAAGATTTTTTAGAAATAAAATGAAAAGGTCAGCAAAGCAGACTATAAATGTCAACAAAAAACAGGGTATTCCACAAAGACCACCTTTAATATGTGTTTTTAGCATTCTTATTAAAATTGCAAACAAAAACTATACAAATGGGTGGGCCTCAAATTATTATTTAACGTAGGAAAAAATAAAAATTCTATTAAAATTTGATACATCACAGAACGAGACAAATGTAATAAGCAACAAGGGATTGCAAGGAGAAAATAGAGAGGAGTTGCAAATCGATTATTAGAAACACCTTCAAATTTCCTATTGAACCTGTTTTGGTAACAAGATACAAATTAATAAGTGATAAATAATATCATTTTTACTTGTCTTGAAATAAATTTTATATATTTTAAAAAATTTCAATAAAAATATTAGATTTTTCTTTGGCAACACTTATCCGTCTTTCTTTTTTTTTAAAAAAATCAAATCCACTAGATTTTTTTAAGCACATAAACTTTTGAAATGAAGAAGAGACCGAGCTTATAAAATATAAATTTCGAGGGAAAAACTTTCTTACAACAATACAATGGGAAAATGTCTGGCCATTATTTAAACGCAAAAAAAAACGTTATTTAAAGATAAATAAAGGCGATGAAAAACAGGAAGAAGTATTTAAAATTGCAATATCTTTCGATCAGTGTGAAAGAAATTGCTTGCCAAGGCTCCGCTAATTCTTCAACGTCATCAAATACTCTGAGATCTGTTATAAAAATAAAGCTCTCAAACAAATAATCATGGTAAATTCCTCATTTATTAACTAGTACCAGGCAAGCTGCTTTTGACATCTAGGCTGATATCCTCCATTAGTTGAATTGCACATTAAATGCGTTTCTTTTGAAAAGAAGTAAAGGAACTTTTTTATTTGTGGTAAGTCTGTGATGGCCCTGCCTTGAACTATGCAGATATCAACAGGGATGACATAAATTTTAGACCTCTTCTCGCTTATGACATTTCAAAGATTCTTAAGCTCGTTATTTATCGTTATTACGCTGATCAATCCATTCGTCTGATTCCTTCCCCGGAAAGGAAATCATTCACCAAGTTAGCATGATGTGGACTGAAATTGTCGGCCATTAATCTGAAGCATATCCAATTGCTGCAGCGTAAAGGACTACAATAGGTCTCAGTATCTCATCTCTATATCGGCTACTGGTCAAAGCTCCATTTCGTATGATGTGGAGATCGGTGCGCCCATCAATGGAGATGCCAGCATAGACCATCACTCCCCCAAATGTTACACTTTCGGGCATGAACGCAGGATTGTTTCTCGTGGCACGTCTTCTCTAGATGAAAATACGTAAGCTCAAAATTTGCATAATGCGAACTTTGCATTTGTGACTCTCTTCCATTTAAAAAAAAATGCTTATACCGTTATTTCATATAAGAATTACAATATTCAATAGGAAATCCAATAAGAAATACAAATTGTTTTCAGCGGTGCATACATATATACCCTGCAAAAAATGACCAATAAAAATCAATAATAAAAAATGTATTGATCTGTACGGGGAAATGGAACACTGATATCAGTAGAGTAGATCAGTACAGTGGACTGGTCATGAAGTATTGATATCAGTAGAGTAGGCCAATATATTGTATTGATCTATATCAGTAGAATGGACTGATATCAGTAGAATGGACTGGTCTGTATGGGGAAACGGAACACTGATATCAGTAGAATGGACTGGTCTGTACGGGAAAATGGAACATTGATATCAGTAGAATGGACTGGTTTGTACGGGGAAATGGAACATTGATATCAGTAGAATGGACTGGTCTGTACGGGGAAATGGAACACTGATATCAGTAGAATGGACTGGTCTGTACGGGAAAATGGAACACTGATATCAGTAGAATGGACTGTTCTGTACTGGGAAATGAAACATGGATAACAGTAGAATGGACTGATCCGTTGAAGAAATGAGATACTGACATCAGAAAAATGAACTGGTCTAAATTAGGGAAAACAACATTGATGTAAAAATATTAGATAGGTTTAAACAGGAAAATGCAACATTGTTTTGCATCTTTTATATGCAAGATTAAGTTTAATTTGGCAGTACATGATCCAATACAAAGCAGATAATGACCATGATATGGTAAATTTTCTACCGGCTGCAGCCAGTGGAAAAGTGGAAGGAATAACAAATTATATTTTAAAAAGCATTCTTTTTTAAATATACACTATGCTAGTTTTAAAGTTAACTTTAATTTCCTTTTTATATTCCTATGTAATTTTAAATATAAATTATTAAATAATATTTTATTGCTTCATATAACTATAAAAAGAAATTTAAAATGTGAATTCAAGAGGGTATCCCATTGGAAAAAAATCCTGGTACAAAAAATAAAAAAAATACCGGGGTATGAAACACCAGTTCCAGTATAATACTGGATCGGGAATTATACTAGACTCAGCGTTTCATCAGCCGGTATCATATTGGCTCTGGAATGATACAAAATCATATATCATACAGAAATCATATATCATACAGAAACATTATTTTATTGACCTGACCTGACTAAAATAACCAAAAACATGGCTAAAATAAACAAGCCAACTTACTGTCGTTTCAAGACCCCATTGTGTTGGGTATAACATTTTGGTAGTAAAAAGTTTCAATATTTAAGAAATAAAAAAAATGTCAGAAAACTCTTAAAGTATACCATAGGCTTTTAATCATTATACACACGAATGATATACCTATTTATTTGATTTTTTATCTATACATAGCTTGAGCTAAGCATTTGTCATCTAACCAAATACGATGAAACTGTAAATTTGGCAAAAAAATGGATATTTTGAAGAAAGTATTGGCGGATGCCATTTTCGAACAAAAAGAAAAATTTATTTTCTCCTCGATCCTGGGGGGAAAATGGTCAAAAGGAATTTTTTTTATTCAGTTACAGTAAATAAGTGGTAGCAAGATGCAGACTATTTTGGCAGAAAATATATTTTCTTATGGCAATAACATATGCACTAACGTGATAACACATAACATAGTGTTGATTCAGACTTATCTTTATATAATCTAATAAGTAGGCAAAAATTAACCTATACATACTCCTATTTTCCCCCCCTCAAACACGATAAAACATCTGCAATTTTCAATCTTCCCCCCATTCATTGCTCATTTTCCTCCCCAACAGCAAAATGACAATTTTTCAATGACAAATACATCAAATTTGTATTTGTATAAAATAACTCAATTTATAATAAATTTATATTTTGCTTAAAAGTTTCCTACTGAAAATAATGAATCATAAAAAATTGTTAAGATCTGCCGTTGGCTTAGAATTTTAAAATCTGGCTAATAATTTTAATTTTTTAGCATGGGCAATGAATATATAGATAGTAATATCACAATTAAAGGTCAGTAAAGAAAAAGAGCAGGTAAACAAAGAAAACACTACACCAGCAGCAAAATTATAATGGTAATCATTCCTAATACAATGGTAAATTAACCAGTAAGAATAACCTAAACCAAATTGAGAAAAATTATAGTTTAAAATGAAATAAAATTAGCAGTATAATGAGAAAATAATAAAACATCATAGTAAAAAGTGATAACATAGATAAATTTGCTACACACAATGAAACGACTTTAAGTCCATTTTATTTGAAGAGATGGTAAGACTTGTTTAATGTAGGTATTTATAAAAAAAGTGCATATGTTTCGTAAAGAACTTCTAAATTAAAACATTTTTTTAATTTTGAAAAAACCAAATTCAACATTTTTTTAAAATTTTTTACTAGGTAACACTAGTTAACTAAAAAACTTGCCGGGGGAGGTACATGGGCAAGCATAACAAAGGAGGCCTGACCAAATCTTTCCCGCAGCATACACACCAGGCACATTCTTTATATTTTAGTCTATTTCTCTCCCAATGGTGGAGAAGATTTGGTTGTAGGGGAGAGTAAAAGCAAATGGATCAGCTTTATCATTTCCAGGAATGTCGCAATGGCTCAGGGAATAGAGAGTTGGGCTTTCAACGACATGAATCGGGTTCGAATCTTAGCAATTGCTGGTAAATATGCATTCTCCATTCGGTTCGCTTTGACCAGAGTGCTAACGTAAAATACTCTCAGTGGTAGACGGATCATGGGTTTGAGTTCCTTTGATGCCAGACTAACCGCGTGACAGGTTTGAGGGGTTTTCTTCTCAATGTAACCCAAATGCTGGTTAGTTCCATCAAAATTTCTTCTAATACTTGGTCCAGGAGTTCCCTTGTCTACTGGATTAGGTTCAAAATTAGAAGGCTACGGAGTTGAGCATTAGAAGTTGTAAACCCAAAAAATTAGTCTGCTGTTCAACGATGGTTATAAAATAGACGCACTTGAAACCAAGGTGCCTTTGCCAATAGCTCGTCTAGGTTTAGATTCATTCGGCTTCCGTCTTTTTGTTTATTTACTGGCTTGGACTAAGTAGACATAAAATGTACTTAATTTACTCTAATGATGATTAGTGTATCTAGCCTTCCATCACAAACTGTCAACTCCAAAATAAATGTTGCATTCCATCAAACTCAAAAGTTGGCCAGCGTAGTCTTGTCAAGTATTCAGCTCGGCTGGAAAATTTAAAACAGAACGTATCAATGTAAGAGTATTTTATTTGAATAAGTTGCTAAAAGTTTTCATCACAATGTACACAAATACATTCATGAAGATTTTATTACATTAAGAATAGGTTTAGCCAGAGTAATTTATAAATTTAATATTATTGATAATCTTATTTAAAGAAACAAAAAAATTTAAATCCAGCTAAGCTTAAATACATAAGAAAGTGTAAGGATCTTCTTTAACACATAATAAAACTGGAGTAAACAAAGAAAATTTAAATGTATATAGAAAAGCAATTATTTATAAAAATAATTAGTTATTTATAAAAATAACTGATTATTTATAAAAATAATTAGTTATTTATAAAAATAACTACTTAGAAAAATAATTATTATTTATAAAAATATCTAATACTTTCATTTACTTGAACACAGCAAACCAGAACGTACCAAAAAAACTATAAATCATTTAGTAATACTAATAATATAAATTTAAGATTACACGAACATTAAATTGTCTTTCAGAGATTAGAAAAAAAATAACACTGAATTAAGTTTTTACACATATCTTTACCTTAAAATCAATATTAGTTTTTCCTAAATATTCTTAACAAAATTGCTTTACTTCATATTTTTCGGCTAGAGTTCAGGAAAAGCATTAGTTATAGATTAATAAAAGTTATTTGATAATGTGTAATGCTATGTAACACAGGTAAGGTAGCAATTACAATAAAATAAATAAGGGTTTCTTAAAAATTATTATCATTGACGCTGAATTAGAAAGTTTTACTAGGTAGCTTTTTGCGGCACGTAAACATGGAATATAAAGTGTTGAGCATTGAATATGTACATTGATAATATTGTGCTTGTATTGATAATATTGTGTACACTGATACATTGATAATATTGTATTGATAATTGTTAAGCATTGAATATAAGTACCAAATATTTCTTTTATAAAGTATTCAGTATATATCGAGAAAGCATTAAGAATTTATCTTGAAAATGCCATTGGCGCAACAGCGATTCTGTATATCCAATCCATTCGTGATCAGATAAATGATATGCAAATAATTTTTTTATTTCTTATTTATAGTTATTGATAACAAAATTATGTGAATTATACTGTACTGGTTAGCAATACTATTTTCATTTAATATTTTTAAAAAGCTCAAGCTGTCAAGTATTTAACTTAATTAGTAATTTAAACTTAAAACTGTAATGTTAGAATAAAACATTTTTTAACATTACTTCTACAAAATTAATAATTACTAATTCAAAATCTATAAATCATTAGAACATTGTTTTTTTCTTTCATGCGCACACCATATTAAACATATAAATAAAGCATAATCTTTTTTTTTCTTCAGGTTTATATCAACTGTAAGTTTAGAATGTCAATTGTTTTTTAAAATAGCTAGTGAATGAAAGTATACTTTTCATAATTATAATAAAATTTCGAAAACATTCTTTGTTGTTTTTAAATTATTCAATTATTCTCTGAGAGAATTTCTCTGATAGCTCTTGATTATAAACTAAGATAAACAAAAAAGCAAATTGGTTTATTCAAATAAAAATGATTTCTTATTCATACCAATCGCCACATTGAAAACCTCATACAAAAGTATGACAAACACTGCAGAACAAATAAAGAGCATTTTAAAAACATTCTTCTTAATATTATAATGCTAAAACATAAATTATACAACTACAACAGAAATGTAAACATCGTAATTAGGGTTAGCTCCCTCGCTTAAACATTTTTATAAGATTTGTAGCAGTAATAATTCATCAATAGTAATGGAAATATATTAATAAGAAAGATGCCATCGTTAATTGGGAATAAATATAAAAATAAGATATAAGCATAAGTTTTAAACTTACCGAATTCAAACATTTATAACATCACCCACGCTACATTAGGCCGGGATGTAAACAAAATTGCTTCAATCGGTGGAGTGGGTGGGTGGGTGGTAGGCGAGAGGACAGGAAACGGAAGCAGGGCTGCTGAGTCATAGCCTAAAAAATTCTGTTCAGAGGCTATTTCTTTGATTAAAAGGCTTGTTAATTTTCAGTAAGTGAATTAACTGTACGCTTAAAGCATTTGTGAACGAAAACGGTTCATACAGCTTTATAATGAGTAAAGATTTAACATATGTACTTTAAAACGTAATTAATGAACAGAAATTTTAAAAATTCGTATAATTAAACTTGCTTTGTTAATGTGAATGCTACACGCAACTTTCACACCAATTAATGAAAAAATAAAACTAATAACTACTGTAAATATGTGATCGTTTTCTTAATCAGGTATATCAAATTAATATAAACTAAAAATTTGAATCTGGGAGAGTAAATTGGTTATGCATTCAACTTGGAAAAATTTCTAATCATTCAAATTTTAATAATGGGAGAGTTTTTTATTGATAAAAATTGATCTGATTGGTATATTGAATTCTTTAGATACCAGTTGATGTTTGACAAAATCTGTAAAATGAAACATTTAAAATAGAAGTTAAACAAAACATTTTCTTTTCAATCTCATTATTTTGTATGTTTCGTGAAAGAACGAAAAAAAAAGAAAGGCAGAAAACCTTTAAAATATATACTTTTAATTGGAGAATTATTAAAATTCTCTTAGAAATATTAAGAAACTAAGATCTGATCATTAACGAAAATATCACAAGACGAATTTTGAGTGAACTGAAAAAAATCTTAAGAAATCTTTGTTTAAACTTAATTCACCTTAAAGATATTCAAAATGTTTTCAAAAATTCCTTTGGAGATAGAGTTAAATCTTGAAACTCTTAAGATTATTTTTAGTAGGGTGGTGTCAAAAAAAAATCTGTTGATATCTGTTCATATATTGATAAAACAAGTA
Source organism: Parasteatoda lunata (assembly GCA_949128135.1). NCBI lineage: Eukaryota > Metazoa > Arthropoda > Arachnida > Araneae > Theridiidae > Parasteatoda > Parasteatoda lunata. The sequence goes on along the minus strand of OX421981.1, from coordinate 67,062,233 downwards.
GAATACATAACTGATCAACATCTATTCATACAAGTACCCTACTGATGTCAGTAGACATCAGTTGAAGTGGGAAATACAGACAAGTACATACCAATAGAGTACCTACTGATCAATATCTATTGATACCAATACACTGCTGATATCAGTTGAAATATCAGTAGAAGCAAATACAGGCCAATAAAATTCTATTGATCAATATATATTGATGCCAGTACACTACTGATATCAGTTGAAATGTCAATAGGAACAAGTACAGACCAATAGAATACCCTACTGTTCAACATCTATTGATACCTATACACTACTGATATCAGTTGACATCAGTTGAAATGTCAATTGAAACAAGTACAGACCAATAGGAATTTATTGATGTCAATAAATGTTTTTATTGATTCCTATTGGCCATTTTTTGTAGGATATATATATACAAAATTGAATTGAGAGGGATTGTATTCTATTTATTACTATTTTGTTCTGACTTGTCCATTCGAAGCATGATGTTGTTTGAAAAAAATAATTAGAATTTTTGTTTAAAAAAAATATTGCATATAAATTTCAGAATAATAAAATTTACTGAATATGCAACATACGGATGAAAATGTAGAAGAAAGTCTAAATTACTCAAGTGACTAAGTATTAATGAATATAATTCATAACTTTGTGAGAAACTTTAAAACATTAGTAAGAGAACAGTAATTATTTTTTAATATATATATATAGTTTCAAGTAAAACAGACCCCCTTACAAAAATTTTAGATCTTCATTAATAATAAGATTTCAATACTTTGAAGATTGAAAGAAAAGGAAAGGAGTAAATGTAAAGAAACATAAGTTGTAATTCTTTTCCTACTATTGCTTATTGCTACCATTAATTCTGGGAAATACGTTCGTGCCTTACAGAATCCCTACGGCCCCGTTCTGTTGATTTATCTTAGACACACTTCCTTCACTGTTTTAATTTTTTCTTTTTTGTCGCAGAGGTTGACAAAGAAGGATTAAAGTCACATTCCAAAATATCATCCTCAGACGATTTTAGATTAGTTTTTCAACCATTAGCTCTTTGATTTGATTCATACTAAATAGTTTATTCAGAGATGTTGTGATCTTAGGTTCACTCAGCCTCTGAGGTGTTTTTTGTTTTCGAATGTTGTCAGTGTTTTGTCAATTCTAATTGATTTAATAAAATATCCTTTCATACAATAAATTAAACAGGTTGTTCCAACTAAAGCTTAAAGTTTGCATAGCCTCCATTTCTATTGTAAAAAAAAATTATTATATTATATTAAAATATTTTAAAATTTTCGATGGTAAAATGTTGTCTGTTTCAGTTGATTTACATTATTTGAATAAATAGGAGGTACAACTTGATTATAAAAATAAATAACCTCATACGCAATATTATTTGTCACAGAAAATGATACTATTCATCGTTGTTAGCATTTGATAGTCTACAATCAAAAAATTTTCCCAATAATTTTGACTTTACGTAATTTCTTATCTTTTTTTTAAAAAATTCACTTATCACTTGTATTATTGTTTTTATCCCCCCTTTTTTATTTACAATACAATTTTAAGTAATTTAGACTTGTACAAATTTGTTTTAAGTGTTAATAAAATGGTTTCAAATTATATATATATAAATATATATAATTATTTTTTTTTTAATGGCGGGCACTTGGAACTATTGTCCATTGGCCACAGAAAGTGCCAGAACTGCGAACTCTCTTTTCGTTACCCAGTGGGCACCTGTGGCGAAGCCAGGGCGGTGGAACAGCGTCGCCCACGTCACACTGCCACAACCCGTTTATGGGGCGGGCCACATTCACACACAAAGGAGAAAGGACATAGAACACATAGAGATAGAGAGAAAGAAACATTCATTCCTTGCCTGGGATTCGAACCCAGAACCTTTCTGATGCAAGGACAGTTCCCTGCCCCCTACACAGGCCGGTCGGCTCAAATCATAATAAAATCGTGGTTTCAGAAAATGTTCTATGTCTTGGTGACGTCTCTACCACGTGTTTATTTCGCCTAAGCTTACGGAACACAACTTATTAAAATTTAATAAATGTTAAAGAACGTGCAATTAATGTGAAACTCATTTTGAGCAAATAGAGCTGTAAGGTAGCAACAAGACTAATGTTATTTTTGTTTTATTCTAAAAAAACATAATCTCGAATCACAGCGATGGCAGGTCGATACGAGTTCCGCATACGGCTTGCACCGAACACAGTGCTCACGTAAAATATCCTCAGTGGTAGACGGATCATTGGTTAGAAATTCTTTGCTATCTGGCTAACCGTGGGAGGTTCTAGTGGTCTTCTTCTCCATGTAACTCAAATATTGCTTACTTCCATCAAAAAGTCCTCTACGAAGACAAATTTCTCCTGATACTTGATCCAGGAGTTACCTTGTCTTCTGGATTGGGTTCAAAATTACAAGGCTACGGAGTTGAACATTAGTAGTCCTAAACCCAAATATTGGGTCTGCTGTTCAACGACGGTTATAAAATAAAAATAAAACAAAATCATTTTTTTTTTTTACAATGCGTAATGATGAACGCATGATAGAAATTTACTTATCTCACGTCATTTCCGAATGCATTAATTGAATTTTTGTAAGTGTGGAGGCTAAAATTGCGCAAGACATCCTCAAAATTCCATAAACCTAGCATAAACCATTCTAAAGTTATTACACATGAATACAAATTTTCCTGTAATTCTTATAAATTTATCAGTCATGCGTCAAAAGCTTAAATAAAATGTGAAAGAAAAAGTAAAAATAAAATAAAAATTGAGTTTTTTTAGTTACTTGAGAGGGGGAAAGGTTAGTTAGTAGTTTTTTGTCCATAATATTTTTTTAAGAAATGCCAGTCATTTGCAGCAGAGGCAACTAATTTTATAATAGAAAATTGAACTCAGTTCTAAATAGAACATAAAATTGAAGTTAATAAAATATTTTTGAATTATTTAAGACGAATAAGCTTTTTTTATGAGACAAATTTAAACGTTTTTCTTTCATTTAGAAAAGGGCTTAAATTCTAGATTTCAGGTTTACTATTTCTTAAGAAATTGGCGATATTTGCTATAGGCTTTAAATTATGACCAACATTTTTCTATTACTTACTTATTTTGTTTAATTTAAATAATATATAAAAAAAACTTAATTAGATTCATATTTTAATCACTTCATTAAAAATGGAAAGATATCATCATGCTCCGTTATATTTGGCTATTTAATTCTTTATTAATAGTTCTAATCTGACCAAATTACTGGTGTTGCCACATTAGCTATATTTATATTTATTTTCAACATCGTGCTAATTAATTATAGTGTAATCAAAATTTTAATATTTCAGTTCAGTCATGTGTCTCTGAAAAAGAGACGACATATTTATAATTTTCAATCATTTATGATTTTTGATACTGCTACTTTTAAACTGCTACTTTTAATTTTTTCAAACTGCTACTTTTAATTACAAATATTTAAGAATAGATTATTATGACATTTCTTAATTCTTTTCGCTACACCACTATCAACATGTTCATACAAATGTTTGGAGAACGTCTTTAATTTTATTATAATTATATTTTAATTTTATTCTACTGCTATGATGGTAAACCATCAAATAATGCTGTATTTTTCATGGACCAACAATAACCATCATATTATGATGGAATATGTTGTATTCCCTTTATGATGGTCAACCAACATGGTATGTTTACTATTGATGGACCATCAACAGCCATCAAAATATGATGGAAAATGTTGGTTTACATTTATGATGGTCAACCAACAAGTTATGTTTATTAATGTTGGCCCAACAATAACCATCATATTATGATGGAATATGTTGTATTCCCTTTATGATGGTCAACCAACATGGTATGTTTACTATTGGTGGACCAACAACAGCCATCAAAATATGATGGAAATTGTTGGTTTACATTTATGATGGTCAACCAACAAGTTATGTTTATTAATGTTGGCCCAACAATAACCATCATATTATGATGGAATATGTTGTATTCCCTTTATGATGGTCAACCAACATGGTATGTTTACTATTGATGGACCAACAACAGCCATCAAAATATGATGAAAATTGTTGGTTTACATTTATGATGGTCAACCAACAAGTTATGTCTATTAATGTTGGCCCAGCAATAACCAAAAAATATGATGGAAGATGTTGTATCGCAATTCTGATGGTTAACCAACATGGCATGTTTTTTATTGTTGTTTTACAACCAGCAAGTAATGTTTATTATTGTTGGGCCAACAATAACCATCAAAATAACCATCGAGTATATTATGTTTAATTATGGAACAGAAAAAAAATATATCAATCTATAGTGAAATATATTGTTTTACTATTATTAGCACATGTATCAGTCTCGAGAAGTTTTTTCTAAAAATTTTGAAAGCTTTAAAATACAAGCATATGATCAATGTTATGGGAATATGGTCAAAATTACAATAAGAGGTTAAAAATAAATAGTTATTGCAAATAATAGCAATAAAACTGTTTATTACGATTTAAAAAAAAATTTAAGAAAGATTCATTTATTTAAGTACTCAAGTGCTCGATTAAAGAAGATAAAATTCTTATGCACACGTACACTACGCTTGAGCTTTTAATTATTTTATAAAATAAAGTGAAATTACAATGAAGGGTAAAAAAAATTATTGCAAATATTTTCATTAATGTGAATTTGAGAAATATAGAATAATTAGGCTTTATATCAGGACTAAAAAAGATAAAAAATATTCATTCATATTGATAGGAGAAAGAAATTACATTTTTATGTGCACGTGAACTGCTTGAGCTTTGTGTGTGACATTTTACTGAAAGGTTTAGAGTTGTTATTTAAATTACTAAATATGTGGTGAAAGTATTATTATGAAAGTTAAAAAATAAATAGCTATTGCTATTTAGAAACACAGAACAATGAGGCCCACGTCGGGTTTAACTTAATTTAAGTTAAAATTCTTATTCGCGTGAGTTATAGTCGAATATAGTCTTGTGATATTTCGCAATATGGTAGGAATTTGTGCTTTTAATTGCAAAAAATGTAGTAATATGTTGTTAAAGGTTAAAAATTAATAGTAACTGCAATTAATAACATTAATTTGAATTTTAAATTCAGAAAACAATAAGGATTCTTATCAATATTGATAGGATTAAAAAAGATTCATTCATATAGGTACACGGCTGAGAAATTAAATTATGAGCACGTGTAGTATTTGAGCATCGTCTCGCCGCATTTTATTGAATGCTTAAAGGTTGTGGTTTGAATTATCAAACATGCATTACTCACATAGGCCTTTTTTTTAGTTTAAATGTTTAATAATTAAATAAATAAACACTTGGCAAAAGAATAAAAATAAGTTAGGATTGAAAAAAATTAAAGACATGCTACAATTGTTCATTCAAAAAATAACTTACTGAAAGTGCTGAGTATTTCTGACCTTCCATAAATTGTTCCAATTTAAGTGCTTATTTAACCATTCATGCCTTAGTAATATAGAAACATGTTAAAAATACAGTGTTCAGTTTAATAAAATATTTTCGTTAACTAAATATAATGAAATACCACAGAATTTCAATGATCAAGTCTATAATATATTTTTATTAAATAATTATATTAAGATTTCGAATGTCTAATCACTAACCCCCTCAGTCTTTTTAAGGTATACAGCAATGTTCAGTTTTTCTAGTGTTAAAAATTAGGCAATATTTTTCTCCCAGGACTATATATCAGGGTTCGCCAAGTGGGCCCATTTTGAAAAAACCTGCCCGGGTTTTATTGGGTGTGCCCACTTTGAAAAAACCCATCAAAAACCCACATGGCGGGTTTTTTCACAAATTGGTTTTTTAAAATTTGGTTGCTCCTAATACTATCACTGGACACATCATGGAAGTTACACATATTTTAGAAATGTGCATCAAGCACATGGATGGGCAAATGAAAAAACTGCTTGATGCGCCAATTACCAAAAGTTCATATTGTGACTGCGTAAAAACTTATGCCAATAATTACCATAAATATCAAGAGATTGCTCTTAAACATCAAAATGAAGAATATAATAATATGTCAAAAATATTAAATAATGTTGGGCTTTACCAATAAACTATCAATTTGGAAAAACAGATATCAATTGTTTCTGAAGCTTTAAAAAAGCTTCAATCAGAAAACATTTCAATTTCAGAAGCTGTTGAAATATGAATTAACTTACTATCGTGTGATAAATTAGAACCCCATAAACATTTTGCAAAAAGATTCCATCAGGCTGTTCAGCCACCTCTTTTATTAGCATATGCATCCTGAATCCCAAAATAAGGGGACAATTTTTAAATGATGAGCAATCAGCAAAAAACTGTCTTTCTAAGCATCATCCAGAATTTCTGCCAGGTGTCATCATTCAAAATTTCCGATCCTGAATACTCTCCAAAATCAATAGTGCTTGACACTGTTGTTCAATAGTTTTCATCAGAAAATAGCAGAAAATTATGACAAAAAAAAAAAAAAATAATAATTCAAAGCTTCCTCAAAATTTCTGCCAATTCTTTTTTCTTTACACTCAGCACCAGCATCCTCTGTCTCTATCGAAGGACAGTTTTCAACTTTCGGTTTGGTGTGGAGTAAACTACGAAATAGATTAGGAATAGATAAAGCTGCAAAACTCGTAAAAGTGTATCCCCATCTAAGAGAAAATGTAGAGACTGCTGTATGATAATAATAATAATAAATAAAAAAATGGACTTTTTTTTAAAGTTAACTCTTAACATCTGCTGACAATTTTTAACTATTTGAAGAATTATCACCATTAAAAACAGTTAAAAATTAAAATATTACTTTTGAGATTTTTAAAATAATATTTTTAAGATTTCATTTGAATATAATTTATTTTGTTTCTTTTAATCATGCTTAAAAAAATTGAAAACAATAGAGAAAAAAAACTTCTATTAAGCAATAGTACATTAAACAACAATTAACAAATTAAAAGTTTTATTTTCTGGTTTTAAAAAAATAAGCTAAAACTTTTTATACATGCTTTTTTATAATTTTAAGATTAATTTGTTTTTAGAAATTATAAAGGTAAAATTTATCTAAGAATACAGTCTTTTTTCTAAGGTTGAATATTTGAAAAAATGGGACAAGTAACTGATACTCCTTATAATTATACGTAATTTTAATTTCACTTTCTATTAATCGTAGTATAAAGACATGGAAGACCATTAAATATTTATTCCAGTTTACTTTTATTAAAGGTAAAAGTCAGATGAAATTTTATTGATTATAAATATTTATTGTCTATAAATTTTTAATGTAAATATATATATATATATATATATATATATATATATATATATATATATATATATATATATATATATATATATATATATATATATATATATATATATATATATATATATATATATATATATATATATATATATATATATATATATATATATATATATATATATATATCAGTTAAAAATTGTGAAACGTTGTGTATTTAACAAAAAAGATTCAATCATGTATTAGTGATAGTGCATTATTTAAATTTTTATATATATATTTTATATAAACTTTTTGGATTTATTTCTATTTTTAAAAACCCAATTTCCCCCGGGTTTTTTCAATATAACCCGGGTTCAACAAAACCTGTTATATATATATCATATGTTTTCATTATTATCACAGGACTGTCAACTTTCTACGATTTTTTTTTCTTCGAAAATTTATTCTAGTGCTGCCTAAGTTTGTGTTTTAGCGTATTATTTTTTAAATTTATTTTAGCCAATTTTCCACGCCAATACGTATATTGCCACGTTCATATGCAATGTGCTTTTGCTCTAGCTCTTTCGTTTTAAAGCTGTTGGCAAAATTAAAAAAACTTTTTAAAGCTTTGGTTTTTAAATGTCCACCACTCTAAAAAATATTTTTGAAAATGCATTTAAGCTGGCAGACCAGTTATTATTTTCAGCTTAAAAATAAGCTAAAAGCTAGTGTCATTTGTTTATCTAATGTGCTTTAAATTGATTTTTTTATTTTGCAGTTTTAATTCAAGAATTTATGGAAAAGAAGTTCATCAGTTTATTATGTTGAAATTCAACATTTATGTATGTCAAATACTTTTGTAGATTATATGTGTAAAAAAAATAGAAAATATTGTTAAAAGTATAGATGTATTTAAATAAATGTTTTCAATTTACATGTTTGCCTTTATTTATCAAAATTCTATATTTTGAAAGCTATTATCTATTTTTTGTAAATTGTACTTATACACTATGAATTTTTTTTTTTTTTTTGCTCTTCAATCTTATTGTTAAATTAAAAATAAATTATGGTATTCTATCTTGTTTTAAATTTAGGAAAAATATTTCTGTAAGTAAGGGTCCGCCAAATGATTTTAGAGTCTCAAACTTTAATTTTGCTTAGGTCGAGACTGTCACGACCTTCTAATATTAAATTTAGAGAAATCAACTTGTAATGACGAATTATTATAAAAGAATATAATAATGAAACTTCTACATAATCATAACCGATATTGACATAGTATTCCATACAAATATATATATGTAAATTGGACTAACATAAATATGTTTCAATTATGCTTATTAAAAAATGCATGGATTGTGGCGAAAAGTTATGGTTGTAACCAGCCAATTTTGTTCACTATAATAAAAATAGCAACATATATTGGTTTTTTATGTATCAACAAATAAACCGAAATATGGGTAATGTCTAGTCTTAACGGTATAATCAAGAATTAGTATGATTGTTGTTGGAATTCGTTGATTTGCGTTTTGTTAAACTTTTAAGCAAAGTTAGCTTATATTTGTTCAACATAGGTTGTCCCAAATTCTAACATGAAGTGATGGTCTATCTTAATGTTACCATCAAAGAATAAAATGGTTTTATGTGACATTAAGTGGAAAACCATTAAAATATAATGGATTGCTTTTGTTTGGCCACCAAACAAAACCATTAACCCATGTTGGTTTTGCTCATTTTAGTCCAACATAAAGTTGTTCCAATTCCTAACATGGAGTGATGGTCAGTTTTGGTGGTACCATCAAAGGTTTTGATGGGGTATTAAGTTGGAACATGTTAACACATGTTGCTTTTCTAACATGGGGTGATGGCCACTCTTGATGGTGGCAGCAGAAATTATACTGGTTTTTGAAGGAATGTAAGTCGGACACCAACGAAATATGTTGGTTCCTGATTAATTTCTTTGTTGCACCATCAAAAAATACCATCAAACCATGTTTGTTTTTGATGGATTTTTTTTGTTGGACCATTTGAAAATATCGGGTTGAGTAAAAAGTTTTCCGCCAAAATAAAACAATCCTTTAAAAAGATAAATACATAGAAAATCATCAAAGCTATTGAGGATAGTAATCTCAATTCAAATCAACAATAGTCTGCCAACGTTTTGGCAACTTTTCAATCCCTTCTGCGAAGAACTGGAGGGTGCGCGAGTCCAGAAAGCGATCGACCTCATTTATGACCTCCTCATTTGAACGGAAGATTGTGACATCAAGATGCAGCTGCAGATGTGAAAACAGATAGTAATCCGAAGGAGCCGTGTCTGGGCTGTATGGTGGATGTTGCATCAAATCCAGTGTATAGAGGGTCCAGTCGGTCATTGCACTGACATGTGGCCGGACATTATCTTGATGAAAGAGAACCACCTTCCTTCTGAACTCATTTTTTCGTTTTTAGCGAATGGCATCACTAACTTTGATTAGCATATTGCTGTATATTGTACTGGTGATAGCCTGCCCGCTTTTCAGGTACTCCTTGTATATAATTCCACGACAATCCCATCAGATATAGAGAAGGACCTTCTTGTTAGTTAGCGTTCGTCTTGCAACCGAGCCTGCTGCTTCCACGGGTGCTGACCACCCTCCTTTACGGCTAGTATTGTTGTAGTATACCCATTTTTCAACACAGGTCACAATTCTGTCCAGAATGTTCTGTTTTCCTTGATCTCTGAGCAGAACCAAACAAACCGCTTCTCTTTTGCTCCTGTCTTCAGCAGTCAATTCGTGAGGCACCCAGCGGTTAAACTTAAATGTTAGATTTATGCGTTTGAGGGCATTTACTATTGTTTTTTTGGCAAACGTCAAGCTCTAACACAATGGTTTGTGTTGAAACATTTCCGTCTTGATCAATAATTTGCTTTAATTGGTCACAATCAACCTCAATAGGGTGGCCAGAACGTGGTTCATCTTCAATGTTGAAATTTCCACTATTAAACTTTCGAAACCAAAATTTTACTGTGTCATGAGAAACAGTATTGAAACCTAAACTTTCACACATTTTCTTGTGGCATTCAGTTGCACTGAGTTTATTTCGGAACTCATAGTACATAATCGTTCTGATCTGTTTACGTGATAGCTCCATTTTAAACAATTTTTTGGTGCACAAGATGATAAAATTTTGACAAACCAATTACACAGTTGTGTAGCTCCAACTTTCAGCTTTAAAATGCAAAAACCCGCTTCAAAAAAGGTTAACTACCACGGGAATGGCTGCTGATGGCACGGAGGAATCTCCCCTTGGCGGAAAACTTTTTACTCAACCCGATACCATCAAAAAAAGATGGTTCCTGATAAATTGTTTTGTTGGACCATCAGAAAGTACCATCAAACCATGTTGGTTTTTGATGGATTTTTTTTTTGTTGGACCATTGAAAAACACCATCAAACTATGTTGGTTTTGTGTATGTTGGCCCAACATAAATTAGTTCCAATTCCCAACATGAGGTGATGGTCAGACTTAATGGTAGCATCAGGAATTAAGATGGTTTTTGATGGAATATAAGTCGAGACCAACAACATATGTTGGTTCCTGATTACTTTTTTTGTTGGGATATCAAAAACTACCATCAAACCATGTTGGTTCTTGATGGATTGTTTTGTTGGACTATCGGAAAATACCATCAAACCATGGTGGGTTTGTTCATGTTGGTCCAACATAAAGTTGTTCCAATTCCTAATATGAGGTGATGGTCAGTCTTGTTGGTACCATCATAAAATATGATGGTTTTTGAGGGAAATTCATGATGGTTACCATCATATTCATGTTGGTCCATCAAAGAAAAACCATCATAAATTTTGTCTTGGGCGTGTAATCGTGGTGGAGCGGATAGCGTGATAGCAGCTGAGCGAGACGGTGCGGGTTCGAATCCCAGTGTGGACAATTTTTAAAATTTGTTTATTTTTTTTTCTATTGTTAATTTTACATTATATTATTCATTTAATGTATTTTTCTATATTTTAGAAGGAACTATATATGAAAAATAATTTTTTAAGTTCGGGAAAGTGAGAACAGAGCTTAAAAACAGGAAAAATCAATTAAAATTAATTTATTCATATTATTTACAATATTTTCGATAGTTTGGCCTGCCTAATATGTTCTCTGTATAAAAACAATCCTCTTTCTTCGTTAAAGAACGCGTAATGGAATAAAAAATAACATAAAATAGGCATGTACGGGTAAGTTTTCAAGACCACATAACTCGCTTTAATATTAAGCTATGAATCTCAAACTGGGTACCAAAATAGGGTACCATGCCCCCAACCCCTGTGCCTAAGGAAATATTTATAGCTTAATTAGGAGGGTCGCAATGGGCCCCCAAAGTACATCGTTAAACTGACCGCGAGATTGCTTTTGAAGCCATGAAGTAGCTCGCTGACCGTGTAATCATGGTGGAGCGGATAGCGTGATAGCAGCTGAGCGAGACGGTGCGGGTTCGAATCCCAGTGTGGACAATTTTTAAAATTTGTTTATTTTTTTTTCTATTGTTAATTTTACATTATATTATTCATTTAATATCTTTTTCTATATTTTAGAAGGAACTATATATGAAAAATAATTTTTTTAAGTTCGGGAAAGTGAGAACAGAGCGTAAAAACAGGAAAAATAAATGAAAATTAATTTATTCATATTATTTACAATACTTTCGATAGTTTGGCCTGCCTAATATGTTCTCTGTATAAAAACAATCCTCTTTCTTCGTTAAAGAACGCGTAATGGAATAAAAAATAACATAAAATAGGCATGTACGGGTAAGTTTTCAAGACCACATAACTCGCTTTAATATTAAGCTATAAATCTCAAACTCGGTACCAAAATAGGGTACCATGCCCCCAACCCCTGTGCCTAAGGAAATATTTATAGCTTAATTAGGAGGGTCGCAATGGGCCCCCAAAGTACATCGTTAAACTGACCGCGAGATTGCTTTTGAAGCCATGAAGTAGCTCGCTGACCGTGTAATCGTGGTGGAGCGGATAGCGTGATAGCAGCTGAGCGAGACGGTGCAGGTTCGAATCCCAGTGTGGACATTTTTTAAAATTTGTTTATTTTTTTTTCTATTGTTAATTTTACATTATATTATTCATTTAATGTCTTTTTCTATATTTTAGAAGGAACTATATATGAAAAATAATTTTTTTAAGTTCGGGAAAGTGAGAACAGAGCTTAAAAAAAGAAAAAAACAATTAAAATTAATTTATTCATATTATTTACAATATTTTCGATAGTTTGGCCTGCCTAATATGTTCTCTGTATAAAAACAATCCTCTTTCTTCGTTAAAGAACGTGTAATGGAATAAAAAAGAACATAAAATAGGCATGTACGGGTAAGGTTTCAAGACCACATAACTCGCTTTAATATTAAGCTATAAATCTCAAACTCGGAACCAAAATAGGGTACCATGCCCCCAACCCCTGTGCCTAAGGAAATATTTATAGCTTAATTAGGAGGGTCGCAATGGGCCCCCAAAGTACATCGTTAAACTGACCGCGAGATTGCTTTTGAAGCCATGAAGTAGCTCGCTGACCCTGTAATCATGGTGGAGCGGATAGCGTGATAGTAGCTGAGCGAGACGGTGCGGGTTCGAATCCCAGTGTGGACAATTTTAAAAATTTGTTTATTTTTTTTTCTATTGTTAATTTTACATTATATTATTCATTTAATATCTTTTTCTATTTTTTAGAAGGAACTATATATGAAAAATAATTTTTTTAAGTTCGAAAAAGTGAGAACAGAGCTTAAAAACAGGAAAAATCAATTAAAATTAATTTATTCATATTATTTACTATACTTTCGATAGTTTGGCCTGCCTAATATGTTCTCTGTATAAAAACAATCCTCTTTCTTCGTTAAAGAACGCGTAATGGAATAAAAAATAACATAAAATAGGCATGTACGGGTAAGTTTTCAAGACCACATAACTCGCTTTAATATAAAGCTATAAATCTCAAACTCGGTACCAAAATAGGGTACCATGCCCCCAACCCCTGTGCCTAAGGAAATATTTATAGCTTAATTAGGAGGGTCGCAATGGGCCCCCAAAGTACATCGTTAAACTGACCGCGAAATTGCTTTTGAAGCAATGAAGTAGCTCGCTGACCGTGTAATCGTGGTGGAGCGGATAGCGTGATAGCAGCTGAGCGAGACGGTGCAGGTTCGAATCCCAGTGTGGACAATTTTTAAAATTTGTTTATTTTTTTTCTATTGTTAATTTTACATTATATTATTCATTTAATGTCTTTTTCTATATTTTAGAAGGAACTATATATGAAAAATAATTTTTTTAAGTTCGGGAAAGTGAGAACAGAGCTTAAAAAAAGGAAAAATCAATTAAAATTAATTTATTCATATTATTTACAATATTTTCGATAGTTTGGCCTGCCTAATATGTTCTCTGTATAAAAACAATCCTCTTTCTTCGTTAAAGAACGTGTAATGGAATAAAAAAGAACATAAAATAGGCATGTACGGGTAAGGTTTCAAGACCACATAACTCGCTTTAATATTAAGCTATAAATCTCAAACTCGGTACCAAAATAGGGTATCATACCCCCAACCCCTGTGCCTAAGGAAATATTTATAGCTTAATTAGGAGGGTCGCAATGGGCCCCCAAAGTACATCGTTAAAATGACCGCGAGATTGCTTTTGAAGCCATGAAGTAGCTCGCTGACCCTGTAATCATGGTGGAGCGGATAGCGTGATAGTAGCTGAGCGAGACGGTGCGGGTTCGAATCCCAGTGTGGACAATTTTTAAAATTTGTTTATTTTTTTTTCTATTGTTAATTTTACATTATATTATTCATTTAATATCTTTTTCTATTTTTTAGAAGGAACTATATATGAAAAATAATTTTTTTAAGTTCGGGAAAGTGAGAACAGAGCTTAAAAACAGGAAAAATCAATTAAAATTAATTTATTCATATTATTTACAATACTTTTGATAGTTTGGCCTGCCTAATATGTTCTCTGTATAAAAACAATCCTCTTTCTTCGTTAAAGAGCGCGTAATGGAATAAAAAATAACATAAAATAGGCATGTACGGGTAAGTTTTCAAGACCACATAACTCGCTTTAATATTAAGCTATAAATCTCAAACTCGGTACCAAAATAGGGTACCATGCCCCCAACCCCTGTGCCTAAGGAAATATTTATAGCTTAATTAGGAGGTTCGCAATGGGCCCCCAAAGTACATCGTTAAACTGACCGCGAGATTGCTTTTGAAGCCATGAAGTAGCTCGCTGACCGTGTAATCGTGGTGGAGCGGATAGCGTGATAGCAGCTGAGCGAGACGGTGCAGGTTCGAATCCCAGTGTGGACAATTTTTAAAATTTGTTTATTTTTTTTTCTATTGTTAATTTTACATTATATTATTCATTTAATGTCTTTTTCTATATTTTAGAAGGAACTATATATGAAAAATAATTTTTTTAAGTTCGGGAAAGTGAGAACAGAGCTTAAAAACAGGAAAAATCAATTAAAATTAATTTATTCATATTATTTACAATATTTTCGATAGTTTGGCCTGCCTAATATGTTCTCTGTATAAAAACAATCCTCTTTCTTCGTTAAAGAACGCGTAATGGAATAAAAAATAACATAAAATAGGCATGTACGGGTAAGTTTTCAAGACCACATAACTCGCTTTAATATTAAGCTATGAATCTCAAACTGGGTACCAAAATAGGGTACCATGCCCCCAACCCCTGTGCCTAAGGAAATATTTATAGCTTAATTAGGAGGGTCGCAATGGGCCCCCAAAGTACATCGTTAAACTGACCGCGAGATTGCTTTTGAAGCCATGAAGTAGCTCGCTGACCGTGTAATCATGGTGGAGCGGATAGCGTGATAGCAGCTGAGCGAGACGGTGCGGGTTCGAATCCCAGTGTGGACAATTTTTAAAATTTGTTTATTTTTTTTTCTATTGTTAATTTTACATTATATTATTCATTTAATATCTTTTTCTATATTTTAGAAGGAACTATATATGAAAAATAATTTTTTTAAGTTCGGGAAAGTGAGAACAGAGCTTAAAAACAGGAAAAATAAATGAAAATTAATTTATTCATATTATTTACAATACTTTCGATAGTTTGGCCTGCCTAATATGTTCTCTGTATAAAAACAATCCTCTTTCTTCGTTAAAGAACGCGTAATGGAATAAAAAATAACATAAAATAGGCATGTACGGGTAAGTTTTCAAGACCACATAACTCGCTTTAATATTAAGCTATAAATCTCAAACTCGGTACCAAAATAGGGTACCATGCCCCCAACCCCTGTGCCTAAGGAAATATTTATAGCTTAATTAGGAGGGTCGCAATGGGCCCCCAAAGTACATCGTTAAACTGACCGCGAGATTGCTTTTGAAGCCATGAAGTAGCTCGCTGACCGTGTAATCGTGGTGGAGCGGATAGCGTGATAGCAGCTGAGCGAGACGGTGCAGGTTCGAATCCCAGTGTGGACAATTTTTAAAATTTGTTTATTTTTTTTTCTATTGTTAATTTTACATTATATTATTCATTTAATGTCTTTTTCTATATTTTAGAAGGAACTATATATGAAAAATAATTTTTTTAAGTTCGGGAAAGTGAGAACAGAGCTTAAAAAAAGGAAAAATCAATTAAAATTAATTTATTCATATTATTTACAATATTTTCGATAGTTTGGCCTGCCTAATATATATTCTGTATATAAACAATCCTCTTTCTTCGTTAAAGAACGTGTAATGGAATAAAAAAGAACATAAAATAGGCATGTACGGGTAAGGTTTCAAGACCACATAACTCGCTTTAATATTAAGCTATAAATCTCAAACTCGGAACCAAAATAGGGTACCATGCCCCCAACCCCTGTGCCTAAGGAAATATTTATAGCTTATTTAGGAGGGTCGCAATGGGCCCCCAAAGTACATCGTTAAACTGACCGCGAGATTGCTTTTGAAGCCATGAAGTAGCTCGCTGACCCTGTAATCATGGTGGAGCGGATAGCGTGATAGTAGCTGAGCGAGACGGTGCGGGTTCGAATCCCAGTGTGGACAATTTTTAAAATTTGTTTATTTTTTTTTCTATTGTTAATTTTACATTATATTATTCATTTAATATCTTTTTCTATTTTTTAGAAGGAACTATATATGAAAAATAATTTTTTTAAGTTCGAAAAAGTGAGAACAGAGCTTAAAAACAGGAAAAATCAATTAAAATTAATTTATTCATATTATGTACTATACTTTCGATAGTTTGGCCTGCCTAATATGTTCTCTGTATAAAAACAATCCTCTTTCTTCGTTAAAGAACGCGTAATGGAATAAAAAATAACATAAAATAGGCATGTACGGGTAAGTTTTCAAGACCACATAACTCGCTTTAATATTAAGCTATAAATCTCAAACTCGGTACCAAAATAGGGTACCATGCCCCCAACCCCTGTGCCTAAGGAAATATTTATAGCTTAATTAGGAGGGTCGCAATGGGCCCCCAAAGTACATCGTTAAACTGACCGCGAAATTGCTTTTGAAGCAATGAAGTAGCTCGCTGACCGTGTAATCGTGGTGGAGCGGATAGCGTGATAGCAGCTGAGCGAGACGGTGCAGGTTCGAATCCCAGTGTGGACAATTTTTAAAATTTGTTTATTTTTTTTCTATTGTTAATTTTACATTATATTATTCATTTAATGTCTTTTTCTATATTTTAGAAGGAACTATATATGAAAAATAATTTTTTTAAGTTCGGGAAAGTGAGAACAGAGCTTAAAAAAAGGAAAAATCAATTAAAATTAATTTATTCATATTATTTACAATATTTTCGATAGTTTGGCCTGCCTAATATGTTCTCTGTATAAAAACAATCCTCTTTCTTCGTTAAAGAACGTGCAATGGAATAAAAAAGAACATAAAATAGGCATGTACGGGTAAGGTTTCAAGACCACATAACTCGCTTTAATATTAAGCTATAAATCTCAAACTCGGTACCAAAATAGGGTATCATGCCCCCAACCCCTGTGCCTAAGGAAATATTTATAGCTTAATTAGGAGGGTCACAATGGGCCCCCAAAGTACATCGTTAAAATGACCGCGAGATTGCTTTTGAAGCCATGAAGTAGCTCGCTGACCCTGTAATCATGGTGGAGCGGATAGCGTGATAGTAGCTGAGCGAGACGGTGCGGGTTCGAATCCCAGTGTGGACAATTTTTAAAATTTGTTTATTTTTTTTTCTATTGTTAATTTTACATTATATTATTCATTTAATATCTTTTTCTATTTTTTAGAAGGAACTATATATGAAAAATAATTTTTTTAAGTTCGGGAAAGTGAGAACAGAGCTTAAAAACAGGAAAAATCAATTAAAATTAATTTATTCATATTATTTACAATACTTTTGATAGTTTGGCCTGCCTAATATGTTCTCTGTATAAAAACAATCCCCTTTCTTCGTTAAAGAACGCGTAATGGAATAAAAAATAACATAAAATAGGCATGTACGGGTAAGTTTTCAAGACCACATAACTCGCTTTAATATTAAGCTATAAATCTCAAACTCAGTACCAAAATAGGGTACCATGCCCCCAACCCCTGTGCCTAAGGAAATATTTATAGCTTAAGTAGGAGGGTCGCAATGGGCCCCCAAAGTACATCGTTAAACTGACCGCGAGATTGCTTTTGAAGCCATGAAGTAGCTCGCTGACCGTGTAATCGTGGTGGAGCGGATAGCGTGATAGCAGCTGAGCGAGACGGTGCGGGTTCGAATCCCAGTGTGGACAATTTTTAAAATTTGTTTATTTTTTTTTCTATTGTTAATTTTACATTATATTATTCATTTAATGTCTTTTTCTATATTTTAGAAGGAACTATATATGAAAAATAATTTTTTTAAGTTCGGGAAAGTGAGAACAGAGCTTAAAAATAGGAAAAATCAATTTAAATTAATTTATTCATAATATTTACAATACTTTCGACAGTTTGGCCTGCCTAATATGTTCTCTGTATATAAACAATCCTCTTTCTTCGTTAAAGAACGCGTAATGGAATAAAAAATAACATAAAATTGGCATGTACGGGTAAGTTTTCAAGACCACATAACTCGCTTTAATATTAAGCTATAAATCTCAAACTCGGTACCAAAATAGGGTACCATGCCCCCAACCCCTGTGCCTAAGGAAATATTTATAGCTTAATTAGGAGGGTCGCAATGGGCCCCCAAAGTACATCGTTAAACTGACCGCGAGATTGCTTTTGAAGCCATGAAGTAGCTCGCTGACCGTGTAATCGTGGTGGAGCGGATAGCGTGATAGCAGCTGAGCGAGACGGTGCGGGTTCGAATCCCAGTGTGGACAATTTTTAAAATTTGTTTATTTTTTTTTCTATTGTTAATTTTACATTATATTATTCATTTAATGTCTTTTTCTATATTTTAGAAGGAACTATATATGAAAAATAATTTTTTTAAGTTCGGGAAAGTGAGAACAGAGCTTAAAAACAGGAAAAATCAATTTAAATTAATTTATTCATATTATTTACAATACTTTCGATAGTTTGGCCTGCCTAATATGTTCTCTGTATAAAAACAATCCTCTTTCTTCGTTAAAGAACGCGTAATGGATAAAAAAAATAACATAAAATAGGCATGTACGGGTAAGTTTTCAAGACCACATAAATCGCTTTAATATTAAGCTATAAATCTCAAACTCGGTACCAAAATAGGGTACCATGCCCCCAACCCCTGTGCCTAAGGAAATATTTATAGCTGAAGTAGGAGGGTCGCAATGGGCCCCCAAAGTACATCGTTAAACTGACCGCGAGATTGCTTTTGAAGCCATGAAGTAGCTCGCTGACCGTGTAATCGTGGTGGAGCGGATAGCGTGATAGCAGCTGAGCGAGACGGTGCGGCTTCGAATCCCAGTGTGGACAATTTTTAAAATTTGTTTATTTTTTTTTTCTATTGTTAATTTTACATTATATTATTCATTTAATGTCTTTTTCTATATTTTAGAAGGAACTATATATGAAAAATAATTTTTTTAAGTTCGGGAAAGTGAGAACAGAGCTTAAAAACAGGAAAAATCAATAAAAATTAATTTATTCATATTATTTACAATAATTTCGATAGTTTGGCCTGCCTAATATGTTCTCTGTATAAAAACAATCCTCTTTCTTCGTTAAAGAACGCGTAATGGAATAAAAAATAACATAAAATAGGCATGTACGGGTAAGTTTTCAAGACCACATAACTCGCTTTAATATTAAGCTATAAATCTCAAACTCGGTACCAAAATAGGGTACCATGCCCCCAACCCCTGTGCCTAAGGAAATATTTATAGCTTAATTAGGAGGGTCGCAATAGGCCCCCAAAGTACATCGTTAAACTGACCGCGAGATTGCTTTTGAAGCAATGAAGTAGCTCGCTGACCGTGTAATCGTGGTGGAGCGGATAGCGTGATAGCAGCTGAGCGAGACGGTGCAGGTTCGAATCCCAGTGTGGACAATTTTTAAAATTTGTTTATTTTTTTTTCTATTGTTAATTTTACATTATATTATTCATTTAATGTCTTTTTCTATATTTTAGAAGGAACTATATATGAAAAATAATTTTTTTAAGTTCGGGAAAGTGAGAACAGAGCTTAAAAACAGGAAAAATCAATTAAAATTAATTTATTCATATTATTTACAATATTTTCGATAGTTTGGCCTGCCTAATATGTTCTCTGTATAAAAACAATCCTCTTTCTTCGTTAAAGAACGCGTAATGGAATAAAAAATAACATAAAATAGGCATGTACGGGTAAGTTTTCAAGACCACATAACTCGCTTTAATATTAAGCTATGAATCTCAAACTGGGTACGAAAATAGGGTACCATGCCCCCAACCCCTGTGCCTAAGGAAATATTTATAGCTTAATTAGGAGGGGCGCAATGGGCCCCCAAAGTACATCGTTAAACTGACCGCGAGATTGCTTTTGAAGCCATGAAGTAGCTCGCTGACCGTGTAATCATGGTGGAGCGGATAGCGTGATAGCAGCTGAGCGAGACGGTGCGGGTTCGAATCCCAGTGTGGACAATTTTTAAAATTTGTTTATTTTTTTTTCTATTGTTAATTTTACATTATATTATTCATTTAATATCTTTTTCTATATTTTAGAAGGAACTATATATGAAAAATAATTTTTTTAAGTTCGGGAAAGTGAGAACAGAGCTTAAAAACAGGAAAAATAAATGAAAATTAATTTATTCATATTATTTACAATACTTTCGATAGTTTGGCCTGCCTAATATGTTCTCTGTATAAAAACAATCCTCTTTCTTCGTTAAAGAACGCGTAATGGAATAAAAAATAACATAAAATAGGCATGTACGGGTAAGTTTTCAAGACCACATAACTCGCTTTAACATTAAGCTATAAATCTCAAACTCGGTACCAAAATAGGGTACCATGCCCCCAACCCCTGTGCCTAAGAAAATATTTATAGCTTAATTAGGAGGGTCGCAATGGGCCCCCAAAGTACATCGTTAAACTGACCGCGAGATTGCTTTCGAAGCCATGAAGTAGCTCGCTGACCGTGTAATCGTGGTGGAGCGGATAGCGTGATAGCAGCTGAGCGAGACGGTGCGGCTTCGAATCCCAGTGTGGACAATTTTTAAAATTTGTTTATTTTTTTTTTCTATTGTTAATTTTACATTATATTATTCATTTAAAGTCTTTTTCTATATTTTAGAAGGAACTATATATGAAAAATAATTTTTTTTTAAGTTCGGGAAAGTGAGAACAGAGCTTAAAAATAGGAAAAATCAATTAAAATTCATTTATTCATATTATTTACAATATTTTCGATAGTTTGGCCTGCCTAATATGTTCTCTGTATAAAAACAATCCTCTTTCTTTGTTAAAGAACGTGTAATGGAATAAAAAATAACATAAAATAGGCATGTACGGGTAAGTTTTCAAGACCACATAACTCGCTTTAATATTAAGCTATAAATCTCAAACTCGGTACCAAAATAGGGTACCATGCCCCTAACCCCTGTGCCTAAGGAAATATCTATAGCTTAATTAGGAGGGTCGCAATGGGCCCCCAAAGTACATCGTTAAACTGACCGCAAGATTGCTTTTGAAGCCATGAAGTAGTTGCTGACCGTGTAATCGTGGTGGAGCGGATAGCGTGATAGCAGCAGAGCGAGACGGTGCGGGTTCGAATCCCAGTGTGGACAATTTTCAAAATTTGTTTATTTTTTTTTCTATTGTTAATTTTACATTATATTATTCATTTAATGTCTTTTTCTATATTTTAGAAGGAACTATATATGAAAAATAATTTTTTTAAGTTCGGGAAAGTGAGAACAGAGCTTAAAAACAGGAAAAATCAATAAAAATTAATTTATTCATATTATTTACAATAATTTCGATAGTTTGGCCTGCCTAATATGTTCTCTGTATAAAAACAATCCTCTTTCTTCGTTAAAGAACGCGTAATGGAATAAAAAATAACATAAAATAGGCATGTACGGGTAAGTTTTCAAGACCACATAACTCGCTTTAATATTAAGCTATAAATCTCAAACTCGGTACCAAAATAGGGTACCATGCCCCCAACCCCTGTGCCTAAGGAAATATTTATAGCTTAATTAGGAGGGTCGCAATGGGCCCCCAAATTACATCGTTAAACTGACCGCGAGATTGCTTTTGAAGCAATGAAGTAGCTCGCTGACCGTGTAATCGTGGTGGAGCGGATAGCGTGATAGCAGCTGAGCGAGACGGTGAAGGTTCGAATCCCAGTGTGGACAATTTTTAAAATTTGTTTATTTTTTTTTCTATTGTTAATTTTACATTATATTATTCATTTAATGTCTTTTTCTATATTTTAGAAGGAACTATATATGAAAAATAATTTTTTTAAGTTCGGGAAAGTGAGAACAGAGCTTAAAAACAGGAAAAATCAATTAAAATTAATTTATTCATATTATTTACAATATTTTCGATAGTTTGGCCTGCCTAATATGTTCTCTGTATAAAAACAATCCTCTTTCTTCGTTAAAGAACGCGTAATGGAATAAAAAATAACATAAAATAGGCATGTACGGGTAAGGTTTCAAGACCACATAACTCGCTTTAATATTAAGCTATGAATCTCAAACTGGGTACCAAAATAGGGTACCATGCCCCCAACCCCTGTGCCTAAGGAAATATTTATAACTTAAGTAGGAGGGTCGCAATGGGCCCCCAAAGTACATCGTTAAACTGACCGCGAGATTGCTTTTGAAGCCATGAAGTAGCTCGCTGACCGTGTAATCGTGGTGGAGCGGATAGCGTGATAGCAGCTGAGCGAGACGGTGCGGGTTCGAATCCCAGTGTGGACAATTTTTAAAATTTGTTTATTTTTTTTTCTATTGTTAATTTTACATTATATTATTCATTTAATGTCTTTTTCTATATTTTAGAAGGAACTATATATGAAAAATAATTTTTTTAAGTTCGGGAAAGTGAGAACAGAGCTTAAAAACAGGAAAAATCAATTAAAATTAATTTATTCATATTATTTTCAATACTTTCGATAGTTTGGCCTGCCTAATATGTTCTCTGTATAAAAACAATCCTCTTTCTTCGTTAAAGAACGCGTAATGGAATAAAAAATAACATAAAATAGGCATGTACGGGTAAGTTTTCAAGACCACATAACTCGCTTTAATATTAAGCTATAAATCTCAAACTCGGTACCAAAATAGGGTACCATGCCCCCAACCCCTGTGCTTAAGGAAATATTTATAGCTTAAGTAGGAGGGTCGCAATGGGCCCCCAAAGTACATCGTTAAACTGACCGCGAGATTGCTTTTGAAGCCATGAAATAGCTCGCTGACCGTGTAATCGTGGTGGAGCGGATAGCGTGATAGCAGCTGAGCGAGACGGTGCGGGTTCGAATCCAAGTGTGGACAATTTTTAAAATTTGTTTATTTTTTTTTCTATTGTTAATTTTACATTTTATTATTCATTTAATGTCTTTTTCTATATTTTAGAAGGAACTATATATGAAAAATAATTTTTTTAAGTTCGGGAAAGTGAGAACAGAGCTTAAAAACAGGAAAAATCAATAAAAATTAATTTATTCATATTATTTACAATAATTTCGATAGTTTGGCCTGCCTAATATGTTCTCTGTATAAAAACAATCCTCTTTCTTCGTTAAAGAACGCGTAATGGAATAAAAAATAACATAAAATAGGCATGTACGGGTAAGTTTTCAAGACCACATAACTCGCTTTAATATTAAGCTATAAATCTCAAACTCGGTACCAAAATAGGGTACCATGCCCCCAACCCCTGTGCCTAAGGAAATATTTATAGCTTAATTAGGAGGGTCGCAATGGGCCCCCAAAGTACATCGTTAAACTGACCGCGAGATTGCTTTCGAAGCCATGAAGTAGCTCGCTGACCGTGTAATCGTGGTGGAGCGGATAGCGTGATAGCAGCTGAGCGAGACGGTGCGGCTTCGAATCCCAGTGTGGACAATTTTTAAAATTTGTTTATTTTTTTTTTTCTATTGTTAATTTTACATTATATTATTCATTTAAAGTCTTTTTCTATATTTTAGAAGGAACTATATATGAAAAATAATTTTTTTTTAAGTTCGGGAAAGTGAGAACAGAGCTTAAAAATAGGAAAAATCAATTAAAATTCATTTATTCATATTATTTACAATATTTTCGATAGTTTGGCCTGCCTAATATGTTCTCTGTATAAAAACAATCCTCTTTCTTTGTTAAAGAACGTGTAATGGAATAAAAAATAACATAAAATAGGCATGTACGGGTAAGTTTTCAAGACCACATAACTCGCTTTAATATTAAGCTATAAATCTCAAACTCGGTACCAAATTAGGGTACCATGCCCCTAACCCCTGTGCCTAAGGAAATATCTATAGCTTAATTAGGAGGGTCGCAATGGGCCCCCAAAGTACATCGTTAAACTGACCGCAAGATTGCTTTTGAAGCCATGAAGTAGTTGCTGACCGTGTAATCGTGGTGGAGCGGATAGCGTGATAGCAGCAGAGCGAGACGGTGCGGGTTCGAATCCCAGTGTGGACAATTTTTAAAATTTGTTTATTTTTTTTTCTATTGTTAATTTTACGTTATATTATTCATTTAATGTCTTTTTCTATATTTTAGAAGGAACTATATATGAAAAATAATTTTTTTAAGTTCGGGAAAGTGAGAACAGAGCTTAAAAACAGGAAAAATCAATAAAAATTAATTTATTCATATTATTTACAATAATTTCGATAGTTTGGCCTGCCTAATATGTTCTCTGTATAAAAACAATCCTCTTTCTTCGTTAAAGAACGCGTAATGGAATAAAAAATAACATAAAATAGGCATGTACGGGTAAGTTTTCAAGACCACATAACTCGCTTTAATATTAAGCTATAAATCTCAAACTCGGTACCAAAATAGGGTACCATGCCCCCAACCCCTGTGCCTAAGGAAATATTTATAGCTTAATTAGGAGGGTCGCAATGGGCCCCCAAAGTACATCGTTAAACTGACCGCGAGATTGCTTTTGAAGCAATGAAGTAGCTCGCTGACCGTGTAATCGTGGTGGAGCGGATAGCGTGATAGCAGCTGAGCGAGACGGTGAAGGTTCGAATCCCAGTGTGGACAATTTTTAAAATTTGTTTATTTTTTTTTCTATTGTTAATTTTACATTATATTATTCATTTAATGTCTTTTTCTATATTTTAGAAGGAACTATATATGAAAAATAATTTTTTTAAGTTCGGGAAAGTGAGAACAGAGCTTAAAAACAGGAAAAATCAATTAAAATTAATTTATTCATATTATTTACAATATTTTCGATAGTTTGGCCTGCCTAATATGTTCTCTGTATAAAAACAATCCTCTTTCTTCGTTAAAGAACGCGTAATGGAATAAAAAATAACATAAAATAGGCATGTACGGGTAAGGTTTCAAGACCACATAACTCGCTTTAATATTAAGCTATGAATCTCAAACTGGGTACCAAAATAGGGTACCATGCCCCCAACCCCTGTGCCTAAGGAAATATTTATAACTTAAGTAGGAGGGTCGCAATGGGCCCCCAAAGTACATCGTTAAACTGACCGCGAGATTGCTTTTGAAGCCATGAAGTAGCTCGCTGACCGTGTAATCGTGGTGGAGCGGATAGCGTGATAGCAGCTGAGCGAGACGGTGCGGGTTCGAATCCCAGTGTGGACAATTTTTAAAATTTGTTTATTTTTTTTTCTATTGTTAATTTTACATTATATTATTCATTTAATGTCTTTTTCTATATTTTAGAAGGAACTATATATGAAAAATAATTTTTTTAAGTTCGGGAAAGTGAGAACAGAGCTTAAAAACAGGAAAAATCAATTAAAATTAATTTATTCATATTATTTTCAATACTTTCGATAGTTTGGCCTGCCTAATATGTTCTCTGTATAAAAACAATCCTCTTTCTTCGTTAAAGAACGCGTAATGGAATAAAAAATAACATAAAATAGGCATGTACGGGTAAGTTTTCAAGACCACATAACTCGCTTTAATATTAAGCTATAAATCTCAAACTCGGTACCAAAATAGGGTACCATGCCCCCAACCCCTGTGCTTAAGGAAATATTTATAGCTTAAGTAGGAGGGTCGCAATGGGCCCCCAAAGTACATCGTTAAACTGACCGCGAGATTGCTTTTGAAGCCATGAAATAGCTCGCTGACCGTGTAATCGTGGTGGAGCGGATAGCGTGATAGCAGCTGAGCGAGACGGTGCGGGTTCGAATCCAAGTGTGGACAATTTTTAAAATTTGTTTATTTTTTTTTCTATTGTTAATTTTACATTTTATTATTCATTTAATGTCTTTTTCTATATTTTAGAAGGAACTATATATGAAAAATAATTTTTTTAAGTTCGGGAAAGTGAGAACAGAGCTTAAAAACAGGAAAAATCAATAAAAATTAATTTATTCATATTATTTACAATAATTTCGATAGTTTGGCCTGCCTAATATGTTCTCTGTATAAAAACAATCCTCTTTCTTCGTTAAAGAACGCGTAATGGAATAAAAAATAACATAAAATAGGCATGTACGGGTAAGTTTTCAAGACCACATAACTCGCTTTAATATTAAGCTATAAATCTCAAACTCGGTACCAAAATAGGGTACCATGCCCCCAACCCCTGTGCCTAAGGAAATATTTATAGCTTAATTAGGAGGGTCGCAATGGGCCCCCAAAGTACATCGTTAAACTGACCGCGAGATTGCTTTTGAAGCAATGAAGTAGCTCGCTGACCGTGTAATCGTGGTGGAGCGGATAGCGTGATAGCAGCTGAGCGAGACGGTGAAGGTTCGAATCCCAGTGTGGACAATTGTTAAAATTTGTTTATTTTTTTTTCTATTGTTAATTTTACATTATATTATTCATTTAATGTCTTTTTCTATATTTTAGAAGGAACTATATATGAAAAATAATTTTTTTAAGTTCGGGAAAGTGAGAACAGAGCTTAAAAACAGGAAAAATCAATTAAAATTAATTTATTCATATTATTTACAATATTTTCGATAGTTTGGCCTGCCTAATATGTTCTCTGTATAAAAACAATCCTCTTTCTTCGTTAAAGAACGCGTAATGGAATAAAAAATAACATAAAATAGGCATGTACGGGTAAGGTTTCAAGACCACATAACTCGCTTTAATATTAAGCTATGAATCTCAAACTGGGTACCAAAATAGGGTACCATGCCCCCAACCCCTGTGCCAAAGGAAATATTTATAACTTAAGTAGGAGGGTCGCAATGGGCCCCCAAAGTACATCGTTAAACTGACCGCGAGATTGCTTTTGAAGCCATGAAGTAGCTCGCTGACCGTGTAATCGTGGTGGAGCGGATAGCGTGATAGCAGCTGAGCGAGACGGTGCGGGTTCGAATCCCAGTGTGGACAATTTTTAAAATTTGTTTATTTTTTTTTCTATTGTTAATTTTACATTATATTATTCATTTAATGTCTTTTTCTATATTTTAGAAGGAACTATATATGAAAAATAATTTTTTTAAGTTCGGGAAAGTGAGAACAGAGCTTAAAAACAGGAAAAATCAATTAAAATTAATTTATTCATGTTATTTTCAATACTTTCGATAGTTTGGCCTGCCTAATATGTTCTCTGTATAAAAACAATCCTCTTTCTTCGTTAAAGAACGCGTAATGGAATAAAAAATAACATAAAATAGGCATGTACGGGTAAGTTTTCAAGACCACATAACTCGCTTTAATATTAAGCTATAAATCTCAAACTCGGTACCAAAATAGGGTACCATGCCCCCAACCCCTGTGCTTAAGGAAATATTTATAGCTTAAGTAGGAGGGTCGCAATGGGCCCCCAAAGTACATCGTTAAACTGACCGCGAGATTGCTTTTGAAGCCATGAAATAGCTCGCTGACCGTGTAATCGTGGTGGAGCGGATAGCGTGATAGCAGCTGAGCGAGACGGTGCGGGTTCGAATCCAAGTGTGGACAATTTTTAAAATTTGTTTATTTTTTTTTCTATTGTTAATTTTACATTTTATTATTCATTTAATATCTTTTTCTATATTTTAGAAGGAACTATATATGAAAAATAATTTTTTTAAGTTCGGGAAAGTGAGAACAGAGCTTAAAAACAGGAAAAATAAATGAAAATTAATTTATTCATATTATTTACAATACTTTCGATAGTTTGGCCTGCCTAATATGTTCTCTGTATAAAAACAATCCTCTTTCTTCGTTAAAGAACGCGTAATGGAATAAAAAATAACATAAAATAGGCATGTACGGGTAAGTTTTCAAGACCACATAACTCGCTTTAATATTAAGCTATAAATCTCAAACTCGGTACCAAAATAGGGTACCATGCCCCCAACCCCTGTGCCTAAGGAAATATTTATAGCTTAATTAGGAGGGTCGCAATGGGCCCCCAAAGTACATCGTTAAACTGACCGCGAGATTGCTTTTGAAGCCATGAAGTAGCTCGCTGACCGTGTAATCGTGGTGGAGCGGATAGCGTGATAGCAGCTGAGCGAGACGGTGCGGCTTCGAATCCCAGTGTGGACAATTTTTAAAATTTGTTTATTTTTTTTTCTATTGTTAATTTTACATTATATTATTTATTTAAAGTCTTTTTCTATATTTTAGAAGGAACTATATATGAAAAATAATTTTTTTTTAAGTTCGGGAAAGTGAGAACAGAGCTTAAAAATAGGAAAAATCAATTAAAATTCATTTATTCATATTATTTACAATATTTTCGATAGTTTGGCCTGCCTAATATGTTCTCTGTATAAAAACAATCCTCTTTCTTTGTTAAAGAACGTGTAATGGAATAAAAAATAACATAAAATAGGCATGTACGGGTAAGTTTTCAAGACCACATAACTCGCTTTAATATTAAGCTATAAATCTCAAACTCGGTACCAAAATAGGGTACCATGCCCCTAACCCCTGTGCCTAAGGAAATATCTATAGCTTAATTAGGAGGGTCGCAATGGGCCCCCAAAGTACATTGTTAAACTGACCGCAAGATTGCTTTTGAAGCCATGAAGTAGTTGCTGACCGTGTAATCGTGGTGGAGCGGATAGCGTGATAGCAGCAGAGCGAGACGGTGCGGGTTCGAATCCCAGTGTGGACAATTTTTAAAATTTGTTTATTTTTTTTTTCTATTGTTAATTTTACATTATATTATTCATTTAATGTCTTTTTCTTTATTTTAGAAGGAACTATATATGAAAAATAATTTTTTTAAGTTCGGGAAAGTGAGAACAGAGCTTAAAAACAGGAAAAATCAATAAAAATTAATTTATTCATATTATTTACAATAATTTCGATAGTTTGGCCTGCCTAATATGTTCTCTGTATAAAAACAATCCTCTTTCTTCGTTAAAGAACGCGTAATGGAATAAAAAATAACATAAAATAGGCATGTACGGGTAAGTTTTCAAGACCACATAACTCGCTTTAATATTAAGCTATAAATCTCAAACTCGGTACCAAAATAGGGTACCATGCCCCCAACCCCTGTGCCTAAGGAAATATTTATAGCTTAATTAGGAGGGTCGCAATGGGCCCCCAAAGTACATCGTTAAACTGACCGCGAGATTGCTTTTGAAGCAATGAAGTAGCTCGCTGACCGTGTAATCGTGGTGGAGCGGATAGCGTGATAGCAGCTGAGCGAGACGGTGAAGGTTCGAATCCCAGTGTGGACAATTTTTAAAATTTGTTTATTTTTTTTTCTATTGTTAATTTTACATTATATTATTCATTTAATGTCTTTTTCTATATTTTAGAAGGAACTATATATGAAAAATAATTTTTTTAAGTTCGGGAAAGTGAGAACAGAGCTTAAAAACAGGAAAAATCAATTAAAATTAATTTATTCATATTATTTACAATATTTTCGATAGTTTGGCCTGCCTAATATGTTCTCTGTATAAAAACAATCCTCTTTCTTCGTTAAAGAACGCGTAATGGAATAAAAAATAACATAAAATAGGCATGTACGGGTAAGGTTTCAAGACCACATAACTCGCTTTAATATTAAGCTATGAATCTCAAACTGGGTACCAAAATAGGGTACCATGCCCCCAACCCCTGTGCCTAAGGAAATATTTATAACTTAAGTAGGAGGGTCGCAATGGGCCCCCAAAGTACATCGTTAAACTGACCGCGAGATTGCTTTTGAAGCCATGAAGTAGCTCGCTGACCGTGTAATCGTGGTGGAGCGGATAGCGTGATAGCAGCTGAGCGAGACGGTGCGGGTTCGAATCCCAGTGTGGACAATTTTTAAAATTTGTTTATTTTTTTTTCTATTGTTAATTTTACATTATATTATTCATTTAATGTCTTTTTCTATATTTTAGAAGGAACTATATATGAAAAATAATTTTTTTAAGTTCGGGAAAGTGAGAACAGAGCTTAAAAACAGGAAAAATCAATTAAAATTAATTTATTCATATTATTTTCAATACTTTCGATAGTTTGGCCTGCCTAATATGTTCTCTGTATAAAAACAATCCTCTTTCTTCGTTAAAGAACGCGTAATGGAATAAAAAATAACATAAAATAGGCATGTACGGGTAAGTTTTCAAGACCACATAACTCGCTTTAATATTAAGCTATAAATCTCAAACTCGGTACCAAAATAGGGTACCATGCCCCCAACCCCTGTGCCTAAGGAAATATTTATAGATTAAGTAGGAGGGTCGCAATGGGCCCCCAAAGTACATCGTTAAACTGACCGCGAGATTGCTTTTGAAGCCAAGAAGTAGCTCGCTGACCGTGTAATCGTGGTGGAGCGGATAGCGTGATAGCAGCTGAGCGAGACGGTGCGGGTTCGAATCCCAGTGTGGACAATTTTTAAAATTTGTTTATTTTTTTTTCTATTGTTAATTTTACATTATATTATTCATTTAATGTCTTTTTCTATATTTTAGAAGGAACTATATATGAAAAATAATTTTTTTAAGTTCGGGAAAGTGAGAACAGAGCTTAAAAACAGGAAAAATCAATTAAAATTAATTTATTCATATTATTTACAATACTTTCGATAGTTTGGCCTGCCTAATATGTTCTCTGTATAAAAATAATCCTCTTTCTTCGTTAAAGATTGCGTAATGGAATAAAAAATAACATAAAATAGGCATGTACGGGTAAGTTTTCAAGACCACATAACTCGCTTTAATATTAAGCTATAAATCTCAAACTCGGTACCAAAATAGGGTACCATGCCCCCAACCCCTGTGCCTAAGGAAATATTTATAGCTTAATTAGGAGGGTCACAATAGCCCCCAAAGTACATCTTTAAACTGACCGCGATATTGCTTTTGAAGCCATGAAGTAGCTCGCTGACCGTGTAATCGTGGTGGAGCGGATAGCGTGATAACAGCTGAGCGAGACGGTGCGGGTTCGAATCCCAGTGTGGACAATTTTTAAAATTTGTTTATTTTTTTTTCTATTGTTAATTTTACATTATATTATTCATTTAATGTCTTTTTCTATATTTTAGAAGGAACTATATATGAAAAATAATTTTTTTAAGTTCGGGAAAGTGAGAACAGTGCTTAAAAACAGGAAAAATCAATTTAAATTAATTTATTCATATTATTTACAATACTTTCGATAGTTTGGCCTGCCTAATATGTTCTCTGTATAAAAACAATCCTCTTTCTTCGTTAAAGAACGCGTAATGGATAAAAAAATAACATAAAATAGGCATGTACGGGTAAGTTTTCAAGACCACATAACTCGCTTTAATATTAAGCTATAAATCTCAAACTCGGTACCAAAATAGGGTACCATGCCCCCAACCCCTGTGCCTAAGGAAATATTTATAGCTTAAGTAGGAGGGTCGCAATGGGCCCCCAAAGTACATCGTTAAACTGACCGCGAGATTGCTTTTGAAGCCATGAAGTAGCTCGCTGACCGTGTAATCGTGGTGGAGCGGATAGCGTGATAGCAGCTGAGCGAGACGGTGCGGGTTCGAATCCCAGTGTGGACAATTTTTAAAATTTGTTTATTTTTTTTTCTATTGTTAATTTTACATTATATTATTCATTTAATGTCTTTTTCTATATTTTAGAAGGAACTATATATGAAAAATAATTTTTTTAAGTTCGGGAAAGTGAGAACAGAGCTTAAAAACAGGAAAAATCAATTAAAATTAATTTATTCATATTATTTACAATACTTTCGATAGTTTGGCCTGCCTAATATGTTCTCTGTATAAAAACAATCCTCTTTCTTCGTTAAAGATTGCGTAATGGAATAAAAAATAACATAAAATAGGCATGTACGGGTAAGTTTTCAAGACCACATAACTCGCTTTAATATTAAGCTATAAATCTCAAACTCGGTACCAAAATAGGGTACCATGCCCCCAACCCCTGTGCCTAAGGAAATATTTATAGCTTAATTAGGAGGGTCGCAATGGGCCCCCAGAGTACATCGTTAAACTGGCCGCGAGATTGCTTTTGAAGCCATGAAGTAGCTAGCTGACCGTGTAATCGTGGTGGAGCGGATAGCGTGATAGCAGCTGAGCGAGACGGTGCAGGTTCGAATCCCAGTGTGGACAATTTTTAAAATTTGTTTATTTTTTTTTCTATTGTTAATTTTACATTATATTATTCATTTAATGTCTTTTTCTATATTTTAGAAGGAACTATATATGAAAAATAATTTTTTTAAGTTCGGGAAAGTGAGAACAGAGCTTAAAAACAGGAAAAATCAAATAAAATTAATTTATTCATATTATTTACAATACTTTCGACAGTTTGGCCTGCCTAATATGTTCTCTGTATATAAACAATCCTCTTTCTTCGTTAAAGAACGCGTAATGGAATAAAAAATAACATAAAATTGGCATGTACGGGTAAGTTTTCAAGACCACATAACTCGCTTTAATATTAAGCTATAAATCTCAAACTCGGTACCAAAATAGGGTACCATGCCCCCAACCCCTGTGCCTAAGGAAATATTTATAGCTTAATTAGGAGGGTCGCAATGGGCCCCCAAAGTACATCGTTAAACTGACCGCGAGATTGCTTTTGAAACCATGAAGTAGCTCGCTGACCGTGTAATCGTGGTGGAGCGGATAGCGTGATAGCAGCTGAGCGAGACGGTGCGGGTTCGAATCCCAGTGTGGACAATTTTTAAAATTTGTTTATTTTTTTTTCTATTGTTAATTTTACATTATATTATTCATTTAATGTCTTTTTCTATATTTTAGAAGGAACTATATATGAAAAATAATTTTTTTAAGTTCGGGAAAGTGAGAACAGAGCTTAAAAACAGGAAAAATCAATTTAAATTAATTTATTCATATTATTTACAATACTTTCGATAGTTTGGCCTGCCTAATATGTTCTCTGTATAAAAACAATCCTCTTTCTTCGTTAAAGAACGCGTAATGGATAAAAAAATAACATAAAATAGGCATGTACGGGTAAGTTTTCAAGACCACATAACTCGCTTTAATATTAAGCTATAAATCTCAAACTCGGTACCAAAATAGGGTACCATGCCCCCAACCCCTGTGCCTAAGGAAATATTTATAGCTTAAGTAGGAGGGTCGCAATGGGCCCCCAAAGTACATCGTTAAACTGACCGCGAGATTGCTTTTGAAGCCATGAAGTAGCTCGCTGACCGTGTAATCGTGGTGGAGCGGATAGCGTGATAGCAGCTGAGCGAGACGGTGCGGGTTCGAATCCCAGTGTGGACAATTTTTAAAATTTGTTTATTTTTTTTTCTATTGTTAATTTTACATTATATTATTCATTTAATGTCTTTTTCTATATTTTAGAAGGAACTATATATGAAAAATAATTTTTTTAAGTTCGGGAAAGTGAGAACAGAGCTTAAAAACAGGAAAAATCAATTTAAATTAATTTATTCATATTATTTACAATACTTTCGATAGTTTGGCCTGCCTAATATGTTCTCTGTATAAAAACAATCCTCTTTCTTCGTTAAAGAACGCGTAATGGATAAAAAAATAACATAAAATAGGCATGTACGGGTAAGTTTTCAAGACCACATAACTCGCTTTAATATTAAGCTATAAATCTCAAACTCGGTACCAAAATAGGGTACCATGCCCCCAACCCCTGTGTCTAAGGAAATATTTATAGCTTATTTAGGAGGGTCGCAATGGGCCCCCAAAGTACATCGTTAAAATGACCGCGAGATTGCTTTTGAAGCCATGAAGTAGCTCGCTGACCGCGTAATCGTTGTGGAGCGGATAGCGTGATAGCAGCTGAGCGAGACTGTGCGGGTTCGAATCCCAGTGTGGACAATTTTTAAAATTTGTTTATTTTTTTTTCTATTGTTAATTTTCAGTATATTATTCATTTAATGTCTTTTTCTATATTTTAGAAGGAACTATATAAGAAAAATAATTTTTTTAAAATCGGGAAAGTGAGAACAGAGCTTAAAAACAGGAAAAATCAATTAAAATTAATTTATTCATATTATTTACAATACTTTCGATAGTTTGGCCTGCCTAATATGTTCTCTGTATAAAAACAATCCTCTTTCTTCGTTAAAGATTGCGTAATGGAATAAAAAATAACATAAAATAGGCATGTACGGGTAAGTTTTCAAGACCACATAACTCGCTTTAATATTAAGCTATAAATCTCAAACTCGGTACCAAAATAGGGTACCATGCCCCCAACCCCTGTGCCTAAGGAAATATTTATAGCTTAATTAGGAGGGTCGCAATGGGCCCCCAGAGTACATCGTTAAACTGGCCGCGAGATTGCTTTTGAAGCCATGAAGTAGCTAGCTGACCGTGTAATCGTGGTGGAGCGGATAGCGTGATAGCAGCTGAGCGAGACGGTGCAGGTTCGAATCCCAGTGTGGACAATTTTTAAAATTTGTTTATTTTTTTTTCTATTGTTAATTTTACATTATATTATTCATTTAATGTCTTTTTCTATATTTTAGAAGGAACTATATATGAAAAATAATTTTTTTAAGTTCGGGAAAGTGAGAACAGAGCTTAAAAACAGGAAAAATCAAATAAAATTAATTTATTCATATTATTTACAATACTTTCGACAGTTTGGCCTGCCTAATATGTTCTCTGTATATAAACAATCCTCTTTCTTCGTTAAAGAACGCGTAATGGAATAAAAAATAACATAAAATTGGCATGTACGGGTAAGTTTTCAAGACCACATAACTCGCTTTAATATTAAGCTATAAATCTCAAACTCGGTACCAAAATAGGGTACCATGCCCCCAACCCCTGTGCCTAAGGAAATATTTATAGCTTAATTAGGAGGGTCGCAATGGGCCCCCAAAGTACATCGTTAAACTGACCGCGAGATTGCTTTTGAAACCATGAAGTAGCTCGCTGACCGTGTAATCGTGGTGGAGCGGATAGCGTGATAGCAGCTGAGCGAGACGGTGCGGGTTCGAATCCCAGTGTGGACAATTTTTAAAATTTGTTTATTTTTTTTTCTATTGTTAATTTTACATTATATTATTCATTTAATGTCTTTTTCTATATTTTAGAAGGAACTATATATGAAAAATAATTTTTTTAAGTTCGGGAAAGTGAGAACAGAGCTTAAAAACAGGAAAAATGAATTTAAATTAATTTATTCATATTATTTGCAATACTTTCGATAGTTTGGCCTGCCTAATATGTTCTCTGTATAAAAACAATCCTCTTTCTTCGTTAAAGAACGCGTAATGGATAAAAAAATAACATAAAATAGGCATGTACGGGTAAGTTTTCAAGACCACATAACTCGCTTTAATATTAAGCTATAAATCTCAAACTCGGTACCAAAATAGGGTACCATGCCCCCAACCCCTGTGCCTAAGGAAATATTTATAGCTTAAGTAGGAGGGTCGCAATGGGCCCCCAAAGTACATCGTTAAACTGACCGCGAGATTGCTTTTGAAGCCATGAAGTAGCTCGCTGACCGTGTAATCGTGGTGGAGCGGATAGCGTGATAGCAGCTGAGCGAGACGGTGCGGCTTCGAATCCCAGTGTGGACAATTTTTAAAATTTGTTTATTTTTTTTTCTATTGTTAATTTTACATTATATTATTCATTTAATGTCTTTTTCTATATTTTAGAAGGAACTATATATGAAAAATAATTTTTTTTTAAGTTCGGGAAAGTGAGAACAGAGCTTAAAAATAGGGAAAATCAATTAAAATTAATTTATTCATATTATTTACAATATTTTCGATAGTTTGGCCTGCCTAATATGTTCTCTGTATAAAAACAATCCTCTTTCTTTGTTAAAGAACGTGTAATGGAATAAAAAATAACATAAAATAGGCATGTACGGGTAAGTTTTCAAGACCACATAACTCGCTTTAATATTAAGCTATAAATCTCAAACTCGGTACCAAAATAGGGTACCATGCCCCCAACCCCTGTGCCTAAGGAAATATTTATAGCTTAATTAGGAGGGTCGCAATGGGCCCCCAAAGTACATCGTTAAACTGACCGCGAGATTGCTTTTGAAGCCATGAAGTAGCTCGCTGACCGTGTAATCGTGGTGGAGCGGATAGCGTGATAGCAGCTGAGCGAGACGGTGCGGGTTCGAATCCCAGTGTGGACAATTTTTAAAATTTGTTTATTTTTTTTTCTATTGTTAATTTTACATTATATTATTCATTTAATGTCTTTTTCTATATTTTAGAAGGAACTATATATGAAAAATAATTTTTTTAAGTTCGGGAAAGTGAGAACAGAGCTTAAAAACAGGAAAAATCAATTTAAATTAATTTATTCATATTATTTACAATACTTTCGATAGTTTGGCCTGCCTAATATGTTCTCTGTATAAAAACAATCCTCTTTCTTCGTTAAAGAACGCGTAATGGATAAAAAAATAACATAAAATAGGCATGTACGGGTAAGTTTTCAAGACCACATAACTCGCTTTAATATTAAGCTATAAATCTCAAACTCGGTACCAAAATAGGGTACCATGCCCCCAACCCCTGTGTCTAAGGAAATATTTATAGCTTATTTAGGAGGGTCGCAATGGGCCCCCAAAGTACATCGTTAAAATGACCGCGAGATTGCTTTTGAAGCCATGAAGTAGCTCGCTGACCGCGTAATCGTTGTGGAGCGGATAGCGTGATAGCAGCTGAGCGAGACTGTGCGGGTTCGAATCCCAGTGTGGACAATTTTTAAAATTTGTTTATTTTTTTTTCTATTGTTAATTTTCAGTATATTATTCATTTAATGTCTTTTTCTATATTTTAGAAGGAACTATATAAGAAAAATAATTTTTTTAAAATCGGGAAAGTGAGAACAGAGCTTAAAAACAGGAAAAATCAATTAAAATTAATTTATTCATATTATTTACAATACTTTCGATAGTTTGGCCTGTTTAATATGTTCTCTGTATAAAAACAATCCTCTTTCTTCGTTAAAGATTGCGTAATGGAATAAAAAATAACATAAAATAGGCATGTACGGGTAAGTTTTCAAGACCACATAACTCGCTTTAATATTAAGCTATAAATCTCAAACTCGGTACCAAAATAGGGAACCATGCCCCCAACCCCTGTGCCTAAGGAAATATTTATAGCTTAATTAGGAGGGTCGCAATGGGCCCCCAGAGTACATCGTTAAACTGGCCGCGAGATTGCTTTTGAAGCCATGAAGTAGCTAGCTGACCGTGTAATCGTGGTGAAGCGGATAGCGTGATAGCAGCTGAGCGAGACGGTGCAGGTTCGAATCCCAGTGTGGACAATTTTTAAAATTTGTTTATTTTTTTTTCTATTGTTAATTTTACATTATATTATTCATTTAATGTCTTTTTCTATATTTTAGAAGGAACTATATATGAAAAATAATTTTTTTAAGTTCGGGAAAGTGAGAACAGAGCTTAAAAACAGGAAAAATCAAATAAAATTAATTTATTCATATTATTTACAATACTTTCGACAGTTTGGCCTGCCTAATATGTTCTCTGTATATAAACAATCCTCTTTCTCCGTTAAAGAACGCGTAATGGAATAAAAAATAGCATAAAATTGGCATGTACGGGTAAGTTTTCAAGACCACATAACTCGCTTTAATATTAAGCTATAAATCTCAAACTCGGTACCAAAATAGGGTACCATGCCCCCAACCCCTGTGCCTAAGGAAATATTTATAGCTTAATTAGGAGGGTCGCAATGGGCCCCCAAAGTACATCGTTAAACTGACCGCGAGATTGCTTTTGAAACCATGAAGTAGCTCGCTGACCGTGTAATCGTGGTGGAGCGGATAGCGTGATAGCAGCTGAGCGAGACGGTGCGGGTTCGAATCCCAGTGTGGACAATTTTTAAAATTTGTTTATTTTTTTTTCTATTGTTAATTTTACATTATATTATTCATTTAATGTCTTTTTCTATATTTTAGAAGGAACTATATATGAAAAATAATTTTTTTAAGTTCGGGAAAGTGAGAACAGAGCTTAAAAACAGGAAAAATCAATTTAAATTAATTTATTCATATTATTTACAATACTTTCGATAGTTTGGCCTGCCTAATATGTTCTCTGTATAAAAACAATCCTCTTTCTTCGTTAAAGAACGCGTAATGGATAAAAAAATAACATAAAATAGGCATGTACGGGTAAGTTTTCAAGACCACATAACTCGCTTTAATATTAAGCTATAAATCTCAAACTCGGTACCAAAATAGGGTACCATGCCCCCAACCCCTGTGCCTAAGGAAATATTTATAGCTTAAGTAGGAGGGTCGCAATGGGCCCCCAAAGTACATCGTTAAACTGACCGCGAGATTGCTTTTGAAGCCATGAAGTAGCTCGCTGACCGTGTAATCGTGGTGGAGCGGATAGCGTGATAGCAGCTGAGCGAGACGGTGCGGCTTCGAATCCCAGTGTGGACAATTTTTAAAATTTGTTTATTTTTTTTTCTATTGTTAATTTTACATTATATTATTCATTTAATGTCTTTTTCTATATTTTAGAAGGAACTATATATGAAAAATAATTTTTTTTTAAGTTCGGGAAAGTGAGAACAGAGCTTAAAAATAGGGAAAATCAATTAAAATTAATTTATTCATATTATTTACAATATTTTCGATAGTTTGGCCTGCCTAATATGTTCTCTGTATAAAAACAATCCTCTTTCTTTGTTAAAGAACGTGTAATGGAATAAAAAATAACATAAAATAGGCATGTACGGGTAAGTTTTCAAGACCACATAACTCGCTTTAATATTAGGCTATAAATCTCAAACTCGGTACCAAAATAGGGTACCATGCCCCCAACCCCTGTGCCTAAGAAAATATTTATAGCTTAATTAGGAGGGTCGCAATGGGCCCCCAAAGTACATCGTTAAACTGACCGCGAGATTGCTTTTGAAGCCATGAAGTAGCTCGCTGACCGTGTAATCGTGGTGGAGCGGATAGCGTGATAGCAGCTGAGCGAGACGGTGCGGGTTCGAATCCCAGTGTGGACAATTTTTAAAATTTGTTTATTTTTTTTTCTATTGTTAATTTTACATTATATTATTCATTTAATGTCTTTTTCTATATTTTAGAAGGAACTATATATGAAAAATAATTTTTTTAAGTTCGGGAAAGTGAGAACAGAGCTTAAAAACAGGAAAAATCAATTTAAATTAATTTATTCATATTATTTACAATACTTTCGATAGTTTGGCCTGCCTAATATGTTCTCTGTATAAAAACAATCCTCTTTCTTCGTTAAAGAACGCGTAATGGATAAAAAAATAACATAAAATAGGCATGTACGGGTAAGTTTTCAAGACTACATAACTCGCTTTAATATTAAGCTATAAATCTCAAACTCGGTACCAAAATAGGGTACCATGCCCCCAACCCCTGTGTCTAAGGAAATATTTATAGCTTATTTAGGAGGGTCGCAATGGGCCCCCAAATTACATCGTTAAAATGACCGCGAGATTGCTTTTGAAGCCATGAAGTAGCTCGCTGACCGCGTAATCGTTGTGGAGCGGATAGCGTGATAGCAGCTGAGCGAGACTGTGCGGGTTCGAATCCCAGTGTGGACAATTTTTAAAATTTGTTTATTTTTTTTTCTATTGTTAATTTTCAGTATATTATTCATTTAATGTCTTTTTCTATATTTTAGAAGGAACTATATAAGAAAAATAATTTTTTTAAAATCGGGAAAGTGAGAACAGAGCTTAAAAACAGGAAAAATCAAATAAAATTAATTTATTCATATTATTTACAATACTTTCGACAGTTTGGCCTGCCTAATATGTTCTCTGTATATAAACAATCCTCTTTCTTCGTTAAAGAACGCGTAATGGAATAAAAAATAACATAAAATTGGCATGTACGGGTAAGTTTTCAAGACCACATAACTCGCTTTAATATTAAGCTATAAATCTCAAACTCGGTACCAAAATAGGGTACCATGCCCCCAACCCCTGTGCCTAAGGAAATATTTATAGCTTAATTAGGAGGGTCGCAATGGGCCCCCAAAGTACATCGTTAAACTGACCGCGAGATTGCTTTTGAAGCCATGAAGTAGCTCGCTGACCGTGTAATCGTGGTGGAGCGGATAGCGTGATAGCAGCTGAGCGAGACGGTGCGGGTTCGAATCCCAGTGTGGACAATTTTTAAAATTTGTTTATTTTTTTTTCTATTGTTAATTTTACATTATATTATTCATTTAATGTCTTTTTCTATATTTTAGAAGGAACTATATATGAAAAATAATTTTTTTAAGTTCGGGAAAGTGAGAACAGAGCTTAAAAACAGGAAAAATCAATTTAAATTAATTTATTCATATTATTTACAATACTTTCGATAGTTTGGCCTGCCTAATATGTTCTCTGTATAAAAACAATCCTCTTTCTTCGTTAAAGAACGCGTAATGGATAAAAAAATAACATAAAATAGGCATGTACGGGTAAGTTTTCAAGACCACATAACTCGCTTTAATATTAAGCTATAAATCTCAAACTCGGTACCAAAATAGGGTACCATGCCCCCAACCCCTGTGCCTAAGGAAATATTTATAGCTTAAGTAGGAGGGTCGCAATGGGCCCCCAAAGTACATCGTTAAACTGACCGCGAGATTGCTTTTGAAGCCATGAAGTAGCTCGCTGACCGTGTAATCGTGGTGGAGCGGATAGCGTGATAGCAGCTGAGCGAGACGGTGCGGCTTCGAATCCCAGTGTGGACAATTTTTAAAATTTGTTTATTTTTTTTTCTATTGTTAATTTTACATTATATTATTCATTTAATGTCTTTTTCTATATTTTAGAAGGAACTATATATGAAAAATAATTTTTTTTTAAGTTCGGGAAAGTGAGAACAGAGCTTAAAAATAGGAAAAATCAATTAAAATTAATTTATTCATATTATTTACAATATTTTCTATAGTTTGGCCTGCCTAATATGTTCTCTGTATAAAAAGAATCCTCTTTCTTTGTTAAAGAACGTGTAATGGAATAAAAAATAACATAAAATAGGCATGTACGGGTAAGTTTTCAAGACCACGTAACTCGCTTTAATATTAAGCTATAAATCTCAAACTCGGTACCAAAATAGGGTACCATGCCTCTAACCCCTGTGCCTAAGGAAATATCTATAGCTTAATTAGGAGGGTCGCAATGGGCCCCCAAAGTACATCGTTAAACTGACCGCAAGATTGCTTTTGAAGCCATGAAGTAGTTGCTGACCGTGTAATCGTGGTGGAGCGGATAGCGTGATAGCAGCAGAGCGAGACGGTGCGGGTTCGAATCCCAGTGTGGACAATTTTTAAAATTTGTTTATTTTTTTTTTCTATTGTTAATTTTACATTATATTATTCATTTAATGTCTTTTTCTATATTTTAGAAGGAACTATATATGAAAAATAATTTTTTTAAGTTCGGGAAAGTGAGAACAGAGCTTAAAAACAGGAAAAATCAATAAAAATTAATTTATTCATATTATTTACAATATTTTCGATAGTTTGGCCTGCCTAATATGTTCTCTGTATAAAAACAATCCTCTTTCTTCGTTAAAGAACGCGTAATGGAATAAAAAATAACATAAAATAGGCATGTACGGGTAAGTTTTCAAGACCACATAACTCGCTTTAATATTAAGCTATAAATCTCAAACTCGGTACCAAAATAGGGTATCATGCCCCCAACCCCTGTGCCTAAGGAAATATTTATAGCTTAATTAGGAGGGTCGCAATGGGCCCCCAAAGTACATCGTTAAACTGACCGCGAGATTGCTTTTGAAGCAATGAAGTAGCTCGCTGACCGTGTAATCGTGGTGGAGCGGATAGCGTGATAGCAGCTGAGCGAGACGGTGCAGGTTCGAATCCCAGTGTGGACAATTTTTAAAATTTGTTTATTTTTTTTTCTATTGTTAATTTTACATTATATTATTCATTTAATGACTTTTTCTATATTTTAGAAGGAACTATATATGAAAAATAATTTTTTTAAGTTCGGGAAAGTGAGAACAGAGCTTAAAAACAGGAAAAATCAATTAAAATTAATTTATTCATATTATTTACAATATTTTCGATAGTTTGGCCTGCCTAATATGTTCTCTGTATAAAAACAATCCTCTTTCTTCGTTAAAGAACGCGTAATGGAATAAAAATTAACATAAAATAGGCATGTACGGGTAAGTTTTCAAGACCACATAACTCGCTTTAATATTAAGCTATGAATCTCAAACTGGGTACCAAAATAGGGTACCATGCCCCCAACCCCTGTGCCTAAGGAAATATTTATAGCTTAATTAGGAGGGTCGCAATGGGCCCCCAAAGTACATCGTTAAACTGACCGCGAGATTGCTTTTGAAGCCATGAAGTAGCTCGCTGACCGTGTAATCATGGTGGAGCGGATAGCGTGATAGCAGCTGAGCGAGACGGTGCGGGTTCGAATCCCAGTGTGGACAATTTTTAAAATTTGTTTATTTTTTTTTCTATTGTTAATTTTACATTATATTATTCATTTAATATCTTTTTCTATATTTTAGAAGGAACTATATATGAAAAATAATTTTTTTAAGTTCGGGAAAGTGAGAACAGAGCTTAAAAACAGGAAAAATAAATGAAAATTAATTTATTCATATTATTTACAATACTTTCGATAGTTTGGCCTGCCTAATATGTTCTCTGTATAAAAACAATCCTCTTTCTTCGTTAAAGAACGCGTAATGGAATAAAAAATAACATAAAATAGGCATGTACGGGTAAGTTTTCAAGACCACATAACTCGCTTTAATATTAAGCTATAAATCTCAAACTCGGTACCAAAATAGGGTACCATGGCCCCAACCCCTGTGCCTAAGGAAATATTTATAGCTTAATTAGGAGGGTCGCAATGGGCCCCCAAAG
Organism: Parasteatoda lunata; assembly: GCA_949128135.1. Taxonomy (NCBI): domain Eukaryota; kingdom Metazoa; phylum Arthropoda; class Arachnida; order Araneae; family Theridiidae; genus Parasteatoda; species Parasteatoda lunata. The sequence continues at coordinate 67,019,040 of OX421981.1, read as the reverse complement.
TACATCGTTAAACTGACCGCGAGATTGCTTTTGAAGCCATGAAGTAGCTCGCTGACCGTGTAATCGTGGTGGAGCGGATAGCGTGATAGCAGCTGAGCGAGACGGTGCAGGTTCGAATCCCAGTGTGGACAATTTTTAAAATTTGTTTATTTTTTTTTCTATTGTTAATTTTACATTATATTATTCATTTAATGTCTTTTTCTATATTTTAGAAGGAACTATATATGAAAAATAATTTTTTAAGTTCGGGAAAGTGAGAACAGAGCTTAAAAACAGGAAAAATCAATTAAAATTAATTTATTCATATTATTTACAATATTTTCGATAGTTTGGCCTGCCTAATATGTTCTCTGTATAAAAACAATCCTCTTTCTTCGTTAAAGAACGCGTAATGGAATAAAAAATAACATAAAATAGGCATGTACGGGTAAGTTTTCAAGACCACATAACTCGCTTTAATATTAAGCTATAAATGTCAAACTCGGTACCAAAATAGGGTACCATACCCCCAACCCCTGTGCCTAAGGAAATATTTATAGCTTAGTTAGGAGGGTCGCCCTGGGCCCCCAAAGTGCATCGTTAAACTGACCGCGAGATTGCTTTTGAAGCCATGAAGTAGCTCGCTGACCGTGTAATCGTGGTGGAGCGGATAGCGTGATAGCAGCTGAGCGAGACGGTGCGGGTTCGAATCCCAGTGTGGACAATTTTTAAAATTTGTTTATTTTTTTTTCTATTGTTAATTTTACTTATATTATTCATTTAATGTCTTTTTCTATATTTTAGAAGGAACTATATATGAAAAATAATTTTTTTAAGTTCGGGAAAGTGAGAACAGAGCTTAAAAAAAGGAAAAATCAATTAAAATTAATTTATTCATATTATTTACAATATTTTCGATAGTTTGGCCTGCCTAATATGTTCTCTGTATAAAAACAATCCTCTTTCTTCGTTAAAGAACGTGTAATGGAATAAAAAAGAACATAAAATAGGCATGTACGGGTAAGGTTTCAAGACCACATAACTCGCTTTAATATTAAGCTATAAATCTCAAACTCGGTACCAAAATAGGGTACCATGCCCCCAACCCCTGTGCCTAAGGAAATATTTATAGCTCAATTAGGAGGGTCGCAATGGGCCCCCAAAGTACATCGTTAAACTGACCGCGAGATTGCTTTTGAAGCCATAAAGTAGCTCGCTGACCCTGTAATCATGGTGGAGCGGATAGCGTGATAGTAGCTGAGCGAGACGGTGCGTGTTCGAATCCCAGTGTGGACAATTTTTAAAATTTGTTTATTTTTTTTTCTATTGTTAATTTTACATTATATTATTCATTTAATATCTTTTTCTATTTTTTAGAAGGAACTATATATGAAAAATAATTTTTTTAAGTTCGGGAATGTGAGAACAGAGCTTAAAAACAGGAAAAATCAATTAAAATTAATTTATTCATATTATTTACAATACTTTCGATAGTTTGGCCTGCCTAATATGTTCTCTGTATAAAAACATTCCTCTTTCTTCGTTAAAGAACGCGTAATGGAATAAAAAATAACATAAAATAGGCATGTACGGGTAAGTTTTCAAGACCACATAACTCGCTTTAATATTAAACTATAAATCTCAAACTCGGTACCAAAATAGGGTACCATGCCCCCAACCCCTGTGCCTAAGGAAATATTTATAGCTTAATTAGGAGGGTCGCAATGGGCCCCCAAAGTACATCGTTAAACTGACCGCGAGATTGCTTTTGAAGCAATGAAGTAGTTCGCTGACCGTGTAATCGTGGTGGAGCGGATAGCGTGATAGCAGCTGAGCGAGACGGTGCGGGTTCGAATCCAAGTGTGGACAATTTTTAAAATTTGTTTATTTTTTTTTTCTATTGTTAATTTTATATTATATTATTCATTTAATGTCTTTTTCTATATTTTAGAAGGAACTATATATGAAAAATAATTTTTTTAAGTTCGGGAAAGTGAGAACAGAGCTTAAAAACAGGAAAAATCAATTAAAATTAATTTATTCATATTATTTACAATATTTTCGATAGTTTGGCCTGCCTAATATGTTCTCTGTATAAAAACAATCCTCTTTCTTCGTTAAAGAACGCGTAATGGAATAAAAAATAACATAAAATAGGCATGTACTGGTAAGTTTTCAAGACCACATAACTCGCTTTAATATTAAGCTATAAATCTCAAACTCGGTACCAAAATAGGGTACCATGCCCCCAACCCCTGTGCCTAAGGAAATATTTATAGCTTAATTAGGAGGGTCGATATGGGTCCCCAAAGTACATCGTTAAACTGACCGCGAGATTGCTTTTGAAGCCATGAAGTAGCTCGCTGACCGTGTAATCGTGGTGGAGCGGATAGCGTGATAGCAGCTGAGCGAGACGGTGCGGGTTCGAATCCCAGTGTGGACAATTTTTAAAATTTGTTTTTTTTTTTCTATTGTTAATTTTACATTATATTATTCATTTAATGTCTTTTTCTATATTTTAGAAGGAACTATATAAGAAAAATAATTTTTTTAAGTTCGGGAAAGTGAGAACAGAGCTTAAAAACAGGAAAAATCAATTAAAATTAATTTATTCATATTATTTACAATATTTTCGATAGTTTGGCCTGCCTAATACGTTCTCTGTATAAAAACAATCCTCTTTCTTCGTTAAAGAACGCGTAAAGGAATAAAAAAGAACATAAAATAGGCATGTACGGGTAAGGTTTCAAGACCACATAACTCGCTTTAATATTAAGCTATAAATCTCAAACTCGGTACCAAAATAGGGTACCATGCCCCCAACCCCTGTGCCTAAGGAAATATTTATAGCTTAATTAGGAGGGTCGCAATGGGCCCCCAAAGTACATCGTTAAACTGACCGCGAGATTGCTTTTGAAGCCATGAAGTAGCTCGCTGACCCTATAATCATGGTGGAGCGGATAGCGTGATAGTAGCTGAGCGAGACGGTGCGGGTTTGAATCCCAGTGTGGACAATTTTTAAAATTTGTTTATTTTTTTTTCTATTGTTAATTTTACATTATATTATTCATTTAATATCTTTTTCTATTTTTTAGAAGGAACTATATATGAAAAATAATTTTTTTAAGTTCGGGAAAGTGAGAACAGAGCTTAAAAACAGGAAAAATCAATTAAAATTAATTTATTCATATTATTTACAATATTTTCGATAGTTTGGCCTGCCTAATATGTTCTCTGTATAAAAACAATCCTCTTTCTTCGTTAAAGAACGCGTAATGGAATAAAAAATAACATAAAATAGGCATGTACTGGTAAGTTTTCAAGACCACATAACTCGCTTTAATATTAAGCTATAAATCTCAAACTCGGTACCAAAATAGGGTACCATGCCCCCAACCCCTGTGCCTAAGGAAATTTTTATAGCTCAATTAGGAGGGTCGATATGGGCCCCCAAAGTACATCGTTAAACTGACCGCGAGATTGCTTTTGAAGCCATGAAGTAGCTCGCTGACCGTGTAATCGTGGTGGAGCGGATAGCGTGATAGCAGCTGAGCGAGACGGTGCGGGTTCGAATCCCACTGTGGACAATTTTTAAAATTTGTTTTTTTTTTTCTATTGTTAATTTTACATTATATTATTCATTTAATGTCTTTTTCTATATTTTAGAAGGAACTATATAAGAAAAATAATTTTTTTAAGTTCGGGAAAGTGAGAACAGAGCTTAAAAACAGGAAAAATCAATTTAAATTAATTTATTCATATTATTTACAATACTTTCGATAGTTTGGCCTGCCTAATATGTTCTCTGTATAAAAACAATCCTCTTTCTTCGTAAAAGAACGCGTAATGGATAAAAAAATAACATAAAATAGGCATGTACGGGTAAGTTTTCAAGACCACATAACTCGCTTTAATATTAAGCTATAAATCTCAAACTCGGTACCAAAATAGGGTACCATGCCCCCAACCCCTGTGCCTAAGGAAATATTTATAGCTTAAGTAGGAGGGTCGCAATGGGCCCCCAAAGTACATCGTTAAACTGACCGCGAGATTGCTTTTGAAACCATGAAGTAGCTCGCTGACCGTGTAATCGTGGTGGAGCGGATAGCGTGATAGCAGCTGAGCGAGACGGTGCGGGTTCGAATCCCAGTGTGGACAATTTTTAAAATTTGTTTATTTTTTTTTCTATTGTTAATTTTACATTATATTATTCATTTAATGTCTTTTTCTATATTTTAGAAGGAACTATATATGAAAAATAATTTTTTTAAGTTCGGGAAAGTGAGAACAGAGCTTAAAAACAGGAAAAATCAATTAAAATTAATTTATTCATATTATTTACAATACTTTCGATAGTTTGGCCTGCCTAATATGTTCTCTGTATAAAAACAATCCTCTTTCTTCGTTAAAGATTGCGTAATGGAATAAAAAATAACATAAAATAGGCATGTACGGGTAAGTTTTCAAGACCACATAACTCGCTTTAATATTAAGCTATAAATCTCAAACTCGGTACCAAAATAGGGTACCATGCTTCCAACCCCTGTGCCTAAGGAAATATTTATAGCTTAATTAGGAGGGTCGCAATGGGCCCCCAAAGTACATCGTTAAACTGACCGCGAGATTGCTTTTGAAGCCATGAAGTAGCTAGCTGACCGTGTAATCGTGGTGGAGCGGATAGCGTGATAGCAGCTGAGCGAGACGGTGCGGGTTCGAGTCCCAGTGTGGACAATTTTTAAAATGTGTTTATTTTTTTTTCTATTGTTAATTTTACATTATATTATTCATTTAATGTCTTTTTCTATATTTTAGAAGGAACTATATATGAAAAATAATTTTTTTAAGTTCGGGAAAGTGAGAACAGAGCTTAAAAACAGGAAAAATCAAATAAAATTAATTTATTCATATTATTTACAATACTTTCGACAGTTTGGCCTGCCTAATATGTTCTCTGTATAAAAACAATCCTCTTTCTTCGTTAAAGAACGCGTAATGGAATAAAAAATAACATAAAATAGGCATGTACGGGTAAGTTTTCAAGACCACATAACTCGCTTTAATATTAAGCTATAAATCTCAAGCTCGGTAGCAAAATAGGGTACAATGCCCCCAACTCTTGTGCCTAAGGAAATATTTATAGCTTAATTAGGAGGGTCGCAATGGGCCCCCAAAGTACATCGTTAAACTGACCGCGAGATTGCTTTTGAAGCCATGAAGTAGCTCGCTGACCGTGTAATCGTGGTGGAGCGGATAGCGTGATAGCAGCTGAGCGAGACGGTGCGGGTTCGAATCCCAGTGTGGACAATTTTTAAAATTTGTTTATTTTTTTTTCTATTGTTAATTTTACATTATATTATTCATTTAATGTCTTTTTCTATATTTTAGAAGGAACTATATGAAAAATAATTTTTTTAAGTTCGGGAAAGTGAGAACAGAGCTTAAAAATAGGAAAAATCAATTAAAATTAATTTATTCATATTATTTACAATATTTTCGATAGTTTGGCCTGCCTAATATGTTCTCTGTATAAAAACAATCCTCTTTCTTCGTTAAAGAACGCGTAGTGGAATAAAAAATAACATAAAATAGGCATGTACGGGTAAGTTTTCAAGACCACATAACTCGCTTTAATATTAAGCTATAAATCTCAAACTCGGTACCAAAATAGGGTACCATGCCCCCAACCCCTGTGTCTAAGGAAATATTTATAGCTTATTTAGGAGGGTCGCAATGGGCCCCCAAAGTACATCGTTAAAATGACCGCGAGATTGCTTTTGAAGCCATGAAGTAGCTCGCTGACCGTGTAATCGCTGTGGAGCGGATAGCGTGATAGCAGCTGAGCGAGACTGTGCGGGTTCGAATCCCAGTGTGGACAATTTTTAAAATTTGTTTATTTTTTTTTCTATTGTTAATTTTCAGTATATTATTCATTTAATGTCTTTTTCTATATTTTAGAAGGAACTATATAAGAAAAATAATTTTTTTAAAATCGGGAAAGTGAGAACAGAGCTTAAAAACAGGAAAAATCAATTAAAATTAATTTATTCATATTATTTACAATACTTTCGATAGCTTGGCCTGCCTAATATGTTCTCTGTATAAAAACAATCCTCTTTCTTCGTTAAAGATTGCGAAATGGAATAAAAAATAACATAAAATAGGCATGTACGGGTAAGTTTTCAAGACCACATAACTCGCTTTAATATTAAGCTATAAATCTCAAACTCGGTACCAAAATAGGGTACCATGCCCCAAACCCCTGTGCCTAAGGAAATATTTATAGCTTAATTAGGAGGGTCGCAATGGGCCCCCAAAGTACATCGTTAAACTGACCGCGAGATTGCTTTTGAAGCCATGAAGTAGCTAGCTGACCGTGTAATCGTGGTGGAGCGGATAGCGTGATAGCAGCTGAGCGAGACGGTGCAGGTTCGAATCCCAGTGTGGGCAATTTTTAAAATTTGTTTATTTTTTTTTCTATTGTTAATTTTACATTATATTATTCATTTAATGTCTTTTTCTATATTTTAGAAGGAACTATATATGAAAAATAATTTTTTTAAGTTCGGGAAAGTGAGAACAGAGCTTAAAAACAGGAAAAATCAAATAAAATTAATTTATTCATATTATTTACAATACTTTCGACAGTTTGGCCTGCCTAATATGTTCTCTGTATAAAAACAATCCTCTTTCTTCGTTAAAGAACGCGTAATGGAATAAAAAATAACATAAAATTGGCATGTACGGGTAAGTTTTCAAGACCACATAACTCGCTTTAATATTAAGCTATAAATCTCAAACTCGGTACCAAAATAGGGTACCATGCCCCCAACCCCTGTGCCTAAGGAAATGTTTATAGCTTAAGTAGGAGGGTCGCAATGGGCCCCCAAAGTACATCGTTAAACTGACCGCGAGATTGCTTTTGAAGCCATGAAGTAGCTCGCTGACCGTGTAATCGTGGTGGAGCGGATAGCGTGATAGCAGCTGAGCGAGACGGTGCGGCTTCGAATCCCAGTGTGGACAATTTTTAAAATTTGTTTATTTTTTTTCTATTGTTAATTTTACATTATATTATTCATTTAATGTCTTTTTCTATATTTTAGAAGGAACTATATATGAAAAATAATTTTTTTTTAAGTTCGGGAAAGTGAGAACAGAGCTTAAAAATAGGAAAAATCAATTAAAATTAATTTATTCATATTATTTACAATATTTTCTATAGTTTGGCCTGCCTAATATGTTCTCTGTATAAAAACAATCCTCTTTCTTTGTTAAAGAACGTGTAATGGAATAAAAAATAACATAAAATAGGCATGTACGGGTAAGTTTTCAAGACCACATAACTCGCTTTAATATTAAGCTATAAATCTCAAACTCGGTACCAAAATAGGGTACCATGCCCCTAACCCCTGTGCCTAAGGAAATATCTATAGCTTAATTAGGAGGGTCGCAATGGGCCCCCAAAGTACATCGTTAAACTGACCGCAAGATTGCTTTTGAAGCCATGAAGTAGTTGCTGACCGTGTAATCGTGGTGGAGCGGATAGCGTGATAGCAGCTGAGCGAGACGGTGCGGGTTCGAATCCCAGTGTGGACAATTTTTAAAATTTGTTTATTTTTTTTTCTATTGTTAATTTTACATTATATTATTCATTTAATGTCTTTTTCTATATTTTAGAAGGAACTATATATGAAAAATAATTTTTTTAAGTTCGGGAAAGTGAGAACAGAGCTTAAAAACAGGAAAAATCAATAAAAATTAATTTATTCATATTATTTACAATATTTTCGATAGTTTGGCCTGCCTAATATGTTCTCTGTATAAAAACAATCCTCTTTCTTCGTTAAAGAACGCGTAATGGAATAAAAAATAACATAAAATAGGCATGTACGGGTAAGTTTTCAAGACCACATAACTCGCTTTAATATTAAGCTATAAATCTCAAACTCGGTACCAAAATAGGGTACCATGCCCCCAACCCCTGTGCCTAAGGAAATTTTTATAGCTTAATTAGGAGGGTCGATATGGGCCCCCAAAGTACATCGTTAAACTGACCGCGAGATTGCTTTTGAAGCCATGAAGTAGCTCGCTGACCGTGTAATCGTGGTGGAGCGGATAGCGTGATAGCAGCTGAGCGAGACGGTGCGGGTTCGAATCCCACTGTGGACAATTTTTAAAATTTGTTTTTTTTTTTCTATTGTTAATTTTACATTATATTATTCATTTAATGTCTTTTTCTATATTTTAGAAGGAACTATATAAGAAAAATAATTTTTTTAAGTTCGGGAAAGTGAGAACAGAGCTTAAAAACAGGAAAAATCAATTTAAATTAATTTATTCATATTATTTACAATACTTTCGATAGTTTGGCCTGCCTAATATGTTCTCTGTATAAAAACAATCCTCTTTCTTCGTTAAAGAACGCGTAATGGATAAAAAAATAACATAAAATAGGCATGTACGGGTAAGTTTTCAAGACCACATAACTCGCTTTAATATTAAGCTATAAATCTCAAACTCGGTACCAAAATAGGGTACCATGCCCCCAACCCCTGTGCCTAAGGAAATATTTATAGCTTAATTAGGAGGGTCGCAATGGGCCCCCAAAGTACATCGTTAAACTGACCGCGAGATTGCTTTTGAAGCCATGAAGTAGCTAGCTGACCGTGTAATCGTGGTGGAGCGGATAGCGTGATAGCAGCTGAGCGAGACGGTGCGGGTTCGAGTCCCAGTGTGGACAATTTTTAAAATGTGTTTATTTTTTTTTCTATTGTTAATTTTACATTATATTATTCATTTAATGTCTTTTTCTATATTTTAGAAGGAACTATATATGAAAAATAATTTTTTTAAGTTCGGGAAAGTGAGAACAGAGCTTAAAAACAGGAAAAATCAAATAAAATTAATTTATTCATATTATTTACAATACTTTCGACAGTTTGGCCTGCCTAATATGTTCTCTGTATAAAAACAATCCTCTTTCTTCGTTAAAGAACGCGTAATGGAATAAAAAATAACATAAAATAGGCATGTACGGGTAAGTTTTCAAGACCACATAACTCGCTTTAATATTAAGCTATAAATCTCAAGCTCGGTAGCAAAATAGGGTACAATGCCCCCAACTCTTGTGCCTAAGGAAATATTTATAGCTTAATTAGGAGGGTCGCAATGGGCCCCCAAAGTACATCGTTAAACTGACCGCGAGATTGCTTTTGAAGCCATGAAGTAGCTCGCTGACCGTGTAATCGTGGTGGAGCGGATAGCGTGATAGCAGCTGAGCGAGACGGTGCGGGTTCGAATCCCAGTGTGGACAATTTTTAAAATTTGTTTATTTTTTTTTCTATTGTTAATTTTACATTATATTATTCATTTAATGTCTTTTTCTATATTTTAGAAGGAACTATATGAAAAATAATTTTTTTAAGTTCGGGAAAGTGAGAACAGAGCTTAAAAATAGGAAAAATCAATTAAAATTAATTTATTCATATTATTTACAATATTTTCGATAGTTTGGCCTGCCTAATATGTTCTCTGTATAAAAACAATCCTCTTTCTTCGTTAAAGAACGCGTAGTGGAATAAAAAATAACATAAAATAGGCATGTACGGGTAAGTTTTCAAGACCACATAACTCGCTTTAATATTAAGCTATAAATCTCAAACTCGGTACCAAAATAGGGTACCATGCCCCCAACCCCTGTGTCTAAGCAAATATTTATAGCTTATTTAGGAGGGTCGCAATGGGCCCCCAAAGTACATCGTTAAAATGACCGCGAGATTGCTTTTGAAGCCATGAAGTAGCTCGCTGACCGTGTAATCGTGGTGGAGCGGATAGCGTGATAGCAGCTGAGCGAGACGGTGCGGGTTCGAATCCCACTGTGGACAATTTTTAAAATTTGTTTTTTTTTTTCTATTGTTAATTTTACATTATATTATTCATTTAATGTCTTTTTCTATATTTTAGAAGGAACTATATAAGAAAAATAATTTTTTTAAGTTCGGGAAAGTGAGAACAGAGCTTAAAAACAGGAAAAATCAATTTAAATTAATTTATTCATATTATTTACAATACTTTCGATAGTTTGGCCTGCCTAATATGTTCTCTGTATAAAAACAATCCTCTTTCTTCGTTAAAGAACGCGTAATGGATAAAAAAATAACATAAAATAGGCATGTACGGGTAAGTTTTCAAGACCACATAACTCGCTTTAATATTAAGCTATAAATCTCAAACTCGGTACCAAAATAGGGCACCATGCCCCCAACCCCTGTGCCTAAGGAAATATTTATAGCTTAAGTAGGAGGGTCGCAATGGGCCCCCAAAGTACATCGTTAAACTGACCGCGAGATTGCTTTTGAAACCATGAAGTAGCTCGCTGACCGTGTAATCGTGGTGGAGCGGATAGCGTGATAGCAGCTGAGCGAGACGGTGCGGGTTCGAATCCCAGTGTGGACAATTTTTAAAATTTGTTTATTTTTTTTTCTATTGTTAATTTTACATTATATTATTCATTTAATGTCTTTTTCTATATTTTAGAAGGAACTATATATGAAAAATAATTTTTTTAAGTTCGGGAAAGTGAGAACAGAGCTTAAAAACAGGAAAAATCAAATAAAATTAATTTATTCATATTATTTACAATACTTTCGACAGTTTGGCCTGCCTAATATGTTCTCTGTATAAAAACAATCCTCTTTCTTCGTTAAAGAACGCGTAATGGAATAAAAAATAACATAAAATAGGCATGTACGGGTAAGTTTTCAAGACCACATAACTCGCTTTAATATTAAGCTATAAATCTCAAGCTCGGTAGCAAAATAGGGTACAATGCCCCCAACTCTTGTGCCTAAGGAAATATTTATAGCTTAATTAGGAGGGTCGCAATGGGCCCCCAAAGTACATCGTTAAACTGACCGCGAGATTGCTTTTGAAGCCATGAAGTAGCTCGCTGACCGTGTAATCGTGGTGGAGCGGATAGCGTGATAGCAGCTGAGCGAGACGGTGCGGGTTCGAATCCCAGTGTGGACAATTTTTAAAATTTGTTTATTTTTTTTTCTATTGTTAATTTTACATTATATTATTCATTTAATGTCTTTTTCTATATTTTAGAAGGAACTATATGAAAAATAATTTTTTTAAGTTCGGGAAAGTGAGAACAGAGCTTAAAAATAGGAAAAATCAATTAAAATTAATTTATTCATATTATTTACAATATTTTCGATAGTTTGGCCTGCCTAATATGTTCTCTGTATAAAAACAATCCTCTTTCTTCGTTAAAGAACGCGTAGTGGAATAAAAAATAACATAAAATAGGCATGTACGGGTAAGTTTTCAAGACCACATAACTCGCTTTAATATTAAGCTATAAATCTCAAACTCGGTACCAAAATAGGGTACCATGCCCCCAACCCCTGTGTCTAAGGAAATATTTATAGCTTATTTAGGAGGGTCGCAATGGGCCCCCAAAGTACATCGTTAAAATGACCGCGAGATTGCTTTTGAAGCCATGAAGTAGCTCGCTGACCGTGTAATCGCTGTGGAGCGGATAGCGTGATAGCAGCTTAGCGAGACTGTGCGGGTTCGAATCCCAGTGTGGACAATTTTTAAAATTTGTTTATTTTTTTTTCTATTGTTAATTTTCAGTATATTATTCATTTAATGTCTTTTTCTATATTTTAGAAGGAACTATATAAGAAAAATAATTTTTTTAAAATCGGGAAAGTGAGAACAGAGCTTAAAAACAGGAAAAATCAATTAAAATTAATTTATTCATATTATTTACAATACTTTCGATAGCTTGGCCTGCCTAATATGTTCTCTGTATAAAAACAATCCTCTTTCTTCGTTAAAGATTGCGAAATGGAATAAAAAATAACATAAAATAGGCATGTACGGGTAAGTTTTCAAGACCACATAACTCGCTTTAATATTAAGCTATAAATCTCAAACTCGGTACCAAAATAGGGTACCATGCCCCCAACCCCTGTGTCTAAGGAAATATTTATAGCTTAATTAGGAGGGTCGCAATGGGCCCCCAAAGTACATCGTTAAACTGACCGCGAGATTGCTTTTGAAGCCATGAAGTAGCTAGCTGACCGTGTAATCGTGGTGGAGCGGATAGCGTGATAGCAGCTGAGCGAGACGGTGCGGCTTCGAATCCCAGTGTGGACAATTTTTAAAATTTGTTTATTTTTTTTCTATTGTTAATTTTACATTATATTATTCATTTAATGTCTTTTTCTATATTTTAGAAGGAACTATATATGAAAAATAATTTTTTTTTAAGTTCGGGAAAGTGAGAACAGAGCTTAAAAATAGGAAAAATCAATTAAAATTAATTTATTCATATTATTTACAATATTTTCTATAGTTTGGCCTGCCTAATATGTTCTCTGTATAAAAACAATCCTCTTTCTTTGTTAAAGAACGTGTAATGGAATAAAAAATAACATAAAATAGGCATGTACGGGTAAGTTTTCAAGACCACATAACTCGCTTTAATGTTAAGCTATAAATCTCAAACTCGGTACCAAAATAGGGTACCATGCCCCCAACCCCTGTGCCTAAGAAAAAAATATTTATAGCTTAATTAGGAGGGTCGCAATGGGCCCCCAAAGTACATCGTTAAACTGACCGCGAGATTGCTTTTGAAGCCATGAAGTAGCTTCTCACCGTGTAATCGTGGTGGAGCGGATAGCGTGATAGCAGCTGAGCGAGACGGTGCGGCTTCGAATCCCAGTGTGGACAATTTTTAAAATTTGTTTATTTTTTTTCTATTGTTAATTTTACATTATATTATTCATTTAATGTCTTTTTCTATATTTTAGAAGGAACTATATATGAAAAATAATTTTTTTTTAAGTTCGGGAAAGTGAGAACAGAGCTTAAAAATAGGAAAAATCAATTAAAATTAATTTATTCATATTATTTACAATATTTTCTATAGTTTGGCCTGCCTAATATGTTCTCTGTATAAAAACAATCCTCTTTCTTTGTTAAAGAACGTGTAATGGAATAAAAAATAACATAAAATAGGCATGTACGGGTAAGTTTTCAAGACCACATAACTCGCTTTAATGTTAAGCTATAAATCTCAAACTCGGTACCAAAATAGGGTACCATGCCCCCAACCCCTGTGCCTAAGAAAAAAATATTTATAGCTTAATTAGGAGGGTCGCAATGGGCCCCCAAAGTACATCGTTAAACTGACCGCGAGAATGCTTTTGAAGCCATGAAGTAGCTCGCTGACCGTGTAATCGTGGTGGAGCGGATAGCGTGATAGCAGCTGAGCGAGACGGTGCGGGTTCGAATCCCAGTGTGGACAATTTTTAAAATTTGTTTATTTTTTTTTCTATTGTTAATTTTACATTATATTATTCATTTAATGTCTTTTTCTATATTTTAGAAGGAACTATATATGAAAAATAATTTTTTTACGTTCGGGAAAGTGAGAACAGAGCTTAAAAACAGGAAAAATCAATTAAAATTAATTTATTCATATTATTTACAATATTTTCGATAGTTTGGCCTGCCTAATATGTTCTCTGTATAAAAGCAATCCTCTTTCTTCGTTAAAGAACGCGTAATGGAATAAAAAATAACATAAAATAGGCATGTACGGGTAAATTTTTAAGACCACATAACTCGCTTTAATATTAAGCTATAAATCTCAAACTCGGTACCAAAATAGGGTACCATACCCCCAACCCCTGTGCCTAAGGAAATATTTATAGTTTAATTAGGAGGGTCGCAATGGGCCCCTAAAGTACATCGTTAAACTGACCGCGAGATTGCTTTTGAAGCCATGAAGTAGCTCGCTGACCGTGTAATCGTGGTGGAGCGGATAGCGTGATAGCAGCTGAGCGAGACGGTGCGGGTTCGAATCCCAGTGTGGACAATTTTTAAAATTTGTTTATTTTTTTTTCTATTGTTAATTTTACATTATATTATTCATTTAATGTCTTTTTCTATATTTTAGAAGGAACTATATATGAAAAATAATTTTATTAAGTTCGGGAAAGTGAGAACAGAGCTTAAAAACAGGAAAAATCAATTAAAATTAATTTATTCATATTATTTACAATACTTTCGATAGTTTGGCCTGCCTAATATGTTCTCTGTATAAAAACAATCCTCTTTTTTCGTTAAAGAACGCGTAATGGAATAAAAAATAACATAAAATAGGCATGTACGGGTAAAATTTTAAGACCACATAAATCGCTTTAATATTAAGCTATAAATCTCAAACTCGGTACCAAAATAGGGTACCATACCCCCAACCCCTGTGCCTAAGGAAATATTTATAGCTTAATTAGGAGGGTCGCAATGGGCCCCCAAAGTACATCGTTAAACTGACCGCGAGATTGCTTTTGAAGCCATGAAGTAGCTCGCTGACCGTGTAATCGTGGTGGAGCGGATAGCGTGATAGCAGCTGAGCGAGACGGTGCGGGTTCGAATCCCAGTGTGGACAATTTTTAAAATTTGTTTATTTTTTTTTCTATTGTTAATTTTACATTATATTATTCATTTAATGTCTTTTTCTATATTTTAGAAGGAACTATATATGAAAAATAATTTTTTTAAGTTCGGGAAAGTGAGAAAAGAGCTTAAAAACAGGAAAAATCAATTAAAATTAATTTATTCATATTATTTACAATATTTTCGATAGTTTGGCCTGCCTAATATGTTCTCTGTATTAAAACAATCCTCTTTCATCGTTAAAGAACGCGTAATGGAATAAAAAATAACATAAAATAGGCATGTACGGGTAAGTTTTCAAGACCACATAACTCGCTTTAATATTAAGCTATAAATCTCAAACTCGGTACCAAAATAGGGTACCATGGCCCCAACCCCTGTGCCTAAGGAAATATTTATAGCTTAATTAGGAGGGTCGCAATGGGCCCCCAAAGTACATCGTTAAACTGACCGCGAGATTGCTTTTGAAGCCATGAAGTAGCTCGCTGACCGTGTAATCGTGGTGGAGCGGATAGCGTGATAGCAGCTGAGCGAGACGGTGCGGGTTCGAATCCCAGTGTGGACAATTTTTAAAATTTGTTTATTTTTTTTTCTATTGTTAATTTTACATTATATTATTCATTTAATGTCTTTTTCTATATTTTAGAAGGAACTATATATGAAAAATAATTTTTTTAAGTTCGGGAAAGTGAGAAAAGAGCTTAAAAACAGGAAAAATCAATTAAAATTAATTTATTCATATTATTTACAATATTTTCGATAGTTTGGCCTGCCTAATATGTTCTCTGTATTAAAACAATCCTCTTTCATCGTTAAAGAACGCGTAATGGAATAAAAAATAACATAAAATAGGCATGTACGCGTAAGTTTTCAAGACCACATAACTCGCTTTAATATTAAGCTATAAATCTCAAACTCGGTACCAAAATAGGGTACCATGCCCCCAACCCCTGTGCCTAAGGAAATATTTATAGCTTAATTAGGAGGGTCGCAATGGGCCCCCAAAGTACATCGTTAAACTGACCGCGAGATTGCTTTTGAAGCCATGAAGTAGCTCGCTGACCGTGTAATCGTGGTGGAGCGGATAGCGTGATAGCAGCTGAGCGAGACGGTGCGGGTTCGAATCCCAGTGTGGACAATTTTTAAAATTTGTTTATTTGTTTTTCTATTGTTTATTTTACATTATATTATTCATTTAATGTCTTTTTCTATATTTTAGAAGGAACTATATATGAAAAATAATTTTTTTAAGTTCGGGAAAGTGAGAACAGAGCTTAAAAACAGGAAAAATCAATTAAAATTAATTTATTCATATTATTTACAATATTTTCGATAGTTTGGCCTGCCTAATATGTTCTCTGTATAAAAACAATCCTCTTTCTTCGTTAAAGAACGCGTAATGGAATAAAAAATAACATAAAATAGGCATGTACGGGTAAGTTTTCAAGACCACATAACTCGCTTTAATATAAAGCTATAAATCTCAAACTCGGTACCAAAATAGGGTACCATGCCCCCAACCCCTGTGCCTAAGGAAATATTTATAGCTTAATTAGGAGGGTCGCAATGGGCCCCCAAAGTACATCGTTAAACTGACCGCGAGATTGCTTTTGAAGCCATGAAGTAGCTTCTCACCGTGTAATCGTGGTGGAGCGGATAGCGTGATAGCAGCTGAGCGAGACGGTGCGGGTTCGAATCCCAGTGTGGACAATTTTTAAAATTTGTTTATTTTTTTTCTATTGTTAATTTTACATTATATTATTCATTTAATGTCTTTTTCTATATTTTAGAAGGAACTATATATGAAAAATAATTTTTTTAAGTTCGGGAAAGTGAGAACAGAGCTTAAAAATAGGAAAAATCAATTAAAATTAATTTATTCATATTATTTACAATATTTTCGATAGTTTGGCCTGCCTAATATGTTCTCTGTATAAAAACAATCCTCTTTCTTCGTTAAAGAACGCGTAATGGAATAAAAAATAACATAAAATAGGCATGTACGGGTAAGTTTTCAAGATCACATAACTCGCTTTAATATTAAGCTATAAATCTCAAACTCGGTACCAAAATAGGGTACCATGCCCCCAACCCCTGTGCCTAAGGAAATATTTATAGCTTAATTAGGAGGGTCGCAATGGGCCCCCAAAGTACATCGTTAAACTGACCGCGAGATTGCTTTTGAAGCCATGAAGTAGCTCGCTGACCGTGTAATCGTGGTGGAGCGGATAGCGTGATAGCAGCTGAGCGAGACGGTGCGGGTTCGAATCCCAGTGTGGACAATTTTTAAAATTTGTTTATTTTTTTTTTCTATTGTTTATTTTACATTATATTATTCATTTAATGTCTTTTTCTATATTTTAGAAGGAACTATAAATGAAAAATAATTTTTTTAAGTTCGGGAAAGTGAGAACAGAGCTTAAAAACAGGAAAA
The DNA here is from genome assembly GCA_949128135.1 of Parasteatoda lunata. Lineage (NCBI taxonomy): Eukaryota > Metazoa > Arthropoda > Arachnida > Araneae > Theridiidae > Parasteatoda > Parasteatoda lunata. The sequence continues at coordinate 67,002,152 of OX421981.1, read as the reverse complement.
ATCAATTAAAATTAATTTATTCATATTATTTACAATACTTTCGATAGTTTGGCCTGCCTAATATGTTCTCTGTATAAAAACAATCCTCTTTCTTCGTTAAAGAACGCGTAATGGAATAAAAAATAACATAAAATAGGCATGTACGGGTAAGTTTTCAAGACCACATAACTCGCTTTAATATTAAGCTATAAATCTCAAACTCGGTACCAAAATAGGGTACCATGCCCCCAACCCCTGTGCCTAAGGAAATATTTATAGCTTAATTAGGAGGGTCGCAATGGGCCCCCAAAGTACATCGTTAAACTGACCGCGAGATTGCTTTTGAAGCCATGAAGTAGCTTCTCACCGTGTAATCGTGGTGGAGCGGATAGCGTGATAGCAGCTGAGCGAGACGGTGCGGGTTCGAATCCCAGTGTGGACAATATTTAAAATTTGTTTATTTTTTTTTTCTATTGTTTATTTTACATTATATTATTCATTTAATGTCTTTTTCTATATTTTAGAAGGAACTATAAATGAAAAATAATTTTTTTAAGTTCGGGAAAGTGAGAACAGAGCTTAAAAACAGGAAAAATCAATTAAAATTAATTTATTCATATTATTTACAATACTTTCGATAGTTTGGCCTGCCTAATATGTTCTCTGTATAAAAACAATCCTCTTTCTTAGTTAAAGAACGCGTAATGGAATAAAAAATAACATAAAATAGGCATGTACGGGTAAGTTTTCAAGACCACATAACTCGCTTTAATATTAAGCTATAAATCTCAAACTCGGTACCAAAATAGGGTACCATGCCCCCAACCCCTGTGCCTAAGGAAATATTTATAGCTTAATTAAGAGGGTCGCAATGGGCCCCCAAAGTACATCGTTAAACTGACCGCGAGATTGCTTTTGAAGCCATGAAGTAGCTCGCTGACCGTGTAAACGTGGTGGAGCGGATAGCGTGATAGCAGCTGAGCGAGACGGTGCGGGTTCGAATCCCAGTGTGGACAATTTTTAAAATTTGTTTATTTTTTTTTCTATTGTTAATTTTACATTATATTATTCATTTAATGTCTTTTTCTATATTTTAGAAGGAACTATATATGAAAAATAATTTTTTTAAGTTCGGGAAAGTGAGAACAGAGCTTAAAAACAGGAAAAATCAATTAAAATTAATTTATTCATATTATTTACAATATTTTCGATAGTTTGGCCTGCCTAATATGTTCTCAGTATAAAAACAATCCTCTTTCTTCGTTAAAGAACGCGTAATGGAATAAAAAATAACATAAAATAGGCATGTACGGGTAAGTTTTCAAGACCACATAACTCGCTTTAATATTAAGCTATAAATCTCAAACTCGGTACCAAAATAGGGTACCATGCCCCCAACCCCTGTGCCTAAGGAAATATTTATAGCGTAATTAGGAGGGTCGCAATGGGCCCCCAAAGTACATCGTTAAACTGACCGCGAGATTGCTTTTGAAGCCATGAAGTAGCTCGCTGACCGTGTAATCGTGGTGGAGCGGATAGCGTGATAGCAGCTGAGCGAGACGGTGCGGGTTCGAATCCCAGTGTGGACAATTTTTAAAATTTGTTTATTTTTTTTTCCATTGTTAATTTTACATTATATTATTCATTTAATGTCTTTTTCTATATTTTAGAAGGAACTATATATGAAAAATAATTTTTTTAAGTTCGGGAAAGTGAGAACAGAGCTTAAAAATAGGAAAAATCAATTAAAATTAATTTATTCATATTATTTACAATATTTTCGATAGTTTGGCCTGCCTAATATGTTCTTTGTATAAAAACAATCTTCTTTCTTCGTTAAAGAACGCGTAATGGAATAAAAAATAACATAAAATAGGCATGTACGGGTAAGTTTTCAAGACCACATAACTCGCTTTAATATTAAGCTATAAATCTCAAACTCGGTACCAAAATAGGGTACCATACCCCCAACCCCTGTGCCTAAGGAAATATTTATAGCTTAATTAGGAGGGTCGCAATGGGCCCCCAAAGTACATCGTTAAACTGACCGCGAGATTGCTTTTGAAGCCATGAAGTAGCTCGCTGACCGTGTAATCGTGGTGGAGCGGATAGCGTGATAGCAGCTGAGCGAGACGGTGCGGGTTCGAATCCCAGTGTGGACAATTTTTAAAATTTGTTTATTTTTTTTTCTATTGTTAATTTTACATTATATTATTCATTTAATGTCTTTTTCTATATTTTAGAAGGAACTATATATGAAAAATAATTTTTTTAAGTTCGGGAAAGTGAGAAAAGAGCTTAAAAACAGGAAAAATCAATTAAAATTAATTTATTCATATTATTTACAATATTTTCGATAGTTTGGCCTGCCTAATATGTTCTCTGTATTAAAACAATCCTCTTTCATCGTTAAAGAACGCGTAATGGAATAAAAAATAACATAAAATAGGCATGTACGCGTAAGTTTTCAAGACCACATAACTCGCTTTAATATTAAGCTATAAATCTCAAACTCGGTACCAAAATAGGGTACCATGCCCCCAACCCCTGTGCCTAAGGAAATATTTATAGCTTAATTAGGAGGGTCGCAATGGGCCCCCAAAGTACATCGTTAAACTGACCGCGAGATTGCTTTTGAAGCCATGAAGTAGCTCGCTGACCGTGTAATCGTGGTGGAGCGGATAGCGTGATAGCAGCTGAGCGAGACGGTGCGGGTTCGAATCCCAGTGTGGACAATTTTTAAAATTTGTTTATTTGTTTTTCTATTGTTTATTTTACATTATATTATTCATTTAATGTCTTTTTCTATATTTTAGAAGGAACTATATATGAAAAATAATTTTTTTAAGTTCGGGAAAGTGAGAACAGAGCTTAAAAACAGGAAAAATCAATTAAAATTAATTTATTCATATTATTTACAATATTTTCGATAGTTTGGCCTGCCTAATATGTTCTCTGTATAAAAACAATCCTCTTTCTTCGTTAAAGAACGCGTAATGGAATAAAAAATAACATAAAATAGGCATGTACGGGTAAGTTTTCAAGACCACATAACTCGCTTTAATATAAAGCTATAAATCTCAAACTCGGTACCAAAATAGGGTACCATGCCCCCAACCCCTGTGCCTAAGGAAATATTTATAGCTTAATTAGGAGGGTCGCAATGGGCCCCCAAAGTACATCGTTAAACTGACCGCGAGATTGCTTTTGAAGCCATGAAGTAGCTTCTCACCGTGTAATCGTGGTGGAGCGGATAGCGTGATAGCAGCTGAGCGAGACGGTGCGGGTTCGAATCCCAGTGTGGACAATTTTTAAAATTTGTTTATTTTTTTTCTATTGTTAATTTTACATTATATTATTCATTTAATGTCTTTTTCTATATTTTAGAAGGAACTATATATGAAAAATAATTTTTTTAAGTTCGGGAAAGTGAGAACAGAGCTTAAAAATAGGAAAAATCAATTAAAATTAATTTATTCATATTATTTACAATATTTTCGATAGTTTGGCCTGCCTAATATGTTCTCTGTATAAAAACAATCCTCTTTCTTCGTTAAAGAACGCGTAATGGAATAAAAAATAACATAAAATAGGCATGTACGGGTAAGTTTTCAAGATCACATAACTCGCTTTAATATTAAGCTATAAATCTCAAACTCGGTACCAAAATAGGGTACCATGCCCCCAACCCCTGTGCCTAAGGAAATATTTATAGCTTAATTAGGAGGGTCGCAATGGGCCCCCAAAGTACATCGTTAAACTGACCGCGAGATTGCTTTTGAAGCCATGAAGTAGCTCGCTGACCGTGTAATCGTGGTGGAGCGGATAGCGTGATAGCAGCTGAGCGAGACGGTGCGGGTTCGAATCCCAGTGTGGACAATTTTTAAAATTTGTTTATTTTTTTTTTCTATTGTTTATTTTACATTATATTATTCATTTAATGTCTTTTTCTATATTTTAGAAGGAACTATAAATGAAAAATAATTTTTTTAAGTTCGGGAAAGTGAGAACAGAGCTTAAAAACAGGAAAAATCAATTAAAATTAATTTATTCATATTATTTACAATACTTTCGATAGTTTGGCCTGCCTAATATGTTCTCTGTATAAAAACAATCCTCTTTCTTCGTTAAAGAACGCGTAATGGAATAAAAAATAACATAAAATAGGCATGTACGGGTAAGTTTTCAAGACCACATAACTCGCTTTAATATTAAGCTATAAATCTCAAACTCGGTACCAAAATAGGGTACCATGCCCCCAACCCCTGTGCCTAAGGAAATATTTATAGCTTAATTAGGAGGGTCGCAATGGGCCCCCAAAGTACATCGTTAAACTGACCGCGAGATTGCTTTTGAAGCCATGAAGTAGCTTCTCACCGTGTAATCGTGGTGGAGCGGATAGCGTGATAGCAGCTGAGCGAGACGGTGCGGGTTCGAATCCCAGTGTGGACAATATTTAAAATTTGTTTATTTTTTTTTTCTATTGTTTATTTTACATTATATTATTCATTTAATGTCTTTTTCTATATTTTAGAAGGAACTATAAATGAAAAATAATTTTTTTAAGTTCGGGAAAGTGAGAACAGAGCTTAAAAACAGGAAAAATCAATTAAAATTAATTTATTCATATTATTTACAATACTTTCGATAGTTTGGCCTGCCTAATATGTTCTCTGTATAAAAACAATCCTCTTTCTTCGTTAAAGAACGCGTAATGGAATAAAAAATAACATAAAATAGGCATGTACGGGTAAGTTTTCAAGACCACATAACTCGCTTTAATATTAAGCTATAAATCTCAAACTCGGTACCAAAATAGGGTACCATGCCCCCAACCCCTGTGCCTAAGGAAATATTTATAGCTTAATTAAGAGGGTCGCAATGGGCCCCCAAAGTACATCGTTAAACTGACCGCGAGATTGCTTTTGAAGCCATGAAGTAGCTCGCTGACCGTGTAAACGTGGTGGAGCGGATAGCGTGATAGCAGCTGAGCGAGACGGTGCGGGTTCGAATCCCAGTGTGGACAATTTTTAAAATTTGTTTATTTTTTTTTCTATTGTTAATTTTACATTATATTATTCATTTAATGTCTTTTTCTATATTTTAGAAGGAACTATATATGAAAAATAATTTTTTTAAGTTCGGGAAAGTGAGAACAGAGCTTAAAAACAGGAAAAATCAATTAAAATTAATTTATTCATATTATTTACAATATTTTCGATAGTTTGGCCTGCCTAATATGTTCTCAGTATAAAAACAATCCTCTTTCTTCGTTAAAGAACGCGTAATGGAATAAAAAATAACATAAAATAGGCATGTACGGGTAAGTTTTCAAGACCACATAACTCGCTTTAATATTAAGCTATAAATCTCAAACTCGGTACCAAAATAGGGTACCATGCCCCCAACCCCTGTGCCTAAGGAAATATTTATAGCGTAATTAGGAGGGTCGCAATGGGCCCCCAAAGTACATCGTTAAACTGACCGCGAGATTGCTTTTGAAGCCATGAAGTAGCTCGCTGACCGTGTAATCGTGGTGGAGCGGATAGCGTGATAGCAGCTGAGCGAGACGGTGCGGGTTCGAATCCCAGTGTGGACAATTTTTAAAATTTGTTTATTTTTTTTTCCATTGTTAATTTTACATTATATTATTCATTTAATGTCTTTTTCTATATTTTAGAAGGAACTATATATGAAAAATAATTTTTTTAAGTTCGGGAAAGTGAGAACAGAGCTTAAAAATAGGAAAAATCAATTAAAATTAATTTATTCATATTATTTACAATATTTTCGATAGTTTGGCCTGCCTAATATGTTCTTTGTATAAAAACAATCTTCTTTCTTCGTTAAAGAACGCGTAATGGAATAAAAAATAACATAAAATAGGCATGTACGGGTAAGTTTTCAAGACCACATAACTCGCTTTAATATTAAGCTATAAATCTCAAACTCGGTACCAAAATAGGGTACCATGCCCCCAACCCCTGTGCCTAAGGAAATATTTATAGCTTAATTAGGAGGGTCGCAATGGGCCCCCAAAAGTACATCGTTAAACTGACCGCGAGATTGCTTTTGAAGCCATGAAGTAGCTCGCTGACCGTGTAATCGTGGAGGAGCGGATAGCGTGATAACAGCTGAGCGAGACGGTGCGGGTTCGAATCCCAGTGTGGACAATTTTTAAAATTTGTTTATTTTTTTTTCTATTGTTAATTTTACATTATATTATTCATTTAATGTCTTTTTCTATATTTTAGAAGGAACTATATATGAAAAATAATTTTTTTAAGTTCGGGAAAGTGAGAACAGAGCTTAAAAATAGGAAAAATAAATTAAAATTAATTTATTCATATTATTTACAATATTTTCGATAGTTTGGCCTGCCTAATATGTTCTCTGTATAAAAACAACCCTCTTTCTTCGTTAAAGAACGCGTAATGGAATAAAAAATAACATAAAATAGGCATGTACGGGTAAGTTTTCAAGACCACATAACTCGCTTTAATATTAAGCTATAAATCTCAAACTCGGTACCAAAATAGGGTACGATGCCCCCAACCCCTGTGCCTAAGGAAATATTTATAGCTTACATAGGAGGGTCGCAATGGGCCCCCAAAGTACATCGTTAAACTGACCGCGAGATTGCTTTTGAAGCCATGAAGTAGCTCGCTGACCGTGTAACCGTGGTGGAGCGGATAGCGTGATAACAGCTGAGCGAGACGGTGCGGGTTCGAATACCAGTGTGGACAATTTTTAAAATTTGTTTATTTTTTTTTCTATTGTTAATTTTACATTATATTATTCATTTAATGTCTTTTTCTATATTTTAGAAGGAACTATATATGAAAAATAATTTTTTTAAGTTCGGGAAAGTGAGAACAGAGCTTAAAAACAGGAAAAATCAATTAAAATTAATTTATTCATATTATTTACAATATTTTCGATAGTTTGGCCTGCCTAATATGTTCTCTGTATAAAAACAATCCTCTTTCTTCGTTAAAGAACGCGTAATGGAATAAAAAATAACATAAAATAGGCATGTACGTGTAAGTTTTCAAGACCACATAACTCGCTTTAATATTAAGCTATAAATCTCAAACTCGGTACCAAAATAGGGTACCATGCCCCCAACCCCTGTGCCTAAGGAAATATTTATAGCTTAATTAGGAGGGTCGCAATGGGCCCCCAAAGTACATCGTTAAACAGACTTCGAGATTGCTTTTGAAGCCATGAAGTAGCTCGCTGACCGTGAAATCGTGGTGGAGCGGATAGCGTGATAGCAGCTGAGCGAGACGGTGCGGGTTCGAATCCCAGTGTGGACAATTTTTAAAATTTTTTTATTTTTTTTTGTATTGTTAATTTTACATTATATTATTCATTTAAAGTCTTTTTCTATATTTTAGAAGGAACTATATATGAAAAATAATTTTTTTAAGTTCGGGAAAGTGAGAACAGAGCTTAAAAACAGGAAAAATCAATTAAAATTAATTTATTCATATTATTTACAATATTTTCGATAGTTTGGCCTGCCCAATATGTTCTCTGTATAAAAACAATCCTCTTTCTTCGTTAAAGAACGCGTAATGGAATAAAAAATAACATAAAATAGGCATGTACGGGTAAGTTTTCAAGATCACATAACTCGCTTTAATATTAAGCTATAAATCTCAAACTCGGTACCAAAATAGGGTACCATGCCCCCAACCCCTGTGCCTAAGGAAATATTTATAGCTTAATTAGGAGGGTCGCAATGGGCCCCCAAAGTACATCGTTAAACTGACCGCGAGATTGCTTTTGAAGCCATGAAGTAGCTCGCTGACCGTGTAATCGTGGTGGAGCGGATAGCGTGATAGCAGCTGAGCGAGACGGTGCGGGTTCGAATCCCAGTGTGGACAATTTTTAAAATTTGTTTATTTTTTTTTTCTATTGTTTATTTTACATTATATTATTCATTTAATGTCTTTTTCTATATTTTAGAAGGAACTATAAATGAAAAATAATTTTTTTAAGTTCGGGAAAGTGAGAACAGAGCTTAAAAACAGGAAAAATCAATTAAAATTAATTTATTCATATTATTTACAATACTTTCGATAGTTTGGCCTGCCTAATATGTTCTCTGTATAAAAACAATCCTCTTTCTTCGTTAAAGAACGCGTAATGGAATAAAAAATAACATAAAATAGGCATGTACGGGTAAGTTTTCAAGACCACATAACTCGCTTTAATATTAAGCTATAAATCTCAAACTCGGTACCAAAATAGGGTACCATGCCCCCAACCCCTGTGCCTAAGGAAATATTTATAGCTTAATTAGGAGGGTCGCAATGGGCCCCCAAAGTACATCGTTAAACTGACCGCGAGATTGCTTTTGAAGCCATGAAGTAGCTTCTCACCGTGTAATCGTGGTGGAGCGGATAGCGTGATAGCAGCTGAGCGAGACGGTGCGGGTTCGAATCCCAGTGTGGACAATATTTAAAATTTGTTTATTTTTTTTTTCTATTGTTTATTTTACATTATATTATTCATTTAATGTCTTTTTCTATATTTTAGAAGGAACTATAAATGAAAAATAATTTTTTTAAGTTCGGGAAAGTGAGAACAGAGCTTAAAAACAGGAAAAATCAATTAAAATTAATTTATTCATATTATTTACAATACTTTCGATAGTTTGGCCTGCCTAATATGTTCTCTGTATAAAAACAATCCTCTTTCTTCGTTAAAGAACGCGTAATGGAATAAAAAATAACATAAAATAGGCATGTACGGGTAAGTTTTCAAGACCACATAACTCGCTTTAATATTAAGCTATAAATCTCAAACTCGGTACCAAAATAGGGTACCATGCCCCCAACCCCTGTGCCTAAGGAAATATTTATAGCTTAATTAAGAGGGTCGCAATGGGCCCCCAAAGTACATCGTTAAACTGACCGCGAGATTGCTTTTGAAGCCATGAAGTAGCTCGCTGACCGTGTAAACGTGGTGGAGCGGATAGCGTGATAGCAGCTGAGCGAGACGGTGCGGGTTCGAATCCCAGTGTGGACAATTTTTAAAATTTGTTTATTTTTTTTTCTATTGTTAATTTTACATTATATTATTCATTTAATGTCTTTTTCTATATTTTAGAAGGAACTATATATGAAAAATAATTTTTTTAAGTTCGGGAAAGTGAGAACAGAGCTTAAAAACAGGAAAAATCAATTAAAATTAATTTATTCATATTATTTACAATATTTTCGATAGTTTGGCCTGCCTAATATGTTCTCAGTATAAAAACAATCCTCTTTCTTCGTTAAAGAACGCGTAATGGAATAAAAAATAACATAAAATAGGCATGTACGGGTAAGTTTTCAAGACCACATAACTCGCTTTAATATTAAGCTATAAATCTCAAACTCGGTACCAAAATAGGGTACCATGCCCCCAACCCCTGTGCCTAAGGAAATATTTATAGCGTAATTAGGAGGGTCGCAATGGGCCCCCAAAGTACATCGTTAAACTGACCGCGAGATTGCTTTTGAAGCCATGAAGTAGCTCGCTGACCGTGTAATCGTGGTGGAGCGGATAGCGTGATAGCAGCTGAGCGAGACGGTGCGGGTTCGAATCCCAGTGTGGACAATTTTTAAAATTTGTTTATTTTTTTTTCCATTGTTAATTTTACATTATATTATTCATTTAATGTCTTTTTCTATATTTTAGAAGGAACTATATATGAAAAATAATTTTTTTAAGTTCGGGAAAGTGAGAACAGAGCTTAAAAATAGGAAAAATCAATTAAAATTAATTTATTCATATTATTTACAATATTTTCGATAGTTTGGCCTGCCTAATATGTTCTTTGTATAAAAACAATCTTCTTTCTTCGTTAAAGAACGCGTAATGGAATAAAAAATAACATAAAATAGGCATGTACGGGTAAGTTTTCAAGACCACATAACTCGCTTTAATATTAAGCTATAAATCTCAAACTCGGTACCAAAATAGGGTACCATGCCCCCAACCCCTGTGCCTAAGGAAATATTTATAGCTTAATTAGGAGGGTCGCAATGGGCCCCCAAAGTACATCGTTAAACTGACCGCGAGATTGCTTTTGAAGCCATGAAGTAGCTCGCTGACCGTGTAATCGTGGAGGAGCGGATAGCGTGATAACAGCTGAGCGAGACGGTGCGGGTTCGAATCCCAGTGTGGACAATTTTTAAAATTTGTTTATTTTTTTTTCTATTGTTAATTTTACATTATATTATTCATTTAATGTCTTTTTCTATATTTTAGAAGGAACTATATATGAAAAATAATTTTTTTAAGTTCGGGAAAGTGAGAACAGAGCTTAAAAATAGGAAAAATAAATTAAAATTAATTTATTCATATTATTTACAATATTTTCGATAGTTTGGCCTGCCTAATATGTTCTCTGTATAAAAACAACCCTCTTTCTTCGTTAAAGAACGCGTAATGGAATAAAAAATAACATAAAATAGGCATGTACGGGTAAGTTTTCAAGACCACATAACTCGCTTTAATATTAAGCTATAAATCTCAAACTCGGTACCAAAATAGGGTACGATGCCCCCAACCCCTGTGCCTAAGGAAATATTTATAGCTTACATAGGAGGGTCGCAATGGGCCCCCAAAGTACATCGTTAAACTGACCGCGAGATTGCTTTTGAAGCCATGAAGTAGCTCGCTGACCGTGTAACCGTGGTGGAGCGGATAGCGTGATAACAGCTGAGCGAGACGGTGCGGGTTCGAATACCAGTGTGGACAATTTTTAAAATTTGTTTATTTTTTTTTCTATTGTTAATTTTACATTATATTATTCATTTAATGTCTTTTTCTATATTTTAGAAGGAACTATATATGAAAAATAATTTTTTTAAGTTCGGGAAAGTGAGAACAGAGCTTAAAAACAGGAAAAATCAATTAAAATTAATTTATTCATATTATTTACAATATTTTCGATAGTTTGGCCTGCCTAATATGTTCTCTGTATAAAAACAATCCTCTTTCTTCGTTAAAGAACGCGTAATGGAATAAAAAATAACATAAAATAGGCATGTACGTGTAAGTTTTCAAGACCACATAACTCGCTTTAATATTAAGCTATAAATCTCAAACTCGGTACCAAAATAGGGTACCATGCCCCCAACCCCTGTGCCTAAGGAAATATTTATAGCTTAATTAGGAGGGTCGCAATGGGCCCCCAAAGTACATCGTTAAACAGACTTCGAGATTGCTTTTGAAGCCATGAAGTAGCTCGCTGACCGTGAAATCGTGGTGGAGCGGATAGCGTGATAGCAGCTGAGCGAGACGGTGCGGGTTCGAATCCCAGTGTGGACAATTTTTAAAATTTTTTTATTTTTTTTTGTATTGTTAATTTTACATTATATTATTCATTTAAAGTCTTTTTCTATATTTTAGAAGGAACTATATATGAAAAATAATTTTTTTAAGTTCGGGAAAGTGAGAACAGAGCTTAAAAACAGGAAAAATCAATTAAAATTAATTTATTCATATTATTTACAATATTTTCGATAGTTTGGCCTGCCCAATATGTTCTCTGTATAAAAACAATCCTCTTTCTTCGTTAAAGAACGCGTAATGGAATAAAAAATAACATAAAATAGGCATGTACGGGTAAGTCTTCAAGACCACATAACTCGCTTTAATATTACGCTATAAATCTCAAACTCGGTACCAAAATAGGGTACCATGCCCCCAACCCCTGTGCCTAAGAAAATATTTATAGCTTAATTAGGAGGGTCGCAATGGGCCCCCAAAGTACATCGTTAAACTGACCGCGAGATTGCTTTTGAAGCCATGAAGTAGCTCGCTGACCGTGTAATCGTGGTGGAGCGGATAGCGTGATAGCAGCTGAGCGAGACGGTGCGGGTTCGAATCCCAGTGTGGACAATTTTTAAAATTTGTTTATTTTTTTTTCTATTGTTTATTTTACATTATATTATTCATTTAATGTCTTTTTCTATATTTTAGAAGGAACTATATATGAAAAATAATTTTTTTAAGTTCGGGAAAGTGAGAACAGAGCTTAAAAACAGGAAAAATCAATTAAAATTAATTTATTCATATTATTTACAATACTTTCGATAGTTTGGCCTGCCTAATATGTTCTCTGTATAAAAACAATCCTCTTTCTTCGTTAAAGAACGCGTAATGGAATAAAAAATAACATAAAATAGGCATGTACGGGTAAGTTTTCAAGACCACATAACTCGCTTTAATATTAAGCTATAAATCTCAAACTCGGTACCAAAATAGGGTACCATGCCCCCAACCCCTGTGCCTAAGGAAATATTTATAGCTTAATTAGGAGGGTCGCAATGGGCCCCCAAAGTACATCGTTAAACTGACCGCGAGATTGCTTTTGAAGCCATGAAGTAGCTCGCTGACCGTGTAAACGTGGTGGAGCGGATAGCGTGATAGCAGCTGAGCGAGACGGTGCGGGTTCGAATCCCAGTGTGGACAATTTTTAAAATTTGTTTATTTTTTTTTCTATTGTTAATTTTACATTATATTATTCATTTAATGTCTTTTTCTATATTTTAGAAGGAACTATATATGAAAAATAATTTTTTTAAGTTCGGGAAAGTGAGAACAGAGCTTAAAAACAGGAAAAATCAATTAAAATTAATTTATTCATATTATTTACAATATTTTCGATAGTTTGGCCTGCCTAATATGTTCTCTGTATAAAAACAATCCTCTTTCTTCGTTAAAGAACGCGTAATGGAATAAAAAATAACATAAAATAGGCATGTACGGGTAAGTTTTCAAGACCACATAACTCGCTTTAATATTAATCTATAAATCTCAAACTCGGTACCAAAATAGGGTACCATGCCCCCAACCCCTGTGCCTAAGGAATTATTTATAGCGTAATTAGGAGGGTCGCAATGGGCCCCCAAAGTACATCGTTAAACTGACCGCGAGATTGCTTTTGAAGCCATGAAGTAGCTCGCTGACCGTGTAATCGTGGTGGAGCGGATAGCGTGATAGCAGCTGAGCGAGACGGTGCGGGTTCGAATCCCAGTGTGGACAATTTTTAAAATTTGTTTATTTTTTTTTCCATTGTTAATTTTACATTATATTATTCATTTAATGTCTTTTTCTATATTTTAGAAGGAACTATATATGAAAAATAATTTTTTTAAGTTCGGGAAAGTGAGAACAGAGCTTAAAAATAGGAAAAATCAATTAAAATTAATTTATTCATATTATTTACAATATTTTCGATAGTTTGGCCTGCCTAATATGTTCTTTGTATAAAAACAATCTTCTTTCTTCGTTAAAGAACGCGTAATGGAATAAAAAATAACATAAAATAGGCATGTGCGGGTAAGTTTTCAAGACCACATAACTCGCTTTAATATTAAGCTATAAATCTCAAACTCGGTACCAAAATAGGGTACCATGCCCCCAACCCCTGTGCCTAAGGAAATATTTATAGCTTAATTAGGAGGGTCGCAATGGGCCCCCAAAGTACATCGTTAAACTGACCGCGAGATTGCTTTTGAAGCCATGAAGTAGCTCGCTGACCGTGTAATCGTGGAGGAGCGGATAGCGTGATAACAGCTGAGCGAGACGGTGCGGGTTCGAATCCCAGTGTGGACAATTTTTAAAATTTGTTTATTTTTTTTTCTATTGTTAATTTTACATTATATTATTCATTTAATGTCTTTTTCTATATTTTAGAAGGAACTATATATGAAAAATAATTTTTTTAAGTTCGGGAAAGTGAGAACAGAGCTTAAAAATAGGAAAAATAAATTAAAATTAATTTATTCATATTATTTACAATATTTTCGATAGTTTGGCCTGCCTAATATGTTCTCTGTATAAAAACAACCCTCTTTCTTCGTTAAAGAACGCGTAATGGAATAAAAAATAACATAAAATAGGCATGTACGGGTAAGTTTTCAAGACCACATAACTCGCTTTAATATTAAGCTATAAATCTCAAACTCGGTACCAAAATAGGGTACTATGCCCCCAATCCCTGTGCCTAAGGAAATATTTATAGCTTAATTAGGAGGGTCGCAATGGGCCCCCAAAGTACATCGTTAAACTGACCGCGAGATTGCTTTTGAAGCCATGAAGTAGCTCGCTGACCGTGTAATCGTGGTGGAGCGGATAGCGTGATAGTAGCTGAGCGAGACGGTGCGGGTTCGAATCCCAGTGTGGACAATTTTTAAAATTTGTTTATTTTTTTTTCTATTGTTAATTTTACATTATATTATTCATTTAATGTCTTTTTCTATATTTTAGAAGGAACTATATATGAAAAATAATTTTTTTAAGTTCGGGAAAGTGAGAACAGAGCTTAAAAATAGGAAAAATCAATTAAAATTAATTTATTCATATTATTTACAATATTTTCGATAGTTTGGCCTGCCTAATATGTTCTCTGTATAAAAACAATCCTCTTTCTTCGTTAAAGAACGCGTAATGGAATAAAAAATAACATAAAATAGGCATGTACGGGTAAGTTTTCAAGACCACATAACTCGCTTTAATATTAAGCTATAAATCTCAAACTCGGTACCAAAATAGGGTACCATCAAAGCCTCCTAGATAGGGTGTACAAGCCGAAATATTGCTTCTACTCTCTAGTTGTGACGTCACTCTCTGGGGGTTAGATTTTAAGCTGACGAAGGACAAGCGGTCAAAAAGAAAGACAGCGGACAGAGTTAGCCATTTTAACCGATTGGAAGCGACCTATTTGAAAAGTGTTTATCATTGAAAAGCAAACCTTTTGAGAAGTAAGTTCACTTTATCTTATTTAAATACTTTAAAATGTTTCTTCTAATGTATTAATTGGAAATTGTGTGCTGTTTTAATAAAATTTAACGTTTAAATTAACATCGTATCGATTATAATCACTCCCTATAACAGTGAGGAACGTATGGAGAAAATTTTTTTTGTTGTTATATACTAGATTTTATTCTAACTAAATTGTTCATTCCTTTTCAAGTTATTAAAATGCTAACTGCGTCTGTTTATTTTGCATAAAAGTTGCTAATAAGAATTATTAGACAGATATTTAATAGATTACATAGCAAGTGAGATTAGTTAAATAATTTTGGATTACGTTAAATCTATTTTTCGCTTTTCATTATGTAAATATTGGATTATTCGACGTTATATTGCATTTTTCTCTTTTTTGATGTGTTAAAACCTGTAATCCTTATTTGTAAAAATTTTTTCATAATGTATATTTTATTGTTTGTAATATATTAAGTACAAACAAAATTTACAGTACATTTCTGTTGAATATCTTATTTATCTACATATCAATGACGAATAGCTGTTATGTTAATAACAAATAGTTCTACTTTGAAACATAATGTAAACATGAGGTTATATGTCATGCTTTTTTACTAATCTTGCGTGTAATATTGAAGATCAAGCAATAATACTTATGCATATACTTATCCATTTACATATATGCTAAAATAGTTTTTAATAAATTTTCTTCTTCTAACTTTAGTCTTAAATAATTAGTTTAATTTTTCAGATTAAAATTTTTGGAAGACTGATTTTACCTTCCTTTAAGACTTTAATATGTGTTTTTAAAATTACATAGCATCTTTGTTTTGAATTGTAGTTTTAGTATTAAGTTGATTTTTTTTATAATTATCTGACATTTAACATAGTAATGAATAAGTATCAATAATATTTGCATAAGTTTCTCTCA
Source organism: Parasteatoda lunata (assembly GCA_949128135.1). NCBI lineage: Eukaryota > Metazoa > Arthropoda > Arachnida > Araneae > Theridiidae > Parasteatoda > Parasteatoda lunata. The sequence continues at coordinate 66,986,467 of OX421981.1, read as the reverse complement.
ATTGATTTTTATAAATTAAATATATAAAATGTTAAATATTTGAATTTTTAATTTAAATTTTCATCTTGAATAATTGTTATAGTTTTTTGTTTAATTCAAATTTTTAAAAATTCTTTAATTTGATTTGGTAGATTAAGCAAAGATGAAGTCATATTTTATTATTAAGTATCTTTTATTAAATTTTTTTATTTGTTACCAGGCTTGTAATATAGTAGGCATAGGGAATGCTTGATGCATCAATATCTACTAAGGTCTAGTACCTATAAATTTAATTATTTACACACGCATATAAAAACAATTGCTTTTTTGTTTTCAGTTTTGAATTATTAGTACACTTTTTCTCATTTTAAATTCTTGAAACACAGATTATACTCACCTATACAAAATTTTGATTTATGTTTTTTAAATTATACTGTAGTTTTAGTTCTGATTTTCCATTTGTTTTGGTTTGAAACATTATATAAACATCAGGTCTTACTTAATTCTTAAGTATTTTCTATTGAGTATTTACCTAACATATAAAATAAATAGCAAGTATCTATCAGTGTGTATAAAAGTGTTTTAAACACCATGACCAATTGCCAATTGCTGTTTAATTTTTTTTAATTAGTATATTTTCAGTTTTCAAAAATTTATAAATTTTCTGATTACTAACTTAACACCTGATTTTATTTACATTTTAAATTTTAATGTTTTTCAAATTACATTGCAGCTTTATTTTGATTTGCATATTAGTTTAGGTTTGAAGCATTTTGTAAACATAAATCTTATATTACTGTTTTGCTTTTCTTTCAATTACCTGACATTTTTTTTACGAACAACATTAAAAAATAATAATATAATAATAAATAATTTAAATACACAGTAAAGTAAAACTAGAAATACACATAATTTTAATTTTGTTTTACTGAGCAAATATTTTGGAAATCTATATATATTTTATGAAGACTAACACATACGATTGTACTATAAATGACTGTGAAAACAATAAAATAATTTTTTAATGAAAATAATAAAAACTAATTTCAATAGATTGAACATACGTATTATTTTATGATGGGCTATGACTTTTTGTATTTTTGCAAAATTTTTAAATATATTTTTAATTTTACTTTGCGTCTTTAGTTTATTTTGAAACATTATGCGTATGAAGTCATATGTCTTTTTTAAACTTATTCAACTTGTAAAATTTTTTTTCTTCAATTATTTTACGCCTTACAAGCTATGAAGAGATATTATCTACTGCACTAATATCCATAGATTTAATTGTCTATCTAAAAAATTAACTGACATTAAGCCGTAATTCTGTTATTCTTGTTTTTACAATATATAAATAAATAGTCTTTAAAATTTATTTTTTTTACTTGTAATAAATAAATTTCATTAAAAAAAGATATCACTGACTATAAAAGCTATTACTGGAACTAGTTTTGTTTTTAATTTTGCATGAAATAAGTATGAAAAGCAATAAGATATGTTTACACCATTTTAGTTGCAGAAAGTGACTATTTTAAAACAAATTATGTGACTATTTTGTCATGATATTTTGAATCTGTTTCATGTACTTATTTTTTTATTTCTTACTTTTCGAGCATTAGCTTGACCCATGTGTTATAAATTTGTTAAAGCTATTTCTAAAATTATAATGCACACTTGAGATTTAATTTATAATTTTAGATGCCTTTTCAATTGGAAATATATACAATTGAGTTTTTTTTTTTCTTCCATTTTTCAATTTTTTTTAAAAATTCATATCAAATTAGATATTTATTTTTTTGCAAATAAATGGAACATGCTCAATGTTTTTTTTTTTTTTTTTTTTCGCAGATGCCACGATCATGCTGTGTGCCTGGGTGCTGTTCGAGTTACAAAGGAGAAAATAAAAAATAAACTGTAATTTTTATGTTTGTCAGTTTTGTTTAGCACCTTATTATTTATTTATGAGTATTGCATTTTTTAATATAGTACAAAAATCTTTATTTTTGAACAGTTTATCAGCATTATTGTAAATAAAAAATTTTTCAACCTTTAGTATCTTTGTATGGATTGAATGTTAAGAAATATTTGCTTTATATGGTTTATTTTTTCAGCAGGAAAAGATTTCATTATGTATTATTAAAAGGATGTATTATTTTTTATTTTAAATGTATTCTTTAAATAATAATGATGTTGAAAAAAAAGTAAAGTAATATAATTTTCTGTGCAAAAATTGATTCATAAAACAATGTAATCTTTTGGTGCATTATTTACATTTTTTGTTTAAATTCTTTAAGGTTGATTGTAAAAAATATCCAATTTTTAATCAACAGATTTAAATAATGAATGGATGACAGTAAAATTAAATATACGATAGCTTTATTTTCCTAAAAACGATTAATATGTTTTAAGGACTGCATCATAAGAATGTTACATAATGAAGTGCAAAATGTGTGAAATTTATTTTTCATGAAAAAGATTCATGAAAAATACCTGTTTTATATATATATACATAGTAAAGTGCGGGGTCCCACCGTGTACCCCCTATGGGCTCTAAAATTATTTCCTTTGGTAGGGTACACTAGTGCAAGGTAATACAACACCTGGTCCAACTAAAACATTAAAGGTTAATATTAAGGTCTGATAGGAGGCTTTGTTAATATTGAGAATGGACTTAGAATTTCTGCGTATAAGAGCTCTTCAAAAGGCGAATTTCTTCGAAATAAAGCTTCTCGCAACACTTTTGGAGATATACAAAAACAGTAAAATTCGGGGTCACGCTGTGTACCCCCTATGGGGTCTATAATTTTTTCCTTTGGTAGGGTACACGAGTACAAGGTAATATAACACCTGGTCCAATTACAACATTAAAGGTTAATATTAAGGTCTGATAGGAGGCATTTTTCTTAACATTGAAAAATGCACTGTTTTAGGTATACATACATAGTAAAATGCGGGGTCACGCTGTGTACCCCCTATGGTGTCTATAATTATTTCCTTTGGTAGGGTACACTAGTACAAGGTAATATAACACCTGGTCCACTTAAAATATTAAGGGTCAATATTAAGGTCTGATAGGAGGCTTTGTTAACATTGAGAAAGGACGTAGAATTTCTGTGTATAAAAGCTCTTCAGAAGGCGAATTTCTTCGAAATAAAGCTTCTCGCAACACTTTTGGAGATATACAAAAACAGTAAAATTCGGGGTCGCGCTGTGTACCCCCTATGGGGTCTATAATTATATCCTTTGGTAGGGTACACAAGTACCCCGTAACATAATACCTGGTTCAATTACAACATTAAAGGTTAATATTAAGGTCTGATAGGCGGCATTTTTCTTAACATTGAAAAATGCATTGTTTTAGATATACAAAAACAGTAAAATTCGGGGTCACGCTGTGTACCCCCTATGGTGTCTATAATTATTTCCTTTGGTAGGTTACACTAGTAACCCGTAATATAATACCTGGCCCAATTACAACATTAAAGGTTAATATTAAGGTCTGATATGAAGCCTTTTGTTAACAATGAGAAAATACTTAGAATTTCTCCGTATAAACGCTTTTCGGAAGGCGAATTTCCTCAAAATAAAGCTTCTCGCAACACTTTTGGAGATATACATACATAAAAAATTTATTTCTCCACTTGAAAACAGACTTAGAATTTCTGCCTATAAAAGCTCTTCAGAAGGCGAATTTCTTGGAAATAAAGCTTCTCGCAACACTATTTTAGCTATACAAAAAGAGTAAAATTCGGGGTTACGCTGTGTACCCCCTATGGGGTCTATAATTATTTCCTTTAGTAGGGTACACTAGTACCAGGTAATATAACACCTGGTCCACTTAAAATATTAAGGGTCAATATTAAGGTCTGATAGGAGGCTTTGTTAACATTAAGAAAAGACTTTGAATTTCTCCGTATAAAAGCTATTCAGAAGGCTAATTTTTGCGAAATAAGACTTTTCGCATCACTATTTTAGATATACAAAAAACAGTAAAATTCGGGGTCACGCTGTGTACCCCCTATGGGGTCTATAATTATTTCCTTTGGTAGGGTACGCAAGTACCCCATAATATAATACCTGGTCCATTTACAACATTAAAGGTTAATATTAAGGTCTGATAGGAGGCATTTTTCTTAACATTGAAAAATGCACTGTTTTAGATATACATACATAGTTAAATGCGCACTGTGTACCCCCTATGGGCTCTATAATTATTTCCTTTGGTAGGCTACACTAGTACAAGGTATTATAACACCTGGTCCAACTAATACATTAAAGGTTATTATTAAGGTCTGATAGGAGGCTTTGTTAATATTGAGAATGGACTTAGAATTTCTGCGTATAAGAGCTATTTAGGAGGCGAATTTTTTCGAAATAAAGCTTCTCGCTACACTTTTTGAGATATAGAAAAACAGTAAAATGCATGGTCCCATTGTGGGACCCCTATGGGGTCCATAAATATTTCCTTTGGCAGGGTACACTAGTATCCGGTAATATAGTACCTGGTCCAATTACAAATTTAAAGGTCAATATTAAGGTCTGATAGGAGGCTTTGTTATTATTGAGAAAAGACTTTTCCGTAGAAAGAATTTTTCCGTATTAACGCTTTTCGGAAGGCGAATTTCTGCGAAATAAGACTTTTCGCATCACTATTTCAGATAGACATACATTGCGGGGTCACACCGTGTACCCCCTATGGGGTCTATAATTGATTCCTTTGGTAGGGTACACTATTACAAGGTAATATAACACCTCGTCCAATTAAAACATTAAAGGTTAATATTAAGGTCTGATAGGAGGCATTTTTCTTAACATTGAAAAATGCCCTGTTTTAGATATACATACATAGTAAAATGAGGGGTTACACTGTGTACCCCCTATGAGGTCTATAATTATTTCCTTTGGTAGGGTACACTAGTACCCCGTAATATAATACCTAGTCCAATAACAACATTAAAGGTTAATATTAAGGTCAAAAAAAGGTCAAAAAAGATCAAAAAAGCTTCTCGCAACACTTTTTGAGATATACAAAAACAGTAAAATGCGGGGTCCATAAATATTTCCTTTGGTAGGGTAAACTAGTACCCGGTCATATAGTACCTGGTCCAATTACAACATTTAAGGTTAATATTATAGGTTAATACATACATATGAAGCCTTTTGTTAACAATGAGAAAAGACTTAGAATTTTTTCGTATTAACGCTTTTCGGAAGGCGAAATTCCTCAAAATAAAGCTTCTCCCAACACTTTTTGAGGTATACATACATACATACATACATACATACATAGAAAATTTTTAAAATTTGTTTATTTTTTTTTCTATTGTTAATTTTACATTATATTATTCATTTAATGTCTTTTTCTATATTTTAGAAGGAACTATATATGAAAAATAATTTTTTTAAGTTCGGGAAAGTGAGAACAGAGCTTAAAAACAGGAAAAATCAATTAAAATTAATTTATTCATATTATTTACAATACTTTCGATAGTTTGGCCTGCCTAATATGTTCTCTGTCTAAAAACAATCCTCTTTCTTCGTTAAAGAACGCGTAATGGAATAAAAAATAACATAAAATAGGCATGTACGGGTAAGTTTTCAAGACCACATAACTCGCTTTAATATTAAGCCATAAATCTCAAACTCGGTACCAAAATAGGGTACCATGCCCCCAACCCCTGTGCCTAAGGAAATATTTATAGCTTAATTAGGAGGGTCGCAATGGGCCCCCAAAGTACATCGTTAAACTGACCGCGAGATTGCTTTTGAAGCCATGAAGTAGCTCGCTGACCGTGTAATCGTGGTGGAGCGGATAGCGTGATAGCAGCTGAGCGAGACGGTGCGGGTTCGAATCCCAGTGTGGACAATTTTTAAAATTTGTTTATTTTTTTTTCTATTGTTAATTTTACATTATATTATTCATTTAATGTCTTTTTCTATATTTTAGAAGGAACTATATATGAAAAATAATTTTTTTAATTTCGGGAAAGTGAGAACAGAGCTTAAAAATAGGAAAAATCAATTAAAATTAATTTATTCATATTATTTACAATATTTTCGATAGTTTGGCCTGCCTAATATGTTCTCTGTATAAAAACAATCCTCTTTCTTCGTTAAAGAACGCGTAATGGAATAAAAAATAACATAAAATAGGCATGTACGGGTAAGTTTTCAAAATCACATAACTCGTCTTAATATTAAGCTATAAATCTCAAACTCGGTACCAAAATAGGGTATCATGCCCCCAACCCCTGTGCCTAAGGAAATATTTATAGCTTAATTAGGAGGGTCGCAATGGGCCCCCAAAGTACATCGTTAAACTGACCGCGAGATTGCTTTTGAAGCCATGAAGTAGCTCGCTGACCGATGCAACATACGGATGGAAATGTAGAAGAAAGTCTAAATTACTCAAGTGACTAAGTATTAATGAATATAATTCATAACTTTGTGAGAAACTTTAAAACATTAGTAAGAGAACAGTAATTATTTTTTAATATATATATATATAGTTTCAAGTAAAACAGACCCCCTTACAAAAATTTTAGATCTTCATTAATAATAAGATTTCAATACTTTGAAGATTGAAAGAAAAGGAAAGGAGTAAATGTAAAGAAACATAAGTTGTAATTCTTTTCCTACTATTGCTTATTGCTACCATTAATTCTGGGAAATACGTTCGTGCCTTACAGAATCCCTACTGCCCCGTTCTGTTGATTTATTTTAGACACACTTCCTTCACTGTTTTAATTTTTTCTTTTTTGTCGCAGAGGTTGACAAAGAAGGATTAAAGTCACATTCCAAAATATCATCCTCAGACGATTTTAGATTAGTTTTTCAACCATTAGCTCTTTGATTTGATTCATACTAAATAGTTTATTCAGAGATGTTGTGATCTTAGGTTCACTCAGCCTCTGAGGTGTTTTTTGTTTTCGAATGTTGTCAGTGTTTTGTCAATTCTAATTGATTTAATAAAATATCCTTTCATACAATAAATTAAACAGGTTGTTCCAACTAAAGCTTAAAGTTTGCATAGCCTCCATTTCTATTGTAAAAAAAAATTATTATATTATATTAAAATATTTTAAAATTTTCGATGGTAAAATGTTGTCTGTTTCAGTTGATTTACATTATTTGAATAAATAGGAGGTACAACTTGATTATAAAAATAAATAACCTCATACGCAATATTATTTGTCACAGAAAATGATACTATTCATCGTTGTTAGCATTTGATAGTCTACAATCAAAAAATTTTCCCAATAATTTTGACTTTACGTAATTTCTTATCTTTTTTTTAAAAAATTCACTTATCACTTGTATTATTGTTTTTATCCCCCCTTTTTTTATTTACAATACAATTTTAAGTAATTTAGACTTGCACAAATTTGTTTTAAGTGTTAATAAAATGGTTTCAAATTATATATATATAAATATATATAATTATTTTTTTTTTAATGGCGGGCACTTGGAACTATTGTCCATTGGCCACAGAAAGTGCCAGAACTGCGAACTCTCTTTTCGTTACCCAGTGGGCACCTGTGGCGAAGCCAGGGCGGTGGAACAGCGTCGCCCACGTCACACTGCCACAACCCGTTTATAGGGCGGGCCACATTCACACACAAAGGAGAAAGGACATAGAACACAGATAGAGAGAAAGAAACATTCATTCCTTGCCCGGGATTCGAACCCAGAACCTTTCTGATGCAAGGACAGTTCCCTGCCCCCTACACAGGCCGGTCGGCTCAAATCATAATAAAATCGTGGTTTCAGAAAATGTTCTATGTCTTGGTGACGTCTCTACCACGTGTTTATTTCGCCTAAGCTTACGGAACACAACTTATTAAAATTTAATAAATGTTAAAGAACGTGCAATTAATGTGAAACTCATTTTGAGCAAATAGAGCTGTAAGGTAGCAACAAGACTAATGTTATTTTTGTTTTATTCTAAAAAAACATAATCTCGAATCACAGCGATGGCAGGTCGATACGAGTTCCGCATACGGCTTGCACCGAACACAGTGCTCACGTAAAATATCCTCAGTGGTAGACGGATCATTGGTTAGAAATTCTTTGCTATCTGGCTAACCGTGGGAGGTTCTAGTGGTCTTCTTCTCCATGTAACTCAAATATTGCTTACTTCCATCAAAAAGTCCTCTACGAAGACAAATTTCTCCTGATACTTGATCCAGGAGTTACCTTGTCTTCTGGATTGGGTTCAAAATTACAAGGCTACGGAGTTGAACATTAGTAGTCCTAAACCCAAATATTGGGTCTGCTGTTCAACGACGGTTATAAAATAAAAATAAAACAAAATCATTTTTTTTTTTACAATGCGTAATGATGAACGCATGATAGAAATTTGCTTATCTCACGTCATTTCCGAATGCATTAATTGAATTTTTGTAAGTGTGGAGGCTAAAATTGCGCAAGACATCCGCAAAATTCCATAAACCTAGCATAAACCATTCTAAAGTTATTACACATGAATACAAATTTTCCTGTAATCTTTATAAATTTATCAGTCATGCGTCAAAAGCTTAAATAAAATGTGAAAGAGAAAGTAAAAATAAAATAAAAATTGAGTTTTTTAGTTACTTGAGAGGGGGAAAGGTTAGTTAGTAGTTTTTTGTCCATAATATTTTTTTAAGAAATGCCCGTCATTTGCAGCAGAGGCAACTAATTTTATAATAGAAAATTGAACTCAGTTCTAAATAGAACATAAAATTGAAGTTAATAAAATATTTTTGAATTATTTAAGACGAATAAGCTTTTTTTATGAGACAGATTTAAACGTTTTTCTTTCATTTAGAAAAGGGCTTAAATTCTAGATTTCAGGTTTACTATTTCTTAAGAAATTGGCGATATTTGCTATAGGCTTTAAATTATGACCAACATTTTTCTATTACTTACTTATTTTGTTTAATTTAAATAATATACAAAAAAAACTTAATTAGATTCATATTTTAATCACTTCATTAAAAATGGAAAGATATCATCATGCTCCGTTATATTTGGCTATTTAATTCTTTATTAATAGTTCTAATCTGACCAAATTACTGGTGTTGCCACATTAGCTATATTTATATTTATTTTCAACATCGTGCTAATTAATTATAGTGTAATCAAAATTTTAATATTTCAGTTCAGTCATGTGTCTCTGAAAAAGAGACGACATATTTATAATTTTCAATCATTTATGATTTTTGATACTGCTACTTTTAAACTGCTACTTTTAATTTTTTCAAACTGCTACTTTTAATTACAAATATTTAAGAATAGATTATTATGACATTTCTTAATTCTTTTCGTTACACCACTATCAACATGTTCATACAAATGTTTGGAGAACGTCTTTAATTTTATTATAATTATATTTTAATTTTAAGCATGTTTTGATTGCAAAAAAAGTTATAAGAATAACTTTATATTTAAATGTATAACCATCATATTTTAACCATCAAGCAGAAATTTAGAAAATATTTTAACATTGAAGTTCTTGAAATGTAATTGATTTTTGATTCAACAGAAATAAACTACTATATAGTAGCACTTAATTGTTTTTTTTGTATTTTTACTGTCGAAAGCCAAGCTGTAAACAAATGTATTGTATTAAATAGATGACAGATGTACAAATTATTCATTTCATTACAAAATAATTAAGAAACATATTAATTTATACATTCAAAGTTACGCGTTAATCGCACGTTTTTTTAAAAAATTTTTTTATTTTTAATTGAAAGTATCACGTAAGCGTAGGCAAAATGAACGTGTAGTGACATCACCGAATCAGTACTTTGAACATTTCCTGAAACTACAAGTTCATTATAATTATAGCATTCGACTATGATTATAGCATTCGATCGAAACACTAAGACAAACATCATTTAAAATTCGAAAAAATAAATAAATAAATTATGTAAAATCGAAATGATTTTAAAAATTTAGTGATTGTAGTTAATAGGAACTATCAGATGTTAACCACGGTTAATTATATCATTTTCCGAGCCGATTTATACTGAATATGAGGTTAAATTTTTTAACGGTAAACTTGTTTCTTAATCATATAACGTAAATCCACCTACATAGACAACAATTACCAATAGAATATTTTAAAATAATTGTAATTTTCTATTATTTTAAAATTTTTATTAGCAATCAAAAATATAAAAATAAATGGGAATTAGAGAATTGTCAGTTTATGTCTTCAGTTTTGTGCATGATTGTATAAGCATTTATTTACTATCTATGATTTTTTTCCCAGTAGTCTATAATAAAAACTCTACAAGTATACTTAAAAAGGCACTTTTTTAAAAAAAATTAATTTTTCAATTTTAAGCTTTTCGCATCAAACCATCTAAAAACACCTTTGCATCTGTAATAAATTTTAAATAACAAAAGGAGAATTTGTGTGTTTCGCTTTCAAGTCAAGAACTGCTAGTGAAAAACGGGTGCAAGGGACTATCTTGAAAATCATTCAGATTTCAATTAATCCATTCGTGAAGGCATTTGAAAAATTGAATTTTTTGTTCCGGCATGAAGTATTTGAAATTTTACTAGGTATTTTTTCTCTTCAATTTCTTAAAAGATGATATCTGTTATGTTTTCTTTCTTATTGCTCGGTTTAGCCATAAAAGTAGTTTATTGTATTTACCTTATTCTTTAGATAAGGTATGCTCAAGGAACAACATAGAGACCTATGTTACGGAATTAGTATTCCAAAAAAATATGTGAAACGGCATTTTATTTATTTATAATTCCGCTTTTTAAATGTCTTTCTATAAAGCTAAATAATACAAAATCGATGGTAGTTCATGTCTAAAAATAAAATTGATTGTTAAAGAGCAATATTAATGGTTATAAACGCTTGATATTGGTAAATTGACTAGCATGAGTCGAGAAATATCATTAAGCCGAGTTCTATAGTATATTTAATTTTTATTTTGATATGTTCAACTTTTAAAAACGTGTTTTGTTTAATGTAATTACGAAAAATAATTAGGAAAAATAACAAATATTAAAGAATAAAAGAAATTTGATGAATTTTATTTTATTAATTGCTCGTCTTATGCTTCAGAATTTGAGAAGTATTGATTTATACTGATTATTTACTATTCCTCCTCGTGCAGTCATTTAGCTGGTAAAAAATATGTTAAAGACCTTCAAATATTGTTCAGAACATTTTTCATTTTTAAGTATGTAGAGATTTAGTCCAATAAAAAGTCAGGTTTTACATAGCGGGTTATTTATTTTTACCTGATGCATAAAATGCATTTAATAAATTTTTAAGCATCAATTTTACATGCAGTCAGGTAAGAATCGTGTTCGAGTGTAAAAAATAAAAGCTAAGAGTAAAAATGGTCTCTCCCTCAAGGAGAAAGAAAGAGCCATTTTAGGACCGCTTGCAGAGGTTTATGCAATATTCAAAAAATACTTTTGAAGGAGACACACAAACCTTTTCCTTCTGTCACAGATTTCGAGTGCTAAATTAATATCGAAATTTGAATTTATATTGAAAAACTACATTAAAAATGCCTATTCTCGGATTCTTTATAGGAGCTAATGTTTGAAATAAAAGCTCATTACTTGGCCATAATGCATACTTCTACGCATTTAACGTTTTAATACCCTTAAAAAAGATATAATAATAAGATACAATAATAAGATACAAATAACATATATATTAAAAAATAGCATGAATAAATAGTATTCAATAATTGTTGTTTTATATTGTTTATTTAAGTTTTAAATAACTGACAGAATCAATATATATTGTATGTACAATTAAATTATAACATAAATGCGCCTGCTGAATACTTATTCTTTTGGTTTGCTTAAGATATTGTGACGGTCTACTTGCCCCTCTTTGAAGCATCAAAGCTTCGTTTTCCTTTTTTAAATAAGTCTATGCAAACATAGATGCTGGAGATTTTCTTTTGTTTAATTTGTAATGGAATCCTAAAACAAAATTGTTTGTTCTCTCCAAATTGTAGAAGTGATTCCGTATGATATGCTATATCGGTGTAGTTTACATTTAGGAGGAAAAAATTATTAACTAAGGAAATATGTTCCTTTTCCGGTTGTCCTCCCACCTTCCGATTTATGGATTTGTCTGGAAAGTAAAGGCGGCTTTTGCTACTAGCATGTTCTCCATCATACCGTAGATCATGAAGTCTTATCTTCCAGCATGTTTCTGGTTCACAATGTTTTTTTTTTTGTGAGAATGCTTTATTTTATTTATTTGTTTTTATTTTACTGGCATCTCATCTGTTTGTTAAAATAAATATGCATTCTAGTTTTGGCATTTTAGAAAGCTTTTTTTAAAAAAAAAATATGTTAATTATTTTACTTTCATAATTAAAATCTTTTTTTGTTAATTTTCTTATTTAAAAGACCATTATAATAATTTTTAATGAAAGTTTTTTTTTAATCATATTCCTGGCTCTTACAATTTAAATATTTTTTCGCTTTTAAGTAAACAGTTAATTCAATGCAAAGATAAGTGCATCGCAACAATATCAGGATTAACGCATAAAAAAGAAGGAATAATTTTAATAGAAAGTAATCATTTTGTGAGGAAGATAATCCCTATTTTGTGAAAGAGGGAAAATATCAAGTTATAGTTTTTGACCTTATTACCCTTTATTGAATATTAATAAGATTTTAGTAAGTTAGGAGAATGAAATACTTTAGTAAGTTCTTTCTTGATAGTTAATTAAGTTCATCATTGTTACAACTAGTAACAAGACAGTTGGGCAAATAGACTACTGAGCAAACGGGCTCAAGCACCTTCTTGAAACGAGACACCTCCTCCCCAAATGACTGCTGAGGTAGGGGATAAATGAGAAGAAATGTTTTTTCTTTTTATTTATGATTAGTCTTTTTATTTTTGCACTATTATGAGTACTGTTCTCATTATTTTTATTCGATCTACAAGTACATTTTGACCGAAGGAAGGAATAAAATGGTGGTAGGTAGCGTACCTGTCGGTTTAAGTGTGACTGTCACTTAGTTTCGAATGCGCCAGTGCTTAGTGATGATGGTCTCAGTGATGATGCTTAGTGAAGATGCTATGCTAAAACTGACTATTTTGGTCTACCTGTAAATTGTTCTTCTGGTTTAGCATCTCGTATATAGAAGTTCTCCACGTCACTTACATAATCGGTCTTCTTTCTATATTCTTTGTCGTAGCACAGCTTTTCAGAGAATTTCTAACAATAGCTGCAAGAACAATGGATTCTACAAATTTTCTTTCAGAACGCTATTAGACAATAAAGACGTGTGCATCATTTCAGGTTCTCTCGCTTAGTCTTAGACTAGGCATTTCTAGACCAAAATGCATAATAGCCTGCTTAAAATCTGCATCCATTCAACTTATTCTGATTCTCGCCAAAAGGTTTCAGCACCCATGACGAATCCTCCAATACTGGTCTGCCGGAATGAAAGGCGAAGAAAGGACCAGAACAAAACACCAAGAAAAAAACCATTTTTTTAAAAATATGGTGTTCTAGTTTAAATTATGGTATCCATTGTTTTTAGACACATAAAGATATTTCACTAGTAGGGCTTGTTTATGCCTATGTTGAATATTTAAGAGTAAGGGAGAAACGTTAAAATTAAATAGTTTCACCCCACTCCTACTAATTAAGAAGTGATACGTCTAAGCAAGTGATGTATTATTGCTTCTGTTGTATAATTTTTAGCTGGATTGAATGAGACAAAATTAAAATTTAAGTGACTAATAATTTAAAAGTTATAGAATTCTTTAAGAATCAAAAATACGCCTTTATACTTATAGTTATTAAAGCGTCTAAGATTGCTAGATAGACAAGTAAGGTATTAATTCCTGAATATTTTTTACAAAATGCACTAATAAAAATTTAATCGATTAATAGAGCTAACGGTTTCAAAGCTATAAGGAAGCAAAGAAGAGAAATTTACAAACTATAATTTTCATACACAAAACCAGTATTTCTTTTAAACTGTAACTTTTATCGAAATAATTTTGATTTATTCGACAAAAAACAAAAAGTTCGTAAGAAACAATATCTCACATGTCCAGACGGAAACCTAAGACGCGTAAAAATTTCTAATTCAGTATAAAGAAAATGTGTAAAAATTCTTGGTGTATAGTTGCTGCCACCATTTTTGGTGTTGAGTAAACACATTTTAAGTACAGAACTGTAGTTAACAGGCCAAAAATTTTGAAAAAACTGAAAAAATAACAATTTTTAAAAAAATTAGTGTGAACGTATTTTGAAAATATACGTGCCTTTTTGAACGAAAAGTTTTTGCAATAAAAACATGAAATTAAAATCTGATACGCAAGGAAATGTGCTGTCAGTAAGCAAACAAACAAAAACAAAATGAACAACTAAATAAACTACATTGAAAAATAAATAAAAAATGTGACTACATGCCCTGTTAAAAAGTTTAGTTTATCTTAATTCTAAAAATCGTGGCAACACCAAATTGCTTTACAGTGTACGAAAAAGTACAAAATTGAACTCTTATTTGTATAAACCGTTAATAATTTCTAAATTTTCAGAACAATCGACTTGGAATTATTTTTATGTAATTCAGCCTAATAAAATACATTTAAAACAATGCTTCATACGTCTACATAGAAATATTTTGGTTTCTTCTCTCGAATAAAAGTGATTTAAAAACAAAACAATATGTAATATAAAATTCGTTTTTATTTATTTTCATTAATGAGTAGTTTAAATACCTAAGTTTTAGGCAGTAGTAATCAGCATGAATTGTTCATCCCTTTCCTTAGATTGCAATACAATGGACTGGTGGTCGCGAAAATCAAAATTTTCGATTTGTGAAAAATTTATACGAAATTTTTCACTATTTTTCCTGAAATAAGCTTTCAAAATCAATCAGAATCAGCTATTTTCTTCTAATCGCATATTTGGTTGCATGCTTGTGTAACATCATCTTTAATCGAACTGGGTTTGTTCGCCATATAATTACCTTCCGATATAACATCAGTTTTTCTGCGAATATTGAAAAGATGGCCTATGCACGTACACACAATGCATTAGAAGCGTCTTTATGTCATCTCTTACCTTTAATGACATTTGCTCATCCATTATCGCTACGGTGGTCTTGGAATCTTGACCATGTATTAATGACATTAGATAGTTAGTGTTAAAAAAGTATTGGAAAGGTTTGAGCACTTAAAGTTGAGATTTCACTATATTTCTATTGAAAAAGCTAGAACGATTGTTAATATTTGTGATGAAATCATTGAATTTATTATTACATAATTTTGTAGAATGATTTGTTCGATGAAGAAAACATTTAGAAGTTAGGTTTAAATAGGTACATTATCGGATTCTGAGATTTCTTTGTAAACCACGTTTTAGCGAGAATATTTTATTCACTTAAAATTAGAAGTTTACTTCTCTGAAGCTGTATATTTGTAAATTGAATATTCTTAAACTGAATTCAGAAAGATTGAGGAAAAATTAAAGCAATACAGGAAAGAAGGATTTCCCCCTCTTTTCTCTCACATCTGACCCCCCCCCCTCCTCATTCTTCTAATGATCATTGTAATTTATACCTGATGAAAGAAAGCCCTTTTTTTCGAAACAGATAATGGTTTTGTTCTTTAAATGTTGTTTTAAGAAGTATTTATAAATATCTATATATTTAAGATACTATATACTTACTAATTTTGAGTTTAAAAAGCCTAGAAAAACGTTTTACTTCCTGAATCATGCATTATTTATACTCAATGCATATTATCCATTAAAAACAACTGAGCAAATAGAATTTAAAGAAATATTAATTAAAAGTATATTCGTTAGAAAAAGTATCATTAGAGGATTATTCAATTCAAACCATTCAAAATTTGAATTGTTAATAAAAATATTTAAATTGATACTGCCTTTAATTTAAATATGTATATCATTCAACCCCAATTAATTAAGGAAGCTCTTCTATAAATGTATAAAATGAAATTTGAAATGGTTAAATGATTTTGAGCTGTAAATTAGCATTGTCAGTTGTAGCTTGCATTGTAGTTTTATATAATTGTAAAGATTGTTTTAACTGCCTTTTTTTAAGAAATATTTTCATTATTGCTATTGAAATCGTTGGTAATTATAGTTCGCAACAAAAAAGCGATTACTCACCCACGATTACTCAACCACCATCATTCCTCGAAGAAACTTGAACACGTCATAAATTGATTCTAATTCAAGATAACCTTAAAAATTAAACATATTTATATGAAAAATTGAAATAGATAATTTTAAACTAAAGCCACATTAATTATACAATTTAATATTTTTCTCGTAATTATCTACAGTACATTAAAATATTTTATATCAGATTCTTCGAAAATAAAATAAAGTAGAAACCATGGAGAAAGACGCATTGATTTCCCATTAGATCTGGAAAAAATGGAAAACTAAGAAAGAAAGTCATACGTTTGCTATTTTATCAAAAGGAATAAAAACAAAAATACAATGAAATATCTTCATTAAAAAGTAGGAATGTTTTTTCAAAGGTATTTAGGATAAAAATAATAAATTTGAATTTAATTTTTAGTAAATCGGTAAGGAAGCAAATAAGCTTTCAGATTCATTATATGTGCTGATCATGACAGTCAAGAAACGGATCACCTTTATAGCTTTTGAAAGGTTAGATGGAATTTCATTCTGTAAACTGTTATGGCAATATCTCATAGAAATCTCTTAAATTATGTATATCAGTTAACTGTAACTGTGGCGGAATTCACTTATTTTGACCGGAAAACGCACATTTTCTAAAGAAAAATATATTTTTTATTGCATTCGATTTAGCGTGAAAAATAACTCCTGAAACCAAATTTTATAAAATTCAGACTATTAAGAAGACCTACAAATAATAATTTTGCATAAAAAATGGAATGTCACCATTTTCAGAAGCAGATTCATTTGGGACTGCCTTTAAAGAATGAATTTGTAAACACACGTGGATCTCACCATTGATTAATATTATAAATAAAAGGTTTTTGAAAGATTTTTTCCTCAAAAAAAGTATTTTTCTACTTGATTTTCTGGGCATTAGGATTAAAATGGGTTTTTGCTTGGCAATTAGCATAACATTCTATTCCCGAGATGATTCTTTTTTTTCATCATTTATATCGTATGGATTAAAAAAAATATGATTTTTTTTCTTTTTTCGTCTTGAAGAAAATATGCTTTTAAAAACAACAGGGTTTCTCCAGTCAAATTATTAAAAGAAGATCAAAACAAACAAACAAACAAACTTGAAGCACCATAGTTTTTATCACATAAAATGAAGAGCCTAAAATTTTCCATTGTGAAGTCACAGTGATAGATAATTCATATAATGCCTTAAATTTGGATCTGTAATAATGTCGTTATTAAGTTTTAAAGGTTAAGTGATAGCTTACATTATAAGGAATTACTTTCACATTAAGGATTTACTTAATATACACATTAACAAATTATCAAATTTTTCATTTATCATTTTTTATATAATTGCAAAGAAAAAAAAAAGAGCTTAAGTAGATATTTATTGCGGAGAGAAAGTTTCTAGTCATCCTTTCATATCAGACGGTATTTTTATTTAAAAGGTAATTAGTAGTATTAACATGATTTCATTATTTACATTTTACAAAACATAATTACGTATAAACAAAATATATAAAAAAAAAAAAAAAACCTTTAGGAATTCCATCTACTTGAATAAAAAACTGCTTAGTATTTTCTATAATAAAGATAATTATCAAGAAGACATATATTAATTAGAATTTCCCAAGAATTAAATTTGAAATTAAGGATATTTTTATAATCATAGTAACAACTCAAAAGAACGTCTAATAGTTAAGAAAGGGGAATTCTATTTAAGAGATTTTGCAAATCAAATGTCGCAATTAATTAATTTTATTTTATTTAATAAATTCTAAAGTAAGTAGATTATTTGTAATAATCCATAAGAAAACTTCTTTACTAATATTGTTAATAATTTTAAAGTTGTTAGAGAAACTAGTACTAGATTTTGTTAAGTAAGTATCAAACCCACAGAAGAATTTTATGAAACTTCGGACAGATAATTAAGCATAGAAATTGTATATTATCAATTTTAATTTTTAATTTCTTATAGAATGCTAATTTTTTTAATGATTATATTATTATTCAAATTACCTAGTTTAAAAATTTTGCTATTTATTAATTCCTTATTTAAGAGTTCAATATAAAATGTTTTATGTCAAATCACATAATAGTCGTTAGCTTTGAGTATGGGGATAGTTATAAAATCTATCGAAGTTGCTTTAATGATAGATCAGTTTTATAATTTTTTTTTAATTAATTGTTTCTGATATTTAAAGTTTTCTTATTAAGAAAAATAAAGGTTTGAAAGCAGTAATAAACAGCCCATTTCCATTCCATGCCCAAATGTAAACAGAATAAGATTTTTAGACAAAAATTATTCAGATCATTGAGAAAGCATTTAAGAATTTTAATGGGTCTAAATTTTGTGCCTTTTAACATCAAATTTCTTAGTTCTAAATTTTCTATAATATTTTAAATACCAGAAATAATATGTTTATGCTACTTATTAACAAATTCAAAATATTTTTCTTCTTCACAGGGACATTTATAATCGGATATAATAATGTTATCTAAATCTTTGCTAATATCATTATAATTAAAAACAGTTCTTTCAAGAGCTTTATTATATTTATAGCTTTTAATTGTGTTAAAACCTTTGAATGAAAACGAATACTTTAATTTCTCAAATACACTGTTAAAAATTCCGACCCACGTGTCACCAAAAATTGGTATTCATTTGCTGGTCAGTTTTACCATATTTTTGTATTTTCACTAGCTCCAAATATCAGTTGAAGGTTGCACCAAAAGTAGGTGTTTTAAAGAAACAAAACACCGATTTTTATTCTTTTTTTCTTTTATAAAAGCAGAGGAAAGTTTCACCATTATTAGGTACTTTTAAAGCTCTCAAATGCACGCCAAGGTTGCTATTTACCGTAAAAAAACTATTTACCGGAAGTAGGTTATTTTATGACATATCTCTAACCATTTTATATAGCCAACCTAATTTAAAAATTCAGCATAAAAGAAATTAACTCTAATCAGTGCGAATCAAACATTTACTTACTTAAATGAATTGATACTTGAATTAACATGAATTAGTGGTCCCGAAACACCGAGAACGAGTTGTAAAGAAAACATGGCGTCGTAAACAAATATCGTTCTGTTTACAGTCACGGTCAATGTTTTAAGTCTTTTATCAAGTTTTGGTGCTGTTAGTTGCACCATGGAAGTATTTCTCGATCATACTTCACTATATATGGTGTAACTAAAATAAAATGATCTTCTGTTAAACTAAACTTTGGGCTGATGAGAAACTGTGCACCAAATACTGGTTAAAAATTTACCGAGATTTTACAGTGTATGTAGAGTTAAACATATCAAAAATAGGGTTTTGAAATCTAAATATAAGTTACCTAAATTTCAATTTGGTGAAATTTTACAGATTTTATCTTTCACAAGATCAAAATAAAAAAATTAGGAAACGAAATTTTTTTTTAATAAGATAATGAAGGGGGAAAACAATGTTTTTTATTGATTTAACATTGCAATGTTTTTAAAAATCTTTTTCCTCATTAAAAAAAATTTACATATCAACTAATACCATAATGAGAGTTTTTATTACATCCTGAGCCCCGTTTACTTCAATTTGTGCTTTTTCTTTTAATGTGAAAATATGTTTTTAAAGTTAATCAATATAGCAAAATAATTTGTGTAAAAGCATGTTATAGTTTTCTTTTTGTATTCTTAAATCGAAACCACCTTCATCTATTATTGTAGAATAAATAATTTCAGCACTGTTAAAATTATTTATTCTAAAATAATTGAATTTTAGAATATTAATATTTTTATCACTGTTAATATCAGAACGATGTTGGTTAATTGCAATGTTAAGTTACTAGTTGTTCTAACATATTTCATATAACAAAAGTTCCACAGGTAAGCATATAAATGACATTATTAAGTTTGCATATAGATTTATTATCGTCATTTTGAATTACATGTTTTTTTTTTATCAACATTGAAACAAGTCTAAACAGTACATTTACAAGGATTTAACAAGGTAAAAATTCTGGTTTTGAATAAAATTTAAAAAAAAATCTTTTATTTTCAGAGTAGTAGGTGGTTGATCCGAAGGTCCCCTAACCAATGAGGTTATCGTATCCAAATGGCGGATCCCTATATTTTGAGGGTAAAAAAAAAAAAAAAAAAAAAAAAAACGTGTTTCCAAAAAGTTAAGTTTATTAAAAAACCAAATTTTATGCTTGATTCTGCTACATAGCTCTAATAATATAGCTGACTAATTGAAAAATTCTCCTCGAAGTTTAAATAATTAAATTAAGTAGAATAGAATCCAATCATTTGATCAATAATTATTCGAGAAGATTATTTGCGGATAAAGTGCACATGTATATTCTCTTTGTATATCGTAACTCATTTGAAAACTTTATTATGACATTGATGTCCTACATAATATTTCCTCTTCTGCAAATGAACGAGTTTTAGACTTTTTTTTGTTTTTCTCTAACGGTATAATGTAATTCTCTAAATAAAACTGAAATTATTTACTTATTTATTTTTGGCATATTTAATTTAAGGTCTATATGTACAAAGGTTTAATTTTTTTTCATAAAGACTAAACCTTTTATTAGTGAAATAGTGAAATTGATCAGTAATTCTTTAAATATTAGTTTTACAAAAACAAAGTAATAACTATAGCACTCAATGAACTTTTAATGTGAAATTATTTGCTACAACCTACCATTTCTTTAAAAAATGTGTTAACAAGGAAAGGTAAAAACAATAAAAAAAGAGACATTTTCTCGCTATTTCTGGAAATACACGCTTTTGCGCTGTCAAAGCTGAGTTCAGCAAGCAATTTATCGGACTTTCCACATAAGAGAAAAAAAAGACTCCGGACATGTTATTTTTCCACTCCCTATCTTTAGGGGTAAGAAAGAATGATTCTCATCAATTTCTACAAATGTCGACAGCAATAGAAAAAATCTTCCTCCAACTTTTCCTATAAGGAACTACATGTGGGGCTCTTCATTCTCAGTATGTTTGATGAGTATCTAAGCTTAAGATAAAGTTTAATTAAAAACCATAATGTCATTTCAAATACAGTTGCAACTTTTTCTTTAATTTGCACACCGTATTGCTATTACGTACTTGCTCATCCAAAATGAGACATCAGGAACAAATGTTAAGACATTTAAATGGATTTTTCAGAACTATTAAATTGATGAAACGAAATACAATTTAGTCGAAAGAATAAAAAGCCTTTTCTACTAGAACAATCAAGAATTTTAACCAGTTAAAGCTTTTAGATCACATGAATCTTCATTTCTTTCTTTAAACAAAAATGGAAAAATCAAATTTCATTATTTTTATAAATCGTAAAGTAAATGCTCTTTCTCTATATTATTTCTTGCATGACTAAAATCAAAGAGAAGGACAAATATATTCATGGAAAAGAAATTGATCTCTTTATCATTTTCTTCTTATTGTTTTATAAATTTAGTCGTAATTTTCGTGACGGAATATACAAAATTACATTTTTACCTGTAATCAGTGAGCGTTATTTACAAAAGCGCGATTCAATTCGCTGCTTCTAATTAGTAAAGCTAACTCATAAATTTCTTTATAATTTCAGTTGTATAAAATAAATACTATAATTATTTGGTTTCCTTTATATCACTCTTGGAAATAAAGAAGAATTATTTAATGAGGAATGATCGTTAATTTAATTTATAATATTCTTATGATCTTTAGTTCTTGCAAAGTGTTTCTCAAATCATATGTTGGATTATGATCGAAAAGTAAAATAATTTCATATCTATAACAATTCTGGACAGTTCTGATAATATGTAAGTATGGAATGTCTGCATAATAGCATTTGGAAAAGATTTAAGATTTTTTTTGGAAAAACTAAGTACCAATAAACTTGTTTGTAAATGTTTAATGTTTCAAATAATTTCTTGATTGATTTTTTTATACGAACCTGGGTAAAACTATTGCCAAAAATCTTTTATATTGATTAATAGTTAAAGTAAACCTAAATTTTAGAGGTAACAGTACACTGGTGTCGTAAGTATAAGCAAGTATAATTTTTGTCAAGGCTTTTTATTTATTTAACGAGTATAACAATGTTTAAAATTTTTAATATCTTAAGTATTATTTTCCCAATAATAAACAGGAGTAAGTAGATTTATCATTTTGAAGTCCCAGGATGATGGAAGCTTTCATGAGTAATTTGAAGTAATTTATGTCTTAAAGATAATGAGACAACAATTTTGGTAAAAACCTTAATTATCCTTTTGTCGGGCTTCTGGAATTTTGTATAATTGAAAAAGATATGAAAAGTGGCTTTCATTATTTATATCAATATTATAATTATTACCATTGTTAGGAATATTTCGAGACAACAAGTCAGTTTCAATGTTTGAGAGGCTTTTTGTGTATTTAATGTCATAATCACGTGTACAGAATGGTAAAAACCAGTGCCCTTCCATTTAAATTTTTTAGTATCTGTATGTAAGATGAATTTATTGCCAAATAAATAATGATGAAATTTATTTAAAGCACCTACAATACATCTACCAATGCAAGGCATTCCAATCCGGAAATAGCGTAATTTTTTCAGTCTCTTAAGGAACGGTATATTCTTGGCTAGCTGCTTTAAAATTGCACTAACATCACATTGGTTGGTAGGTATGTACTTTATTTACTTCACACTAGAGCTGCACAATGAGCTATTAGCGATGGTCAGGGAAACATCCCTGAGGATTATCCGAAGACATGCCATCGCAATTCTGATCATCAGCATAGGGGAGGGTTCCCCTGCTTTGGTAGCCTGCACCCGAGCTTTTTACGGTAGAACAGTTTAACGAGAACCGATACCGCTCACCCTAGGTCCCTACTCAGGCTGATCAAAGAGGCCTCCCGCTTACTGGCCGCAGCCAGTGATGCTTGATTTTGGTATTCTACTAGGAACCATGTCTTTACGATCCGTCCACTGCGGAACACAACATCACATTAACTGGCATCAACAAATATTATCATGGTAATTAAATATTTTAAAAAAGGTTTATAAATAAGAAATAAATTTCAAATGCTTCTTGGAATCTTTCTTCAGGAGATCATTCTAATTTTAGTATAATTATTTATAAATTTACTATACAAACCACATTTATTGATCCTAAGAAGCGTTGAGAAGTTTTAACATTAGATGTAGGTTTTAATTCCATCAATATTATCATTATCAGGAGTCCATTGCCACTTTACATAAAAATTAATATTAGTTTGTAAAAAAAAAAAGAACATCTTTAAGTTTTCAAAGTTTCAGGTGATCTTCAAAACCATTAGAAAAATTTATATCATCGAAATAACTTACTGTAAATGTTTAGTGAGAATTCGGCTGATTGTTTTATGAAATATGCTTAGGTCATTCTTCCATCGCATTGTTAACCATTCGTATAAATCATTGTTAGAAGCAAATGCAGTGTAATCAGGGTGAATTGTGAAATGCCTATAACAACTTTCCATATCATATCGGCAAAAAAGAAACTTTGTGGCCTAATTTATCGCTCAAAGATTCTATAAGTGGTCATGCATTTTATTTAGTAATTTGTACTGAGTTTTTGAAGTCGATATATAATCTACTTTTTATAAGTTAAAGTTTCTATAGAGGAATAAGGAGAAGAGCTTTCTTTGACAATTATCCAATTTGTGTATTTTTCTCTTGCTGTTTTGAGAAAGTTTCACATGCTCTTAAAAAAACGGGTTGATTTTGACCATTCATATTCAATTCTAATTGTTTTTTTAATCGTATTTATCTTTAGCAAAAATATCTGAAAAATCTTTAAAAGTTTTCTGAAGTTAGACATTTTTTTCACTATCCTGGATTTGCAAAACATCATTTTGACAATGCGGGCTCTCATTACCATATTTTGTTTCAAGAATATTTGAGAATTCAAGATTATTTTCAGTTTTACTGTTTAATTGTTTATTTTTAAGTCGTTTTTCTACTTTATTTTTCTTTAAGTTTAATTTGTTTACTTCGTTTTGAATAATAAATTTAGAAAAGGATTTACAGAAAATGAATTACATAAAAAGATTAATTAAAGCTTTTTATGTTACATCACCCCTCGCCGAAAAATTTTAACTACTATCTAAAAGTTTTTAAAACTATCTATTTGCAAAACTGTCCCCATCATAGAAGCACAATTAAATGAAAAGAATCAAATTTGTAAGATTAACAAGATAGTAATATTAATTATAAAAGTACACATTTGTACACATGGTAAAAATTGTTTCATGATTTCAAAACAATAAATCCAATTTAATAAATATTTAATTTCCCCAAATAGTTTATTCTTCGTCATAAACGGAATCCTTTTTTAATACGCATTCACAGTTCCTCCCAATAAATCATTTCAAATATTTGATGAATCACGCGCACATGCAAACAGAATTTACTTGAGCTCGCTTTCACTAGGAGTTTTTTATTTTTTCACAAAACATCTCCCGCTGAATGAAACACGCAGAAGCACATCCTGTAAAACCATCGATAATAAAAATAATTCGATCACAGATTGATTGGACCTCCTAACTTTTTACTGGCTGTACTTCATGTTATTATGCTAGTGTCGGAATTGATTCAACAATTTTATATAATTAATTTGTTGGTGATATACGAATTACGAAAGAAAGTTACTTTTTATGAAGCTTAGTGTTATACAGAATACCTTCTACAAGGGCGAAAGATGTAAATCAGCATGACTTTGTGAGAGCCCTTGCTGCTCATTTTAAAAAGTCAGGTAAGCTAAAAGTACAAGAGTGGGTTGATGTTGTTAAAACTGGAATGCATAAAGAGCTTGAACCCTACGATGAGGATTGGTTTTATACCAGATGTGCATCCGTAGCAAAGCACCTGTACATAAGATCCCCTCCCGGTGTTGGGGCTTTGACCAAAATCTATGGTGGAAGGTTTAGGAGGGATACTTAAGAAAAACTTAGTACATGCCCATCCATCCATATTCTGGGGTTCATCAAGTGTTGCACGCAAAGCACTACAAGCTCTGGAGAATCTGAAACTTGTTGAGCTAGATCACAGTGGGGGGAGGACGCTGTCAAACCAAAGACGAAGAGATTTAGACAGAATTTTCAAGTCAAATAAGAAAGTCTTAAAGTATTTTGTTGGCAATAAATAAATCTCAACCTGAAAAAAAATATTTTTATTGAGCTTCGTGTATTCAGATCACTTTCTAGCTTTGGCGAAGCTCAAATCGAGCTCCAAAATCTGTGTGCTTTAGTTTTTATACCAGGGACAGTCGTATATGTATTTCCCTCGATTTTATATTTGATCTCAGGGAAAAAGGAAAATATTAATAATTATTAAATAGGTCGCGTGATTCCCATAAAGAGCAAAGAAAAATATCTTACTTTTAATTAATGCGTACTTGAACATAAAATAGATTAATAGACAAGATGTGAATTTTAAAGTCTGAAAAAAGGAGTTTCGTTTTGAATTAAGAAAAGAATTTACAGAAAATGAATAACATAAAAAGATTAATTAAAGCTTTTTATGTTATGTTATATATATATATATATATAATTCAATAATTCAAGAATTTTGAAAACTCAAGAACTAGCTGTGTCTAATTACATGGCTACGGAATTGAACATTGATGGTCGTTACTCAAAATCGAGTCGGCTGTTCAACGAGGGATATAAATAAGCATTGCATTCATATGCATTGTAGGTGCCGCTACTGCTACCTGCCTGCTTTGCATGAATGTGCTGAAACTCTAATCGTTTGCATATCACATCATATTTTACCTGTCATGCACTTTTCATAAGTGTGACGTACCTTTTTCTTGGGGTGACACTTATAATGGCTAAAAGTTTATGTGGACAGAATTCTACATATGAAGATGCTTGAAACCCAACTAATAAAAAAACTAAGGCAAAATGGTTAGTCCCGTTATGATTATGAAATGGTTTTAATTTAGAATGAATTCAAATAAAAAATATATCTATTTTTTGAAATTATTTTGTTCCTTATAATTTAGAGAAAAAGTAATTTCATTGAGGTAACGGTAAAAAATAATAAATGAAAATATATTTAACTTGGAATTTACTAAAATACACAATTTTTAATTACATAGCTTTAGGAGGATTTAAAAATAACTAAAATCTGAAAAATCTTAATTCTTAATTTTCAATGCTTATACCGTTGATGCGTGAGCAAAAAAAAAAAAAAAAAAAAGTTAACCCATTAAATAACTTTTAATCTCAGGATCGGACTTTCATTAGCTAAGAATCAATCTTAATAGCTTGAAAGGTTAGTTATATATCGGTCTATATCATTTCTTAAATTTCAAGTGTGTTTACAATGGCTCTCTTATCATTTTAATCAGCTCTAGAATTATTATGATATTGTAGATTTGAATTTTTCCCAATTGAGACGTGGAATAATATAATAAGCTTATATAAAAGCTATTTTAATTATTTTCCCAAATTGTAATTACTTCCAAAATTATTTGACAAAAAAAAAAAAAAAAAAAAAATATCAAAAGAAGAATTAAGTCTTGAAAAAAAAAATGAGGATACTTTTTGTTTCATGCAAAAATCAAGATTGGTCAAATATCACTTTCTTTTCTAGATAGTAAATGTAAATAACATTATTCTCTTCTACATGTGTAGAAGAAAGCCACACCATGTTTCATTTAGCCAAGATTTTCTCAACCACTGAACTCTTTTTCTTCAGTCCTAAAAGTTTGTGGCTTTGTAGTATTCCCCCATGAACTCTACCTTTGATCTTGTGAACTTAGGAAGTGCCGCTCTTTTAGGACAACACTAAATTGCTTCCCTTTTTGCCTTTCATGACTTATTTTTCCATCTTATTACGTTTTTGTCCATTCGAAAATAAATTAATGTGTAAATGGGTCTTTTTCAGTGTTTTTTGCAGAATTGAATTGCTAACAAAACGACATCGTTTAAAAATCAAATACTGTAGTAAAATATAAAACGTATGTCTAATATTTCATTTTTAAAGTATTCTTAATTTATTTTGGCTGCTTATCTTATTTATTAATTTCAATACATTTTGTAAATAAAACTCAATTAAATCAACAAACGACTTTTACAAGCGCTTATTGAATAAATTTTTAAGAATTGAATAAATTGGATGAATAATCAAGTATAAATGCAGTTAGGAAATGCATATATATATGGGTCATTCTCACGAAACATGACGATTCGGACCAAAAAATTTCTTCAAATTTAAAGTCTTCAAAATAATCTAAATTGTTTTTGTATACTTCTTTAGTTACACTTATTAATACCTTAGAGACAGCAGTGTAGTTTATTGACATTTGCTCGAGAAAAAAAAAAAAAAAAAAAATTCACCAAATCTTGAATGCCAGGAAAATGACATATTAGCTTATAAATTTGAAAAAAAAAAAACAGTCATTTTAAGCTATTAGTAAGTAACAAAACCTAGGCCTTTATGTTAGGTGGACCATGAATTGCCTAAACTAATTATTTTATCCACCGTAGAAAGAATCAAAAATGTTTTTGTTGCTGATATGTACAGAATAAAATTGTGCGTAGTAATCTATCATTAAATAAAATAAAAACTTTAATTACATTCAGTCATATAACAATCTTACATAAACTTGATATTAGGTTAATATTTGCTTTACATTCAACAGTTTAAAAAATTTTCTGGTAACTGTTTCAATGTCATGTCATTCATAAACCAGGAAAATGACAGCCAGGATAATGACAAATTCGCCATTTTATAGCATATAACTTTACTTTAGTTTAATATTTTAGCCAAAGACTGTTATATTCTGTAAAAAACAAGAGGATTTCTTAAAATGACTCAGATAAATCTATGTAGTTTAAGTTATTTATGATTTCAAGTAGCCAGGAAAATGACAACATAAAAACCTACTCAACTTAAAAAAATTTTTGAAATAGATTTTGAACCCTGAAAATTGGTTCTTTATTCATGTAACAAGACATGTTCATATAGGAGGGTATCTAATCAATCTATTAACATAAGATATTGATTGCTGGCTCTAACTATTTTGGTTATAAACTACTAAATAAAAGTAGCCAGGAAAATGACAGATCTTCTTGGGACAAGCAAATTATTGACCGCAAAAACTTTTTTAAACGAATTTTTTGTAAATAATACCCTCTGCGTATATTCTATAAATGCTTACAACGGTTGAGATAAAAAAAATTAGATATTGAAAAATTTATGGGAAGTTTTGAAGCTAGTTATTATTGGAAACGATGTCTGGGACATGCCAGTAAAATGACATTTTGAAGTTCAATTAAATTTTTTAACTACACAAAACAGTCATTGCTAGTGCAGAGTCATTTTAAAATGTTAACAGCGATGCTATTTATTAATTTTTTTTAAAAAAAGTTCTTTTAGTATAATATTATTAGATCTTGGAGCAAGGGACAGTGAATTCTCATATTTCGTCAGAATCACCCATATATATATATATATATATATATATATATATATATATATATATATATATATATATATATATATATATATATATATATATATATATATATATATATATATATATATATATATATATATATATATATATATATATATATATATATATATATATATATATATACACACGAGGGTTGCTATTTATATTTCTGGCCTAATAATGAAAAAACAAATATGTAGGATCGAAATTGGTTTTATTGTTTTTCAAAATATTCTCCATGATGATCAATACACTTTTGCATGCGTTTGAACCAATTTTCAAAGCACTTTTTCGAGTCCGATTGAGGTAACTCCAAAACATGCGTTTTGAATGCATAAACCGCTTCTTCGGGGATCAAAAATCGTTGTCCACGTAATTTATTTTTGATGTGTGGGAATAAGAAGAAGTCATTGGGTGCCAAATCAGGGCTGTACGGCGGATGACCCATCAGTTCGATCTTTCGCTCCGTCAGAAATGCCTTTGTTTGAGTCGATGTGTGAAAGCTCACATTGTCATGATGAAGAATGATTCGCCTGGACTTCTGCTTTTTTCGAATTTCTCCGATGACTTCTGGCAAACAAATGGTCGTGTACCATTCAGAATTGACCGTCCTGCGTTGCCCTAACGCCACTGTTGCCACATGACCGCTAATGCCGAAGAAACAGGCAATCATTTATTTCGATGTGCTTCTTCCTCGAACAACTTTTGTTAGTGTTGCCTCGTCTTGGAAGACCCATACAGTTGATTGCTGTTTTGTTTCCGGCTCATATGCATAGATTCGTCACCTGTGTAGATGTTATACACAGCCTTTGATGTACCTTGAACGTATTTTTCCAACATTTCCTTGCACTAATCGACACGAGCCTTTTTTTGAGCGTTTGTCAGATCATGCGGGATCCAACGCGAAAAAAAAATTTTTTACGCTCAAATGTTCATGCAATATTTTATTGATGCTAGTCATACTAATGTCCAAAGACGCCTCTATCTCACGGTATGTCACATGACGATCTTGCTGTATCAGTTCACGCACAGCATCGATCTTTTCTGGCACAACAACGGATTTTGGACGACCTGCACGGGATTCGTCTTGGATCAAACATCGACCACGATTAAATTCGTTATACCAATTTTTTACAGTGCTGTAGGATGGCGCTTTATCGCTGAATAAAGAATTAAGTTCATCGAAGCACTCTTGTCTTGACAATCCTCGTCGAAAGTTATAAAAAATAATGCCACGAAAAAGTTCACGATTCAATTCCATTTTTTGAAAGAGAAGAACTTTTCAATTTACTGTCAACAACACAAATGAAGCTATAATGGTAAATCGTCTGCTGAATTTATGTTTAAAAATATCAAACTTTCGATTAAAATCGTCTGCGGTCGCCTAGCAACACTTACTGTTGCCAAGGCCAGAAATATAAATAGCAACCCTCGTATATATATATATATATATATATATATATATATATATATATGTATATATATATATATATATATATATATATATATATATATTTAACAAAATTTAGATTAAATACGTAACTTAACTCATAGATTTAAGATTTGCTCAAAGCAGTTTATTTTTCTCTTATATAATAAGTATAATGAGTAGTATTTCATTTATTTGAAATTTTTGATTTATGTATCATTTTTCTTGAATTTTCACCCAATTCAGATGAATAAGTTCTTTTCAGAGCACTAGAAAAAACCATTTAAGAATCATTGAAACCGATTATCTAATTTGATTCGAATAAATAGAGAAATGATTAAATTAAAACATTTCTTAAATGACTCCTTCAATCTTTTTGGAAGCTTTTGAAATAATATTTCTCTGTTTTACTCTTTAACTGAAAGAAATATTTGAAGAATTATTAGTTCGTATTTAATCTTACTCTTTTAGAAAAAAATCAAATAAAATTCATTCAATAAAATATTGCTTGTGGAATCGGTTTATGTATGTTTTTCTTTAATGCTTTGGAAATGCTTGAATTCATTATACAGTTAGCGTCAATTTTTTTTCGCATTGCTGACATTTACATAATAGTTTTATTTAACTTTATAAGTGATTTTAGTACTATTCAATTATTCTAAATATTTTATTTTATAACATTAAATTTTTATTATCTTTTATAATATCCAAATCCAAAAACTCAAATACTGATATAATTTAAATAAATTTATTATTGGGAGTACAAATTAGTTCGGTCCGTTTTTTTTTTGTGGTCAAAAATGCATTTATTTCCGAACAAAATGAATGAACAGATTAATCAGCGCGTTATCCATCGCTGGCTACTACTTTTCTTCACATCTCAGGCAATTTTCGAATTCCATCTTGAAAAAATTTCTCGTCTTTTGAGGCGATCCAAGTTAGGAGAAAGAAATTAACTGGTGACTTGCCAAATCGTGCCTCATCCGTCGAAACAACCAGTAATCAGAAGGAACAATGTCCAGTGAATACAGCGGGTGTGGTAAAATATCCCACTTGAGCGCTTTTAAGTAATTTTTTACGACTTTTAAAACATCAGGCCGACCGTTATCAATGCAGAAGAATAACATTGTCATGTCTTTGCTCGTATTCCGGTGGTTTTTCTCGCAATGCACGGCTCAAACGAATCAATTGTAGCCTATACCGATCGCCCATAATGGAATCACCAGGTTGTAGCAGCTCATAGTATACAACACTATTCATCATTAATCACCCACTATTAACTATTCTTCATTCACCATTCTTGAAACGTCGAAACCATTCCCTACATGATTTATCAGTTGGAGCATTGTCACCAAAAACTTCTACAAGCATTCGATGCGCTTCAGCTGCACTTTTCTTCCAATTATTGCAGAAACATAAAACCTACCGCAAATGGAGCTTCGTTACTACAAAATTTGACGTATTCAACAAAGTAAAAATCAGGGTTTTTGTATGAAACTCAAAGCGATATAAACTGAATATTATTGACATATGTTTAACCTCTCTGAAACCACTGAAACCAGCTGTCCCTATATAACATTCATATCAGTAGAGCCATCCATTAAAAACCAACCGAACTAATTTGTACTCCCAATATTATAATTGAAAATTAAAGTTAATTAAATCATCAATAAAACTAAAAATAAATTTAATATTAAGAGTATAAATAATAGTGCAAAATAAGTAAAATAACAGTGCGAAAATAAGTTAGCTAAGAGAGATGAAAAATTAGATCCTTGTGATATTCATAGTAAATATAATTATTAAAAAGAAAAAAATTAATTCGAATTTCCCAATAATCAAAATCGCAATTAAAGACATTTTTAAAATCATAGTAACGATTCAAAAGAACACATTTTAAATTAGAAAGGGGAATGCTATTGAAAAGATCCTGGAAGTCAAAAGTCGCAACTAAAGTAATTAAATTCTATATAAAATTATTCAGTTAATTGTATGTTTTTATAAATGAATTTACTAAAAACGTCTTTGTTAATTTATATATTTTTACCATGTGCAAATGCATTTCGGGTAAATCCATGCTAAAAAACTGTGCAAAACAAGCAATTCATGTTTCTTTTTCTCTCTCTCTTTTTCCTTAATAAATGTTAACTTTCTAAAATCCTTAAAATTATATAATTGAATATCAAACTTATTAATTATAAATTTCATTAAATTATCCATGTTAATATTACCTTGCTCACATCCATTTTCGAGCCAATCCTTGGTAACTACAAATTGAAACATGCTTTAGTACTTCAGTAGCAACGCGCTATGAGATAAAATCCCGCTCTTTACGTTTTTACCTCAATTTGCACTTCGATTTTCATATTTTGTAAACCGGCAATCTTATTCCGAAAACATTTTAAATCATTCGTGAAATTTTTCCCGTACATGTAAGTTCCTCTGAATTCACTACTCGCTTTATAAATTTCGTTTTGTGTTTTGTTTTCTTTTCTTTACATTTTAATTTTTGTTTTCTACGTGTTATTTGTTACTTAATGTATTCAATTTTGTTTCAAAAATGTTTTGAATGCTCCTAACTTTATCTTATTGAAATATTTCGCTTTGGTTATGTTGATGCAATATTAGAAAGCACTTCTTTTCGCAGATATAATCATGTGAGCTGATGAAACTTTTTTTATAATTTTTCTTACGTTATTTTATTTTAATAATTTTCTTCTTCTCTTTTTATTAATCTGTAATTTTTTCATAGTTTTTTCTACGTTTTGAACTTATTTGATGAGTTTTATATAATTGCAGCTTATGCACATTAAAAAAACCTATTAATTTTCTTAAATATATGTATATGTATATATATATATGTATATATATATATGTATATATATATATATGTATATATATATATGTATATATATATATATATATATATATATATATATATATATATATATATATATATATATATATATATATATATATATATATATATATATATAGATAGATAGATAGATAGATAGATAGATAGATATTGCTTATTCAGTTAATTTTATCATTCTGAATTTATATGCAAGATTTTTTTTAAACAGAAATTCTAATAATTTTTTGAAACATCATGCTTCGAATGGACAAGTGAGACAAAATAGTAATAAATAGAACACAATACCTCTCAATTCAAGTTCTTAAAGAAAAACTTATATTTATTATGGTCTAATTTTTATCTTATGGAAAACATCACTATACAATAAATAAGAAATGAAAAATCGATCAGTTAGCTACCCGCTGTGTGACACAAAAAGTTTTTTCTATCCATAAAGGGGAGAAATATTCGTTTTGGTTCTACATACACTCAGCGCAATCCTCCAATATTTATTAAGAGATATACTAAGAATAGTATATCAAAATACCATTTGAAATCATATCAATAAGACGCAAGTGGTGGCAGAAAAAAATACTATAAATCAATTATTACTGTTGGACAATTTTAGTACAAACATTACTACAGTGTAAAAACTCTCCGAATATGTTGAACAAACAATTTGTGTGAATTCCGGGTTAACACAGAATGAAGTGTTCGATTTAAAGGGTAAACACTTAAAATTAAATAATCTTTCAGCAAACTTTCAGTAATTTTTCGCACTATA
Source organism: Parasteatoda lunata (assembly GCA_949128135.1). NCBI lineage: Eukaryota > Metazoa > Arthropoda > Arachnida > Araneae > Theridiidae > Parasteatoda > Parasteatoda lunata. The sequence continues at coordinate 66,952,809 of OX421981.1, read as the reverse complement.
TAAGAATTATTTTCACTTAAATTAACACCAATGTTGAATAATCAAAGAAAAGAGTTGAATAACAGTTCGGTTACATTCTAGAAATGGTTGTCTTTCACGCTGAATTTCATCACAAAAATTCGCTTTTAAAATGTATGCTTTTAGTTGTATACACTGTGGTGTAATTCATGTGAATTAATTGTGGGAATGAAATCTTTATTTCAAGTTACTATATCGAATCAAGCACTTTATACACTAATTGATATAGAAAATATGCAGCTCGTTGATGATGAAGGTTTTTCGGAGATCCGTAAATTTGAAGAATAATTAGTGTATATTTTAAAATAGTATTTAACTAAAGACTCTTTTGAAATGATGATAAGGCATGTTTTAAACGTATCATAAATGCTTTTGAATCATCATTAGAACAAAGGCGAATAATTGTGCAATTTTAAGACTGTGACAATATGGCGTCAAAGATAGTGGTTGTTTACTTATAGTGGTAGTTCACTGGTGAAATATGAGTTATTTTCTTCGGATTTAATTGACAAGCTGGTCATAGCCAATTTAATATGAAGTAAATTAAAATCCTCTTTACTGATTAAAAAAAATTAAATATTGATTATGGTCGATTGCTTACTAAGTAATTTCAATAGATTTGTTGGACTGATATATGGCAATCTTCTCATATAAACTGTTATAAAACGCATACATTTTTTTAAAACTTTGTATAATAGAGATATTTATGTTCTCATAATAGTTACAAAAATATATCAATTGAATAAAATATTTTATTTCTATTAACTTCGGTTATGTTTGAATTCATGTAAATATTGTGCTTTTGTTTGATTAACAAACGAAATTTATTATATATATGCATCCTAAATTTATGACTTTTGCTTTAGATTGTATTGGAAAAGTAACTTTACTGATGTGTTTTAAATCTTACTGTAATTATAAATTTTAGTGATACTGACTAACAAACATCATACCAAGAAATGTAAAAACCATTCTAGGTGTTTCACTACACTATGTTATTATACTGATATTGTATTGTACCAGCTGTGAAGTTATATTATTTACAGTCATTGGTGCATAGAAAAACCACTTTGGGGAAAAGTAGTTGCTTCTATTTTTGGTGTTTAGATATGCGAAAATTTGTTACAATATAATAAAGATAAAGATATTTTAAATTCCAGATAACTGTCTTATATAATTTTTTCATGTATAACTTTGATTCGCTTCCATTCTGTTAAGCCCAGCTCGAATTTGCCTTAATATTTTTTCTGTCATACGCATCTGTTTGATTCATAAACTAATTTTATTTTAAGAATCATTATATATACGCATTTTAAATTAATGATTCTTATTTTAAATTTGTATTGTTTAAATAACGTTGATTTTTATGAGCAACTTTTCCAACTGTAATTATAAATTTTAGTATTACTGAATAACACAACTTTACATCAAGGTGTGTAAAAGAATGTTAGTGTAGTGGAATAGTAAATTCAAGAGTCATGAATTGCACCACTTTGGGGCGAAGCAGTTGCCACCATTTTTGGCGATACAATACACGAAAATTTTTTACAGTGTAACAAAGTTGTAACATAAGAATAGAGTATCCAGTAATAACAATTGCTTCCGATGATGGGTTGTGCGTTGGGAATGCTTTTTAGATTTTTATTAATCGTTAAGTCATTTATTGTGATTAACTCGTTTAAATGGTTTAGATATTTTTGTAATTATATTTTAAATTTTAAACTCACATGGAATTATTTTTAAATATACTTCTTACCTTTAGAAAAAAAGAATATTTTTATTTATAATAATTATATTTAGAATATTTTATTTATACAATGTATAAATTTGTGTTTATAATACGAGAAAAAGTGTATATTCGTTGAAAATTAAATAAAAAAAAATAAACATTGATGTGACCTTTTCCCCCCAAAGAAATCTAACTTGCAAATCTCTTATTTTGAAAAGGAAAAATGAGTTAAACTATAAATGAGTAAAACTTATTTATTCTTATGCACAAACTTTTTCTGAACAATATTGCTTAATTTTTTTTCATAAATCGAATGATAAATTTTCATAATTTTTTATTTATCTCGTAAAAATTTTTGAAATCTAATAAGTGACTTATGAATTATAAGGGAGTAACACGTTCGACGAAAAATGTTATACTAAGCTTTAATGCCAAAATTTATTATACAATGAAAGAAAAAACTATTTATGGAATCATTTACGGAAATTTAAAAAATAAAGTGTTTAACCCGAACAAAGTAAAAGTTTGTGTAACAAGAACATAAATCATAAAAAAAACACCTTGCTTCTGATAAAACATTAGTAATAAAGAACCCATACAGCCGAGTCAGAATAAAATTTTTCTTATGACCATATGGCTTAGGTAGAGCAGAAAATATATGCTTTTCCATTTCTACGAATATTTTTAAAGGGAGACCAAAGTGAATGTTTTAGTACTTGTCTTTCAGAAAGAATTTAGCTCTCAGGAGAGTTTTTTTTCTTTGTGTGGGCAAAATGATAGTCTTCTTGAAGGAGATTGATGGTTTGGGGGAGGATAGAGAAGCACTATGAGAAGTCGAAAAGGAATAGACTTGATGAAGGTGCTTATTAGTTTCAGCTTCTGCGCAGGTCTTTCCAAAAAAAACAGCTATATTTTCATGATTTCGAAAAGCACTTCGAAAATTTTATCCTCTTTTCCGATTTCTTTTTCTATGGCATTTTATGCAGGAATTTTATGACTTACGGGATTTCGTTGCTAAAGGAAATTCTTACCTTTTCTTACAACTAAATTGCTTTTATTGTCTTGTTTTGAAAATTATACTTGATACTCAAAAACTTTTAGGTAATTCCAACCTTTCACATTGTAAATTTCCTAATCATGATATTGCTCTACTTTTTTTTTTGTTCTTAATATATTTATGAAATTTATTTTTTGTTTTATTAAGCATTTATTTTAAGCATTTTTTTTAACTTTATCGTGGCTATCATTATAATCCGAAGATTATTCGATAAGGAATTCTTTGAACTGTTGAATAACTTGGGGATGAATGTATGTTTACTATTTTTATAACTTTCTTAACGTATAAAACTCATCAGTTTTGCAGTTATATCAAACAGTAAATAATACAAATAGAATTGGTTATGATATTTCTACAATATAGCTTTTTTCCAAACTTAAATGGACAGCTCCCTTATTTTTTATCTGCTAAAACATTTGACCCAACTGTTGTTATTCCTGAAACATCGAAATTCAAGATATTTTCGACTAAACATTTTTCAATCACCTGGAAAACCTCTTTTGTCATTTACCCTTTGATAAAATTATCCTTTACTGGTACAATTTACATTACATTTTTTATGTAGTTTTACTTTTGGCAAGTTAAAGTTTTTTTTTTATCGTCATTTCAAATTTTCACTTATCTAATAGTTTCAGCATTCTTTCAAAGAAAAAAGTTCAATAAATATAAAATCATTTTGTGGGGCGTAAAAAGTTGGGCAGCCAGCTTAGCAACGTTTGGATGTTTGAGTTGAGCTGATGTTTATTTACTAATTAGAATCAGAATAATACAATTTATCGGACTACACATTTTTAAAAAGCTGATATTTGTTTTTGTTAGATCTCTAAAAATGACTTCTCCAAAACAAGTAACGCGTTTTCAAATTTTTCGCAAATGTACTAAGAGACGAAAATGTACAAACAAATGTGTAGAAAATTATATAATTTTCAATAATCTTGTAATTAGTAAACAAGCAAAAAAAGATATATGATAGCAAAAAAAGAACAGTTTGACTGAATTTACTTAGGTATAATATTTTAACTACCTTATATCCAAGTATATTTTAAGAAAATTAGTCTCACCGGTAATAAAGTCGAACATTCATTGATCGTAAAGTACAATAACCAATGAGACATTATAAGCAACGAGATAGATACTCGATACGAGATAGATATACAACGAGATAGATATTCACACTTTTAAAAAATAGTAGATATTTGATGCAATTAATTTTACATTTTCTCTCAACATAACTTCTTTACATATAAGTGGTTTTTTTTAAACAAAATTACGTTAATAAAAATTAAGAATAAAACAAGTTAAAATAATTTAATCAAGAGTATTTTAAAAAAATATAGCGTATTCAAAACGTTTAAAACATACCATAAAATTAAAAGTTTCCAGAGCATCATTTGCGTCGGATTCATTAACGTTAGTCTTACTCTGCAATGGATTCTACTTCATACTCATTTGATAAGTCAAACAAAAAAACATCCCCAAACAAATCGAAATTCCACACTGTTTAAGAGATTTTACAGTATCATTTTAATTTACACTTTTACACGTGTGCAGTACAATTTGGCAAAAGACGTCTATAGGAACAATTCGGATATTTCCTTTTTTTTTGTGAGATTTCTTTTTTGTCAATTAACTATTCATTCCAAGACTATTAATTTTAGAAACTTCAATTTTTTTTTCAGTAGTCCATTTATACGCCCAGCAGAAGTTCGCTGGCTTGAAATCAAAAATAGGGGACGATTTATACGCAGATATATTATTCAAACATTTCATATTTTATTGATCAACGTGCGTCTACGAGTGATAAGAGATCTTCATAAAAAAAAAGGAGAAATACAAAACATGTTTCAAATTTGTCAAAATGCTTTTCGCTTACATTTTTTTCTTTGCTTTTGCGCATTTTTTTTATTATTAAAAACGTTATTTTTCAACAGATATACAGCTTAAATCCCGTATCATGAGCTGTATATTTTGTACTCAGTGTATCAGGTAGCACTATGCTACTTAAATGCCTTTGATTCCTGTTGACGCAAATTCAATGATCAGTTAGTTGTAATACTGAATTGTAATTTGGGAAACCACGTGGAGACATGTCATATAAATAGTTTTCATTGGAAATAATATTTAAATATTGAATAATCATGTAACTGCAAACCGTTAAACGGTATTTTGTATTTTAAATTTGATTTTAATAAACGCTACGGGTGGGGATTTAGTGGCTTCTTGGCCGAGCAATACAATTCCGGATTTGCGCCACCTAGCCGGAGGGGCTTATCAGATCGTTAATAAGTTTTTCGAGTGATAAGCCGGAGGTTAAATTCTTATTCAATTATAGTTACTAGTTTAAAGCATCTCTTTTTATTCTAACATAAGTATAAATGCTTTTTCTTAGTTTTTTCTTGTATTAAAGTATATGATGTATGCCTTTAACAAAACAAATACAAAAGTAACATTTTTTGAAATTTATTAACTTACTATTGTTGTTTCGAAATCATTATAAAGAAAATTGCTATATGTGAAACCTTGTTTAAAAAATGAGCAACGTAACCATGAATTTGTTTAATTTTTTTCTTCATAAAAACTAAAAATATAAATCATCTGCATCAAAACAATCATTTTCAGCATTTATAATGAATTCCACCATATAGAACGTTTATCAATTATCATTCTTTATAAATGTCTTTAGAATCATCATAGGATCATGATGGATTAATTTCCTTGAAGGTAATAGGAATCCAGCTAAATGTTCATTATCTCAATAAGATTATTTTTTTTATAATCTATCACCTTATTACCCTTGGTAGACAGCTTATAATCTTTCTGAATATAACAAAACGCTGTTCTTATTTTCATAATTTTTGAATATTCCCAGGAATGAAAGTAACTCTCAATCTATGATAATTATCATAGTAAAATCACATTTATGAAAGTTATTAAAATAGTTTATTTTAATTAAAATTAAATTGAAATCGAAGTAATCAGATTTTGTTTTAAACACAAAGGAAATCCTCGGAAATGTTTTTCAGAATGCTTGACGGTAATAGGATTCCAGCTAAATGTTCACTTACGCTATGAAAGTTATTTTTTATTGTCTACATTTGGATATTCTAATGGACCACCAGAAATTATTTACTTCAAAAAGGATTCCGAGGAACTATTATCTCAGTTTCTGGCGGAATTGCAGTTTCAATCTTAATTTTTAGTTGATAGACCTGTTAAATCTCAGGATTTTTCGTCATAAACACGGTGATGTCTTTTTAACTTCAGTGAAATACTTAGTTCTTGAATTCCAGTTTAAAATAATTTTCTTATAATAAGTCTAGTCCGGGGATGAATTTATTATTGATATCAGCTATGTATTTGATATCATTTATTGATATCGCCACATCGGCAGTAGCCATTGATATTAGCTGCATGATGGTAACTGATATCTCCAAACATAATCTTGAGGTGCACTTTTCCGTTATCGGTGATTTTATCTTCAGTCACGGTTTGTAGTGCTACGCTGTGCGGAGACCAGATAAATTTTTCACTTTACTTTAGAGCTATATCTGTTCCCAGTACCAATGATCACATGTTGGTCCCAGTACCAATGATCACACGCATGAAATTTCCTTAACATGCCCCGTAATGAAAAGTCCTCAGTCGCCAGCACTTTAACTGTGTAATTGCTACTTCCATCATCCTTACGTTTCGGGCAGTTTTTACATACATGGCCCTCCTTACAGCTGCTATAACACTGTATTACTTTATTTTTGTTAGTCTTGCTTTATCTAAAATTACAGATCTCTTGTAGAATAATTTATTCACATTTTCAGAGTGAATCCTGGATAGGCATTGGCGAATCTTTTGTGTCTCCCGCTGGTTAGAGTGATAAATCTTGACGCATCGCAGGAGAGCAATTTGAAAAAGCAAGATGTGACAATCATTGAATATCAGAGACCAGTTCATCGAAGTTCTCACCCGTTTGTTAATAGAGGGTCTTCTGTTGCAAGCGCATGAACTTGAAAGGACGTCAAAATAATGGCGTTGCTCATCAGAAAGTGTTCCCAAGGTGTCCCCCTCATCTCATCGTAAAGCAACCGCAAGATGAAAGGCTTTAGCCGTTGAATTTTATACATCTGCAGAGATGATTTTCAAACAAAATTAGAAAATTTAATTACAGCAGGATATATTGAAAACATAAATTTATTTTTTTAAGCAGCTGGCATAGATTCTAGTCTATTCTCTAGGTATTTAAGGTTAGAATCTAATTTCCAGTCAAAATCTTAAATTTCATCCATTTTCTCTTCTACTAAATTTATTCTATTTTCCACAGCTCTTAATTTCTCCCTAAGAACTGCCTTTTTACCTTTTGGTTGGCATCCAACTTGGCCTCCACCTTTCCTTGGCTGGCTTTCAACTGCTCTTGACTGGTGTCCAACTTGACCTCCATCTTCTAAAGCACCTCTACCACTTTAACTGAAGCCATTGCTATTGTAGTTGTAATTCACTTCAACTCCGATTCTGACTCCAGAAATGTACAGAGCGCAAGGGTTCGTTTTGATAGGAGATAAATAAAACGGTGCTTAAGACTTCAAAATTTTATTAGTTGGAACTTTTAGAGGATACACGAATTTACAGCATTCAATTGCTGCTCAAATAACAAAAAAATACAGGCTTTAAAACTTCAGACGAGTCAATGATCTAACTTAGGTAGAACACTACTATACAGTCAAAAAGCATATTACTACTCTCTTTTGGATTTAGACTTGGACTGAGGATGACTACGATGTTCCTGTCCACGGAGCGGACACTCAACATCTTATATGTGGTCCTAGAACGATTGGAATTATAGCAGTCCTGCGAGACTCACTTCTATTTATGTCAGCTTGGCCATGAAACCTCGAGACTTTCGACGCAATTCTAGACGAGTCTCGCATATCTCCGTAAATATTGGTCCTATCTCTAACAGCAAAGTTTCAGAACCATTATTTTGTCAATAAAAGGATCAGCAAGTTTTGCCAAGTCATCAATATTATCGCCAAGTTGGCAAAAGTGTCGCCAAACTGAATCTTGCATGGGAAATACAATAAGCGTTATTTTCTCTCTAAATAACTCTAGAATTAAGTCACATTTTTGCAAATATTTTAATTAAACTGTTTATTTAAGGTTCTTTTGAGATATTTAGACTCATAATAAATGAACATTATGCACATATTTGCACAATTTGCAAATTCGTTTAACAAACAATGCAGACATTTTTGTATATATAGAACGAAGCTTTAACTCTTTTGAAATGCAATTACTTTGCATAGTAAATAAGAATATTTAATAAAAAATTATTTTTATGTATATTTTAATCTTTAAATATTTTGTGTTTTGTTCTTAAAATTTTTAGTAAATGTTTGGGTATTCTTATATCTAATTTTTCGATTCTTTCTAAGTGTGCATAAATTTTTTTTTTTCATTTAATACCTGTACTTTAACTTGAACTCTTTACTAGCTACTTTTCAAAAGCAAAATGCTTTAGTTTCTTTTCCTGTAAGTACTTGTACTTTTATACGTTAATTTAAAAAAAAAATTTAAAGCAAAATTCCAAGCATGTCAGTTCCACAGAAAGCTAATGACATTCAAAAAGCAATATAGGCATTTATTAACATAAATTTTTTAAAAGATTCCCCCATGAGTTTTGACCTTTTCTTAGCAGAATCTACTAGTATAATTGAATTTCTAAAACACTTCTTAGATAATTTTGAACAAGGAGGCTGGAATCATGGTAATTGACAGCCAATGCTGCAACTTACACTACCCTACAATAATGGAAGAGACTTTTTTAGTACTTACATTTTTTTTTTACATTCCTCAAGAAATACTAAGAGGATTAATTCACAACTTTAGATTTATTCAGAACATGCGATTTCTTATACTTATCAATAAATTTTAAATCTTTCAAAGTTTGAAGGCCCCGGCGATAAATTATGCGCAAAAATAATTATTTTTTTATTTTCAGATATTTGAATACCCTTTACCACAAATTATTAAAAAACGCTTGTTACTTTGATTGGCTTTTTACAATAAATGCATGGAATTTCGCATAGTTAGCTTAAATATTTATTTAGACATACACATTTTTATATAAAAAAACTTTTTTTTTACTTAAGATTTTGTTGCTATATCTTTAAAATTATTCAGAAAAATGAAGCAAAAGTTTTAGAGCAATTTCGAAGCAAAAAAAGAAAAAAAGAAGAAAAAAAAAGAAACGATTTTCTTACACCAAACTATAGAACGAATTTTCTAGTAAGTGTAGTGCATGGAGCTATGTTATCCTAAATCTCATTTTTTTCTATGATATTTTTTTCTTCAAAACCATAAATCTCACATGCAAAAAAAAGAAAACTTTATTAAATTTGATATCAAATCAGTGTTTATGCTTAATATTTATACTTCATCGCATTTCAGTTTTCGTATCTAGCCTTAACATTATCTCCACTGGAAGTTAAAAAAAACTTTTCTACTTACTACGTTCTAATTTAAAGAAATTTGTTTTTATTTCGTCACATTTTATTTCCTTAGTTTATATTTCATTAAATTAGTTCATTTGTTAGATTTCACTTTCAAAGGAATTAATTAAGGCCTTAGTCTCTGAAAGTTTACTATACTGAAGTATCTATTATCAAGAAAAGTCTTTGGTGAATCCTTTAACTATTTTGTGAAAATAACCTTGAAAAAATATGTTCCAAAGAGATAAAATAAAAAATAAAAAAACATTTCCATTTTTTATGAAACAAAAAATTTTTTTTGTAAATTTCAGTTAAAATTTCTTTAAATTTAAATTAAAAAGTAAATTAGTTTTAATAAAAAGGTATAAATTAATGATTTAATTTAATATAAAAATATAATTTTCCAGTTTTGAATTTCAAAAAAATAATTTATTGTATGTTTAAAAAAAGTTTTAAGTTAAGAAAAAGTACTGTTCTAGATTTGCATGTTTTGAATTCGAGAGAAAAAATTTTTAAATATAAAAAAAAATAACTATTTTTAATTTTTTTTCGATAAAAAATTTTAGTTATTATTCTTACTGGAAATATAAACATGTTTTAAGAAAAACTGTCACAAGCCTTTCTTGTTAAAATATGTATTTAAGTTATAGGAAATATAAGTTATAGTTTTTTGTAGATCAGGGAAAAGTAGGTTTTGCGATTAAAAGAAAAAACTTTGTTTCAAAATTTCATTTTTTAAGAAAAACATTCTTATGCATTTTAATAAATTGAATATTTTTAAGAAACATGTTTTTAAAAAAAAAAAAAATTGTGAAAATAAGTATCAGTTCTTCTTTTTTTTATAAAAATTTAAGACAGATATTTTTTTTAATGTTAATAAACATTTTCTCTAAGGAATATATTAACTTTTTTATTTGTGTATTAGCGCTACATTTGAACATAAATGTTTATTATATTTTGTAAAAGTATCCATGCGAGTAAAAATGAGACTGTCAGTTATCAAATTAAGCATTACAAACTTAAAATAAACGTTATAAATTAGAGTTATATATTTCAAATTTAGCAATTACGAGTAGTTTTAAATAAAATTATGCATTCACAAGGTGAAACTCCAATAAAAAAAGTGATCAGTATGATGAGGTAATGCTCTCTGAGGTAAGGGGCATACTGAAAATAAATATGATACTAGAAAAAGATTTTACTTTTTTTATTCGAATATGCAATTAAAGAGGAACAATTTCATATGCATTCTTAGTTTAAATGAAAAATATGCTACTCAACTAACTGTGAACATCTGCTATTGAAATGTATCTTAACCCTGAATTCCGTAGATTGGCCATCAAACATTTTGAGGTATGTTAATGCGAAATAATAGAGGATAATGATTTTCCCGTAAATATTTAGATTTTTATGCAACTTCACCAAATTTTAATGAGCACGGAATTAAGATTAAAATAAAATAGTAATAGAATAGTGCATCACTTGCAGAACATTCTTTTTTCGAATGTGCTGGTCTCAGAATGTTCAAACAAGTTACCAATTCACAATTCAAATGTTATGCATAAATGAATGACCATCTATCAGGAATATTTCATAACTACCTTACCGTTAAACATTAAAAAAATATTTTTTAGAAGATTATATTTTTAAGCAGTAAAACTAAGAAGATAAACGTATTTCATTACGATTATATTCAACACAGTATTAAACAATCAATTTCAATATATAATTTCAAACATCTACTAACAAAATCTTAAGTTTTAAAATTTTAATTTTAAAGGTAATATGAATAAATAAAAAATATTTCAAATGTTCTCCAGTTTATTTATTTTAGCTGATTTTAAGCAAGGCAAACGTAATATTTCCTAGAAATGGAATTACAAGCAATTTCCAATAATAATGAAAAATAATTCCCATTTAAATGTTTCAAATTTAATTTTAAAAAAGAAAAAAAAATTAATTGCATATAATTTTTGAGTGTAAACTAATATGATGATACGAGTGCAACATTAATATATGTTTTTTATTGTTTTAAAATTATTGCCAAGGAAAATTCTACATAAATATCAGCGATATGCCAAAAAAAGTCAAAATGAATGGAATATGAGAATAATTGAAATGGTTCAAAAGATAAATCATTCAAAATATCTTACACTGTATTCTAGAAGAAACTTTGCTGAATAGTTTAAAATATATACTTGGAATCTACTTCGAAGATGAAATGTCATTTTTGCATGTTTTTACTGCCAATCTCATAATTAAATAAAACAATTTAATTAAAATTTAAAATTTAAGAAGACTTAAAATGTGCTCTAAAACGCTTTTTAGCTATTATTTTTATTTAGTATAAAATGTTTTGTTCTCTCATACACAAAAGCACTGGAAAGAGTAAATCATGTGAAAGATTTTCTTTGTTTAGCCATTTTTAAACTAAAGTAAATATTTTCAAACATTTAAGACATCAAGATTTAATATCAAAACTCCGTGGAAAACTAGCATATGGCTTCCATTTAAAAACTATGAAACTCTAAAAAACTGAAAAAATACCATTTTGAAACGTATGAACCTTCAAGGAAACATTTTTATTTAAAGTTTATATCTGGAGTGCTCCAGTTAGAATGTTTATACGTTTTGTTCGCATTTGATAATTAACTTGAAAGGAAGTATCTTTATATCTGCATTCAACTAGCTCCCTATTTTCTCTAAAATACTTTTTCATTGACTTTATTTACATTTTTCTAATCTCTCGAAACATCGTTACGTAACATTTCATACATGAAAACTTTCCATTTAATCGTTTTTAACTGTTTTGAATTTATTTCATAGAAATATATTTCTTCATTAAAAAGGACTATTAAAAGGGCATAATAAAATTTTCATAAAATTATAAATAAAATTATTTTTCATAAAATTTTCTTTAGTATTTTGATTGAAGAAAAAAACATTGTTCCATAATAGCATTGAAATTGTTGCAACCTGTATTTAAATTTTATACAAGTTAATATTAGTAGTTGACTATTACCAGCTTAAAGCAGCAGTACCCAAAAGGGGAACCGGGACAGAGGAAGGGAAAAAATACTTTTAAGTTAAGTAAGACTAATTTAAGTTAAGACTTATTTGAAGCTAAGTTAAGACTTATATTTTTTCTTTTCTTTTTTTCATCCAAAATATTGACTTTCTAAGCCTGTAATTATATATAAGTCAAGTAAATAATACTTTATTTGTTTAATATTTAATATTTGTTTAATATCAGTGAAAAGTAAAAGCGAAAAGTTTAAAAAAAAAAAAAAATTCTAATAACAATATAAAGAATATGTTTTTAAAAGAACATACATTTATAAAAAAAATGCATTAGTATTCCTCATCGCACTTTTTAAGTCGAAATAAAATAACTAAATTCGTTTATAAAGAAAATTGCTTCCCTAAATACCCTTTCCAATGTTTATAGCAGTTCTTTTTAGTTTTCATTTCGGCAAAAACAATAATTAGGTTTGTTTTATTCATTTGCAGCTTATCTATATGCACCAAAAACAAATTATCAACTTGACGAAATAGTGCATTTTATTTGCAAATTCAACTGCCGGATATAAGACCTAACTTAATGGTTGTTAATAGTAAAAAGATTGCAAAAATTTATTATCGGTATTGGAGAATCCTCCTAATCACATTAAAAGGCTGATAATGAATTTATGGACTTTCTCGTTCATTGGAGGTGAAATGTATAAGGGAAACTATTGAACAACTCACCTTGGACGGGGTATGTGCACTATTCTTTATGGCAGTTAGAGCATCTGGCTATGAATTCAAAGATTTTGGATTTTGAACTTCGTTTTTTGGTTAATATTTTGGACTTAGGCCGGGATAGCCAGGTTGGTAGGGCACTGGGCCCATGTCCAAGAATACGTGGATTTGATCCCCGCCGGCCGAAGACTCTCCGTGTAGGAAATGGTGACTGATACACCTTAAATCTGTCGATTCGCAATGTCCTCCATGTTCCCATAACATACCTCTGGGGGTACTGATCCAGGAGTTTCCTTGTCTTCTGGATTGGTTAAAAATTACAAGGCTACGGAGTTGAACATTAGTAGTCGTAAACCCAAAATTGGGTCGGCTGTTTAACGACTGATTTAAAAAAATGGACTTCGACCCCACTCCTGTACAAAATTAATATATAAAGTTTTTTTTCGAAAATGGGGAGCAAAATTTTTAATTGCTTATGAAGGTAGCTTTTAAATAAAAATTTAATATCAGAAATTTACGAATTCGATATAAAAATCACCAAACAACGTTTTAATATTTTATCCATAACTAATCCGTTATGTTCTTATTGCTATGTGTAAAATATTAAATGAAAACCAGAAACTAATAATCCATTAATGAGGCATTGTTTCTTTATAATAAAGCAAAATAAGCATGATTGTATAATTGTAAGTTATAAATGGTATTGCGTAAAGTAAGTTTTAGTTTGACAGAATCATTCTAGTTTTTTTCTTCCTTTTTTCGGCTTTTTTTGTTGGTTTTGTGCCTTTATTTTTTTGTCGGTACTTACATCCGTCGGAAGTGGAAGTATGCCGCTCGAGTGTACATCCGTTTACAGAGATGCATTGAATGATGACATAACTAACCACTAAAGGAATCGAATAATGATATAAAAATTACTCTTAGATATCTAAGTTCTTTCATATAAGAATAAATGAAACAACAACCTTTCTAACAACAGTATTGTTGAAAATAATTTGAAGTCTAATTTAGATAATTAATACACAAAAATGATTCCCACTTATTGCTGAAACAAAGCATTATTTATTTTATTAATGATTTCATTAATCACTTATAAATTACATAACACTTTAAATACTTTATAAATTACATAAGAATACATTAAAATATACCAATGCAAAAAAGTATCTATTAAAATTAAAGTCATCCATAAGCCTATTTTTATCTAATGTCCTTCTAAAAGGACAGCTCCTCTTTTAAAAAAGCAAAACTTGAAGTTCAAGTATTTCATCATTAATAGTTATCTTTCAAAAACAAGTTACTTCTCTCTGTGGTAAGATATTAACAATCTGAATTCAATGTCCGTTACTTTTTTAAGGTTTAAAGTGGCATGTAAAAGAAATATCCCAATGGTATAAAAAATAAGCTCAATCACCTTTCTTCATGTAAGTTTTCTTCCTATAAGGATCTTTCTTTTTGGGCCCTAATAGTTTACATAACTTTGTTTACTTTGTTATTCTAGTCAAACAATGCCATGCCTCGAAACTGGAAATAGTTTTACTTCACTTTGATTAAGATAATATGAGTTAAGGATAAGATAATATGAGTTTCAGAGGAGGCCAACACATTTAAGACCATCCTCCTTTTTTGATTTTGCGTTATGATAGGTTCTTCGTACTTACATTTGTATATGCAAAGAAACTAAGGAGCATTAAATTTTAAATCGAACGGTATCATTAAATATCAAAATTGATGTTAGGTCCGAATTGGTAGTCTAAGAGGAGCGAATATTTTCGTTTCAGCTGAACACTTTCAAACGCCAGTTGCTCAAAAATGCAACTGAAAATATAAAAAGTAAAATACGAATGTACTAGAACGTTAAATGCTGCTGTCAGGGAGCAATACATCTTCCTATAGATAGTTTGAACCATCTTACTCCCACTGAGATCCACTCCCTGGCAAAAAAATTGTTTGCTTCCAGTGTGGTGCCGTACTCCATCTCATCAGTGGTATGCTGGCAACCGCCCTGGCCTATCATTAACATGTTGCGGCCCTCGGCCATGGCCAGATTTCGTAGTGGCCATCTAAGTGTTTAAGGTTTCAAAATGGGGAGAAAAATTACCAACGTTGTTCCTGCTCACAACCTGCTAGTCCTGATCACCTTCTTCTTTGCCTTCGCGCTTCTTTTAAGCAGCTGCTGGTTGATTGGGACTTTCTGCAGATATATGGGGAACTGACGCGACGGGGCCTTCTGGACCTGGTCTAGGCTTTCCTTCTCCAAGGGGATATGTAACAACAACAACATAGATCTTAAAATTTTCTAATTTCTTTTTCATCTATAGAGCCGAAAAAAAAGTTCTTTTTCATAGAAAATTTAAAAAAATTAAAAGTAATTTTATTTTACATCGTCTAATTCTTTAAAACTTAAGATTGAGATTTAAAAATATTATATAAATACTTTTAAAAAAAATCGAAAGGAGAAAATTAAAGCACATTTAAAAAATCACTGAGATCATGACTTTTTATTAACTACATTGCATTGATTCGGAGATTTGAATCACCAACTTGCAACAGCATTTGGATTATTAATTAATGAATAATAACATTCGAATCATTTGTTTAAAGATTTAAATAATAATGATTTTTTTTTTACTTTTTAGTTACTTTTGTTTCACAGTGATGCAATGCCCTTTAAAGTTATTTCAGTAATATCTTAGAATTTATTTCGCAATTTCGATTAAATCATTGAGATTTTCGTTTAAAGAATTCGATAAATTCATGTATAAAAAATAAATAAATAAAATAAAAGCAGACAGGCCATAATTCTTTTAAAAATTATTACAATTGAAAGCATTTAAATATTTAGCAAAATATATATTTAATTCATTCAGACCAAAAAAGGTATATTTATTTGTAATGTTGGGATAACTTTTTCAGGGAAAAAAGTACTGGTTAAGTGAACTGAAATCCGAATATAATTTAAATAGTGTTTTGAATCATTTTATTGACTCACTGAGTTACTGTAGTGTATCTACCCCTTACAAATAAATAATTCCAATTCAGTAGTATATAAGACTTGTTAACTCGATTCTATGCTGGGGTACCTTTTCATAGATGAAGGTTGACATAGTCATGTTATTCGAATCACTTGATTGGAATTGCGATATGACTCACCTGAACCGACTCAAAGTAAAAATCATTTGATTCAAATCAGTAATCGGAATCATTTGGTTCGAGTCAGTGATTTAAATCACTTATTTTAAATAATGATTCGAATCAGTGATCCAAATCACTTATTTATGTTTTTTGTGCTTAATATTTTTAGATCTTGACAAAATTTTTAAGTGTCTAACTTACATATACTAACTTACAAGAATTTTAAGCTTTGAATTTACAAATTCAAAGTAAAAAATAAGTTTTAGATCTTAGCAAAGCTTTTATGCATCTTACTTGCAAATACAAACTTACTAACTTGTAAGATTTCTAAGAGTCTGGCTAACTAATTTTAAAGTAAAAAACAAGAGTTTTGAGTGTCTAACTTATAAATTCAAAGTAAAAAAAAAGACTTATAACAAGACTTTTAGACCTTGACAAACTTTTTCAGTGTCAAACTTATAAATACTAACTTACAAGAATTTTGAGAGTTGAACTTACAAATTCAAAGTGAAAAGAGATTTTCAGGTCTTAACAAGGTTCTTATGCGGTGAATTTGCAAATACTTACTTAACTAATTTACTAATTTAAGACTTTTATGATGTGTCTTTAGAGATAACAAAATGTTTTGATCTTTGGTTCGCTTTTTTTTTTTTTTTGTTGTTCTGCCTTATGCGCTGCAAGTTCAGCGTTATAACGTTTAAAATCTCATTAGAATATCTAAGTTAGACTCTTTAATTTCTTTTAAGTTAGTAAATTAGCAATTGTAAGTTAGACTCTCACAAATCTTGTGATCTAAATACAATTGTGATTTGGTCACGATCTTAATCCAGTAGAATCACAAAAATATCATATGTGGCTCACAAAACACAGTTTGCTGATGACTATTTTAAAGGAAAATAATTATAAAAAGACTGAATTGATTATTATTATCAAGTTTAAGAATTTATCATTAAATTTAATTGAAAGTAAATAATACTTTTGACTAGATAAAAACTCGATTATTTAAAGCAATCTTTATTAAACTCCGAATAACAAGAAACTTATATGTAAAGAAACGAAATTTAATTTTAATTTAGTCCCGAAAAAAGTTGTAATAAAGAAAAAGTTTTTTAAAAATATAGTTAGTGAATAATCTGTTGATGAATGTAGAAAAATAATGAGTGTCAAAAGTGATATATTTAGCCATATAGTAAAGTAATATATTTTTTACAAAATTCCGGATATAAAATGACATCTCTAGTTGATGTTGTTTATCACTAATTAAAGAAGAAAATTTATAACAGGATTCGTCAAACTCACGGAAGTCCAATTTTAATTTTAAAATCAAATTGATCTTTTCAGACCTATAAATAGGGGAATACTATCACTACTTACTATAAAAAATTTCAATACTACTTTTTACTTAATTTAAAATTTCGAGAAGAGTGATATTTTTTTTTGCTTATTATTCCAAAGTATTTTAAGAAATATCTTTTTCATTATTTTTATTTACTTTATTTCAGAGTTCGTATTTTATGTTTTTACTATAAGTAAGAATTAATATTGTCATTTGGAGGTTACTTTTCAGTTCAATGTAAGATCATGTGAAGTAACTCAGAATTCAATATTTGTCCTTAGTTTGTCGGCGTGACAAAAGGCTAAAATATGGCTAAAATGAGAAATAAAAAAAGTTTAGTTACATAAAATGTAATTTTCATTATTATACTTAAACTGGATTAAAACTGGTGATACACAATTATTTATATTTAACGTAAAGATGGAACAGTGGGTGAGTACAGTGATTCCAGATATTGCACGACAGCAATGTCTACTTGAATGGACAAGTTAGTTAATAGTAACCTGTGCCAAATATAAAAACAAAGCATTTTTTTTTAAGCAAGTGCCTAGATTTTCACCACTCACCCTTCCTTATAGAGTGCCACTAGTATTTAACTTTGTCAGTATAGAGTGTAATTAGTATTTAATCGTTTAATTTTAGTATCTAAAACTCCTACTAGAAAGACTATGTAATCTGGCCTAGACAACTTAAAACCCAGAATGGATTTATCCAGGAGGTGCTGAACATCCAGAAGGTGCTGAACATTAGAAACGACATTGAAATCCCGTGTCATTCACTACCTCTTTTGAAACCTAAAAACCCCTTGGAAATAACAAACGTTGAAATAAACTTGGATCTTGTGAAACCTGTCCATGGTAAAAAAGATGTTGCGCCAATTATTCTAAAAAAATCTTGCCCTGTAGACAATGGCGGTTAGATACCCAGTCGACGATTGGCTACATGTTTTTACCGATGGTTCTCAATTTGACTGCCATTTTAATGTAGGGGCTGGTGTCTTTTCGGTACCTTTCTCTTTCTACATACTAGCGGGATACATTGGCACCGCCTTTGAGGGAGAAGTAGTGGCCTTGAGTACGGCCTTACAGCAGCAACTGGCCCTCCAACACAAATTTGAAAATGCAGTTCTCTTCTCGGACCCACAAGCGGCCATACAATCAATTAGCTCACATAAACGTCCCTTGACACCTGAGATTTCCCGATGTCAAGACCTCTTGAGATCTTTAATTTTGAGGGGGGAACGAATAGTCCTCCAGTGGGTGCCAACCCATTGTGGTGTTTGGGGCAATGAGCAGGCAGATTTACTTACCAAAAACGGTGCCAATTTGCTAAAACAACAAAATCAAACTGTTCCTTAAAAATTTATGTAAAACCAACTCAATGCGAGACCTTCAGACTCGCACAGCTTTGAAAAGTTGGAGAAATGTAAGCTCTTCTTTAATTCCCGACAAACCAAGATGTGATGCAGCTGCGGCTTTCCATTTATATTCAGGCCACGATTGTCTTTCTGCTCACCACGCCTTTTTGTCCACTTTGTAAATCTGGAGAGAAATTGGGCAGGGACCACCTGCTATTCTACGTACATTTGTATTCGTTATTTATTTCATCTTTCTATTTGTACCTTTTGCCTTGCCATTGAAAATAAAAACAAAAAATTTTTAAAAAAAATTTCTAAAACTAAACGATTTCTCATGTCTTCACTAGCAGGTTGTGCACTTTTTTTGAAATGTTCTTATATAAATCAAGAGAATCTCTTCAACCAAAATGGGAGTGTAACCACTTAGAAATGGAGCATTATTTATAGTTTCGCACACAATTAATCTTTACTAAATTTTAAATTATTTAACTTACTGAATTAGTTTTTAAATAAGAAAACAGACGTTAGGTTTGATCTCATTAACTGAGAATCCATACACAAAAATACCATTGTCTGATTCTTTACTTCCTCTAATAAAACTATAAATATTTTCACCTAAGTAATCCCGTTTAAAGGCAAACATTTTGCATAGTTAAAAATGGTTCAATTTTGCTTTTGAAAGATTTTCATGTTTTACGTTCACATGGATAGGGTATTATGAAAATGTTTCTTCCAAATCTAAAAATTTTCAAATATTAATAACAGAAAATGCAGTTTTTTTTTGTAAAGACATGTCAGTATTTTTTTATTTTATTAAAATGCATTTAAAAAGCTAAATAATTAGTTTACAGATATAGTTTATTCCGCATAGTTTTCGAATTTCAAATGAAAATTTTTAAAATTGAAATTTTTTGCTGTAAAAATTTTGTAGGAAGTACTGTGTACAGTGAGTTAAATTTGCAAATAAATTGCACAGAGAATAAAAAAATATAAATCCTGAATAACTTTTTCTCTAGTGATTTGATTTTCGTACACTTTATGCCAACTTGAAAGATACAAATGGCTGCTATCAGGAAAATATGGTTCCAATGGATTAGTCAGGAGATAAGTCAGGTAATGTTAATTTCACTCTTTGCTTATTTCGTTATATACCGAAAACTTTTAAAAGAAGGGGAAAAAGTTTGCACACAAAACTAATTTAACCGAAGGTAATTTATGAAAATAGACTGCTTAGAAAATAATAACTGATAAAACAAAAACTAAATTACAAAAATTAAATAAAATATCAAAGTGATGTCATTCGTAACGCATAATTAAAAATATTCTTTCCTTTAAGCTAGCTGGAATGCAAAAATCATTAATTTGTAGACCGAAAATTGACTTTATTGCAACTATACTTGATGAATAAGGATATACAAATAATTTATTCCTATTCGGTTTAAATAAGTGATCAGTTAGTTGCTAATCTAATAATATTTATAGCAAGGGACAATAGGGATATATAAACTAAGAGAAAGTATTTTTTGATTGATTTGTAAAACGCTAAAGGATATTATCAAGTACTGTTCAGAAAATTAAAAGAAAAAAAAATACATAATATGCATTTATTGTGCTTTGTGTTTCTATCGAAACTTCACTTAGAATGAATACCTTCTTATAACAGTCAAAAAATGTAAAAAAGCATCATTAAATATTTTAAATATTTGTTAACAATTAGGTATTAAGAGCAAAGAATGAAAAAATTTATTTGATTTTATTTACGTATTTGCATTTAAAAAATAAAAAGAGTAAATTAATCTTTTATGATATATATTCATCAGTTGACACCTAAATACAGTTCAAAAATTAAGAATACCCTTGTATTCACTTGCATTAAAGAAATTAAAATAGAAGATCGAGGTAGTAGTAAATGTAATGTTTTACAAAATTATTCTTTTACAAAAGCTGCTTTCACCATGATTTGTGATTAAAAGTTATATAGAAATAAAAGCATATAAAATAGTAAATAGTATAGTAGCTGATTTTTTTTTAAAAAGTACTATTCAGATTGCCTTCTAATTGTTTGCATTATAAATTAAAGCTTTATAAGAAATAAAGAAGGACAAACTGGTACGGGGATACTTAGTAGTAAAAGCTATTTTTTGAAGATATGGTAAATTTAATTATCTAAAAAATAAACAAACATATAATTAAATTTTCTAAAAAAATTTTAAATGTGCAAAATATTTTTTAGGTGTAAATTTTAGTATTTTGCAAGGAATTGCATGACACCCCTTTGGTGTATCCAACGAAACATGAACATAAAATTAGAATTTGTACTGTTTAAATTCTCAGTAACGCTTAAAATGAGACCTCCCAAATGAAATATCCTACAACAACCATTTTTCATCAAATTTGTTAGGAGAAATCCAGAAAAGTTATTTGGATGCATTTCCCAAAATAACCTTCTTTTTGAAATCATTCTGAAATTTATTTGATTTAATTCTTTTGATTAATATATTTCTATTCAGACGTGTCTTTTGGGTGGATTACGAATATTAATAATTAACTTCATTAAACACATTTGCTGCTTCAGTTCCTGGCTGTGAGAACAATTATTTTAATTTTGGAAAAGACAGCGGTGGCCCAGCGTAACGGTTGAGAACTGAAAACGCGATTAGAGCAGCGTGCTGAAATTAAATAATGATAAAGTGCACATTCAGCAAAGTTAACGTGTTGTTAATTAAGAAGAATGGAGGGATCCCTATAAGTTAAATAAATAAGTACCAAAATAAATTTCGTGGTGAGAATTTGTTGGAAATTATTAATGTATGTTTTTAAATAATATTGGCTTATAAATTTTGAATCATATATATATATATATATATATATATATATATATATATATATATATATATATATATATATATATATATATATATATATATATATATATATATATATATATAAATATATATATATATATATATATATATATATATATATTTATATATATATATATATATATATATATATTTATATATATATATATATATATATATATATATATATATATATATATATATATATATATATATATATATATATATATATATATATATATATATATATATATATATATATATATATATATATATATATATTTATATTATATATTTATATTATACTATTATATATTTATATATATATATATTTTTGAAGGCAAGAATTTTCTAAAAAGGAAATTATTAATTTACAATTTTGGATTTAGCATAGTGTGATAGGTAAAAACAGTTCTTTTTGCGAAATCCTCACTCATGTTATCCTGATATTTTCATTTAAACACTATCTAGCTGAGTTTAGCGCATTACATTTTAGTTTTGGGGTCATGTGTTAAAACTGCCTCAGTCGTTTCATTAATTTTCTTACATTCTAAATAAGTTTAATTCATTTTTCTCTTGTAACCTTTTTCGCTACCTCTTTCAAGTATTTGTGCTAAATTTCAACATAATGCCCCAAAATATAATTTTCCATTTAGCTGAAATCAGTAAAAGTTTTGAACCAGTTTCTTTGTTATTTCTGTCATATCAATGGTCATTCTTTTGTTTTATGCTTTCTTTCACAGCCATTTATTTAAATCTCAAGATTTTTTCGGCTGATTTTCTTCAAATTTTGTATTTGTCATTTCAAATAACATTTTTAAAATATGTATGTAATACAATTCAAATATTTTTAGTCATAATTAAATAAAATAAATAATTATCAAAACTTATTTTTTACACATATCTTTCAGTAGATAAATGAATTTTTCCAAAATTATGCAGAATTTTTGCAAAAATTAAAAATTTCGACACTAAAAACTTAAAAATTTCTTGAGATATGGAGAAATACTTGGAACAGTGAAATTGACATTAAGGGGTTCAAACTTTAAAACACTCTCTTAAAGTAAACTGTTGGAACCATATTTTGTATAATATAACTACTCCTCATATTTTACAGGTCAAAATTTCCAATTCTTTAAAAAAAAAGTATGTTTATTTAGATAAAGTGAATTTTTGTCTTGTTTCATAATTTAAGCTTTTGTCCACACTAATTAATTAGCTAATTAATTAAGGTCAAATCTTCAAACAAAACTATTTTCATGAACTAAGGGAATCATGAAAATCCGATCATTCTCATTAAAACAAACGTTATTTAATGTTACATATTTATTTAGCATTGTGTACATTTCCTCAGACTTTTACTCGTTAAACTGTAGACATAAGCAATATTAAAAAAAACACGCAGTAAGTGGACATTAAGTAACGTACCAAACAATGGGACGGAATATTTGAAATCAAAGAGTAATGATATAAGAATTTTGTTTAAATCTAAGAACCACCATCACTCTTTGAAATTTATGTGGATTTTATAGCCTTTACTTATTTTATTTGTTAATTTTTTTTTAAAAGCATAATATGTAAGCGAAACAAAAATAATAATTCCCAACACAAACAGCAATAGTGACACCAGAAAATCACAGTTTTCTTGTGACTGGTTTTTGAATTAGAATGAACTGAGGTGACTAAATCTTTTACTGAAACTAAGCAACATGCAAATATACTGTTGACATCTAGAGTACAAAATACATATGTGGGTAGTGCACTGGCAGTTGTGTCATCCATTTGAGAATGTTTTTGAGGTAATTACGACATTGAACGATGGGCATTCCATTTCAGAAATTCAACATTTCTGGTTCTAGAGAGTCAAGAGTGGGTCGCTTAATTTCAGGCATCATGGACAAAGTAGTGTCCTGCACTTAATTTTTCCGACCTGTGCGTAGGTATTAACAGACAAATAACATTGCGTGAAATGAAGACTAGCATCAATTCAGGCGAGAAAGTTCGTTAGTGGCGGCACGAAACCATGAACTCAAATTGTTACTAATAGTAGTAGTAACCGATCTTCCCCCGAAGCAGTTTGCGGATAAGGGTTTCACCCGTTGTCACGTAAACTAAACACTACAAAATTACAAAAAAGTAAAATCAGAACTAAAGAGATTAATACACATAGGAAAAATCCCAAAATCGAAAAGGTGAAAAAAATAAAACAAAATCCTCACAAAAAAAAAAAAATTAAAAGCACTTAAAACATCTAAGTTAATAAAATTAACCAACAATAAACGTGTCAAAAATACAGGTAAAAACATATAAAAGTAAGGTCAGGTAAAGCATCAAATGGTAAAAGTATGAAAAATCACATTAAATACAAATAAAACTAAAATAAGATTAATAGCATAATTAAAATAGTCGACTAAAAGTTCAATGTCCCCCTTTCAAGGCTAAGTGCCCCTAGGATTAAAAATGTTCTAAGGTAAATCAAAGTTTCTCTAAAAAGGATAAATATTCAAAGATCACACCAGAAAAGACTGAGGGTGCTGAAGTTCATCAAGATCAAAATTCCATTTCGAATGTCCTATGTATGTCCTATGTATAATGAGGATGTTAGTCCAAGGGGAGGACAAAGTCAAAGGATACGGTAAGTGCCGAGGTAAAATACTAAAAGCAAAGATTAAAACCAGGAAACCCAAAAGCTGAAAGTTTAAAAAGTAAAACCAGGTAAAAGTAGTCAGGTGTACTCTCGGGAGCAAACAGATCATCCAGGATATATTTAGGAATTTCAATGATTTTCCCCTTGCAGTCAATATCAGCATAAAGTTGATGTTGAGTATATTGGTCCCATTTTCTGCCACAGAGCGTCCGGAATTTGGTATAAAATTTTATGAGATGGTCAATGTCTTGTACTCTCCCACAAAATTTACAAGTTGCTCTTTGATTGAAGAATTTCTGTTGATATATTCCGAAAACCCCGTGGTCCGTTAAGAATTGATTTAAATAGAAGTTTGACTGCAGGCGAGTTAGTGTGGGATCTTCAAAGAAAATACATGTCT
This sequence comes from Parasteatoda lunata, assembly GCA_949128135.1. Lineage (NCBI taxonomy): Eukaryota > Metazoa > Arthropoda > Arachnida > Araneae > Theridiidae > Parasteatoda > Parasteatoda lunata. Next base: position 66,928,049 of record OX421981.1, on the reverse strand, counting down.
GCCTGCCCTTTGCTGATTCACTCCAATCTACTTTCCATTTATTCATTGTGGCTTGCTTTATGTATCTAATAATGAAAGTTCCTTCCATTGGGAGCATCGTTCCCACCCGGATGAAGCTCGTGGCCTTTTTGACTTGCTGATCCGCCTCCTCGTTACCTTCAATCCCAATGTGTGCTTTGACCCAGTAAAGTCTTACACTTGGTGTATTATTTACTTGATGTATTATTAAAGTCTTACACTGGTTGTATTATTTACTTTGATCTCTTCAATAATCTTGGGTCATTTAGACTTTGTAACGAGGACAGCGAATCAGTAGAAATTTTTGCATCTTTGTAATTTTTGATGTAAATGACAGCTTGTTTAATAGCCTCGAGCTTCCCCTGGTAAATACTTGCTTCATCGTTTAATCTATTGGAGATAAGATCGATTGTAAGTCCCTTTTGCTTGACGACGATAGCGTATCCTAATTTACTGTGCTTTGGTTTGCTGTCATTGTTATCAATTTTTGATCCGTCTGTGTAGATTTCGATGTTATTGTTATCCGGTTCTCCCTTGCTCCAAGGTACAGCGAGAGAAGTGGCCGGGTGCTTGAGGGGTGGCAGGGGTTCTAGGTATTGGGCTTGTGTTAAATTAGTGCTAACCAAATTCAGATCGTCCAAATGCCATCCCCACCTTAATCTTTTATAATATATTTCATCAATCATTTTAGAATGAATGGGTTTGATTCCCGCTAGCATTTGCAAGGCCTCGGTGCTGGTTGTATTATAGGCTCTAGTTATTGTTAACAGCGGGATCCTTTGGATTGATGCTAATTTTTCTCTCATCCTGACCCCCTTGTTGAACCATACACTGGCAACATAAGTAATAATTCTCTCACAGGTACATACTCAAATTGTTAAAAAGGCACTGTGAAATTTGGTGGAGACTCTATAATGGTGCTTTTTCATGGCATGGACTGGGTCATATGGTTTGATTGCACCAATCGTTGACTAGAAATAGTTATGTTCAGTTACTAGTAACATTCATAGACTTCATGTACACATGAAATTTTTATGGATTGCAATGCGCTCCGTCACCTCGCGACTTGTTCGCGACTGGTTTGAAGAAAATTCTGGACAATTCTAACGAATGATTTGGTCATTTAGATCACTCCTCATGAATCTCATGGAACATATACGGGAACATATATTGAGAAGGCAATCCGTGTATAAAATCCTACCCCACAACACTTTTGAAATAACGAACATCTATTGCGGCTGCATGGCTGAATATTCCTGCAAGAGATTTGCAACTACTTGTTTAGTCCATGCCACGTCAAGTAGCCGTAGAACTAAAGGAGGTCCGACACAATATTAAGAGGGAGGTATTTCATGACTTTAATCACCTGTTTATTTAAATTGTACAATAGTTTTTTGTAATGCGTTGTAAAATCTATATTGTCCTAGGGAAATCTACTTTTTCCTTCCAAATATTTAAAGATTACAACTCTCCTAAAGATCCAAACAAACAAATTCGGATATTTTACATAAATAATATCGCTCATAACGCGCAGTAATTCAGAAATGACGCATTTCCTGATCGCGTCCATACATATACAGAGTGTTCAAAAATGTATTAACTTAATTCTTAGAAAAATGAAGCAAAAAAAAAAAAAAAAAAGATTTGTTATAGAAAATGACAAAAAAGATATCAAACGTGACAAATCAGTTTAAAGAAAAACGATTGCATAAAATATAAAACATTAAAATCTGAATAGCAGAGATGCTGAAAGACGAATATTAGAATCAATTTCAAGTTTCCAATAACAATAAAATAGGTTTTGACGTTTTGTTCAACCAATTTGCTCAAGAGTGATTTTTAAGATTTTGTCTGAATCTAATGTAATACAGGCAAAAATGTAATACAGTAAATTTCTTTTACTCCTTTGAAACAAACTTACTTTAACGAAATATATTTCGAAATAGGTAAAACATTAAATTAACCAGATAAAGTTCATAGGCACATAAAGAAACAATTCTATGGCACCATCAACTAGCCTTCTCAAAATATTAGCATATTATAAACTGACATTTAACATAATGACAACTACTAGACAGATAATTACAAAATTTTCTTGACAACGTAAATGCAGCCGTTTCCATAAATTACAACTATGTAATCCACTCTGCTTGTTGATAAATAGAAATAATTAAAATCTATCGAATATTTTAATTATAATATAATAACCAAAGTTCTTAAATAAAACGATTAGATAATATCTTATAACAAATATTGTTGATCAGGTAATTTAATGACTATTCCTGACTTTATTTAGAAATTTTAAATACTTGATCAACATGGTCTTTAAAAAGAACTAAAGAGGTTTATGCTTAAAAGCGAAGTATTATTACGATAAATATTACTAAAGAAGCGAATATTCTTTTTTAACAGAAAATAATCTTCGGTGGATATTATGTGTGCATCATTAACTTATTCCAAAAGTACTTTTCTTTAAATATCACCTTCGATTATTATAAAGTAGATAACATAAAGTACAAAATTGTGGCATTTTTTAACATAAAATATAATTATTTCAGAAGCATACGTGTCAAGATCAAATCTCTTTAATTCTAGAATAGAAGAATTTATTATGTTTTAAAAGCTTTAAAAGAGGTAATAAACGCTACTCCAGTTGTTTTAATTTTTTTCTGCATATTTAAGTCATTTAAGTGATAAACTGTGAAAAAATATTATTTGGAAAATCATTACACGAATCATAGGTAGCATTTAAAAAGGTTTTTTGAAGCTTTGGATAAAGCGAAAAATGCCAAACTATTAGTCTTCTAAGACTTTTAATGAATAAAGAAATCTTCTTTAATAAAAACAATTTCAGTCAAAATTTAATCGTTTGCTGGCTTTTAAATGTACTAGATTAATTCGTGAGCCCATTTTTAAGGTAATAAATGACCATCTACTTTGTGTTTAAAATGATTATAACTAAACAAACAAAATATGAAAAAAAATTCCTTACAGTATCCATTTTTTATTGTGTGTAAAATTAATAAATCGATGATAAAGTAATAAGCAATTTAGAGAAAATTGCATTGTTCGATGGCTATTAAAAGTACAGGGGTAGAACGTAATTTTGTTCTTTCAAAGGTAATAAATTAACAATTACTCTTTATTAATAGAAATAATTGTGAACAAAGCAGTTAAAATATATATAGCTTATTTTTTATGTTTGGGACTAAAATTTAAAAAATGATGAACGTCAACAAAAACTACAGTACATGCAATCATTTTTACAAAACTCGATTCATACTTTTTTTAAACATGTAATTTTATATCTTGAAAATAAGTAAACTGAATTTGTTATTTTAAAATGTAACCAAATAGTTAATATAGTGTCCAGCATTGTTACTGATATAAATTGCAAAGTTTATATAATAAACCTTTTCATTTTATTATTTTATATTTTTTCCATTGCAGCATATTCTGGATAGCAAATAACCAACCTACTACAATTATTCTGTAGAAAATTCAGCTTTGCCTTTAAATGATTATGTCACGAATATGGGAAAAGTAATACGTTAAATTTTACTTGGAAAGCAAGCAAAGATTTCCACATTCATAATTTTTGTAATTTTCTCATAAAAATTAATTTTATTTTTCGATGAATAAACTGTGAAGTTGTAATATATTCAAGCGCACTAAAAGAAGAAAACTATTCCTGAATAATCAACTGCTACACAGTTGGTCATAAAATTGCTACATCAGAAAAGAATGCAGAAAGTGGAATGGTATTTATTGACTTATAAATCAGAGCAAGAGATTATATTTACAGACGTATAGATTCTTAAAAATCAGTGACAAAAATCGCCACTTATGGCAGAAGTAACAATATTTAGTTGCCTGCACAAGGAGTCAAATAAAGATAGTGTAACCGGGACCTCAGTCCGTATAGCTTCATGACTATGCCACAGTTATAAATAGTGGCATAGTTAAAGAATAGTGGTGAGTTATTCGTATCCCGTACTCGTTCAACAGCAATTAACTAAAAGTTTTCAATTGTTAAAAGACCATATTGCCCACGGTGACTGTCTGACATGTACTGTATCGAGGAAGATCAAGACAGTAGATGCAACAAGCAGTTGCGCATTATCTTAAAGAAAATTAACAATAGAGAGGCCTCGAATCTAAGGCAAAGCCACGAGTCAGATTGTATTGGTTAGCTTTACATATAACGAGGATGGCAAATACAATGTGATCGATTAAAGTACACAATATAATCACCATGATACCTGTACGATGATGTTGAACGCAAGCTAGCAACTCCATGATTCTAAAATTAGAGATTTAACCATTATGATTCTACACACTAAGCCGGTATCATTCATCTGAAAGATTGGTCATTCATCACACCACTGAATTCTCTCCTGATTGTGATGCAGTTTCATAGATAGTCTTGCCTGCCATGTTGTCGATCCATACTGCTTCAACTTTGCCTTCAAACGTTTGAGTACAAATTTGAGGTCATGTAAACGACTCCATTTTCATACTCATAGTTTATAATATGAGCGTGCGACTACTGGTGTCTGATAAGATATCTGTCTCCTTGGTTGTTAGTAGAGGGTGCTGAAATCACTCAAGGCATTTCGTATGACCATCCTAAACTTATCAATCTCGATTAACGTGTACAGCAATAATGCAGTACGATAAACCCCGATAAGATATTATCTATCCTTAATCAAAGTCTGACATATGTTGGTAGGCATTTCTTCTCCTTATTTGGGACTTCATAACAACTTTTTAAGCTAAAAATAAGGATCAAATTCAAATTAAGTATGATAAAATTACTGTAAAAATTCTGTTTTTATATGAGCTATAGGTGCAGAAAATCTAATCGTTTGCTTATCACATAATGTCTTATATTTCCTGCAAATTTAACGAGTGTGACGCTATAATTTCTTGGTGTAGCAACTTTAATAACTAATGGAATAAATTATTAAATATGAATGTAGATTCAAAAAATGTTTTTCAAGTCTGGAAAATGATAGAAAAGAGGTAGTAAATCTTACCTTGTAAAGGCGATGAGTACGATGAATGGCTGAAAATAAGTTCTTTGAAATTGATTAATTTGTGAATGCGTTAAACTGGCATTGAAGAAGCATCTTTTTAAGCAATATAGAAATATAATGATGCATTTTGACAAAACATTTTTACAAGCAGTGAGGAAGGAAAAGACTTCTCCCTCAGTTGAAGATACACAAAGGGAAAGTGAAATCTGAAAAACGAAGAGTAATAAAACATAAAATAAAACATTAATATTCAATTAGTATTCAGTCCTTTAAAAGATACATGCCATGAGAGTCGCACGACATGAGAGTTTCAGTTCTCAAAAACCACACTTCCTGGTTGTTAAAAAAAGCTTCAGACATCATTTTATCCAACAGAAAATATGGGCTAAAAATTTCGACGAAGCAAAACCGTAATAAAAATGTAACAGTACATTGTTGATTAATAAAAAACAATTATTGTTCAATACTGCCCTAAAAAATAATCAAAGAAAAAAAATACAGGTTGCATTCTTTATATTTAACTTACAGGCAGAAAAAATAACTTCAATTTAGAAAACGAAACAATTTATAAGAATAATATCTAAGAAGAAATGTGTCAAAAAGGAAAACTAATTCTCTCCTCTAGACGCTGTGAAAGAGCTAAAAAATGATTAAATAGTATAAGAAAGAAAATTATAGCTTGAAAGCAGTATGTGCTGAACATAAACTTTAAAGCAAATAATAGACTGAGAGAATGGAAGACAAAATAGTTCTGTAATAGAAAGAGGATGCTCAAAAAGATCAAAGTAATAAAGAACCAATATAAAAAGATTTATTATTATGTATACAAGAAATAAAATTATTATGATATAGGCACTTTTAATTTTACCCTATTTCATAAATAAAAGCTAAGTTTTAAAATTAAAGTTAAGAAAAAGAGTTATTAGGTAATAAAAATCCATATTCTTATACAATATACAAATATTTTACATCTTTAATAAAATACAAAATTTCACTAAAGAATAAAAGTGTTCTGAATTTGATGCTTGGGTTTTTAAAAATTTTTTAATTAAAGTATTTGTTATTTGTTGCTTGAGTTTTAAAGCAGTTTTTAATTAAAGTATTTGTTATTTGATGCTTGAGTTTTAAAAAAGTTTTTTAATGACTTTTGCTAATGCAAAATACAAGAGCTCTAAGAAAAGCGTATGCTCTCCTTTTCCATGTCATTTCAGATATGAATTTACTATGTGCGTCACTAGTTAACATATTCTAGAGTTTCTAAATTAAGTCCGAGTATAACTTTGTTGACTATAACTTGATTAAATTTAAAAACTATTAAAAATCAAACAGTAAAACTACTGCTGGTTTTGAGAATACACAAAAATGCAATTTCAGATAATTATTATGATTACAAAAGATTTTGTTCCAATTTTTGATTCACGAAAATGTTCAAAATATTTTCTAAAAATTGAAGATTAAGTCAGACAATAATTTAATGGTCATTTAACTGTTTTTTTTTAATTTTAACAAATATGGGCTTTGTTACATTGTCTTGCAAGGCTAAAGTCTTTCCATATTGTTTATCCCGCTGATTTTTAACTCCTTTACTTAGAAGAAATTCATTTGTAACTCTAAATATATCTACAGCCAAATAAAAAGAGAGAGACCGTAACAATGTTTTTGAAAAATTGATTTCATCTGAAAGCATTATGACTTTTCCCAGATACTTAAAGAAGTTTGATATTTTCGGACCTTTTATTCTTTATTGTGCCAATAAAATTACACGTGGCAAACAAAAGTTACTTACACTGGAAGTTTAACTATTTCGAGCAGTGACTGAAATTCACCTTCAAATTAACTAAATATCATTTTACAACCTTAAGAATTAAATCGAACTCTTGCTGTGAATTGAGGAACGCACGTTGAGAAACACTAGTTTAAACTAAAGTAAAAATATGTGTACCTTGAAGCTCAAGAAGTTTCAAACTACTATTAAATTAAATAATAGGAAACTAATAAAAAACTATAAAAAATGATAATTTAACGTGCATTTATTTATGGATAAATTAGTTTTATAATTTTGTAAAAAATCTTTGCTTTGTTTAAATAGTTCTAAAGATATTGCTACCAAAATATGACTTTAACATTGACGTTCCCTAACGTTTGTTCTGACACACATTGAACCAATGTACTACATTGAACCCTTGGTATATGTTAGGAAACCTGGCAAATATTGAATTATAAATGGAAGGTCATAAATCCAAATCCATAAATTTCTAAGTACCGATAACGTCAGAAATTTTCTAAGTACAAAAAGTTTGCAATTCCAACTAAAAAAAATTTCTATATTTCCTCAACTTCAGAATACTTTTTAAATATAAAAAATGTGAAAGTTTTTCTAACTCAAAGCAATTTGAAAGTTATTTCAAGTACAAAAAGCTTCAGAATATTTCTAAATACGGATAACAACAGAAATTTTCTAAGTACAAACAGTTGGAAAATTTTCTTTATTTTGCGGTTGAAACTAAATATTTCTTCGATGATCAAACAATTTCAGAATTTTTTTAAGTACAAAAAATTTGAAAACGTTTCAGTCAAAACATTTAAAAAATTATTTAAAACACAAAAAACTTCAGAAATTTTATAAGTATTAAAAATTTATAAGTAAGTATTAAATTTTATAAGTACAAAAAATGTAAATTTCTTTTAAATTGACAACGTTTTAAAAAATTATTTAAAAAATTTTTTAAAAAAACAAACATCTTCAGAAATTTTCTAAGTACCTGTAATGTCAGCATTTTACTAAGTACAAAAAAATAGGCGATTCCAACTAAAAAACTTTTCTATGTTCCCACAATTTCAGAATATTTCCAAGTACAACAAATGTGAAAGTTTTTGAAAATTTTTCCGTCAAAACATTTAAAAAATTATTTAAAATACAAACAACATCAGAATATTTCTAAGTTCGAAAAGTTTGAAAGTTTCTATTTCAAACCAATTTGAAAGTTATTTAAAGTATAGACAACTTCAGAATATTATAGTTATATTTATCCAGAAAAAAATATGATTAATATTTTTAGAATTTCTTAATTTCTTTTAATTCATTTAATTTCTTTTTTCATTTATTTATATAATTAAAACTTTTAAGTGTTTGACGATTTAACAGCATTTGTTTATACTACAATCTTCTGAGAATTAAAAATAAATTGCTTCAGATGCTTCTAGGAGTCTCAAGCATAAGTAAATAAAATAGAACTGAAATGTCCCCAGAGCAGAGTATAAAACTGTTTGATCGTCGAAGAATACTTCCAAATAATAAAATCGATAAATGACTCTTATGTTCGCGAATATTTTTGATGAATGATTTCCTTGCATAAACGATGTGCTTTCCTCTCCCCTCACTTCGAAAAAAGTTAATAAATTCTTCACTAGATGGCAGCCATGTCTTAAATCTGATTGATTATTTAGCTTCACTCTTTTAAATAAAGACTCAGTTGATAAAATGATAATGAATTGAAGGGTATAATAAACTGTTAAAATAATTAATTTTTATCTATAGAATTTTAGATTATTTCGAAATTACTATTTATCATATCAATCAGTGAATGTATTAAAAGCAAGGCTTTTAATACATTCTTTTGATAAGCGATTTATTGCGTCTTTGAAAAAAGTATTGTTGCTATTTCTGATTTTGATAAAGGTATATATATATATATATATATATATATATATATATATATATATATATATATATATATATATATATATATATATATATATATATATATATATATATATATATATATATACTGGTGTAAGAAATTATGAGAATTTGCAGACTTGGCCGATTATCACTATATATTATCACGATTTATATATGAACTACTGAACCGATTTTTTATGAAGTTAGATATGTACATAAATTGATACAATACAAAACATATAACCATTCAACGATTATAATGCACGCGCATGATCTTGCGTAACACTCGTTGGTGTCGGAAGGGACGAAAATGCAGTTGCGCAATAAACAAAAAAATGGGTTAATAGGGAGTATGGTCCCCTCTTACAGATATACAGGCCTTGAAGAGAGATTTTATAATAGAAATAAGGCAGCTAATCATTTCCTGAGGGAATTGGTCCCAGTCATTCAGCAATACTGTTTTCATTCCCTGGACGGTTCTCGGAGGGGGATAGCGAGTTGCAATTGCCTTGTTCACAGAGAGTCCCTGGCATGCTCTAAAAGGTCGAGGTTTGAAGATCTGGCTGGACAATCAATCCGGTGAATACCCACACTCTCTATAAATTCGTCGACCAGAAAAGCTCTATTGGGCCTTGCGTTATCGTCCATTAAAATAAAAAAGCGAACACCCCTAAAAAAGTGAACATAGAGCTGGGCTCCAAGACCTCATTCCTATACCTCACACCAGTCAAAGAGACTCTTTCAAAGACATGGAGAACTGTGCGGCCATCCAACATGTTGACTGCCCAAACCATTAAACCTGCTTCTCCATATTGGTTTATTTCGCGGACATTGGAGAGTAGGTAGCGGGTTCCTGGTTCTCTCCATATGAACGTATGGCGAGAATACGTGTTTAAGCTGAACCAGGACTCATCAATGCAGAGAACGGTTGCCCATTCAATCTCTCTACTTCATGTTGAACGGATTCTTTGATTCGTAGATATATGCGGGAAGCAAACAGCAGGTATTTTTGTAAAAAACCTCTCTCGAGAAATCGTTTGGAAACAGTCACCCTTGATATATGGGTTCACCTTGATACAGGTCACAGGAGAACTGAGAAGCTGTAGCCCTTCTGTTACGCCTCGCTATAATGGAAAAGTAGCTATATTTTCTGGCGTTTTGGCTCTTGGAAGACCTTGCCAAGGTCTACTTTTAACTCTGATTGAATATACACACACACACACACGCACACACACGCACACACACGCACGCACACACACACACACACACACACGCACACACACACACACACACACACACACACACACACACACACACACACACACACACATATATATATATATATATATATATATATATATATATACAATCAGAGTTAAAGGTATTTTATTTCGCATTATAAAATTACAAACGAAAAAAAATTACAAAACATATTTTAATACAATATTGAAATAGCACAAAACCAATATAAAAAAGATATTAATATTGTAAACTCGCAAATTCATCTATATTCATCATAAGTAAACTTTTTAATTGATATTCTGGAACTTTGAAACAATTATAAATGATAGAATTTATTTGCATATCTCTTTAATTAACTTTTGAAATGAGGTAAAAATTTTGTTTGAATTCATGTTCCTTTTCAATAGGCTCAAACATAAGCTCAAAAACACTCAAATGTGACAAATTAAATTTGTGAAAAATTATAATTTAAATAATTGTCAAAATATTCATTAGAGTAATATTTTTGTCCATTTCATAATTATAATAATTTGTCTAAATAATTTTCATTAGATTCTTTTAACGTGTAAGACCTAACTTTGAGTTTGAATCGAGTAAATTTATCTGATCCCATTTCTAAAAACCCGAATAAACAGCTCTGGTTTATTTAAAGAAGACATAATGAAATAAAAAAAAACATAAAATAGGTATGTACGGGTCAATTTTCAAGACCACGTAACTCGCTTTAAATACATGAAAAATAAATTTTTTATGTTCGGGAAAGTGAGAACAGAGCTTCAAAACAGGAAAAATCAATTAAAATTACTTTATTCGTATTATTTACAATACTTTCTATAGTTTGGCCTGCCTAGTATGTTCTCTGCATAAAAACAATCCTCTTTCTTCGTTAAAGAAGGCATAATGGAATAAAAAATAACATAAAATAGGTATGAACGGGTCAATATTCAAGACCACGTAACTCGCTTTTATATTAAGCTATAAATCTCAAACTCGGTAACAAAATGGGATACCATGCCCCAAACCCTTCTGCCAAAGGAAATATTTATAGCTTATTTAGGAGGGTCGCAATGGGCCCCAAAGTACATCGTTCAACTGACCGGGAGATTGCTTTTGAAGCCATGCAGTAGCACGCTCAACGTGTAAGCGTGGTGGAGAGGATAGCGTGACCACGTGCTATCATCTGAGCGAGACGACGCGGGATCGAATCCCGGTGTGGACAATTTTTAAATTTTTTTTTTTCTTTTGTTAATTTTGCATTATATTATTTATTTAATGTGTTTTTCGATATTTTAGAAAGAATTTTATATGAAAAATAATTTTGTTAAGTTCGGGAAAGTGAGAACAGAGCTTAAAAACAGGAAAAATCAGTTAAAATTAATTTATTCTTATTATTTACAATACTTTCGATAGTTTGGCCTGCCTGGTATGTTCTCTGTATAGAAACAATCCTCTTTCTTCGTTAAGGTCTGATATGAGGCATTTTTTTTTAACATTGAAAAATGCACTGTTTTTTAGATATACATACATAGTAAAATACAGGGCCACATTGTGTACTTCCTATGGGGTCTATAATTATTTCCTTTGGTAGGGTACACTAGTACCAGGTAATATATTACCTGGTCCAATTAAAATATAAAGGGTTAATATTAAGGTCTGATATGAGGCTTTGTTAATATTGAGAAAAGACTTAGAATTTCTGCGAATAAAAGCTCTTCAGAAGGCGAATTTCTTCGAAATATAGCTTCTCGCAAAACTTTTTTAGATATACATACATAGAAAATTTATTTTTCTTGAAAAATGACTTCGAATTTCCCTGTTTTAACGCCTTTTAGAAGACGAATTTCCTCAAAATAAGTCTTTTCGCATCACTATTTTAGATATACATACATTGCGGGGTCACACTGTGTACCCCCTATGGGGTCTATAATTATTTCCTTTGGTAAGTTACACTATTACAAGATAATATAACACCTGGTCCAATTAAAATATTAATTGTTATTATTAAGGTCTGATATGAGGCTTTGTTAATATTAAGAAAAGACTTTGAATTTCTGCGTATAAAAGTTATTCAGAAGGCGAATTTCTTCGAAATAAAGCTTCTCGCAACACTTTTTTTTTAAATACAAAAAATAGTAAAATGCGGGGTCACACTGTGTACCCCCTATGAGGTCTATATTTATTTCCTTTGGTAGGGTACAATATTACAAGGTAATATAATACCTGGTCTAATTAAAACATTAAAGGTTAATATTAAGATCTGGTATAAGGCATTTTCTTAACATTGAAAAATGCACTGTTTTAGATATACAAAAATAGTAAAATGCGGGGTCACATTGTGGGATCCCTATGGCGTCCATAATTATTTCCTTTGGTCGGGTTTACTAGTTCTCGGTAATGTAATACCTTCTCCATTAAAATAATAAGGGTAAATATTAAGGTCTGTTATAAAGCCTTTTGCTAACAATGAGAAAATACTTAAAATTTCTCCGTATTAACGCTTTTCAGTAGGCGAATTTGCTCAAAATAAAGCTTCTCGCAACACTTTTTTAGATATACATACATAGAAAATTTATTTCTCTTGAAAAATGACTTCGAATTTCTCTGTTTTAACGCCTTTTAGAAGACGAATTTCATCGAAATAAAACTTTTTGCATCACTATTTCAGATATACATACATTGCGGGTTCACACTGTGCACCCCCTAAGAGGTCTATAATTATTTCCTTTGGTAGGGTACACTATTGCAAGGTAATATAATACCTGGTCCAATTAAAACATTAAAGGTTAATATTAAAGAAGGCATAATGAAATAAAAAATGACATAAAATAGGTATGTACGGGTTAATATTCAAAACCACGTAACTCGCTTTCATATTAAGCTATAAATCTCAAACTCGGTAGAAAAATAGGGTACCATGCCCCCAACCCCTGTGCCAACGGAAATATTTCTTGCTTAATTAGGAGGGTCGCAATGGGCCCCCGAAGTACATCGTTCAACTGACCGGGAGATTGCTTTTGAAGCCATGCAGTAGCACACTCACCGGGTAAGCGTAGTAGAGCGGATAGCGTGACCACGGGCTAGCAGTTGAGCGAGACGGCGCTGGTTCGAATCCCGGTGTGGACTTTTTTTTTAAATTTGTTTTTTTTTTCTTTTGTTAATTTTTCATTATATTATTTATTTAATGTTTTTTTCGATATTTTAGAGGGAAATATATAAGAAAAATAATTTTTTTAAGTTCGGAAAAGTGAGAACAGAGCTTAAAAACAGTAAAAATCATTTAAAATTAATTTATTCGTATTATTTACAATACTTTCTATAGTTTGGCCTGCCTAGTATGTTCTCTGCATAAAAACAATTCTCTTTCTTCGTTAAAGAAGGCATAATGGAAAAAAAAATAACATAAAATAGGTATGTACGGGTCAATATTCAAGACCACGTAACTCGCTTTTATATTAAGCTATAAATCTCAAACTCGGTACCAAAATAGGGTACCATGCCCCAAACCCTTCTGCTAAAGGAAATATTTATAGTTTAATTAGGAGGGTCCATAACTAATTTCGACCTAAACCATAAAATAAGTTTTCAAAATATAAAAAAACAAATCTGGAAATCACATTTCTTTATTTGTACAATATTATATTTGTTTAAATCTGGCATCACATATGTAAACATTCTATTCTAGGTTGTTTATATTTGAATTCGATTGCGCTCTTATTTCTTTGCTCTATATTATCGTTATTTTCGTTGAATTTTCTTTATAGTATTTTTGTTAATTTCTTACGTTTACTGTTTCTGTTATATTTTTCTATTAAGTTGACTGTTAATTTATTGTTACATTTGTTTTTTCTGGCGTTGAAATGCCTTGAAATTCTTCACTGAAACGTAAACGTAAGTTTTATGGAAATAGATTCACGAAAGAAAAAGATGTTTCTTCGGATATAGTTTCTCCTTCACCTGCAAGTGCTAGTAAACTGAAATTGCAAAAAATGAGTGTTATTGATTCTGAATTGGTTACTGGAAACAGAATTATTGATATGGATATAATCAAGGCTGTTTTTTCAGTGCTCTGTTGTCCCACTTGTTTTTCAACTGGCATTAGCTTAGTTGAAGATAGCAGATATGGACTTTGCTCACACTTTTCTTTAAAATGTGAAACGTGATTTTGTAAAGGGATTTGGCTCTTCTTCTAAAGAAAACAATGTAGCAGAAACTAAATCCAGGTTTGTGTATGGCTTAAGACAAATTGGAAAAGGACACGAATCAGCAAAAAAATTGTGTGCTACACTGAATATGCCTCCACCTCTGAGCAAGAAAGCTTTTAATGCGCATTAAAATAAGATATTTGATGCTGTTTCCAGTGTTGCTCAAAACTCCATGTAAAGAGCAGCTAATGAACTAATTAACACTACTAACCTAATTAACGCTACTGATTCAGAATGTGGTGTTTCTGATGGTGGATTTTGACAGACTACATTCATAAATTTGACGTCTTACGAAGTATAAGTTTGTCTAGTGCATTTGTATTTTATCAAACCTATAAAATCATAACATTAAAATATATGAATGTGAGTATTTTAGATATTTAACGTGTTTATCCTACTCTTTGAGTTAAGAGTTATTGCTTTATTGTTGTTTAATTAATTGTTTTATTATTGCATAACTAGTGTATATACAAATACGAAAATACATTTATACTGTTATTTCGAGTTGATATAAATAGTTTTATAAAAAATTTTTTTAATCATCTACAAAATTGTAAATATATTTTTTAGAAATTTGAAAGGTCAGATAATATTATTTTAATATTATTTCCTGTTGTATAATGTATTAAATATGGTTACATTGAAAAATTTGTCTTTTATGTCCATTTTCTCAAAACTAATTTTTCCGATATTTTCCTTCATTCTAAATGCAATATCTCAAAATATATTAGTTCAAATCACTTGAAATTTTGCATGAATGTTTTATATATTTATATCTAGGAAATAGACTATGGAATAGTTAATTAAACTATTATTTTATGTTTTACAGCTAAAATAAAATTAATTAGTAGCAATTTTTGGCTCTTTTTGCCGAATAAGTTACGATATTAGCCCCAAAATTTCTAAATATCAATATTATGTCTAATGCATAGTCTATTTCCTTAATGGAGATTTTATGAGTATTTTAAAGCAAAAATGATGAAAAAATAGTAGATTTTGAGAAAGTTATGTTATTTATAAAGTTGGTCTATTTTTGCACTTTTTTTTCCAGTTTTTCCTCATATTTTCTTTAAAAAAAGTTTTTTTCACAATTTTTTCTTGTCATATTATGTTTTAGTGTGTAATACACACAAAAATCCAAAAAAGAATTTTCTACATTTAAAATTTCAGAAATTTGCCTCCGAAGTTATTCGGGTACCTTAACATTGAAACATATAGCTTATTTAGGAGGGTCGCAATGGGCCCCCAAAGTACATCGTTCAACTGACCGGGAGATTGCTTTTGAAGCCATGCAGTAGCACGCTTACAGGGTAAGCGTAGTGGAGCGGATAGCGTGACCACGGGCTAGCAGCTGAGCGAGACGGCGCTGGTTCGAATCCCGGTGTGGACTATTTTTTAAAATTTGTTTATTTTTTTTTCTTTTGTTAATTTTTCATTATATTATTTATTTAATGTGTTTTTCGATATTTTAGAAGGAAATATATAAGAAAAATAATTTTTTTAAGTTCGGAAAAGTGAGAACAGAGCTTAAAAACAGGAAAAATCAATTAAAATTAATTTATTCGTATTATTTACAATACTTTCTATAGTTTGGCTTGCCTAGTATGTTCTCTGCATAAAAACAATTCTCTTTCTTCGTTAAAGAAGGCCTAATGGAATAAAAAATAACATAAAATAGGTATGTACGGGTCAATTTTCAAGACCACGTAACTCGCTTTAATATTAAGCTATAAATCTCAAACTCGGTAGCAAAATAGGATACCATGCCCCCAACCCCTGTGCCAAAAAAAAATATTTATAGCTTAAATAGAAAGTTCGCAACGGGCCCCCAAAGTACATCGTTCAACTGACCGGGAGATTGCTTTCGAAGCCATGCAGTTGCACGCTCAACGTGTAAGCGTGGTGGAGAGGTTAGCGTGACCACGTGCTATCATCTAAGCGAGACGACGCTGGATCGAATCCCGCTGTGGAAAATTTTTAAAATTTGTGTTTTTTTTCTTTTGTTAATTTTACATTAAATTATTTATTTAATGTGTTTTTCGAAATTTTAGAAGGAACTTTATATGAAAAATAATTTTGTTAAACTCGGGAAAGTGAGAACAGAGCTTAAAAACAGGAAAAATCATTTAAAATTAATTTATTCTTATTATTATACTTTCGATAGTTTGGCCTGCCTGGTATGTTCTCTGTATAAAAACAATCCTCTTTCTTCGTAAAGGTCTGATATGAGGCATTTATTTTTAACATTGGAAAATGCACTATTTTAGATATACATACATAGTAAAATACAGGGCCACATTGTGTACTTCCTATGGATTATATAAATATTTCCTTTGGTAAGGTACACTAGTACCAGGTAATATATTACCTGGTCCAATTAAAATATTAAGGGTTAATATTAAGGTCTGATATGAGGCTTTGTTAATATTGAGAAAATACTTAGAATTTCTGCGTATAAAAGCTCTTCAGAAGGCGAATTTCTTCGAAATATAGCTTCTAGCAACACTTTTTTAGATATACAAAAATAGTAAAATGCGGGGTCACACTTTATACCCCCTATGGGGTCTATAATTATTTCCTTTGGTAGAGTACACTATTACAAGTTAATATAATACCTGGTCCAATTAAAACTTATAAAGTTGATATTAAGAGCTGGTATAAGACATTTTCTTAACATTGAAAATGCAAATATACTAAAATAGTAAAATGCGGGGTCACATTGTGGGACCCCTATGGAGATCAAAATTACTTCCCTTGGAAGAATACACTAGTACTCGGTAATGTAATACCTGGTCCCGTTAAAATACTAAGGGTTAATATTAAGGTCTGATATGAAGCCTTTTGTTAACATTGAGAAAAGACTTGGATTTTCTGCATATAAAAGTTATTCACAAGGCGAATTTCTTCGAAATAAAGCTTCTCGCAACACTATTTTAGATATACAAAAACAGTAAAATGCTGGGTCACATTTTGGGACCCCTAAGGGGTCCATAATTATTTCCTTTGGTAAGGTAAACTAGTACCGTGTAATATAGTACCTGGTCCAATTAAAACATTAAAGGTTCATATTAAAGTCTGATATGAAGCCTTTTGTTAACAGTGAGAAAAGGCTTGGAATTTCTGCGTATAAAAGCTATTCAGAAGTCGAATTTCTTCGAAATAAGACTTTTCGCATCACTATTTCAGATATACATACATTGCATGGTCACACTGTGTACCCCCTATGGGGTCTATAAATATTTCCTTTGGTAGGGTACACTATTACAGGCTAATATGATACCTGGTCTAATTAAAACATTAAAGCTTAATATTAAGGTCTGATATGAGGTATTTTTTTTAACATTGAAAAATGCACTGTTTTAGATATACATACATAGTAAAATACAGGGTCACATTGTGTACTCCCTCTGGGGTCTATAATTATTTCCTTTGGTAGGGTACATTTTTACAAGGTTATATAATACCTGGACCAATTTAAACATTAAGGGTTAATATTAAAATCTGATATAAGGCATTTTCTTAACATTGAAAAATGCACAGTTTTAGATATACAAAAATAGTAAAATGCGGGGTTACATTGTGGGACCCCTATAGGGTCCAAAATTATTTCCTTTAGTTGGGTATACTAGTACTCGGTAATAAAATACCTGGTGCCATTAAAATATTAAGGGTTAATATTAAGGTCTGATATAAAGCCTTTTGTTAACATTGAGAAAAGACTCAAAATTTCTCCGTATTAACGCTTTTCAGACGGCGAATTTCCTCAAAATAAAGCTTCTCGCAACACTTTTTTAGATATACATACATTGCGGGGTCACACTGTGTTCCCCCTATAGGGTCAATTATTATTTCCTTTAGTAGGGTACACTATTACAAGGTAATATAACACCTGTTCCAATTAAAACAATAAAGGTTAATATTAAGGTCTGATATGAGGCATTTCTCTTAACTTTGAAAAATGCACTGTTTTAGATATACAATAATAATAAAATGCGGGGTCACACTGTGTACCCACTATACGGTCTAAAATTATTTCCTTTGGTAAGGTACACTAGTACCAGGTAATATAATACCTGGTCTGGTTAAAATATTAAGGGTTAATATTAAAGTCTGATATGAGGTATTGTTAATATAGAGAAAAGACTTAGAATTTCTGCGTATAAAAGTTATTCAGAAGGCGAATTTCTTTGAAATAAAGCTACTCGCAATACTTTTTTAGATATACAAAAAATAGTAAAATGCGGGGTCACACTGTGTAACCCCTATGAGGTCTATAATTATTTCCTCTGGTACGGTACACTACTACAAGGTAATATAACACCTGGTCCAATTAAAACATTAAAGGTTAATATTAAGATCTGGTATAAGGCATTTCCTTAACATTGAAAAATGCACTGTTTTAGATATACAAAAATAGTAAAATGCGGGGTCACATTGTGGGACCCCTATGGGGTCCATAATTATTTCCTTTGGTAGGGTTAACTAGTTCTCGGTAATGTAATACCTGGTTCCATTAAAATAATAAGGGTAAATATTAAGGTCTGTTATAAAGCCTTTTGCTAATATTGAGAAAATACTTAAAATTTCTCCGTATTAACGCGTTTCAGTAGGCGAATTTCCTCAAAATAAAGCTTCTCGCAACACTTTTTTAGATATACATACATAGAAAATTTATTTCTCTTGAAAAATGACTTCGAATTTCTCTGTTTTAACGCCTTTTAGAAGACGAATTTCATCGAAATAAGACTTTTCGCATCACTATTTCAGATATACATACATTGCGGGTTCACACTGTGTACCCCCTAAGAGGTCTATAATTATTTCCTTTGGTAGGGTACACTATTACAAGGTAATATAATACCTGGTCCAATTAAAACATTAAAGGTTAATATTAAAGAAGGCATAATGGAATAAAAAATAACATAAAATAGGTATGTACGGGTTAATATTCAAGATCACGTAACTCGCTTTCATATTAAGCTATAAATCTCAAACTCGGTAGCAAAATAGGGTACCATGCCCCCAACCCCTGTGCCAACGGAAATATTTATAGCTTAATTAGGAGGGTCGCAATGGGCCCCCGAAGTACATTGTTCAACTGACCGGGAAATTGCTTTTCAAGCCATGCAGTAGCACACTCACCGGGTAAGCGTAGTGGAGCGGATAGCGTGACCACGGGCAAAAAGCTGAGCGAGACGGCGCTGGTTCGAATCCCGGTGTGGACTATTTTTTAAAATTTTTTTTTTTTTTTTTCTTTTGTTGATTTTTATTATATTATTTATTTAATGTGTTTTTCGATATTTTAGAAGGAAATATATAAGAAAAATAATTTTTTTAAGTTCGGAAAAGTGAGAACAGAGCTTAAAAACAGGAAAAATCATTTAAAATTAATTTATTCGTATTATTTACAATACTTTCTATAGTTTGGCCTGCCTAGTATGTTCTCTGCATTAAAACAATTCTCTTTCTTCGTTAAAGAAGACACAATGGAATAAAAAATAACATAAAATAGCTATGTACGGATCAATATTCAAGACCACGTAACTGGCTTTTATATTAAGCTATAAATCTCAAACTCGGTACCAAAATGGGGTACCATGCCCCAAACCCTTCTGCCAAAGGAAATATTTATAGCTTATTTAGGAGGGTCGCAATGGGCCCCCAAAGTACATCGTTCAACTGACCGGGAGATTGCTTTTGAAGCCATGCAGTAGCTCGCTTACAGGGTAAGCGCAGTGGAGCGGATAGCGTGATCACGTGCAAGCAGCTGAGCGAGACGGCGCTGGTTCGAATCCCGGTGTGGACTATTTTTTAAAATTTGTTTATTTTTTTTTCTTTTGTTAATTTTTCATTATATTATTTATTTAATGTGTTTTTTGATATTTTAGAAGGAATTATATAAGAAAAATAATTTTTTTAAGTTCGGAAAAGTGAGAACAGAGCTTAAAAACAGGAAAAATCAATTAAAATTAATTTATTCGTATTATTTACAATACTTTCTATAGTTTGGCCTGCCTAGTATGTTCTCTGCATAAAAACAATTCTCTTTCTTTGTTAAAGAAGGCATAAAGGAATAAAAAATAACATAAAATAGGTATGTACGGGTCAATTTTCAAGACCACGTAACTCGCTTTAATATTAAGCTATAAATCTCAAACTTGGTTGCAAAATAGGATACCATGCCCCCAACCCCTGTGCCAAAAAAAATATTTATAGCTTAAATAGAAGGTTCGCAATGGGCCCCCAAAGTACATCGTTCAACTGACCGGGAGATTGCTTTTGAAGCCATGCAGTTGCACTCTCGCCGTGTAAGCGTGGTGGAGAGGATAGCGTGACCACGTGCTATCATCTGAGCGAGACGACGCGGGATCGAATCCTGGTGTGGACAATTTTTAAAATTTGTTTTTTTTTTCTTTTGTTAATTTTACATTAAATTATTTATTTAATGTGTTTTTCGATATTTTAGAAGGAACTTTATATGAAAAATAATTTTGTTAAACTCGGGAAAGTGAGAACAGAGCTTAAAAACAGGAAAAATCATTTAAAATTAATTTATTCTTATTATTTACAATACTTTCGATAGTTTGGCCTGCTTGGTATGTTCTCTGTATAAAAACAATCCTCTTTCTTCGTTAAGGTCTGATATGAGGCATTTTTTTTTTTAACATTGAAAAATGCACTATTTTAGATATACATACATAGTAAAATACAGGGCTACATTGTGTACTTCCTATGGGGTCTATAAATATTTCCTTTAGTAGGGTACACTAGTACCAGGTAATGTATTACCTGGTCCAATTAAAATATTAAGGGTTAATATTAATGTCTGATATGAGGCTTTGTTAATATTGAGAAAAGACTTAGAATTTCTGCGTATAAAAGCTCTTCAGAAGGCGAATTTCTTCGAAATATAGCTTCTAGCAACACTTTTTTAGATATACAAAAATAGTAAAATGCGGGGTCACACTTTGTACCCCCTATGGGGTCTATAATTATTTCCTTTGGTAGAGTACACTATTACAAGGTAATATAATACCTGGTCCAATTAAAACTTATAAGGTTGATATTAAGATCTGGTATAAGACATTTTCTTAACATTGAAAATGCAAATATACTAAAATAGTAAAATGCGGGGTCACATTGTGGGACCCCTATGGAGACCAAAATTACTTCCTTTGGTAGAATACACTAGTACTCGGTAATGTAATACCTGGTCCCATTAAAATACTAAGGGTTTATATTAAGGTCTGATATGAAGCCTTTTGTAAACATTGAGAAAACACTTAAAATTTCTCCGTATTAACGCTTTTCAGAAGGCGAATTTCCTCAAAATAAGTCTTTTCGCATCACTATTTTAGATATATATATATTGCGGAGTCACACTGTGTACCCCCTATGGGGTCTATAATCATTTCCTTTGGTAAGGTACACTATTACAAGGTAATATAACACCTGGTCCAATTAAAATATTAAGGGTTACTATTAAGGTCTGATATCAGGCTTTGTTAATATTGAGAAAAGACTTTGAATTTCTGCATATAAAAGTTATTCACAAGGCGAATTTCTTCGAAATAAAGCTTCTCGCAACACTATTTTAGATATACAAAAACAGTAAAATGCGGGGTCACATTTTGGGACCCCTAAGGGGTTCATAATTATTTCCTTTGGTAGGGTAAACTAGTACCCGGTAATATAGTACCTGGTCCAATTAAAACATTAAAGGTTAATATTAAAGTCTGATATGAAGCCTTTTGTTAACAATGAGAAAAGGCTTAGAATTTCTGCGTATAAAAGCTATTCAGAAGTCGAATTTCTTCGAAATAAGACTTTTCGCATCACTATTTCAGATATATATACATTGCGGGGTCACACTGTGTACCCCCTAAGAGGTCTATAATTATTATTTTCTTTGGTAGGGTACACTATTACAAGGTAATATAATACCTGGTCCAATTAAAACATTAAAGGTTAATATTAAGGTCTGATATGAGGTATTTTTTTTAACATTGAAAAATGCACTGTTTTAGATATACATACATAGTAAAATACTGGGCCACATTGTGTACTTCCTATGGAGTATATAAATATTTCCTTTGGTAAGGTACACTAGTACCAGGTAATATATTACCTGGTCCAATTAAAATATTAAGGGTTAATATTAAGGTCTGATATGAGGCTTTGTTAATATTGAGAAAATACTTAGAATTTCTGCGTATAAAAGCTCTTCAGAAGGCGAATTTCTTCGAAATATAGCTTCTAGCAACACTTTTTTAGATATACAAAAATAGTAAAATGCGGGGTCACACTTTGTACCCCCTATGGGGTCTATAATTATTTCCTTTGGTAGAGTACACTATTACAAGGTAATATAATACCTGGTCCAATTAAAACTTATAAAGTTGATATTAAGAGCTGGTATAAGACATTTTCTTAACATTGAAAATGCAAATATACTAAAATAGTAAAATGCGGGGTCACATTGTGGGACCCCTATGGAGATCAAAATTACTTCCCTTGGAAGAATACACTAGTACTCGGTAATGTAATACCTGGTCCCGTTAAAATACTAAGGGTTAATATTAAGGTCTGATATGAAGCCTTTTGTTAACATTGAGAAAAGACTTGGATTTTCTGCATATAAAAGTTATTCACAAGGCGAATTTCTTCGAAATAAAGCTTCTCGCAACACTATTTTAGATATACAAAAACAGTAAAATGCTGGGTCACATTTTGGGACCCCTAAGGGGTCCATAATTATTTCCTTTGGTAAGGTAAACTAGTACCGTGTAATTTAGTACCTGGTCCAATTAAAACATTAAAGGTTCATATTAAAGTCTGATATGAAGCCTTTTGTTAACAGTGAGAAAAGGCTTGGAATTTCTGCGTATAAAAGCTATTCAGAAGTCGAATTTCTTCGAAATAAGACTTTTCGCATCACTGTTTCAGATATACATACATTGCATGGTCACACTGTGTACCCCCTATGGGGTCTATAAATATTTCCTTTGGTAGGGTACACTATTACAGGCTAATATGATACCTGGTCCAATTAAAACATTAAAGCTTAATATTAAGGTCTGATATGAGGTATTTTTTTTAACATTGAAAAATGCACTGTTTTAGATATACATACATAGTAAAATACAGGGTCACATTGTGTACTCCCTCTGGGGTCTATAATTATTTCCTTTGGTAGGGTACATTTTTACAAGGTTATATAATACCTGGACCAATTTAAACATTAAGGGTTAATATTAAAATCTGATATAAGGCATTTTCTTAACATTGAAAAATGCACAGTTTTAGATATACAAAAATAGTAAAATGCGGGGTTACATTGTGGGACCCCTATAGGGTCCAAAATTATTTCCTTTAGTAGGGTATACTAGTACTCGGTAATAAAATACCTGGTGCCATTAAAATATTAAGGGTTAATATTAAGGTCTGATATAAAGCCTTTTGTTAACATTGAGAAAAGACTCCAAATTTCTCCGTATTAACGCTTTTCAGACGGCGAATTTCCTCAAAATAAAGCTTCTCGCAACACTTTTTTAGATATACATACATTGCGGGGTCACACTGTGTTCCCCCTATAGGGTCCATTATTATTTCCTTTAGTAGGGTACACTATTACAAGGTAATATAACACCTGTTCCAATTAAAACAATAAAGGTTAATATTAAGGTCTGATATGAGGCATTTCTCTTAACTTTGAAAAATGCACTGTTTTAGATATACAATAATAATAAAATGCGGGGTCACACTGTGTACCCACTATACGGTCTAAAAATATTTCTTTGGTAAGGTACACTAGTACCAGGTAATATAATACCTGGTCTGGTTAAAATATTAAGGGTTAATATTAAAGTCTGATATGAGGTATTGTTATTATAGAGAAAAGACTTAGAATTTCTGCGTATAAAAGTTATTCAGAAGGCGAATTTCTTTGAAATAAAGCTACTCGCAATACTTTTTTAGATATACAAAAAATAGTAAAATGCGGGGTCACACTGTGTAACCCCTATGAGGTCTATAATTATTTCCTCTGGTACGGTACACTACTACAAGGTAATATAACACCTGGTCCAATTAAAACATTAAAGGTTAATATTAAGATCTGGTATAAGGCATTTTCTTAACATTGAAAAATGCACTGTTTTAGATATACAAAAATAGTAAAATGCGGGGTCACATTGTGGGACCCCTATGGGGTCCATAATTATTTCCTTTGGTAGGGTTAACTAGTTCTCGGTAATGTAATACCTGGTTCCATTAAAATAATAAGGGTAAATATTAAGGTCTGTTATAAAGCCTTTTGCTAATATTGAGAAAATACTTAAAATTTCTCCGTATTAACGCGTTTCAGTAGGCGAATTTCCTCAAAATAAAGCTTCTCGCAACACTTTTTTAGATATACATACATAGAAAATTTATTTCTCTTGAAAAATGACTTCGAATTTCTCTGTTTTAACGCCTTTTAGAAGACGAATTTCATCGAAATAAGACTTTTCGCATCACTATTTCAGATATACATACATTGCGGGTTCACACTGTGTACCCCCTAAGAGGTCTATAATTATTTCCTTTGGTAGGGTACACTATTACAAGGTAATATAATACCTGGTCCAATTAAAACATTAAAGGTTAATATTAAAGAAGGCATAATGGAATAAAAAATAACATAAAATAGGTATGTACGGGTTAATATTCAAGATCACGTAACTCGCTTTCATATTAAGCTATAAATCTCAAACTCGGTAGCAAAATAGGGTACCATGCCCCCAACCCCTGTGCCAACGGAAATATTTATAGCTTAATTAGGAGGGTCGCAATGGGCCCCCGAAGTACATTGTTCAACTGACCGGGAAATTGCTTTTCAAGCCATGCAGTAGCACACTCACCGGGTAAGCGTAGTGGAGCGGATAGCGTGACCACGGGCAAAAAGCTGAGCGAGACGGCGCTGGTTCGAATCCCGGTGTGGACTATTTTTTAAAATTTGTTTTTTTTTTTTCTTTTGTTGATTTTTATTATATTATTTATTTAATGTGTTTTTCGATATTTTAGAAGGAAATATATAAGAAAAATAATTTTTTTAAGTTCGGAAAAGTGAGAACAGAGCTTAAAAACAGGAAAAATCATTTAAAATTAATTTATTCGTATTATTTACAATACTTTCTATAGTTTGGCCTGCCTAGTATGTTCTCTGCATTAAAACAATTCTCTTTCTTCGTTAAAGAAGACACAATGGAATAAAAAATAACATAAAATAGCTATGTACGGATCAATATTCAAGACCACGTAACTCGCTTTTATATTAAGCTATAAATCTCAAACTCGGTACCAAAATGGGGTACCATGCCCCAAACCCTTCTGCCAAAGGAAATATTTATAGCTTATTTAGGAGGGTCGCAATGGGCCCCCAAAGTACATCGTTCAACTGACCGGGAGATTGCTTTTGAAGCCATGCAGTAGCTCGCTTACAGGGTAAGCGCAGTGGAGCGGATAGCGTGATCACGGGCAAGCAGCTGAGCGAGACGGCGCTGGTTCGAATCCCGGTGTGGACTATTTTTTAAAATTTGTTTATTTTTTTTTCTTTTGTTATTTTTCATTATATTATTTATTTAATGTGTTTTTTGATATTTTAGAAGGAATTATATAAGAAAAATAATTTTTTTAAGTTCGGAAAAGTGAGAACAGAGCTTAAAAACAGGAAAAATCAATTAAAATTAATTTATTCGTATTATTTACAATACTTTCTATAGTTTGGCCTGCCTAGTATGTTCTCTGCATAAAAACAATTCTCTTTCTTTGTTAAAGAAGGCATAAAGGAATAAAAAATAACATAAAATAGGTATGTACGGGTCAATTTTCAAGACCACGTAACTCGCTTTAATATTAAGCTATAAATCTCAAACTTGGTTGCAAAATAGGATACCATGCCCCCAACCCCTGTGCCAAAAAAAATATTTATAGCTTAAATAGAAGGTTCGCAATGGGCCCCCAAAGTACATCGTTCAACTGACCGGGAGATTGCTTTTGAAGCCATGCAGTTGCACTCTCGCCGTGTAAGCGTGGTGGAGAGGATAGCGTGACCACGTGCGAGACGACGCGGGATCGAATCCTGGTGTGGACAATTTTTAAAATTTGTTTTTTTTTTCTTTTGTTAATTTTACATTAAATTATTTATTTAATGTGTTTTTCGATATTTTAGAAGGAACTTTATATGAAAAATAATTTTGTTAAACTCGGGAAAGTGAGAACAGAGCTTAAAAACAGGAAAAATCATTTAAAATTAATTTATTCTTATTATTTACAATACTTTCGATAGTTTGGCCTGCTTGGTATGTTCTCTGTATAAAAACAATCCTCTTTCTTCGTTAAGGTCTGATATGAGGCATTTTTTTTTTTAACATTGAAAAATGCACTATTTTAGATATACATACATAGTAAAATACAGGGCTACATTGTGTACTTCCTATGGGGTCTATAAATATTTCCTTTAGTAGGGTACACTAGTACCAGGTAATGTATTACCTGGTCCAATTAAAATATTAAGGGTTAATATTAAGGTCTGATATGAGGCTTTGTTAATATTGAGAAAAGACTTAGAATTTCTGCGTATAAAAGCTCTTCAGAAGGCGAATTTCTTCGAAATATAGCTTCTAGCAACACTTTTTTAGATATACAAAAATAGTAAAATGCGGGGTCACACTTTGTACCCCCTATGGGGTCTATAATTATTTCCTTTGGTAGAGTACACTATTACAAGGTAATATAATACCTGGTCCAATTAAAACTTATAAGGTTGATATTAAGATCTGGTATAAGACATTTTCTTAACATTGAAAATGCAAATATACTAAAATAGTAAAATGCGGGGTCACATTGTGGGACCCCTATGGAGACCAAAATTACTTCCTTTGGTAGAATACACTAGTACTCGGTAATGTAATACCTGGTCCCATTAAAATACTAAGGGTTTATATTAAGGTCTGATATGAAGCCTTTTGTAAACATTGAGAAAACACTTAAAATTTCTCCGTATTAACGCTTTTCAGAAGGCGAATTTCCTCAAAATAAGTCTTTTCGCATCACTATTTTAGATATATATATATTGCGGGGTCACACTGTGTACCCCCTATGGGGTCTATAATCATTTCCTTTGGTAAGGTACACTATTACAAGGTAATATAACACCTGGTCCAATTAAAATATTAAGGGTTACTATTAAGGTCTGATATCAGGCTTTGTTAATATTGAGAAAAGACTTTGAATTTCTGCATATAAAAGTTATTCACAAGGCGAATTTCTTCGAAATAAAGCTTCTCGCAACACTATTTTAGATATACAAAAACAGTAAAATGCGGGGTCACATTTTGGGACCCCTAAGGGGTTCATAATTATTTCCTTTGGTAGGGTAAACTAGTACCCGGTAATATAGTACCTGGTCCAATTAAAACATTAAAGGTTAATATTAAAGTCTGATATGAAGCCTTTTGTTAACAATGAGAAAAGGCTTAGAATTTCTGCGTATAAAAGCTATTCAGAAGTCGAATTTCTTCGAAATAAGACTTTTCGCATCACTATTTCAGATATACATACATTGCGGGGTCACACTGTGTACCCCCTAAGAGGTCTATAATTATTATTTTCTTTGGTAGGGTACACTATTACAAGGTAATATAATACCTGGTCCAATTAAAACATTAAAGGTTAATATTAAGGTCTGATATGAGGTATTTTTTTTAACATTGAAAAATGTACTGTTTTAGATATACATACATAGTAAAATACTGGGCCACATTGTGTACTCCCTCTGGGGTCTATAATTATTTCCTTTGGTAGGGTACATTTTTACAAGGTTATATAATACCTGGACCAATTTAAACATTAAGGGTTAATATTAAAATCTGATATAAGGCATTTTCTTAACATTGAAAAATGCACAGTTTTAGATATACAAAAATAGTAAAATGCGGGGTCAAATTGTGGGACCCCTATGGGGTCCAAAATTATTTCCTTTAGTAGGGTATACTAGTACTCGGTAATAAAATACCTGGTGCCATTAAAATATTAAGGGTTAATATTAAGGTCTGATATAAAGCCTTTTGTTAACATTGAGAAAAGACTCAAAATTTCTCCGTATTAACGCTTTTCAGACGGCGAATTTCCTCAAAATAAAGCTTCTCGCAACACTTTTTTAGATATACATACATTGCGGGGTCACACTGTGTTCCCCCTATAGGGTCCATTATTATTTCCTTTAGTAGGGTACACTATTACAAGGTAATATAACACCTGTTCCAATTAAAACAATAAAGGTTAATATTAAGGTCTGATATGAGGCATTTCTCTTAACATTGAAAAATGCACTGTTTTAGATATACAATAATAATAAAATGTGGGGTCACACTTTGTACCCACTATACGGTCTAATATTATTTCCTTTGGTAAGGTACTCTAGTACCAGGTAATATAATACCTGGTCTAGTTAAAATATTAAGGGTTAATATTAAGGTCTGATATGAAGCCTTTTGTTAACATTGAGAAAAGACTTAAAATTTCTCCGTATTAACGCTTTTCAGAAGGAGAATTTCCTCAAAATAAAGCTTCTCGCAACACTTTTTTAGATATACATACATAGAAAATTTATTTTTCTTGAAAAATGATTTCGAATTTCCCTGTTTTAACGCCTTTTAGAAGACGAATTTCCTCAAAATAAGTCTTTTCGCATCATTATTTTAGATATACATATATTGCGGGGTCACACTGTGTACCCCCTAGGGGGTCTATAATTATTTCCTTTGGTAAGGTACATTATTACAAGGTAATAAAACACCTGGTCCAATTAAAATATTAAGGGTTATTATTAAGGTCTGATATGAGGCTTTGTTAATATTGAGAAAAGACTTTGAATTTCTGCGTATAAAAGTTATTCAGAAAGCGAATTTCTTCGAAATAAAGCTTCTCGCAACACTATTTTAGATATACAAAAACAGTAAAATGCGGGGTCACATTTTGGGACCCCTTTGGGGTCCATAATTATTTTCTTTGGTAGGGTACACTAGCACCCGGCAGTATAGTACCTGGTCCAAATAAAACATTAAAGGTTAATATTAAGGTCTGATATGAGGCATTTTCTTAATATTGAAAAATGCACTGTTTTAGATATACAAAAATAGTGAAATGCGGGGTCCCATTGTGGGGTCCATAATTATATCCTTTGGTAGGGTATACTAGTACCCGGTAATGTAGTACCTGGTCCATTTAAAATATTAAGGGTTAATATTAAGGTCTGATATGAAGCCTCTTCTTAACAATGAGAAAAGACTTAGAATTTCTGCGTATAAAAGCTATTCAGAAGTCGAATTTCTTCGAAATAAGTCTTTTCGCATCACTATTTCAGATATACATACATTGCGGGTTCACACTGTGTACCCCCTATGGGGTCTATAATTATTTCCTTTGGTAGGTTACTTTATTACAAGGTAATATAACACCTGTTCCAATTAAAACATTAAAGGTTAATATGAAGGTCTGAGATGAGGCATTTTTCTTAACATTGAAAATTGCACTGTTTTAGATATACAATAATAATAAAATGCGGGGTCACACTGTGTACCCCCTATAGGGTCTAAAATTATTTCCTTTGGTAGGGTAAACTAGTACCAGGTAATATAATACCTGGTCTAGTTAAAATATTAAGGGTTAATATTAAGGTCTGATATGAGGCATTGTTAATATAGAGAAAAGACTTAGAATTTCTGCGTATAAAAGTTATTCAGAAGGCGAATTTCTTTGAAATAAAGCTACTCGCAATACTTTTTTAGATATACAAAAAATAGTAAAATGCGGGGTCACACTGTGTACCCCCTATGGGGTCTATAATTATTTCCTCTGGTAGGGTACTTTATTTTAAGGAAATATAACACCTGGTCCAATTAAAACATTAAAGGTTAATATTAAGATCTGGTATAAGGCATTTTCTTAACATTGAAAAATGCACTGTTTTAGATATACAAAAATAGTAAAATGCGGGGTCACATTGTGGGACCCCTATGGGGTCTATAATTATTTCCTTTGGTAGGGTTTACTAGTACTCGGTAATGTAATACCTGGTTCCATTAAAATATTAAGGGTAAATATTAAAGTCTGATATAAAGCCTTTTGTTAACATTGAGAAAATACTTAAAATTTCTCCGTATTAACGCTTTTCAGAAGGCGAATTTCCTCAAAATAACGCTTCTCGCAACACTTTTTTAGATATACATACATAGAAAATTTATTTCTCTTGAAAAATGACTTCGAATTTCCCTGTTTTAACGCCTTTTAGAAGACGAATTTCATCGAAATAAGACCGGGATCGAATCCCGGTGTGGACAATTTTTAAAATTTGTTTTTTTTTTCTTTTGTTAATTTTACATCATATTATATATTGAATGTGTTTTTCGATATTTTAGAAGGAACTTTATATGAAAAATAATTTTTTTAAGTTCGGGAAAGTGAGAACACAGCTTAAAAACAGGAAAAATAAATTATAATTAATTTATTCATATTATTTACAATACTTTCGATAGTTTGGCCTGCCTAGTATGTTCTCTGTATAAAAACAATCCTCTTTACGGGTCAATTTTCTAGACCACGTAACTCGCTTTAATATTAAGCTATAAATCTCAAACGTGGTAGCCAAATAGGGTACCATGCCCCCAACCCCTGTGCCAAAGGAAATATTTTTAGCTTAAATAGAAGGTTCGCAGTGGGTCCCCAAAGTACATCGTTCAACTGACCGGGAGAGTGCTTTTGATGCCATGAAGTAGCACCAACGTGTGAGCGTGGTGGAGCGGATAGCGTGACCATGTGCTAGCAGCTGAGCGAGACGGCGCGGGTTCGAGTCCCGGTGTGGATTATTATTAATTTTTTTTTCTTTTTCTTTTGTTAAATTTACATTATATTATTTATTTAATGTGTTTTTCTATATTTTAGAAGGAAATATATATGAAATTTTTATTTTAGTTCGGAAAAGTGAGAACAGAGCTTAAAAACAGGAAAAATAAATTAAAATTAATTTATTCGTATTATTTGCAATACTTTCGATAGTTTGCCCTGCCTAGTATGTTCTCTGAATAAAAACAATCCTCTTTCTTCGTTAAAGAAGGCATAATGGAATAAAAAATAACATAAAATAGGTATGTACGGGTCAATTTTCAAGACCACGTAACTCTCTTTATTATTAAACTTTAAATTTCAAACTCAGTACCATAATAGGGTACCATGCCCCCAACCCATGTGCCAAAGGAAATATTTATAGCTTAAATAGAAGGTTCGCAATGGGCCCCCAAAGTACATAGTTCAACTGACCGGGAGAGTTCTTTTGATGCCATGAAGTAGCACTCTCAACGTGTAAGCGTGGTGGAGAGGATAGCGTGACCACATGCATTCTTTTTCTTTTGTTAATTTTACATTTTATTTTATTTAAACAGACCCTTAACTGCGCAGAAAAATAGTCTATGCATAGTATTTTATAACTAGATAACCAATGCTTCTAGATTATATAATTTAACTTAAATTATCAGAAAGTGTTATTTGACTCAAGAAAAGTTCTTCTCAAAAATTTAGTCAAAGAAGTATTTGACCAGGCGTTTGTGAGGAATTTAATGTTTTCATAGAAGGGAACGGAATCCTGTTCTTTGGGAAAATAACTTGAAAGGGAAATGCTTTATCAATATGTACCAATACCATAGTCTTCTATGTAGAGTTGTAAGATAGTCACATAAAATGTGCATTCTCCAACAGAAGCTAAAATTCTTTTTTAAACACATGGTTACTATTTAATGTTTGAAAATAATTTTACACTCTATGATTAGTACTAATTTTCATTTGCAAATAAAGGAAATTAATAAATACATAAATTTGTTCTTGTGTTGAAATATTTTAATGTAAGGAAAAAATTAAAAAATATTTTTCTGGGATTATTAAAATAGATATTAAACTAAATTAATAAAATAGAATCTAAAAACTGTAAATGTTTATCATACAACATTATTTATGCATTTTTTAAGTGACCAATGACTATATCATTGTAAAAAATAATTAAAATATTTAAATTAATCGAAACATAAGAAATGGGTATTTAAAATGCAATTGCGCGTGCAAGTCTTGGGTAAATTTAAAAAAAATTAAATAGATGGTATGCACTGAAAATAAAACAAAATTATCAGCTTTTCAATGATATTTTTTGCCTGGACATGGAAGGGAAATGAAATATTTGGTTGACGTCCTTGAATGCTGGTAATCTTCTAAATGTAACTAAGAAAACTCAAATGAAAACTGAAGTTGGAAAAAAAAGTTATAATAAGCTTCCAATTTTGATGTTTTTTTTTCAGAGAATTTTTATGGTGGAAATAAATTAGAGCAAACTTTTTAAGTAAGCTAACTTTTTTATTTAAATTTCTATAAAATGTAAAAAAGTGCTATATTTAAAAAATAAATAATCGAAATATATATGTTTAAAACCATTGGAAAAAGAGAACTGAAAAAATATGGTATCCACAACTTAATATTTATATGAAAAATAATTTTTCGATTTCTGACGAATTATCATACCAACTTCAAACACATACCCTGTTAAATATGAAGCGAAAAAAAAATAATCGAATATGAAACTTTTTAAAGTAAAATTTAAAAAAAAAACATATTTTTATTAGGTATTAAAAGGGTATTAGGTATTAGTTATCCAGGTATTATGAAGATAAAAAATATTTTATTTTAACTTGTGGTCAAAAAAAATATTTTTAACTTCAGGTGTAATATTTTTAATTTTAAGAAAAAGAAGTCAAAAATTCCATTTCAAATGCATGCATGAGAACGTTGATAAGTTATGGAAAGTTCTCCCAGAATTTATGAAATTTTTTTAAAATTTTTATTGATAACAAATTAATTGCATTAAAAATCATGAAAAAATCTAGTTTCTGAATATACTGTTTAAATGAATTTTTGACTTAAAAATAAATTACCTCTATACGTAATTGTTGAAAATTGATACATCGTGTATTACAATAGTTCATAACACTTTCTTTTAGGATAGAAATTAATATTGGATCACTCTCTCAATTTTTAAAAAAATTTAAATATATAACTGCTTAGTAATTATTCTAAATAAAGTACCCCGATCATTATTTAATAATAAAAAACAAAAATATTAATAAATTCAAGGATTTTTTTCTTTTGCGGGAATTTACTGAGTTTTGCAGAAATATTAACTTTCTAGTAAAAAAAAAATCGAGAGAGAGATTTTATTTTTTAACACCTAATTTTATACTTTTAGAATTTTATCCAAGTACTGTGGAAGAAAACAAATGTTAAGCAAAAGTAAAAAAAAATATCAGAAATAAAAATTTTAAGTTATTCTGAAAATGATATTTGAAAATAGAATAGAATTGAAATATTGAAACGATATTTGAAAGCGCCATTGAATTAGAGCCAATATGCCTATGCAAAAGTGTTATAACGCTGCGCCTTATTTATGTACAGTGCTTACGAAAAAAAAAAAAAAATTAAAAAAAAAATCACCCTGAATAACTTTTGACCTATTGATGGGAACTTTATGTTTTAAGACTCAATCTTAATAGTTCGAGGTGGTGATCTTAAATATGGTAATTAATAATTGCAGATGATATTTTAAGTTACGGAATCAAACTCAAAATCATACTTTCTCTGAATAAATATACCTCTTTCTCGACGGATTCAGAATTCTGACCCCCGAAATATAGACCGCAATCTGTGAAATAAGGTCCCAATAGTTAGGTTAGGAGAGCGCTCCAAAGTTTGGATCCCTTAATGTTAATTTTATTTTTTGTGTATTTCGGGATATCTAGAGAATTTTTTAAACGAATTAAATTTTTTTTCCACCCAATTATAAAATTATTTTATTTATTTATTACTTTTTATTATTTTAATTAATAATGGTTGAAAAACTTTTGAATTGTCTGGTAAACAATCTTTTGCATAATTTTAAGGAATAAGGAATACGTTTTTACAATACAAAATAGAAAAATTTGAGCAAAATCGGTAGAAACGTTCCTGAGTAATTGAATTTCAAAAATGTTAGATATTTAAAATTCATTCGATTTTTCAGAAACTATTTGACTGATTTTGCTCAAATTTGTTTTTTGCCATATAAAATTATATTCTTTAAAATGATGCAAAAAATTTTATACCACACGATTAAAAATGCTTTCGACAATTATTAAATACAAAAAAAAAATAATAAATATTTACTAAAAGTTATTTTATGCATGGAATTGTCTTTGGATAAACGAATTTTATAATCGTATGCAAAAATAACTTAAAAATCCTCTCATTAGATCCAAAGTTATTCAGGGCTCTCCATTTTTTGGAGCACTATACACATTGAAGTGCTGTTTTAATCGCTTATATAGTACATTAATTATAATTGCATTCTGCAGTTGTTGTCAATCAATCAATTTAACTGCAATGCCTATCCCAACAATGTAAAAACTATTGTCCTATCCCAACAATATCTAATTATCATCCATCCTGCAAACTAACATCTATCATCCTTTTTAAATATTAAAAAAAACTTAAAAATACAAAAGCCAGAACTTGGCTGAAGAAGATCAGCAATTTAACACCCTCAAAACAGGCTGTCTAAGCACCAACATCGTAAAATGGAGGAACGAATCTTTTCCCTGAATATTTATTTATTTTCATACATATGTTGGCTTGTGTACTCATTCTGAAGAATGGCAATCCCTTGCCAAGTTGAAAAACAGATAGCTAAGGATAGAAAAGAACAATTAAAAAAAACGGTAGAAAAAGAACTCACTATCCCCACAATTCAGCGAATTTAATGTCTTTATCTAACTTATGTTATCTGCTTTTCAGCTTGATTAGGGCTTTTAAACCATACATTTTAAGGAGTCTACATACGTAGTGTAACAATAAATAAATAATTTATTATGCAAACATATGCAGTTTCGTTTGCTGAATGCAAAGAATTGTTTGTAAGTCATTTTAAAAGAAGATCTTGCACAAATCTGACAGCATGACAATACAGGATTTGAACCCACTTTCTCAACATTACAGAGGGTTTGGCTGAAGGACAATCGCCATACTCTCTGAAGCCTTTACCCTAAATGTTTTCTCGGTCTGTCTTTCTCAATATTGTGCTATCTGTTAAAGGTTTATAAGCCATTCTTTGTATTAACATGCAAACCAGCTTAATTATGTGAATAAATAAATAGCATGCCCACATAAAAGATGCTTGAGACAGGCACCATAACTTGGTCTATCCACGTTAATGATTTTTTAAACATTTTAATTAAAGACCTGAAAGCATCATACCCTTTACATCAGTTGAGAAA
Source organism: Parasteatoda lunata (assembly GCA_949128135.1). Classification (NCBI taxonomy): domain Eukaryota; kingdom Metazoa; phylum Arthropoda; class Arachnida; order Araneae; family Theridiidae; genus Parasteatoda; species Parasteatoda lunata. The sequence goes on along the minus strand of OX421981.1, from coordinate 66,892,483 downwards.
TACAATATGGTTGGGAAATACAGTGTGAAAAGACAATCCTCTAACTCTTATCAACTATTTAAATAAATCATAAATCGTATTATTAGGTCTATTACAATTCTATTAAGTAAAAAGTATAGCCACCAAAACATGAAAATTACCAAATTAATGTTTAAATAAATGATATGGTCTGAAGAAAATTTTTATATTGGTTCATGAGACTATTGCTCTTGAGACTAGTGTTGTATTTTTACAACATATGGATACTAAGAACTAGAATTTTGAAAAACAAAATTACCGATAAACTATTACACTAATGAACGGAAAAAATTATCTAATAACTGTTTTAAATACCATAAATTTTGTTAAACTTTAAAACAATTCTCTTCTTTTTATCAGGAATGTCGTTCTGTCAGAAATATGTTCTGTTTTTGCCAGAATTATTATTTCAGTTAAAATATACAGCTTGCTTTACTTTTCTAAATTCCATTACAATTTATCAAAGAGAATGAGTTTTCCTGCTTTCACTAATTAACCAGTAGCTTCTGTTAATGGGTATTTATTTTAATTTTTACTCAGATGAGAGGACACGCTCGATTTTTGTAAAATATTAAAAGCAGAAATTGATGATGTAATGTTAAATTTATACATTTTCTAATGAAAAAACACATACGCAATAAACGTAAGTGGTATAATGCACTCTATAGAAACAGAACTAGATTGTCCTGAGAAATGATATCCTTGGTTGTCATTTTAAAAACATTTATGAAAATTATTTGTATTCTTTTATACGAGATATGAAAAAAAAAAATAATAAACACAAATTACCTTTAGTTTAGAAATTTTAAATTTTTATTTTTGTATTTATTGCGTTTTAAAACATGATTATAGCTTTCATATAATAATTGTATAAGGTAAAACGTCGTAAAAACTCATTAAAAAATGAAATTTATTTTTAGATCATTATCTTTTTTAATTTTACTTGTCTTATAGTTTTTGCAAAAAATGGGATTCGAGAATAGACTTTGCAATAGACATAATGCTAATTTTTAAATAATTTATGACTGTCACAATGGTTTAGGATATAGTCACAATGGTTTAAACATAGAATGAGTTTTCTAAACAAAAATGACTTTTTCAAATAAAAAATTATTATAAAATCTAAACTAAAAACTTTATTTTATAGTGAATAGCCTATTTGCCAGATATATAAAGCAAAAAATTCGATTTTTATTTATAATTATGTAGCTTAGTTGAAAGTAAAATCACAAATGTAATAAAAATATACATTTTTAAAAATTCAATTGATTAAACTTAATTACTTTCTTATAACTAATTTTAATTATTACATGAAATTAGGATAAAAATTTATTTTTAACTTTCTTGCATAGTGCAGGATATTTTTAAAGAATGTTTATTTCTTCACATGAAACAAATTTTTCAAGACTCAAATAATAAAATTTGTATAAGTCGAAAAATTGTTTAAATGATTAATTAATTGTCTTATCCTTGTTATATTTCTTCACGGCATTTAAATACCCTTAAAAAAGAGAGTAAATAATTTTACATAGACAATGACTTTGTTATAGGCATACAAAGAAAAAAAATCTTAAAAATTGTTATTTAAGTGATAAAGAGATTGGAATGAACGTCTCAGGAGGATATTATTGTTCATTTGTATTGCTTCAAATATTGTGGTAAATTTAGCTATTCCATATGGATATTCCTTTAATGTATAATCCTTTCTTATAGCACCTGTATTTATTTTGAATTTCTTATGAACTTATTTATGAACAAATCCATATATTATAAGTTCTATGTCCATATAACCATATATGATAACTCTAGTTTATAAGAAGTTAGTTAAAAAAAACGAAGTTTTTGACGTTATAAAAACTATTTAAACAAATATTTTTAATTAAGTGAAGAAATATATTGCTTTTAAGAATATTATGGCAAATTCTAACATATAACTACACATTTATAAACTTCTTAACTCTATATTTTATTGAGTAAAGAGCATTGAAAAACCCTTTGAAAAATCGATGTTAAAAAAGGAATAAGTTATCTTTTGAATTCCAAATTCCAAAACTAAGCCTAGTTAAGTTAAAAAGTTAATTAGAAAGATAAGCAAATGAATTTAATTAATTAATCTCATTACAATACATTTCTAGTTAATAAAAATTTATTGAAGAATAAATATTTACTAAGAAGGAAAGAATTTTCGAGTAGAAAAATGCTTAAGTGATGTGAAATATAGATATCAAGCTCTTAATATATAATTGTTTTGCACAATTTCAGTATTTTGTATACATTCATTTTTTTAAAATTATTTCTTCAATTTTTATGTTATAAAATGAAGGTTACTTTAATTAAAATGCCCTTTCTAATCACTCTTAAAAAATATTTAATTTAAAATTCACATTAGCTTACTAATAATAATATATTTTTTCCCAGGTCTCGGTAAAATTGTTTATCGAATTTAATTTAGAGTCTCCTCCGTTTCTTTTTGTTTAACTGATGCACACGTTATGTTATTAAATGTATTAATAATAACTTGGAGATAAATTTATTAACATTTATTTAATGAAATGAAAATAGTTTCAGCTTTAAAATAATTTAAGATAAAACAAATCAAGGTATATTTTTGTTTGAAAGAAACATTCCTTCTAGAGCAACGAAATCTCTCCACCAGGTGTAAGAACTCTGAAAGAAGCCGCCGCTCCTCCTACGTTTTCATCTCCTCTTCATTCGCACAGTAGTGTTTTCACTGTGCGGTTCTTTAGCTAGTGTATGTCTTTTAACACCAGAAACGAGCCTCCAAAAATAACAAAATTCATTTTTTTATTACCTAATAAAATACTTTCGGAAAACTTAATTTACCGCTGATCTGGATAATCGAAATAAATTGAGTTCGGCGAAGGATCGCATGATTCACAACGAAATGCAGTTTTCAACCACGTTGTCTTCTGCTTGGTCAAATCCCATGCTGTTGTGGGTAAGGGACTTTTCTTTCTGTTTCGTGTGGTTATCGCACTATTTCTATCCATATCAAGCAGTCATTAAAACATTAAAGGACATTAATTAGTCCTAAAAACTTGTGGTTATCGGACTGTTTCTATCCTTATCAATAGTCTTAAAAACATTAAATGACATTAATTAGTCTCAAAAACATTAATTCACGTTTTTATCGCACTATTTCTTTCCATATCAAACTGTCTTAAAAACATTAAATGACAAAGAAAACTTATTTAGTAAATAGAAGATGTATTCATGATTATGATTGGAATTAGGGTGAAAAATACGTGTTTAAGGGTACATCTTTCATAATGCAATTTACCTTTTTATTCCTTTGGGATCTAAATGTCAGAAATTTATCTTTAAACCGTCACAACTAAAGCAAAAATTATAAATGTTATGAGATACATAATGAATCAGAAGGAAAAAATTTTTTCCCTTCATTTTGCACACCTGTACTGTATGCAAATATTCCAACTACTCCGGATTCTATAAGATATTAAAAAAAAAATTACTTACGAACTTTATACTAAAATGTACAGATTTTAAAATAATTTTGTCAACTTATTAAAAGGCTCAACACGGTATAACTGTAACAAGGCCTTTCAATTATTTAGTAATAGTGGTGACTGAAAATCCTATAAATCGAATTTACTAATAAAGATTCATTCATTTAAGTACTATCACTGGAAAATATTTAACCCGGAGTAAGTTGGCATCTTTGTATATGGTATTCTCTACACATATTTATTTATTTCTGTTAACTTTTGTTTTGCAATTCAACGTATATCATATAAGAAACAAAGTTTTTTAAATAATTGAAATAAATCTAGATCGCATGCTAAATAATAAAATGCAGTTTTTAACCTCTTCTGGGTAAATGAAATGATTATTTACCAATAAACACAAACACCTAAACACATTTATGACTGAAATTACTAGTTAATTATAAAAAATACAAGTTAAAGAGTAAATCTTGAATATTTATTGTATTTTAGTTGTGAATGAATGAAAAATATTTTTAAACCATCACAAAAAGGAATAAATTATAAAAAATAGCTTTAACAAAATATCATACGATGCGCAATCAGTTTTCATTTTGTGACCTTATGTTGCATTGTTTTATTTTTATTTGAGATTCTTACTTTTGTTGTTTTGCGTTACTACATTCAGCACAAAGATTCTTTCATGATTCATATGAGAAAAATTATTTGAATTTAATTATTCGCCAACCTCTTTATGCGTATTTTTATAATGGATCAAATACAGGATCACTAGTATTGCCGTCATTTTTTAAATAAAACAAGCTATTCATTAACAATTACAGATCGGATGCTAGGTAATTGTTTTGTCTTGTGACGCAATTGATATCGAAAACGCAATTAAATATATCAACCCAATTAAATTCGAAGTACATTTGTATTACGGTCAATTTTAAGCAACAGTGTAGGGTATGCGGACGATGGCACTTTGTTTTGCTAAGACTTAGTGTAGAGTATATCGAGTAAATGAATATCGAGCAATGGCACCTTAAAAACATCAGTTTCGGGTATACCGGGTAAATGCATACCGCACAAAGGCACTTAACATTAAAATCAGTAGGGTATAACGGGCAGTGTAGGGTATAACGGGTACTAGGTCATTACAAAAAGAGCAAAGCAGAAACTGAACAATTAAAAAATCTACATGTCGATTACATCTTATGTTGAGATAATAACATCTTATATTGAGTATTATTTTACAATGATAGACATGTTTTTTATATCTCTGCTGCAAGCTTTATAAAAAAATGTAGCAAAAAAATCCGAAACTATTATTTAACGACGTTAAATAGGCACAAAATCATAAAATAATAAGCACATTAAAGTTATATACCGCGAATCTCATTTCTTTTATTCAAAATACCGTAATTATATAAATATTTAATTATTGTTTTAGCAAATGCACAACAATAAAAAATTAACTCTAAAGTGATATTAAATCATTTCCCAATCAATAAATTTACTTCTTAACACACACAAAAAAAAACATCGAGTTAAAAGTAGTTTTACATTAAAGCGTACTGCGCATCATTTCAATATTAATTTAAATATTTTTAATTCATCCACACCGACTAAATGGACAGAAAAAAGCACCCGGGAAAACCTTAAAAAATATCAGTGTAATGTGGGCAAATTTATAACTGGCAATCGAACTTAAAATAAAGACGGTTTTTGTGTTGCTTCAAACTCTACTATTAAATAGTATCACTTTTATTTGCAGTATTGAAACCCCAAATTTTTAGTTTGTAGAAGACAAATAAATAATACAAATTTTGAACAAGAAGTCTGTTCCAAAATTTCTGGATACATTCTGCGCAAATAAATTATTTCTGACACAGGTAAACTTATGATAACGTAGCTGAGAGTTTTGAGTTGATATTGAATAAAGTGCTGATTACAAATGCGTACAAAAATTTTCCGCTTTATGAAATAAAAACTATTACTGTATGCTTTATTTTTATAAGTTCGTTGACGTTTTATGACACGCAGGATTTTTGTGATCGGCATAGTCAGCCTAAATATCAAAAATAAGAGTAAAGGGGCACAAATATCATGTTTAAAGGGAGGGGAGGAGAGAGTAACGAGAAATTTGATTAAAATTAAAACATTTAAAATTCGCTAATCTTATATTTTTATAACAGTTTCAAAATTTTTTCAAAATTTTTATGAATTTAAGTACACATATATTCATATCATCACTATTTGTATGCTCACCGATATCATAGTTAATGTTTATTTGTTGGCCTCTGAAAGAGCGGCCAACAAATCTGCCATTCAGATGCCTGTACGACATAGGTCATTATCCAGGTGGGCATTGGAAAAAATAAAGTTATCCGATATCATTATTTTGTAGAAGTGATCATTTTGTCTGTATGGGCATCTCTAAAAGTATAAATTTTCCATACTTGTACTTAGCATAACAACATGAAACATTTCAGCATCCCGGCATAAAAAATTCATCATCCAAAAATTCTGGAAGAAAACAAAATTTTTCCCATAAATTTACTTTTTAAAAATTAATATGAATGATTAATATGAAAAATTAATATGAGAATTTAGTGTCAAATAAATTTACAGACAGTAAAGTTAAATACCGGAATTTATAATCCTTATTAAATATAGTTCAGATATATCTGATTACTGTTTTTTCAATATTAATATGTAACTAATATGCATTTAAAATAATTTTAGAAGGAAAATTACATAATTACATATATATTATGGTAAGAAATTAAAATAAATATTTTGAAACAATTCAAAAAAATTCTTCTGTAAAAATTTAGAAAATATTAAATTAAAATGTTTAACGAACACATACTGCAGCTAAATAAACGTGTGAATCGTAAAATTTTTTTCAAGGATTTCTTTAAAACAATTTCACTGAAATAGCTTAAAATCTACAATATCAGATAAATCTGTTATAATCAAAATAGTCATGATTATTCTTTTCTAAACAATGCTCAAGAGATTTTTCTCTAAATTTACTTTTTAGAGTTGTTTTTTCACTAATTGTTATGGATAATTAGATCTCTAGTTTTGAAGAAGAGAATTTTTAATAAATGCCCTAAAGAAAAACAAATAGCTTTATTGTTGGTGTTTATCACCAGAATTCTCATTAAATTATTTTTACGAAATTTATGTTATGTAAATCACTTGTTTGTTCTTTTTAATAATGGCTTTTCTGAAATTCAGGTTTTCTAAATTAAAGATCTAATTACCCACACATTTAGTAAAGATAAACAAAGTAAATTTCACTGAAGAAATGACGTCTTCTTAAGAATTAGGAAAAATTACGTGTGGTACATTTGGTAATTTAAAGAATATGACGTGTTTTACCAAATACAGGGCATGAAAAACCAATGGGAACGAAGTATTCATTGATTTTCTTCGTGCCTAAATTTGATTACTTTCTGTCGATTCAGGGAGCAAAGTGGCTTTATTTGTGCTCTTTAGAATAGTTAGAACTTCTAATCCGTTTAAAAAATTGTATCAGAATTGTTGTTTATTTATTAAGTTTATAGGAGTTGGATAATGATTTAATTATTTCTTCACCTAATATATTTCTCAATTATAACAGGACCTGAATAATGCTTCAAGTGTTAAAAATACTAAACTCTGATAGATCAATCAAAGGTGTCGGTTCTATGCACCTTTTATGAGGGCAGTGAGAATTATTTATTTCTTCTCCTAAATATGTAGATTTGCGTGTAAGAACTGTTTATAAACCCTATATTTTGAAGAACAGATAACTCAATTTAAGACAGCACGGGGTTTATAGCTGGATGTTTCAATCTCCGCCTCAGAGCATTTAGATGATACTGTTTGGTCAGGGAAGCTCCTATGATTTATTGTGAGTCAAAACATAAAATACCAATTGCTTAGTAATATTGTTCTTCAGTTAAACTTTCGGTTTCGTGCAGGTAATAGATTCAAATCTCGCCATAAACCGGGATATACCTCTGTGCGGTCTTTCTGATACTTGTGAAATTTCTTCAATTTGCAAACCATTGTTTGTATTGAGCGCACGAGCCAGTATATGTATGCGAAACAAATTTATCATAAATATGCAAAAACATTACATTAATATGCAGATTTGTGTGCTCATTACAAAATACAATTTATAAGACCAAGACCAAATACATTTTATAAGGGGAAATAAAGGTATATTTATTTAGCGAAAGTACGTTTTCGTGTCTGATTTCGTAGCTTAAAATATAGTCTGCACTGATTAATTAGCACATTTGAGATACCCTCTCTAACTATTAAGAATGAGTCCTAGAACGTGAAGATCCGATCATTTGATCAAAAGTTATTCAGGGTGATATGTTTTTTTAGCGTACTGTACATAAAAGTAAATTTCAATTAATATCATAACAAAACAATTTCTTTTTAATAATTCCGTTTACTATAGCTTGTTAATAAATAACAAGACTTTAAACTTCTAAATTGTTAAACAAATTGTAGTACTATACTGAAACAATATCAAACTGACAAACATTTTGGAGATAAAAAGATAGTGTAATTTGAAAGACATTGCACTATTTCTCTATGTTTTTGCTTCAGCGATATTGCACTATTCTTATCTCTAGTTTTTTGGCAGATGAGAATTGTTAATTATTCTACTTAGTTATGACGGGACATCAACTTTTTCCTTTTAAACCATTCGATTTAGATGTATGGTAAGAAATATTATCTTGCTAATATATCCAATTCGGCCCATCTTATAAGGATCTAAATGGTATCCGGAAAGAGTTTTTCTAAAACAAACAACAAATTAAACCATTTAAGACCATCGCATTTTGCCAATTAAAAGTAGCAACACGCTTTTCCTCTCAAAACGTTCATTTCATCAAATAAAATTGAATTAATCACCTGAGACTTTTTAAATTTATTTATTCAAATATGAGCAATAGACGATTGAAGTGTTTAAAAAGGGAAATAAAATAATCTGAATGAATCTATCATCACGTTTATCCAAACATAGTTGTGTTTTTGAAGACATATGCTTTATTTAAGAATAGATTTATTTTATATTTTACAATAAACATTTAACTTGGTAATTACTTTGCTCTTATAGCTTGAATTAAAAACCATGGGGTTCAGGCATTGTGTTTACGGGTTGTATTGACAAAAGCGAAAACTGCTTTGATTTGAACTCTAAAAGAAAAAAAAACAAACTCAAGAACTGATTTCAACTTTGCCTAGTATCTTCAATTTTTATAACAGGACTTCAAACATGAGTTAATATTTTGAAAAAAAAATAAACTGGCAAAAATTGCTGAAAATTAAAAAAAAATTTTTTGGCATTTATTTCATCAACGTATCTCGCAGTGAATAAGCATGAAATCTTACAGAAAGATTGATCACAAAAAGAGTTTTTGACTAAAAAAACACGTCATATAAACCAGAAATTAGTACAATGTATTCATTTCGAAATATTATGGATATTTTATTCACTAAAAATAAACAGTTCCTAAATCTTTAAATATATATATATATATATATATATATATATATAAATATATAGATATATAGATAGATAGATACACGAATAAAATATAACAGAAAAATATTTTTCTTTATTACATTGACGTATTATAAACCTTATTTGCATTAAAAATAACACAATGTATATTTTGAAAGAAAACGTTTTAGGTTGCTTAGAAGAATAAGGGGAAAATTACTATAACTGAAAAAACTGCGAGTCTCTTGTTTAAGAGGGATATAATAGTGTAAAAAAAAAAATAAAAAATTTATATTTTGTAGCAAAGTTCTTAAAATTTACCAGATGATATATTAAGCAGCTTGTTAATTAAACTATATTTTTTAGGTTATTTTAGAATGAAGTCATTTTAAAAGATAAAAAGACTTCCGTACTATTTAGTGTTTTCTATGAACCAGAAAGTATGGTAAACTTTTTACTATTCTGGCAATTTTTTGTCAATAGATTTATCTCCGTGTTACTCTAAATGACTTTTTAAAGTAATGTGTATAGTTAAAATTAAAATACAATATCTATTTAAAAAAAAAGCAAACTTAGTTATATGTTCCCAATTCAAATTAAATATTAGACGGCAGGTACATTCCTTTTTCTTCATGGTAAGCATTGAATGTTTTATCTGCGTCTCACAAACTTTGAAAGATTAAAATAACTTTAAAACTTTCATATATATGGTTTAGCAGAGGCAAAAAATTTATATTATTCTATGGGCTGAGATGTATTTAGTTGGAAACAAAATTTTCAGTTCTCTAAAAAAACAAATTACTATTTAAACTTATTTTTAATTAACTTATTCTTTTTTAAACTTATTATTATTTAAACTTATTATTATTTAAACTTATTCTTATTTAAACTGATTATTATTTAAACTTATTTTTATTTAAACTATTTAAACATATTTGAAAATACGCAAAATTTTATAAAGATGTGTTACAGTTAGGCTTGCAAGTCGAACCGAAATTCGCAGAAAATTCAGGAAAAAATGTCGAGAGAACGAAAAAAAAAAAAAAAAAAAAAAAAAAAAAAAAAGTATGCACTAAAATAAATATAGATGTGGGTGGGCCGAAAAAGCTAAAGTTTTAATTTTCAATACGGAAAAGATTCCTTATGTAATTCGAACAAAATTGATATGATTTTTTAAAAAATTCATTGATGTTTTCGGGACTCACATCGCAATTTTTTTTTATAAATATTGTAAAATTTGCATCTTTCTTAAATTTTGATACCACTTAAGATCGAATAATCGAAATCCTATAGTTTTATAGTTATAAAAAGTGAAATAAGTTAAATACCATTGTCATTTCAATACATATCAATCGTTTTGCGATTAAAAAATGTGAAATATCCCAATTTTAAATTATTTTTTGTCAATTTTTCTATTCATTTTTTAAAATTATCGTTGCATGAATGATTTTTCGATGATGTTTTCAAGAGAAATTTAAATTCTTGATTGAAACAAATATTTTATAAGGATTACAAGAGGAAAAATATGCTTGTAAAACAAAGCATTTATCCCGATAGTGTCAGAATTGTTCAACTAATCATAATTCCTATGAATTTCTACAATTGGAATCAATTATTAAAGAAGAAGCTAGACGAGTTTAAAAATAAAGGTGTTTCTCGTTTGAGATTTCGAGTTTCCCATATTTCTTGTACTTTGAAAAATTTTTGATGAATGATTTGTGGAAAAAGTTAATGATATCAATGAACAATACATTAAATAAATACTATCATCTTAAATATCAATACTATTTTAGCTTGTTTTTAGTAGAAATGGGGAAGGATACAACAGGAAATTACCTCAGAAAATTTTTTCAGTTAAATCGACAGAATCAAAATTTATTAATTTAATTTTAATTCTGTCATTTTAATTAAAATTTATTAATTAAAATGACAGAATTAAAATTAAAAAATAGTCATTTTTGTAGGGTCTGCAAGTAGTACGAATTAGGAAACCAATTATCCAATTCGTCCCATCTGCTCCTTAACCCTTTATTCACCAAAGTATTAAAAAAGTCTCTAAAATATGCTAAACTTTTTTGTGACCCTAAATAATGTCTATTTCACACTTTGACTAATATTTTTAATGTTCAATACTATTTTCTAATTCATCTTTTTGATTTGGGACTTTCATCTCATTACTAAATTTTAATATTTAATATTTTGCTTTATAATTAGTTGAAAATGTTAATGAATGAATAAAAAATATGAAAGACGAAAAAGAAAGCTGATAGAATCATGAAATAGCGAACGAAATTACTCCATAGAGGTTCAACTAATATGCGTAAGAATCGTGTTTATAGGGACAGACAATATTTTAGCATTATCTGAAAATAATTTTAGTAGGACTTTCGCCTGTACATAAAGGGTAAAATAGTCAAAAATATTGATTATTTATGATAAAGTCGACCATGCGTAGTTAAAAATATTTGTTTAATATCATTATAAGTTACTTAAAATTGAAAATTTCGAGCTGTTACAAATATATTAACATTTATAAGCTCCTAAAATGTTAATGGAGCACGATGGACTACGTTAATAGACTACGTATTACGAAATTAAAGAGAGTGATTTTTATAACTGCTGCTTGTTAAGATTATATCTTTTTGGGAACCAATCTTCATCATTAAAAATTTAAAAAATCAAGAAATTTATTCCTTGGGTTACTTCAACCTAGAAAGTTCTTGGATAGAATGATCTTTGAAATCTCATTACTAGTAGGCGCATTATTTTTACTTTCCTTGAAATAAGGAAACAAAATCTCATATTCATTTGAAATTTCATTGAATTTATTGAAAGAGTTTTGTTTAGTTTAGTTTGATTCTCGTAAAGATTGAGGTTTTCTGCAGCTAAGAAGGCAGTTTAATTAAATATTGAAGCCATGGAAATTCTTTTACACAGAGTTATTGCTGAATTGTTGCAGTTTTACTAAAAGCCTTACTCCACTATGCAAGAGATTTGGTATTGGATGAAAGCCACTTCTCGTCAGTTTAGGTGCAGTATGGTCTTTAAAACCTAAATCTTATCATTACTACTTACTACTGCACTAAAGGTACAATTTCAGCAATTAAGTAACATTTTAGTTTGATTCTCGTAAAGATTGAGGTTTTCTGCAGCTAAGAAGGCAGTTTAATTAAATATTGAAGCCATGGAAATCCTTTTACACAGAGTTATTGCTGAATTGTTGCAGTTTTACTAAAAGCCTTACTCCACTATGCAAGAGATTTGGTATTGGATGAAAGCCACTTCTCGTCAGTTTAGGTGCAGTATCGTCTTTAAAACCTAAATCTTATCATTACTACTTACTACTGCACTAAAGGTACAATTTCAGCAATTAAGTAACATTTTAGTTTGATTCTCGTAAAGATTGAGGTTTTCTGCAGCTAAGAAGGCATTTTAATTAAATATTGAAGCCATGGAAATCCTTTTACACAGAGTTATTGCTGAATTGTTGCAGTTTTACTAAAAGCCTTACTCCACTATGCAAGAGATTTGGTATTGGATGAAAGCCACTTCTCGTCAGTTTAGGTGCAGTATGGTCTTTAAAACCTAAATCTTATCATTACTACTTACTACTGCACTAAAGGTACAATTTCAGCAATTACGTAACATTTTAGTTTGATTCTCGTAAAGATTGAGGTTTTCTGCAGCTAAGAAGGCAGTTTAATTAAATATTGAAGCCATGGAAATCCTTTTACACAGAGTTATTGCTGAATTGTTGCAGTTTTACTAAAAGCCTTACTCCACTAAGCAAGAGATTTGGTATTGGATGAAAGCCACTTCTCGTCAGTTTAGGTGCAGTATGGTCTTTAAAACCTAAATCTTATCATTACTACTTACTACTGCACTAAAGGTACAATTTCAGCAATTAAGTAACATTTTAGTTTGATTCTCGTAAAGATTGAGGTTTTCTGCAGCTAAGAAGGCAGTTTAATTAAATATTGAAGCCATGGAAATCCTTTTACACAGAGTTATTGCTGAATTGTTGCAGTTTTACTAAAAGCCTTACTCCACTATGCAAGAGATTTGGTATTGGATGAAAGCCACTTCTCGTCAGTTTAGGTGCAGTACGGTCTTTAAAACCTAAATCTTATCATTACTACTTACTACTGCACTAAAGGTACAATTTAAGCAATTAAGTAACATTTTAATAAAATTAACTTTTTTCAAGTGTCAAACAACAGGGAAACAAGTAGAACATAACAGAATAAAATTTTTAATATTTATATGACGTGTTTAATAATCTTTTCTGATATCTTTACAATTATCAAATATTGACTTAAAAACTTGTAAAAACGATTAACTGGAGCAAAAATAATACAAGTAGAATAAGTAGAATAAGAATAGTAGACAAGAAGAAAAAAGTATCTCCTTAAAGTTTTTTTCTGAAAATTTAAAAAACGTTCCTAATTTATCCAACAGAGCATTTTCTATTTTATGTTTCTTTAGAAACAACATTTAAAAATCTTTCGTGGTACGATTTGGGAGCGGTATCATTTAAGCAACTTTCCTTTACAGGATACAAAACATAGAATAACAGCAAGTAAACTAGCTTAATTTTTTTTTAAAATTTAATTTTTTTATTTCATGCATCATTTTTTTTTGTTTAATTAAGAACCGTTTACCTGAAATACTGATTTTCAAAATTGCAGTTTTGATAATTCAAAAAAATCAAAATTGCAGCTGTAAGTTATCATGGCAAAATTACCAAATTTTACCACATTTAAAAAATGTCATCATATATTATAAAACCATACTTTATTGTTAATTTTACCAAAAACAATACTGAAGCTCTCCGTTAACAATTACTGTTTCTTTTGCAGTTCCAATAGAGCTAGAAAAACGAAAAATGTTACAATATTCCCGTAGATTACATATTTCCGTAGTCAATCTAATTAATCCTATTTGGTTGAAAGATTTCAAAATGTATTTTTGTATTTATAAATTTAAACATAGAAATTTTCTTTGTTGCTATCACAACTTCATCTTCGATTCAATTTTTAGTTACTATAAAAACGTTTTATTCGGATGAAACCGGTTTGCATTTGTTTTCGCTTCTGTATCAATTGGCTAATATTGTAATGCTATACAATAAAAATAAATACAGATAGAAAGTATATAAGTATATAAAAATTCTCCTGAGTAAAAATCCATCACATTTATTTTAAAATATAAAAGTATTGCTTATAAACTCGTTCAAATCAGGAACTACAGTGAGTCTAATAATTTGATATAATTATTATAATATACTAATATAATGTTTGATATAATACAATAAATATTCTATATTTATATAATATATCGTCTAATTTATCCTATCGTCAAATTTATATTATATATCGTCTAATTAAACCAATTGATACACTAACGTAAACAAGTGCAAACCGGCTTCAGTCACATAAGAGCAATAAAGCTGTATAGTAATACCTGATAACTAAGATTTTACTTAGAATATCTTAATAGAGCGTCTACTAATTTGAGCAGGGACTGTAATTCAAAAATACAATAGTTGTGAATATTAAGAAGAGATGACAAATACTACTGGTCATTATAGGTTAACCTTAATTCAAAGGTAAACCTGCTGAATATGAGATAAATTTGTTCTACAGGTGTAGATTTTTATTAAACATTTATTATTTATCTACACCTATATGATGTTTATTAACTTATATGCTGATGACTACCAAAAATATTAAATTTTCATGTTAGAAAAATTGGATCCCCTGCAAAAAATGACCAATAGAAATCAATAAAAAAAAATGTATTGATCTGTACGGGGAAATGGAACACTGATATCAGTAGAGTAGATCAGTACAGTGGACTGGTCATGAAGTATTGATATCAGTAGAGTAGGCCAATATATTGTATTGATCTATATCAGTAGAATGGACTGATATCAGTAGAATGGACTGGTCTGTACGGGGAAATGGAACATTGATATCAGTAGAATGGACTGGTCTGTACGGGGAAATGGAACATTGATATCAGTAGAATGGACTGGTCTGTACGGGGAAATGGAACATTGATATCAGTAGAATGGACTGGTCTGTACGGGGAAATGGAACATTGATATCAGTAGAATGGACTGGTCTGTACGGGGAAATGGAACATTGATATCAGTAGAATGGACTGGTCTGTACGGGGAAATGGAACATTGATATCAGTAGAATGGACTGGTCTGTACGGGGAAATGGAACACTGATATCAGTAGAATAGACTGGTCTGTACGGGGAAATGGAACAATGATATCAGTAGAATAGACTGGTCTGTACGGGGAAATGGAACACTGATATCAGTAGAATGGACTGTTCTGTACTGGGAAATGAAACATGGATAACAGTAGAATGGACTGGTCCGTACAAAGAAATGAGATACTGACATCAGAAAAATGAACTGGTCTAAATTAGGGAAAACAACATTGATGTAAAAATATTAGATAGGTTTAAACAGGAAACATTGTTTTGCATCTTTTATATGCAAGATTAAGTTTAATTTGGCAGTACATGATCCAATACAAAGCAGATAATGACCATGATATAGTAAATTTTCTACTGGCTGCAGCCAGTAGAAAAGTGGAAGGAATAACAAATTATATTTTAAAAAACATTCTTCTTTAGACATACACTATGCTAGTTTTAAAGTTAACTTTAATTTCCTTTTTATATTCCTATGTAATTTTAAATATAAATTATTAAATAATATTTTATTGCTTCGTATAACTATAAAAAGAAACTTAAAATGTGAATTCAAGAGGGTATCCCATTGGAAACAAATCCTGGTATAAAAAAAAATAATACCGGGGTATGAAACACCAGTTCCAGTATAATACTGGATCGGGAATTATACAAGACTCAGCGTTTCATCAGCCGGTATCATATTTGCTCTGGAATGATACAAAATCATATATCATACAGAAATCATATATCATACAGAAACATTATTTTATTGACCTAACCTGACTAAAATAACCAAAAGCATGGCTAAAATAAACAAGTCAACTTATTGTCGTTTCAAGACCCCATTGTGTTGGGTATAGCATTCTGGTAGTAAAAAGTTTCAATATTTAAGAAAGAAAAAAAATGTCTGAAAACTTTAATTATATAAAGTATAAAACTTTAATTATATAAAGTATATCATAGGCTTTTAATCATTATACACACGAATGATATACCTATTTATTTGATTTTTTATCTATACATAGCTTGAGCTAAGCATTTGTCATCAAACCAAATACGATGAAACTGTAAATTTGGCAAAAAAATGGATATTTTGAAGAAAGTATTGGCGGATGCCATTTTCGAACAAAAAGAAAAATTTATTTTCTCCTCGATCCCGGGGGGAAATGGTCAAAAGGAATTTTTTTTTATTCAGTTACAGTAAATAAGTGGTAGCAAGATGCAGACTATTTTGGCAGAAAATATATTTTCTCATGGCAATAACATGATAACACATAACATAGTGTTGATTCAGGCTTATCTTTATATTACTGCACTAATCTAATAAGTTGGCAAAAATTAACCTCAACCTACTCCTATTTCCCCCCCCCCAAACACGATAAAACATCTGCAATTTTCAATCTCCCCCCCATTCATTGCTCATTTTCCTCCCCAACAGCAAAATGACAATTTTTCAATGATAAATACATCAAATTTGTATTTTTATAAAATAATTCAATTTATAATAAATTTATATTTTGCTTAAAAATTTCCTACTGAAAATAATGAATCATAAAAAATTGTTAAGATCTGCCATTGGCTTAGAATTTTAAAATCTGGCTAATAATTTTAAATCTTTAGCATGGGCAATGAATATATAGATAATAATATCACAATTAAAGGTCAGTAAAGAAAAAGAGCAGGTAAACAAAGAAAACACAACACCAGCAGCAAAATTAAAATGGTAATCATTCCTAATACAATGGTAAATTAACCAGTAAGAATAACCTAAACCAAATTTAGAAAAATTATAGTTCATTTTTTTAATTTTGAAAAAACCAAATTCAAAATTTTTTTAAAAATTTTTACTAGGTAACACTAGTTAACTAAAAAACTTGCCGGGGGAGGTACATGGGCAAGCATAACAAAGGAGGCCTGACCAAATCTTTCCCACAGCATACACACCAGGCACATTCTTTATATTTTAGTCTATTTCTTTCACAATGGTGGAGAAGATTTGGTTGTAGGGGAGAGTAAAAGCAAATGGATCAGCTTTATCATTTCCAGGAATGTCGCAATGGCTCAGAGAATAGAGAGTTTGGCTTTCAACGGCATGAATCTGGTTCGAATCTTAACAATTGCTGGTAAATATGCATTCTCCATTCGGTTCGCTCTGACCAGAGTGCTAATGTAAAATACTCTCAGTGGTAGACGGATCATGGGTTTGAGTCCCTTTGATGCCAGACTAACCGTGACAGGTTTGAGTGGTTTTCTTCTCAATGTAACCCAAATGCTGGTTAGTTCCATCAAAATTTCTTCTAATACTTGGTCCAGGAGTTCCCTTGTCTACTGGATTAGGTTCAAAATTAGAAGGCTACGGAGTTGAGCATTAGAAACTGTCAACTCCAAAATAAATGTTGCATTCCATCAAACTCAAAAGTTGGCCAGCGTAGTTTTGTCAAGTATCCAGCTCGGCTGGAAAATTAAAAACAGAACGTATCAATGTAAGAGTATTTTAATTGAATAAGTTGCTAAAAGTTTTCATCACAATGTACACAAATACATTCATGAAGATTTTATTACATTAAGAATAGGTTTAGCCAGAGTAATTTCTAAATGTAATATTATTGATAATCTTATTTAAAGAAAAAAAAAAAAAAAAAAAAAATTTAAATCAAGCTAAGCTTAAATACATAAAAAAGTGTAAGGATCTTCTTTAACACATAATAAAACTGGAGTAAACAAAGAAAATTTAAATGTATATAGAAAAGTAATTATTTATAAAAATAATTAGTTATTTATAAAAATAACTACTTAGAAAAATAATTATTATTTATAAAAATATTTAATACTTTCATTTACTTGAACACAGCAAACCAGAGGGACCAAAAAACTATAAACCATTTAGTTATACTAATAATACAAATTTAATATAATTAATAAATTATACTAATAATATAAATTTAAGATTACACGAACATTAAATTGTCTTTCAGAGAGTAGAAAAAAATAACACTGAATTAAGTTTTTACACATATCTTTACCTTAAAATCAATATTATTTTTTTCTAAATATTCTTAACAAAATTGCTTTACTTCATATTTTTTGGCTAGAGTTCAGGAAAAGCATTAGTTATAGATTAATAAAAGTTATTTGATAATGTAATGCTATGTAACACAGGTAAGGTAGCAATTACAATAAAATAAATAAGGGTTTCTTAAAAATTATTATCATTGACGCTGAATTAGAAAGTTTTACTAGGTAGCTTTTTGCAGCACGTAAACATGGAATATAAAGTGTTGAGCACTGAATATGTACATTGATAATATTGTGCTTGTATTGATAATATTGTGTACACTGATACATTGATAATATTGTATTGATAATTGTTAAGCATTGAATATAAGTACCAAATATTTCTTTTATAAAGTATTCAGTATATATCGAGAAAGCATTAAGAATTTATCTTGAAAATGCCATTGGCGCAACAGCGATTCTGTATATCCAATCCATTCGTGATCAGATAAATGATATGCAAAGAATTTTTTTATTTCTTATTTATAGTTATTGATAACAAAATTATGTGAATTATACTGCACTGGTTAGCAATACTATTTTCATTTAATATTTTTAAAAAGCTCAAGCTGTGAAGTATTTTTCATTATTATATTCTAAACATGGAGCAAGGTACTCATCACCGCCATCACTCAAACATGACCAAACATCCCATTTTAAGGGCTTTATTTTTTAACGGCCACCGTTGGAATGCCATGTAATTTTGATACTGGTCAGATAAAGTGGACTCCACTTGAGCTAGCTCTTCAATCTTCAGCACGATAACCAATGAAAGAACTTTCAGCCGTGGCAGATTTTATATGCACCTTGCTGCGTATACACGTCAGTTGTATTGCTGTACATTGCCAGGATCAAACTCATTACCCTTGTTCTCTAATAAGCACTGTGAAAGACATTTTAACCAGCTGTGCCACAAGAGCACCCTGGAGCCAGCTACTAACCCTTCTTAAAAATCAAATAAATTTTACTTTGAAATGTTAAAATTTTTAAAAGGAAATTTTTCAGCTGTAAATAATTATATATCCCATGTTATCTATTTTCAATCATAAATTCAGAACTAAAATTAGAAATTTTAAACTTAAAACTGTGATGTTAGAATAAAACATTTTTAAACATTACTTCTACAAAATTAATAATTACTAATTCAAAATCTATAAATCATTAGAACATTGTTTTTTTCTTTCATGCGCACACCATATTTAACATATAAATAAAGCATAATTTTTTTTTTTTCTTCAGGTTTATATCAACTGTAAGTTTAGAATGTCAATTGTTTTTTAAAATAGCTAGTGAATGAAAGTATACTTTTCATAATTATAATAAAATTTCGAAAACATTCTTTGTTGTTTTTTAAATTATTCAATTATTCTCTGAGAGAATTTCTGTGATAGCTCTTGATTATATACTAAGATAAACAAAAAAGCAAATTGGTTTATTCAAATAAAAATGATTTCTTATTCATACCAATCGCCACATTGAAAACCTCATACAAAAGTATGACAAACACTGCAGAACAAATAAAGAGCATTTTAAAAACATTCTTCTTAATATTATAATGCTAAAACATAAATGATACAACTACAACAGAAATGTAAACATCATGATTAGGGTTAGCTCCCTCGCTTAAACATTTTTATAAGATTTGTAGCAGTAATAATTCATCAATAATAATGGAAATATATTAATAAGAAAGATGCCATCGTTAAGTGGGAATAAATATAAAAATAAGATATAAGCATAAGTTTTAAACTTACCGAATTTAAACATTTATAACATAACCCACGCTACATTAGGCCGGGATGTAAACAAAATTGCTTCAATCGGTGGAGTGGGTGGGTGGTAGGCGAGAGGACAGGAAACGGAAGCAGGGCTGCTGAGTCATAGCCTAAAAAATTCTGTTCAGAGGCTTTTTCTTTGATTAAAAGGCTTGTTAATTTTCAGTAAGTGAATTAACTGTACGCTTAAAGCATTTGTGAACGAAAACAGTTCATACAGCTTTATAATGAGTAAAGATATAACATATGTACTTTAAAACGAAATTAATGAACACAAATTTTAAAAATTCGTATAATTAAACTTGCTTTGTTAATGTGAATGCTACACGCAACTTTCACACCAATTAATGAAAAAATAAAACTAATAACTACTGTAAATATGTGATCGTTTTCTTAATCAGGTATATCAAATTAATATAAACTAAAAATTTGAATCTAGGAGAGTGAATTGGTTATACATTCAACTTGGAAAAATTTCTAATCATTCAAATTTTAATAATGGGAGAGTTTTTGATTGTTGATAAAAATTGATCTGATTGGTATATTGAATTCTTTAGATACCAGTTGATGTTTGACAAAATATGTTAAATGAAACATTTAAAATAGAAGTTAAACAAAACATTTTCTTTTCAATCTCATTATTTTGTATGTTTCGTGAAAGAACGAAAAAAAAAAGAAAGACAGAAAACCTTTAAAATATATACTTTTAATTGGAGAATTATTGAAATTCTCTTAGAAATAATAAGTAACTAAGATCTGATAATTAACGAAAATATCACAAGACAAATTTTGAGTGAACTGAAAAAAATCTTAAGAAATCTTTGTTTAAACTTAATTCACCTTAAAGATATTCAAAATGTTTTCAAAAATTCTTTTGGAGATAGAGTTAAATCTTGAAAATCTTAAGATTATTTTTAGTAGGGAGGTGTCAAAAAAAAATCTGTTGATATCAGTTCATATATTGATAAAACAAGTAGAATACATAACTGATCAACATCTATTCATACAAGTACCCTACTGATGTCAGTAGACATCAGTTGAAGTGGGAAATACAGACAAGTATATACCAATAGAGTACCTACTGATTAATATCTATTGATACCAATACACTGCTGATATCAGTTGAAATATCAATAGAAGCAAATACAGGCCAATAAAATTCTATTGATCAATATATATTGATGCCAGTACACTACTGATATCAGTTGAAATGTCAATAGGAACAAGTACAGACCAATAGAATACCCTACTGTTCAGCATCTATTGATACCAATACACTACTGATATCAGTTGACATCAGTTGAAATGTCAATCGAAACAAGTACAGACCAATAGGATTTTATTGATATCAATAAATGTTTTTATTGATTTCTATTGGTCATTTTTTGTAGGGTCATATCGTGTGATTTATTTGCTCAATAAGAATACACGAACCCATCATCATTTTTATGTCCATAAATACACTAATATATATATATATATATATATATATATATATATATATATATATATATATATATATATATATATATATATATATATATATATATATATATATATACATATATAATATATATATATATATATTTAATAAACAGTTATGTGTGATATACCAAATATATAAACAAATCTAAACCAAAAATTACTGATAAAAAAAAATATCGCACTCCAACCTCATTTTGGGCGGGGACCCGCAAAGACAGTTTATCCCCCATATAAATGCGTTTAATATGAATTCTATCGAAAAGCTGTGTTTCATAACGTTCTCTCAAGCTGCACTGTAAATATATTCGGTAAATCTTTAACCATTGTTTGGTCAAAAGTTTCTCATTATCCCAAAGTTTAGTCAAATGAAAGATCATTTTTTTTAGTTACACCATAAATTCTGAAGTATGATCGAGAAATACTTTAATTGTGCAACTAACTGCTCCAAAATTTGGTAAAAAGCACAAAACTTTGACGGTGACTGTAAACTGAACGAAATTAGTTTCCGATGCCATGTTTTCTCAACAACTCTGTCTCGGTGTATCGGGACGACTAATGTATGTTGTTTCAAGTATAAACTTATTTAGATAGGTAAATGTTTTATTTGCATTAATTAAACTTCAATTATTTTATATTGCCTTTTTAAATTTGGTATGAGGGTATGAAATGGTTAGTGATATGTCATAAAATAACATGCTTATGGTAAATAGTTTTGTACCAGTAAATATCAATTCCTCTGCTTTTATAAAATAAAAAAAAATATATAAAATAGGTGTTTTGTTTCTTTAATAAGATCTACTTTTTGTGCAACCTTCTAAAGATATTTTAGCTAGTGAAATACCAAATTATGGTAAAATAGAACTCCAATTTAAGTAGCCAGCAAATGAATATCAAATTTTGATGCAACGTGGCTCGGAATTCTTAACAGTGTGTGAAAACCTCTTAGATTCAATAATGAACAACCAAGATCTTCTCAAAAGTGAAATGTAAATTAAGCAAAATCTTGTGCTTAAGTGCCTATTTTTATTAATGCGCAAGATAAAAAAAATAACAATTAAGGAGAATGAGGAGGCAAATACAATATCAAGAAAGTCAGTTAATATCAAAAAGTTTTAATGAGGAATCAATCGGTTTAAGACTTCCTATTTAACTGATTAAATGCCTATTAGTTGCTTAGCGAAAAAGTTGCAAATACCAAAAGAAGAAAGTTAGTTATTGCAAGGATCTTAATAAGCTTAAATAAATAAAATAACATGGAAAAATTGTTGATTAAATTTGATTTCTTCTTGAATTTTAGTTATCTATTATAAGTTTTAAAAATTTACTGTTAAGTATTTTCTCAGTCTTATTTATTCCTTTCAGTTCCATAGAGTACATTTTAATTTTCTGAATATTAAATATTATGCATATTTTTTATGGGGGTGTCATAAGAATTATAGAAAAAGTTTAGGTGAACATAACACGGGAAATGATTTAGAACTAGTGCTTTCAAGTTTCCTAAAACTTAATGAAAAGTTTAGTTTTAATTGTCAAAGAAATACGTTTGAAATTTTATTTCTTTAAATATTTATGATAAGCCCATCATTAATTTATTATTGGTGTTAGTTTTACAGTAAGCGTTACTTGATCATCTTAGTGTTTAGGATGTCGATAGGTAATAAAAATGAACTGATGATAAAAGTTCTCAAGAGATGAATAACTAGAATGTTGTAAAATGTATCAAAACGGACTTAATATTTTAAAACCTGACAGCAATAGTAATTCTCTTAGCGTTTTTAAAATGATCCAACCCTTTATAACTATACCTTTTAAAATGATTCAACCTTTTAAAGTGACCTAACAAACCAAATTTTTTACAAGTAAACACAATCCTCTTTAATAATAATAATAATTTAAACAATCTTGAAAAGAAGCCCAATTTTTTTAAAAAACAGGAATCTACCACTTTCCAAGCAATAAAAAA
Source organism: Parasteatoda lunata (assembly GCA_949128135.1). Lineage (NCBI taxonomy): Eukaryota > Metazoa > Arthropoda > Arachnida > Araneae > Theridiidae > Parasteatoda > Parasteatoda lunata. The sequence continues at coordinate 66,868,991 of OX421981.1, read as the reverse complement.
TAACTAGATACTTTCTTTTGATGTCTTAGCAAATCTTCATTGGATCTTCGTCAGGAAACAAGGCACTCTGCTTTTAAACATTTCATTTAAGTTGTTTCATAATGCTATTTTCCTGAAAAATGAATAACTTATAATTTTTGTCTTACAGAAAAAATATCTAGAAGAACCATCATATTGAACTCACTAAAGTTATGAATACAAAATAAATTATTTCACTAACATTTTGAAGTAAAACTACTTGCTTGACAAGAAAAATGTTATCTAAGCATCTCATTGAAGGAGTTAGTTTGGTCTACCCTATAACAATTTCCCAGCTTTCTAAAAATAATAATAAATCTTTTAAAATGTTGTATTTCTTTAAAGTGGAATAACTTTTTAAAATGATCCATTCTTTAAGTGACCCAAAGTTTTTGAAATAAACCTAATTTCCAAAGAAAATTTTCGAAAAAAATACTTGAAATTTTCGCTGTTGAAATTCTTAAAAATTCAAATCATTCCACACTTTTAACCTCGAGCGGAATTTCAGAAAATTCATTGAACTAAATCTCAAAGAGAACTAATTTCTCATGTGATAGTGACTCTACAGGACATTATGGTGACAGACTAGATGGACGAACTAATGGATGAACTAATTTCTCATGTGATAGTGACTCTACAGGACATTATGGTGACAGACCAGGTGGACGAACTAATGGATGAACTAATTTCTCATGTGATAGTTACTCTACTGGACATTATGGTGACAGATTAGATGGACGATTTTTAAAAGGGAAACGGTTAAAAGAAGAAAAATACAACAAACTGTGACAGGGAATAAATGTTTCCTTAGAGTTTCTAATTTTAGTACTTAATTAAATAAATTAAAAACTTTTCAACGAAAAAAGTTAAGTTTTCAATTAAAGAAAGATTATTGAAAATCTTTTCGCAATTTAAAACTTTTTAATCGAAGAAAATTTGAATTTCAAATATTTTCAAAATGTCCATCATCAGATATAATTACTGAAGTCATGTTTCATATTAGCTGTAATTACATATATTAAAACGCGAAGGAAAGAAAGGGAGTTTCAACGCTATTTGTTAGGAATTTTTTTTAGAAAAATATTAATTTTGTGTATGCTTTGTAGCGAATGTTTTTCAAGAATTTTTTAAACCTCAGTGTTTTCTCCCAATAAATTTCTAAAAATCCTCATTAAGGACCCTCATTATATACTAAACAGGTAAATAATATTTAATTTTTGTAGTTAACTGTCAAAGTTACCAAAGAGTTACCAATTTAATAATTTATATTTTATCAATACTAAATAAACAAAAAACCTTTAAATCACAAATAAATATTCTTATTTTCTATCTTGTTTGTATTTTGTTCTTGTCATACTCATATCTAAGAAGCACATTTCTATTCATTTCGAAGAAAATTGGTTTGCAAGAAAAAAAAGTATATGTTTTCATATTTTTTTAAGAATTTCAAGAATTATTTATTGCTGATGACGAAGAGTCAAAGCATCATTTAAAAGCAACACATAATGAGGCATTTTAATAACACAAAAGAAAGTATCATATAAAAGCTGCACATTATTCTTAGTTGCACCTCCATTTCTAAGAATTCGGTGCATACATTTTGATCTTAATGAATCCAATTTAAAAGTTGACAAAAGGTAGTCAAGTTTGTGACTTTTTTTGCGAGCAAATATTCAAACTTATTGCTATTCTGTTTGGCATGATTGCTAAATTGATAAAAAAATATTTTTTAAAAAATGGTAATACGTGGAACTTAACAAGTATTATTAATAAGAATTAGTTTTATAAACTGCGGAAAAATATGTATTTAAAGAATGATGCTTGATGTTTCATTTGTCTTCACCTTCTATTCTTAATTAAAATATTGTCTTTTAACTTAAAATAGCATTGTGTTTTTTTAACAACTTCAGTTCGTAAGAGATGAGGGCTTTTGAAAAGAGGATGGTTAAAGAAAGAAACAATATTTTAATACAAACATACCTTTTGAATACAAACTTTATGCTGCAGAAAAAAAAAATCGTTAAATACTGTTTTCTTTGTTATTTGAAAAAAAAATGTCTCGTACAAGCATTATTTTTTTATAATATTTAAAATGAAGTTTAAAATCTTAAAGATATTGATTTTACTAGAGAAATAAGATAATCTACCTAAATTTGAAAAAGTAATTCGTATGTAAAGTGAAGGTAAAAAATTGCAAATTAATTAAAAGCTAACAAATTTCAATTAATGAATAAGGTGTCTCGAAATACAGTCTTTGTTTCCTCAACCTTTAATAAAGATTTTAAAAATACTTATTAAGAGTGCTTTCTACGACTCTTATTGATTTTATAAATTTGTGATAAGTAAGCGTGAAGTTTTGCTAGTTGTTCTGCCAAATCCTCAAATTGTTTTGAAAAATTGTAATTATTTACTTCAATTTTTTCGTGGTTTTTTTCTATATTCGACACAAATGCGGGTTAGTTCCACCAAAAAAATTTTCTACAAAGGCTAGTTTGTCCAAACGCTTGATCCAAGAGTTTTCTTGTCTTCTGGGTAGGATTCAAATTTACAAGGGTACGGAGTTGAGCATTGATAGTCGTAAACTTAGAATTGGGTGAGCTGTTTATTGCTGGTAATAAAACAAAATAAAATTTAACTGTCATACGCTTTATGTATTATTGCTTGAAAAAAAAGAAGAAATCAATTAACCCTTTATGAAGTCATTTATTTTAGTATTAATGTTAAAATATTTTGTGCAATTGAGATTGATTTATAAAACAAAGTCATTCAGCCCATTACCTAAAACTAGTTCAATTTTAAAAACCATGTTTTTTTAAAGGTATGTGAAATTTTTGAGAATGGGCCAAAAATTTGAATTCCTGTACTTATGAATAAGCAGATTTCAATCAAATCGATGAGAAATGATCAACTGAATGAATTCATTTGAGAAAATAGTTGGCCTCTCATCTTGATGCTAAAATTTACTGAGCTAAATTTTTCTGTGCAAGTTACTAAAATTTACTGTATTTAATTAAATTCTTTCCGATTTTTGAAAATTTTCTTCATTTTCTTAAGTCATTAGCAGATAGGGGGCACCAATCGCTTCCCATCGACATTCAATAGCTGGAAAAATTGGATTAATTAAATGGAAACTTAACTTTTTTTGGTCTCGTAAAAGGTTAACGGTAGATTGATTTTTCTTATATAAGAGTGATTCAAAGTTTAGTTCCAGTTGAAGCATCATATTATTTCCTGACGAACTGACATTTGCTAAATTCTACAAAATTTAAATGTTATTTCACAACCGATTCTCATTTCCAATGAATTAATTTAATTTCGTCCTAATAAGCGACAGCTCATAGTTTGTCACGTTGTGACAACTTAAAGTTTTCACAATATTTATGAGATGATTGATGATACTTCATAGAGGTACAAATCAAGATTTTTATTAATAATACAAATTAATCAAAATCTTAAAATATTATTTAAAAAGTGATTTTGAACCTTAGATAAGTTCAATTTTTAATTTTTAAGTAAATAATAAGAATAGCTAAAGAATCACTATTTTTGATAATCACCCCCCCCCCCCCCCCACCCCACCCCAGAGAACCAGAGAATCCAGCTTTTAATAAAATTGAGATAAAAAAAACAAATTCCAGAACGAACACAACGCCAATAATAAATCCTGGAACAAATATGTCAAATCATATTTATTTTTAAATTTCGTAATGGACTCGAAAAACTGGTAAAAAAATTGATTTCAAATTCTTTATTTATAAACAGTTCAATTATTATTCTATAACTTAAAAAGCTTAGAAACTAGAAATTCTAAACATGCAAAGATATTTTTTAAAGTTACCATTCCCGATTTGAAGAATGAGAAGAAGAACGATAGATGTAGAAAAGAATTAAAAAAAAGTAACTCATTGGATTAACAATGCACGCAAAGAAGTGAAGATCTTAAATGACAGAATAGAATTTTCATGTAACTCAATGATAATGGTGCGGTAACCTGACCTTAAATATTTTGATTAACTAGAATAGATGATATTTAAAGATGTAAAATCTTAAAATATCAACAAAACGTTCATGAGACAAAACAAAACATTTCTCAGATACAAAACATGCATGCCTCAAAAAGCATACTGTCTTTTTGTCGGATTTGGATTTTTGCAATTCAAAATATAGGGGTATTCCACAGTAGCTATCTGGAAAATAGAATCCCAATAGCTTTGGAAGGAAAGAAATCGAATGCTCAGACGCTCAGAAAAATTATAACGCAAATTATAATTTTTTTCACACTTTTTGTTACGTCTCATGAACTTTTCAGAAAATCGAAAAACTTTTGCACAGAATCATAAAATTCGTTTATCTAAGAGTTATCCCTAAAGAATATAAAATATTTATTACTTATGAATTAATATTTTTATTCATATTAAATATTATATCTATATTGTTATATTTATATTAAATATTTATTATTTATGAAATATTTAACATATCTGGAGAAAAAAGTTTAATTATACGGAATACTAATTTTAAATTATTTTAAAGCGTGCAATTTTAAGGGACAAAATGTTAAATTTCAATGAAATCGATCAAACAATTCTCGAAGCACCACATTTTAAATATTCAACTTTTTGAAATTTAATACCTCATAAACTATTCAATAGCATTTATTCAGATTTTGTACATAATAATTTATAATTACACTCCTTAAAATGGTTAAAAAATTTCAATACTATTTTATCATATCACAATGACTATTTATTTTATTTTTTAATTGAAACGAAAAATTTTGTGAACGTGAAATCATCCTTAAAATATTTTATGATTGCTGGCATTTAATACAGCTTATGACTAAAATGATGAATCTCATCCCTAAAAATATGAGAATGATAAGAGAAATTCAAAAGGAAATGTTTGTATTAATAATAAATGTTTGTAAAAGCTAACAATGCAAATTTTTCTTTATTAAAACCTTGTTTTTTCTTCTTTTTTTAATGGCGGACACTTGGAACTATTGTCCATTGGCCACAGAAAGTGCCAGAACTGCTAACTCTCTTTTCGTTACCCAGTGGGCATCTGTGGCGAAACCATGGCGGTGCAGCAGCGTCTCCCACGTCACACTACCACAACCCGTTTATAGGGGAGGTCACATTCACACACAAAGGAGAAAGGACATATAACACAGATAGAGAGAAAGAAACGTGCCTTGCCCGGGATTCATTCGAACCCAGAACCTTTCTGATGCAAGGACACTTCCCCCTACGCAAGCCGGTCGGCAATTTTAAAATCTTAAAAGCAGGGTTTCATTGGATAAAGTAATATTAATGTCCACGCGAAAATTATTATTTTTTGAATCAGACTTCTGCTACTATTTTGCAATTATAATGAAGATCAACTAAATATAATTATTAAGATGTATATATATATATATATATATATATATATATATATATATATATATATATATATATATATATATATATATATATATATATATATATATATATATATATATATATGAAGTCAAATGCATCCGAAGCGATGCGGCCGAAGCCCAAAGTCCGGCCAGATCGCGAAGTGGCCAAAAATGGCTGGCCAAAGTCCGAAATAATTGAATCGATCAGTGAATATTTTACTTTGGCGGCCTTCTGTAATTATATAAATAATTCTTATAAATTTTCTAATTTAAAAATATAAAAAATAGAAGTTTTTAAATTTTCTATTAAATAATCATTATTAAATTGTCTAGTCATACTAGGTCTAGTTAAGTGCCACTGCCCGGCACTTAATATATATATATATATATATATATATATATAAATTTTATCGTAAACTTAATTGAAACAAATGCTTAAGAATTTATTTAAAACTTGCTTTCTTTAGAAAATCGTTTAAATCAACCATTACCTTAATATATTTGCAACGTAAATAACAACGATTTAAATAAAGTGACTCGAAACATTTTTTTATTTTTAAATTTCGCGTTATTTCGAGTTTTATTTCTTTACATTTCTCAATTAAAGGACCATTTTGTTGGGGATTTTTTTTCTCTTACAATCAGTTGAAGAGTAAAAAGGTAGAGTCGGTAATTATCTTATGCATGTTACGCATTTCTAAAGTTTGTTTCGATCTTTTTATCTGAAACAGCTGGGAAAAACACCAAAAAACTTTTCTAACAATTATCTTAGGAGCATTTAAATGCGTAGTTACCGTTATAAGGACCTTTTCATATAATTAGATGCTGTGTTTTATCCAAGGCCTTAAAAATGTCAAAATTCACAAAATGTTTTGGTTAACTAAGCTATGCTCAATGATTAGGTTTTTATGCAAAATTAGGTTTTTATGCGAAATTAGTTTTGCATGTCATTGAATGAGCTTCAAGTTTTGTTTGCTGGAATTTTTGACTTTGAAACAAAAACTTAAAAAGAATATACTTTTAAAATATTAAAATGAATGTTGTAATGATGTGATGATGCAAGAAATAAACTGTTTCCTTTTTTTGAAATGATGCATTTGATAGTTTTAAAAATAAATGTTTATCAATTCAAAATGTATAGGAAAAGTTAGCAAGTTTGAAAAAGCAATTTTTTTTTCACAATTTATGCAACCTAAATTAAACAGTACAATTAAAATACCTATAAGTTTCTTGAAATCATTTATCTCAAATTGAAATATTTCTGAAGAAATAAAAAGAGAAATGCTGTCACCGAAGCAGGGGTGCAATCCCTTTTGCATAGGATCAAAATTGTGATGGCATGTTTTCGGATCATCCTCAGGGATATTTCCCAGACCGACGCCAAAAGCCCATTGTGCAGCTCTAGTGTGACGTAAATAAACTACAACCATAAATGTGAATAAAATTAAAGGAACTCAAGAAGAAAGGTCGACACTATTTTCTTTTTTGAGTTTTGTGTTTGTTGACATTTCACATCAAGTTTATTTGCAATTATAAACATATTTTGTATAAATTTATGTTATTAATAAGCACAGAAATTCACGTTTTGCAGCAAGTAAAATTTGAAAATCATAACCACCTCTTCACCCCCCAAAAAATAATGGATTTTAAAAATCAGGAAAGTTGGAGTAATAAGCTAATTGATTTTTGTTTATTCCTTTATCGCAATTCGAAAAATAAAAATGGTCATATAAAGGGTTCATTTAAAAAGGGTAACTGTAAAAGAACGATTTCGTGCCTTTATCTACATCTGAACAATATTATTAATTTCAAGCATAAAATTTAAAGTGTTCAAAGATAGTTCTTTCTCAACAATAAAGACTATATTTTAGCAAGAAATATATTTTTAAGAAATATATGCTAGAAATATATTTTTAAGGACCTTATGATCTTTGATACGTCATACCTGTAAAGTGGCCATCTCTGCTCAATTTTATGTGTCCACCTCTCCTAAAGTTGATGATGAGAGGGATACTGAATTTATATTCCTCTGATTTTTACTATAGATAGGACAAAGATTGAACTATATATGTGCTTTAATGCTCCAACGAATTAGAAAAAAAATATGACCTACGCTTTGAAGAAAAAAACAGAAGACTTTATTCAAGAAAAATATTTGACCCCTAAATAAGATAAACATAAAAATGCTATATATATATATATAAAGGCAACAAGGAGTGAAAAAAAAGAGAAAATTTTACATAAAATTTAATAATTCTTTTAATTAACAATGCTTAAGCTGCAAGTAAATAGAGCCGAATATTAGATAAAAATGCGAAGAAAACAAGGAAAAAAATTAAGAGAAATTTCGAAGAGTAAGAAAATAAAAATCAATTTAATCTCTAAGTCTATTATTCTTTGTAAAATAATAACAAAAGATATAATTTCAGATGAATATATTTGCACGAATATATTCGCAAAAAGAGTGTTTTTCACTCTTGTATTAATCTAACCAAAGCAATATATATAAATAAAATAGTGTGAGGATCATCAAAAGGGGGGAGGGGAAAGACTTGAAAATAAATTAAGGCTTATCAATAACCAAATAACCATAAAAATTTAAAAAAAAAAGAAAAATACAAAACAAAACATAAATAAGAGCATGAAAAGACACATGAACGAGAAATCAGAAGGGATGTTATGTACTCACTAACACCTAGCAAAAATAATTAAGAAATATATTTCTTATTCAACTTCTCTTCTAAAGTACCTTGCTATTAAGAAATCTTAAAGAATTTTCTAGTAACCCTATAGACAAAGCTAGCAACATTTAGGCAATATTCTGTAAAAAAATTTATGTTGATTAATAAATCGTAATAAGAAATCGTGAAAATTTAAAGTTTAGCAATTTAAATAATATTATTAATAAAAAAAAAATAGCTTTCTAAAAGAAAATAAAAAAGAAAATAAATAATGTGCAGTTTCCACATTTAATTATCCAATTATCCTTAATTTTCCATTCTTAATTATTTCCTTATAAAATTTCGCAAAATTCATACGAAATTTAAAATAATCGCTTGTGGGACTAATACTTATTTAACTAATCCTTAAACTATTTTCTCTAACTGCTTTAATAAAATTATAAACTAAGTTATTAAAGAAAGTTCTTCATGGTTTATTACCAATAATCAAACTATTTTAGATATTACTGAACCAACCAAAAATAATAAAATCTTTTGCGAGCTTTAATTTCCGAAATCACTTTAATAACATTCCACTTTCTTAACTAAAAAACATTCTTTTGAGTTATTTGCTATGATTATAAAAATATCCCAATAAGCAAATTTGCTTAATGAGAAATTCTAATTATTTTCAACAATTATTTTTGCAATGGAAAATATTATTTTATTTAAATAAGACCTAATTTTTCGGCACTTCTTGTAAATTTATTTTTACACTCTTATGAAAAAAATACTCTCTAAATACCAAAATTGTTTTTAGATCTATTGGCTATTTAATTATCTTTAATTTTCAAAAAAATATATAATTTTTCTAAATAATATTTACCCCGACTATCAAATATTACTTTGTAATCCTGACTAATATCTAATTAGCTTTGATTTCAGTATTAAAATAGAGAAGAATAACTGCATTGCACACGCTCAAGGAAATAATTTAAAGTTTTATATAAATAAACTAATTAATTTACATTCTAATAATTTAACAATTATTTGTTTAAATACTATTTTAATTAAAAAATAGAATTAAATGTATTTGTAGTATTATTTATTTATCTGAAAAACAAAGACATACTTTTGCATAATTTGATTAAAAACAATGGATACCCAACAGATGCAATTATATTCTGCAGAATCATTAAGCTAATTAAGTATTAAAATTAATGAATGGATTTGTATAAAATCTTTTAGATACCTAGATTAATATTTTTAATAAAGGGCAGACATCCGTGAACTAGTAAATTAATTCGATAACTAAAAGCTAACTAACACTCTCCTCCAATATTATTCAATAAATGTTAATTATATTTATAACAAATCATCGAATTAAAATATTGTACCTAAAACTCAACCTTTTATAAGTTGTTAACTTTGATTTATCCAGTAAAATTTAATATTTCTTTGTGAAAATCCAGTTTTCTAGCCAATCCAAGGTAACAGTCAAATTAAATGCTGTTCTTTACTTTAGTATGAGAACGCAGCTTTAAAATATATTCCTCTAAACTCTGTTTTAATTTCATATCAGTCATCTTTACCTTAGTTATATATATATATATATATATATATATATATATATATATATATATATATATATATATATATATATATATATATATATACACGTATATATATATATATATATATATATATATACACGTATATATATATATATATATATATATATATATATATATATACACGTATATATATATATATATATATATATATATACACGTATATATATATACACGAAAATATTTCTCAGTCATTTTTTCAAGAAATACATAACACTAAGTACATCACTCTTATTCTGCTCTGCCTTCCAGCTATATATTCTTGTATGTTCCTATTTTGTATTTATCATTAAATTTTGTGATTTTGCATGATAAGACTTTATATTCAAATCAGTTTTTTTGGTGGTCCTTTACTCTATTGTATTGATATATTTTGCTTCAGCTATATTAATACAATGTTAGATAACACTCTAAATCGCGGATATAATGGTGTGAGTTGACGTCGAGAATCTTTTGTCAGTTTGTTTTCTGAAATGTAATTTTTTTTACTACTTTTTATAATAATTTTTTCTTTTTTTTTTAAATGTTTTTTCCTTTTTCATTTCTTTCTTTGTTTTCTTTCTATTTTTACCTTATTTGGGTCCCCCTTGTCTAGTTCTAAGACACCCCATATGAATTTTTAAGAAATATGTAAAACATGGACTATTTTCAGGATTTTTGGTTTTTCAGTGATACCTTATTGTCTATCGATTTTCTAATATTTTTAACTATGTGAAAGCTATAACATGTCTTTTCCCGGCCATGGTAAATGTAGTAGTTTATTGATGTTGGCAATTAAACTAGCAGTCTGTATTTAGTTGTATGTTCGTTGTTACTCTGAAGTTTTGTCTCGAGAATTATGTAACGCAAAAGTGTTTATTCCTAAAAAGTAGTGTCAGTCATCAAATAACGGGAAAAAGTTTCTATCTAAAAGTGAGTATTGTTTTGTTTTATTTAATATCTTATTACAAGGAAAATTATATATCAGAGTGTAAATCTCACTGCACGAGAATTTTTAATAATTTGGGAGAAAAATGAAAATCCTCCAAAATCTATTCAATGTTATATAAAATTAAGCTATAGATATTTTAATTATTTTGTGGAAAGAATTAAAGGGGCAAATACTTCGAGATGACCTTGAACTAACTGAATTGTGCAATGCTTTTGGAAGACAAACGGAAACATAATAACATAAATTAAGGCAAGGGTAGTTTATTCCGCCAAAATGATTTCGTTCAGATCGTATCTTAAAATTACTTGTGGAACATTAAAAAGTTTTAAACGACATTTAATTGCAGCATGCATTTGTACAGTGTATGTGACACCATGGATTGCTTATAATGCGACAGGAAAAACAACTAAGCAAAATCCACCATTTTCAAAATTTTTATATTCGTATGAAAGAATTGCATGAACAATTCCAGGAGAAGAATACAAATCATTTTCAAAGTTTTTAACAATTCAAAGTTTTCGCAAGTATTTTGAATTGTGTTAAATTTATTAATTATTTTGTATATATATATATATATATATATATATATATATATATATATATATATATATATATATATATATATATATATATATATATATATATATATATATATATATATATATATATATATATATATATATATATTACTATGATTTATAGTGAGTTTTTTTAAACATTTTGATACTTTGAAACAAGTTTTAACAAATCCTTTGAATTGTGTTAAATTGAGGAATTTTTTTTTTTTCTTAATTTATCCCCTTTAATTTTTAAGTGAGATTTCAAGACTAATCAATTTCAATTTTATTACCATAATAATTTTGCGTGAGCAGAAGTAGTTATACTTTTTGTCAGCTAATTAAATTATCAGGAATTAAATAAACTTGTTTATTAATGTTTTGTTTAGTAAAACCTTTAGTTCTCATTTTTCAGTTGTTATTAATTTGTGAACTTGTAACTGTTATATCCGTGGAATTATTATTGAAAGTTACGATAATAAATACGTGTTAACTATGTTAATTTTTAGGGAAATTTTTAATTTTGTATTCGATTTAAATAATTTATTTTATTTTATGAACAAAATTATTTTTAAGTTTTAAATTGAAGCGAATTCAAATAAAAGATACAATTATAAATTTAAATGAAACTGTTAGCTTTTATAAAAACGACGGAAATTTTACTGATTACTAAATTTTACTCAATGTGAATAAATTTTCACGGGATATAACTTAAATTTAATTAATACTCCAAACTAAAATTCCCTTTTTTTCAAATGTCCCTTCTTTTCCTTTTTCCTTTTTCCCTATTCCCTTTTTTTTTCAAAATTCAAATTTGAAGTGTAAAAATTTGTCTGTTAATTAATAACTTGCTATGTTAATATCTAATACGAAGTGTGCTTTCATTGATATCAAGAGTGTTCTTTTTGATTGGATTCAAAGATTTGCGAATTATCTAAGAAAAAGGAATTTTTTACCACTCTCTAGAAACTGGAGATAGAATGAACACGAACAAAAGAATCCATTGAGAATAAACAACTATTTAACCAATAGACAAAACCGTTTAACCCTAGGCGAGTACATGACCAGGTTATATCAAACTTCCTGTACAAGGAAATGCTTTAACCGGCAAGCTCTGTTATTCGTAAAACACAACTAGACCTTTTTCCACACCAATTCTTTTTCATTTCATTCACTTCTAAGAACTTTTTCGACTGTTCCTTTACCTTGATATCTTTCTCTTTGGTAGATTTGTTTTCATTAGGATTACTCTCTACAATTAGAGGTATATTTTTTTTTAGAAAATTTTATTGTACATACTTTTTTTTCAACAAATTACATATAATATACAAAATAATTGTTTTTTTTTTGTTGACATTTTTATTGATCATTTGCTTCTTTCTTACAACTGACACTATAAAATATTTTAACTACATTGCTCCCAAACTTGTCAATTTTCAAATATATATGAAAAAAATGGAACAAAAAATCCCCCCAAAAAATAAATCGTATTTAATCTACATATACATAGGACGCGAGATATGATATGTTTATAAAGCATTGGTTTTGTATTTGGGTATTTTTAAAAAGATTGGTTAACAGCATTTAATTCTGAATCCTATTTTTACGTGTGTTATATGCACCAAATATTCAAAAATTAAGTATTATACTTACTTTAAAATAAGAATAAAAATATAATAACTTTTATCACTGGACTTTAGAAGATCATGTTATATTTAACAATAAATTTATGGAAAATCTATCGGCATTGCGTATGTTATGTAATTTGGCAAGCCTATTTTACGAGCCAACTAAATGTCAAAAATTTACTATAAATCAAATGTTTGAAAACAGATAATGTGGTATTACCGTTTTATTGACTTCAATGAAGTTTATAATAATATCAATAGAGATTGCTTGTTTGAAGCTCTAGTTAAGTTTTAAATACTGTCTAAACTAATTAGATTTGTAATTGTCAGCATGTCTAATACTTCATGTAGAATTAAATTTTGTTCTTAATCTGAAGAGTCAATAATGGCGTCTTCATCATGTCTTCTTTTTAACGTTGCTGCAGAGAAAGAGATGCAGGAATTAACATCTGAAACAACATATTTTTTAAATCAATACAAATTTTGTCCTATGCGGACGATATTTAGAACTTTTCATAGATGAATGTTGACATTATCGATATGACTCTTCCCACAGTGGGATAGAAATCAACAATGGTTGGAGAAAAAGATATAACTTTGAGCTATATAAAATCAATAGCGAGCTATATAACCTAAAAATTTGTAAAAATTATCTGGGTGGCTAATATATTTAAAATGGGTAATGATTTCACATTGAAAAAATATTCCTTTTCATATACCGCTAACAAGAAGGAAAATGGGTAGACCGAGATTGAGAAGAAAGCACTGGCTCACACTGGGCTGCCTAGTCAAATATGAGGATGATTTCGTGAGTAAGAAAATAGCATTTTGTTAAATAAATATTTTATAAAAACTGAAGATCATGCTTAAATATTTGAAAAATTACCTGAAAGACAGAAAATAAATTTAAATTATTGACTTTAAATTTTTTTAAATAATAGAGTTGTTCCGTAGGCATCTTTTTGGGTATGTATCAAAACTCTAAACTGATTTTTCGAGAAATCCTTCTCACAGTAATTATTGCTGCCGTTTATATGGAATATTATCAAATAACCGTCTTATTTTCATTTGTAAACATGTAGACACTATAAACTTCGTTTTCCATCGTCTTAAAATGATAATGTTTGCAATAATTTATCTTGATTCATGCAACTAGACAGAATTATAAATTTATTCTGTCTGATTCGTGTCTGAGAATAGCTACAGCTGCAGTTTGATAAACATTATAATATTCGATAAGGACTTAGTTTCCTATTAATTTATTATTGATTTTATAATGATCATTAAACTTGATGATAATTGTCTAATTTTAAGATACTATTGTGACTCTATTGTTTACAAACATTCTAAAAATGTATTTTTTAACGATGCTCATTCAAGAGATGATGGCATTTATCGTCAGATATTTTCGAACTGGTAAAAAATATAATTTTTCTTCTCTTATAACCAAGAGATTAGCTATTAACAAATTTATATTAATTTAGAGATAATAATTCCATTTAGTAGAATGAAAAGTCTTACGAAGGGCCCAAAAATATACTGTGATTGAATTATCGATTCTAAAAATAACTAATTAATTTTGACATATAAAAATAAAAATACAAGGATTTTTTGAAGAAAAGAACTGCTGGAAATTATTTGCCTAATTTGTTAAGAAATGTATTTGAGTCGCTTTAAACAGTGCTATCACATTTGCCTGCTTCAAATAATTTATTGATTGTTGTTACTGTTACTAATGCCACTTGCCAATATCAGAAAGCCTGCTTGAAATCAAGAGAAATTTTTAGGTGGGAGTGCGTTTTTCGTTTCCTCAGTAGCGCCAGCTATGGAAAAGAATAAGAATTCAGGCACACACACGTCACAGCGCATTTTACATGGAGGATCTAATAATATTCCATTCATTCATCCACAGATCGTAATTTCGTACTGAATCAGAGAACGATCACTCTCCAATTAACTAATCCCAGAGTTACTGATTTGTTATGGGAACATGGAGAACTTTTTAACTCCGACAGATTTAACGTGTACCAAGCACCATTTAATACATGGAAATTCTAGCTAGATTCGAACTCAAGTTTTCCCGAACATGAGCCCAACGTCCTATCAACGAAGCTATTCCGGCCAAATATAATGATAATTGAGTTATTTATCATTTTTTGTCTATCTAAGACTGCATATCAATTTAAGTCTTTTAAATTTCAATCGTAGATTAATCATTGCTAATAATACTATATGATAATCCTTACTGTAATTAAATTCATTGAGTATATTGTAACTTTTTAAAAATGATGCTTAGTAATGTCACTATAGCTACCACTTTTTTCTTTTTAGGGGACACATATTATTTTATTTATTTGTTAAATTTTAGAATATAGTTGATTATTTTAATTTACACTATATACTATGCTTTAGGTGCTACATGTGTTATTTTTTACATTAAATCATTGTGTAAAAAACGGAACATATTAGATTGCTTTTATAGAAATTGTTTGCAACACTTGCATTGAAAATCATGGAAAGTTTCTGTCTGGAAATACGACAAATTCTTTATTGTATTAAGTGTGAAAGAATCGCCTTTTTGATATTTTTATATTCTTTAAAATAAAAAAAAGTGGTGAAATGCCTTCGCTTTTAATAATATTTTGGAAGAGGTGAAGAATGCATTTCTGAATATTTTTCGTAATCCTTTTCTTAAAAAGTACATAAGTAATCGTTATTATCCATGTGTATGTAAATATATGAAACTATAATAATTATTTAGTACATAAAAAGCATATTGCTTAACTTGAAAAATTTTAAAAATGATATTAAAAAGAATTACTGAAAAACTTGAATAATTTTACTTCCAAAGATCAACGAGGCCGATTTCTGGATAAAAATCATTTTTGTAATAATTGGATAAAATACATAAATAAAATACATACATAAATATATTTAAAAGTTTAATTTATAATTCGAATTATAATTTGTATTCACATCCGTCATCACAATTCTAAATTTAGATTAAACAATGCTAATTATCATTTTAAGTTTTAAATCATCATTTTAAGTTTTTACCTTTAGGAAATAAGAAATACCGTGAGTAACCAAATTATTCGGACGTATTATAATTGTTAAACTATCCTTTGTAGTACATGTAATAGGGAATATCCTTTCAAATTCTCTGATATGTAAGATAAAACACCTCTCTCTCTGTTCTCTCTCTCTCTCTGTTTTAAATTCTCTGTTTTAAAATGATCAAGACTAGGATCCACTTTATTTCCTTACTCTGCCAGACTGCATTATAGGATGTAACATAAAAAGCATATTTTTATGTCTTTTCTTTCTTAATTCATTAGTCAAAACTCATAATTAGTATTCACTCTAAATTTAGATTCAATAATGCTAGAACATCCTTTTTCTCTTAACCTGAAAATTCTTTATTTTTTTAAAATTTTTTTGAACGAATTAATGCTTTCCTTTTTGCATGTGATTTCATCGGAAAAAGCTTGCCAGAATTTCCTTAACTTAAAGGAATGAAGCATCTAGATTTTGCCCACTTTGATATTCTTCACAATGTACTTTTCACAGGCCTGCTTTCATTTCCTATCAATAGAAGTAGTTTTTTGAATTCCTATATTTTTGTTACGATATCAGTGAGGCCATTTCGAATTTGTGCATTAACTGGAGACAAAGGAAATCCAATCATATATGTTAAAGTCTATATTAAAAAACATATTTACAAGGAGTAAATCACATCCCACCCCACTTAGGAAAATAATCGAACAAATAAAAAAGAAAGAAAAACAAGTGCCCTGTCTAAATCAAGCCACTACTTTTAACAGCTAAGCTTATATATGACCTGAAATATAAAACGTTGCGAATCTTTCACTAAACTCGAGAGTATATTGGCATCAATATTATCCAAGGTGTTTGATTATGGTTAGTATTCTACTCTGCCAAAAACTGAAATAATTTATTTTTTGTATAGACAGTCATACTGAAGATTTCCATCACATCTTCTTATGGATTGAAATCATGGGAAATCATTCCATATCATGCCAACTATTATCGAAAAACCACCTTAAGTTTTTCAGAATAAATGGATGCCTGCTGAAAATACAGACTTCAGTTCAAATGGCAGTAGAAAAGTGTCAATAATTTTTTTGATTATTGGTATATTCCGTGCTTCGTAAGAGGAGGACCAGGCTAAGCTTGATAAGTTTCCATCTGGTTGCCTTAGTGGTAAAAAATTCGTTTCTTTCACTTTATTGTAATAGTACACGCAACTATTTGGATCATTCAAATTCTTCTTCCTTTTTCATGCTTTTACTTGGAGATGGCTCTGAACATGGGCTACTACTTGAAAGTCACAAATTGCTTGTATGATAGATTAAACGAAATAGTAGATCAGAAATACAGAGAAAATCTTCTCCAATGAACAGTTCGAGAAGGCTTCGGATATGGGGGTAAACTTAACATGACTTTTACAGGTCAACATGATAGACCACATGGAGACTTCTAATTACTAAAAGAATGCTACAAACAACTTTCATTTGCTGGGTAGCTTTATTTTAGTGGGTATTTAGCTTTATTTACATAACAAAATCCAGATTTCAATTTGATGGATTACATTTTGCCGTGCTCGAATTCCAACAATTTTAACGTTAACCTAAATTGCTTTTCAGTCGTTTTCTTGAAGCTTCCCGCATAAGGTTTCGAATTTCGATACCTTCAACGTATTACGACACTTTTAATTATAGTGAATACATTTTTTTTTCCACACAATTCAAGATGATTCCGTAAATCCACGCTGTTTGTTTATCGCTTTTCTGTCATTTCCTTCTGGTTATTAACATTTTGACATTTTTCCCATGATGAAACATTTGGATTTCAAATTAGAGTATTTACTCTCTGACGCACTTATTCACAACTATTCCACCATATTACGATCCAGAGGAATAATCGGAAAGATTATAATACAATATGTTGTTTGCTGAGCATTTCCTCCTGTTTTTCGAATTCTGATGTTTTTAGCGCCACATGAATTCTGGGTTAAAGTAAGTAATTTCTGAGGCATTTAATTTAGAACTATTCCAGCATAAATCCTGCATTTCTCTATCATTTGTTTGGGCATTTACTCCTGCTTTTTTTAAATTTAAATCCTGCTTTTTTCCTATGATGATATTACAGCAAGCGATTTCGAATTTGAAAAATCAATTTTTTATGCGCTCTGCTTGCAACAATTGCGTCATAAATTGACATTTATCATTTTTTGGCTATTTCTAAGTGCTTTTTCAAATAAAGATAGTTTTGAATAAAAGATATCACTAGAATCAAATTTGTCAACAATGTTTTTGAAAACAAACGTTACTTTACAAAAAAAAAAAAAACAAAAAAAAAAAAAAAAAAAAAAAAAAAAAACAGCGGTATTCTGGAAACAGTCACTCTTTAGCTAATTTTGTTTAAAAGTGTAGACATAGTTACTTTGCCATTGTTTTAAAAGCAAAAAGTTGCATTTTAGTTGACAGTCGAGCCCTGTATTTATTATTTAATTTAAAGTCAGAACAGTTTGCTTAAGAGGCACCAGACTAGTTTTTAAAATAAGTAATTTGAAAATTAATCCTACACTAGAAAAATATTCAAAGGAATCCAATTAGATTTAATAGAACCAGAAGCCGTTAGAAATTGTAAGATTATTTAATATGGTTGACAGATAATTAAAAATTAAAATAAAATCGTTCTTACTACGTAACTAAACACATACATAAATTGTGCTTCTGTAGATGTAATACAGCGTGTAAGACAACAAACTCACCTAATCAAGTACTCGATTGTAAACAATTTACTGACGATACCCTAAGTACCGCTAAATTGATGTTTTTGTTAGCGGAAAAAATTTACGATGATGTGTGCTCGGTATTCTCCACTATAAGTGTATAGTCTCTTCTCTTAACGCTACACACGTTAAAAAGTATACGAATGCTCTATTTGTGCTTGATATGTTTTTCTAACTTTCTAAATTATTTAAATATGAGAAATTTGGTTTTAGCTGCTTTTAATGCTTTTCCATTTTGGCTTATTTAAGTGTTATTTTCTTAATTTGCTTATATCAGTTTCATTCTTTGATTGGAGCTCTGTTTGTGGTTAACCTGAAATGAAAGGTTCTTTTACACAATTTATTGAATTTTTCAGCATCAAATTCGGACTATATCACAAATAATTATGTCATCCCAACAAACAGAATAGCGTACATATCATTGTTTTTATGAGTTGGTGGGTTGTCAGGAATGATGCGTTATTCTATATTTGATATTATATAACGCATTGCAGCTTGCCTAAAATATTATATCCCTTTTTTAATTTTTAGAAAACATAATACATGAATTGCGATATTCACAGCATCTGAGTCACTATTTCGAGTAACGGGACTGACCTAGCTTTTTCTGACATTTAGTTTACTGCCGATTAGACAAACTTAGGAGGTAAAACAAAAAACCAATTGATATACCAAAACATATATTTACCTAAGAAAAGCCTAAAAGTTTTCTATTTGCTAAAAATGTTTTAATAGGACAAATAGTAGCCTTATCTTTCTTTAAGTTTATGCTTAGAAATACATTTTTAGACAAATTATTGTATTTCGAATATCAGGCCACATGCTTAGAGTTTTATATAAAAAAATTATAGCATTCAATCAGGGTCAATAAGGAATATAAAATTTAATTTTAAAAATAT
This sequence comes from Parasteatoda lunata, assembly GCA_949128135.1. Taxonomy (NCBI): domain Eukaryota; kingdom Metazoa; phylum Arthropoda; class Arachnida; order Araneae; family Theridiidae; genus Parasteatoda; species Parasteatoda lunata. The sequence continues at coordinate 66,849,445 of OX421981.1, read as the reverse complement.
TCAGCATAAATATACTACTTCCATTTTCATCTGTGAAATCGATCTACTCTAGAAGTTTTTAAAAATTTGTCTATCGATTGAGATTTCTGTGGAATTAATCGAAATCCCTGCTCTTCTTTTAGATAATAGAGTGAACGTGGCATGTTTTTCTTCTCAAGGGTGGATTAGTTTGAGGGGGAATTCTTTTTTTTAAAAATCTTTCCATCTTTTGTACATTTTACTTTTCGATTCCATCCATATTGCAAACTTTTAGGTTTGAGTTCAAAGAAATTTTTAAATCTCAAGGCTTAAAGATGGAAAGAGTACTTGAAAAGTTTACGACATCGTAATCTTTGGAGGCTTTAGTTATGATCCCAGTGGTTTTTTCTTCTTCATTCTATGCGAAATAAACTTGTAATGACAGGATTTTGAAATATCAAAGTCGACGCTTTAGATGCATTAAGACTTGTATCGACCAAAACTTTGAGAAATAAGTCTTTTAAAGGATGTTTTATTTTAATCTTTTTAGTGTTTAACAGGCGATGATTATTTCCAAGAGAAAAAATCTCATTTATAAACACATTTTTTTGAATAAGTTTATGCACATATCAATCTTTTATGCATAACGGTGTCACCTTTGTTCAAAAATTAGTTCTGTAATAAATCCAGTAATGTTATAAAATATTTGAAATTTTTAAAATGTGATATATCTGATAGTTATTTCTTATTATTTCCACAAGTTCATTGCCGTAGACTAAAAATGTTCTCTAGGATTGATATTTCAAGCATTATTAGCATCTGCTGCTAATTTTAAGATTCCAAATGCTAATAACAAGCGATTGTTGCAATGATTGGCATAACTTAAGCCAAAGTTATTTCGGTCTGTGGTTTGCATAATGTTCATTTAATTGTTTAAGTGAATAAAATTGTTAATTTTAAATTGTTTAAATTTGTTAATTAATGTTTAATTTTAAAACATTTGCAGCTACCATGACGCGGTGTATATTTTGAAAATTATTAGTAAATCCAATTATTTCCCCGATGCAATAATTGCATAATTTCTTAACGGAGCCTTTTTACTACCAAAAATTTTGAAAGAATTATTTGTTATTTTTTTAATATTTTAGCGATATGCATATTATTATTGTAATGTTAATTGGTACTTTTTGTGTCTAGTAAAGCGTGAAATGTTAGAAACGTAACTAAAATAGTGTTTTAAATGAATCAAAACCTAAGATCTCCTTAATTACGTAAATTGATTTTTAGCGATTTGTTGTTGTTTTTCAGTAATGTTTCGTTTATTTTAAGAAACGCTTAGTTTACTATAAATTTAAGCCTTTGCAGTGAACTTTCTATGGAGATAACATGTTTTTGAATTCAATTGTTCAGTTGTGAGTATAATTTTTTACTTAACAACATTTTGTAAATTACATACATTCGAATTTATTCTTAGTATGATGGTTGTTTTCAAATTTTAATTGATTAAAAATATTTAAAGAATTGAGTTGAATCAAAATTGACAAGACTCAGATAATAACAGGATACAAATTAGTGAAACTTTGTCTTGTTCATGTTTTCAATTTTACACATTTGTTACCATCTTTATATGACTTCTTGAATAAGTAATCAGATTCTTTAGGTCAAGTTGACTTCATTTTATTTTGTCAAGTTTTTTCACCTGAATATAAATCTATATTTTGCGATCAAGTCTATTTTTTCCTATAAATATCTTTTTTTTTTTTTTTTTTTTAATGAAAAACATGAAAAAATTCAGTTTTTAGCTTATAGTTTTTTTGGGTTAAGATTTCTGATGACATACTTAAAAACAGAAGAAAACATCCCACAAATTATATCCCTACAATTGTGTCCATTAGAGAAATCTCATGGTTCGAATCAATTGATTTTATCGGAATATATTTGAATCATTATGAATTATTGTTTCTTAAATTTCAGTTACTTTTGTTTTTCGAGTTAAATATAGTTAAAACTTTTATGAAAAATCTGAGACTCTTACTAGTTTATATTATAAGGAACTAGTTTATACTACTAGTTAAGGAATTAAGATTTTCCATTAAAAATATATAAGGCATTTAGCAATATATATAACACAATTACACTAAATATATTATAAATATATTTATTTACACAAAAGAATTCTAACGTTTTAATACCGTATTTTTTTTCGCCTTTGGTAAAGGGAAAAATTGGACTTGGTAAGTGAACTGTGAATAGAATCTAAGTAGGATAGTGTTTTGAGGCATTCAACTCGAATCTGTGAACCGATTCGCCTAATTCAAATTATTGATACGAATCACTTGAATCGAATCACTGATCTGAATCGCGATCTGTAACACTTGATTCAAATAGTGATTTGAATCACTACATTCGAATTACTAATGCGACTCAGATCATTTAAATTAGAGATCTGAATTCCTCGATTCGAAAAGCTTGATTTGAAGAGTGATTCGAATAACTTGATTCAAACCATTGAACCAAATCACAAGATTTGAATCTATGATCTAAATAACTTGATTTAAATCAGTGATTCGAATAATTTGATTTGAATAGCGATATAAATCACTTAGTTAGAATCCTTGATGCGAATCACTTGGTACGAATCAATGATCCAAATTTCTTGATCCGGATCACTAATTCGAATTAAGTTATTTAATTCAGTTTTCGATCCAAGTTATTTGGATTAGTGATAGAAATCAATATATTAGGATCAATGATTAGAATCAAGTTATTTGCATCACTTATTCGAAACAGGTGATCTAGACCACTGATTCAAATCAAGTGATTTAAATATCTACACCAATAAAGTTATTCGGATCAAGCAATTTGAATCAGTAATTTAGATCAGTGTTTTGAATTAAGTGATTCCTTTGAGTGATTCGAATCAAGTGATCAAATCCCCATTCGCATCAGTGTTTCCGATCAGTGATTCATAACAGCGATTCAAATCGGTAATTCTGTCATATGATTTGACTCATGCTTCAGATTAGTAATTTGGAAGACTGATTGAAATCATAAGATCCGGATCAGATTAAATTATTGAAAATTTTTTATCAAATGTAAATTAAAATTTCTTGTTTGAATTTTGTTTCACCACGTTCTTAACCTATTACCTTATATGCAAGGAATTCGCTAGCAAAAAAAAAAAAAAAAAAAAAAAAAAAAAAAAAAAAAATCAAGAAATTAAAAACAAATTTGCAGCTAAGAACTAAACTTCTAAGAATTTTGAAATAAATATTATTTATATTAGAATTAAAAAAAATAATTTAGTTGAGAATTTAGAATTATTTTAATTAAGAAATTAAAAGTAATTGAGTGAAGAAAAATATATATATAAAAAAAAAGATTATTGAACAAAAAACAGATCGTTTATAAACCATAACACTAAAATACGCATATTTAGAATAGTCTTTATACACCATAGTTTAAAATTCAAACAATGGGATAGGCTTCATTCTACATTAATATATCAGATTATACGATTTATCCCTCGTGCACTTTGAGGAAGGTTTAGGAAAAATTCTGATTATTTGATCTTTAAATAGATCTATTCTTCTCTATTGAAGAAAGACGTTATTCCAATGCTTCTGTCATTATTCTCGTAATTCTGCGATTTTCAAGGCTAGATTTTTGGTGTATTGGAATCTTTCTCTGGTTTTCAAATCATAATTTTCATAAATTTTCGATTATTTTCCTAAAAAAATATATGCAAAAAAAAAATTTATTTTTTTAGTATACACTTTTCTAGTATAAACTATTGGTTGCTAAATGCATTTTCGTGTTCATCACCTAAAAAACGTAAATGTACAAAAAATGAAAACTCCCGGCAATTTCCAGGTAATGTCCATTTGGGAGCTCTATTGCTGGGACTAACACGTGATTCTTGAACCCAAGAAAGAAGAGAAATGTTTCTCCTAGAAAAATAAATATAAATTTATATTTTTTCTTTTCCTTTTGAAAAAGAATATTGATAAGTGATGATTTATTGGTTTTAGCTCAAAAAACAAAATGAATTTTTAAATTAATAAAAGCTTTTATTGTAGTTGTGTATATGTTTCGTAAATCTTATTCTTAGAACGAAAATAATCTTTATTTAAATTGGAAATTTGTCGTGATAGTGGAGATATAATACTCTCATTTCCCAGAAAAATTAATTGCTTCTTCGAAATGTATTTAATATTATTGAAATAACGAAGGGAAGTTTGAACTTAATTCTATTTATTCAATGAATTATATTTGAGTATTTTTCTTCGATTGTCATATTTATAAACAATGAAATTAAAAGAAAAGCAAATATGTTTTTGTGTGTATCTAAATATTATATAATTGTTGCATAATTAAATTTATTTATAACAGTTAAATGAATATTCTGTAATTTAGTATTAACTGATTACTATATCTTTTAATATATTTAAGTATTAACTGAGTAAATTTTAATGCTTTTATCTACTTAACTGTTCCGTTAGCTTTCTAACATATTTTAAGACAACAAAGTTAAATAAATTTTTCTCTACAACAGCACAATATAAAAAATGACATTTTCAAAATTTATACTAAGTATGTATCACTTCTTTTATTATGTGTGAGCTAGAATATTATAAATCACGCGCTTTAAGATAGATTTCAATATCCAAAACAATTTACATTGATTTTCTAACCAATTTTTTGAGTAAAATGAAATTTCCCTTTTTTTTAAATGATTGCCAAACAACCAATTAAAACAAAAGACGAGATATTATTACAATATTTTTGTTCTCAAGTTTAAAATCAAAATGCACGATGAAAATCAAAATTTTCAACTCAAAATGCGAAGAAAATGAACACAGTTGAAAAAGCTTGTTTAAGAAAATACTCAAAATGCGTGTGTCATAACACACGCATTTTGAGAATTTAGTGACACACAGTTTGAAATGCGTGTTAGACAAAAACATATCGAAATATAAAAATAGACAAAGCTATTTTAAGAAAATAGACTTCTGATTTTTAAAATTCTGATGAAAATTGTTCTTTTTTTTTTAAAGGCTATCGAATTTAAATAAATTTATGTATTGTCCTCCATTTGTCTAAATCACTTAGTATATATATATTTTTTACGAATTAGTCTTTTTAAAAAAAATACTCAAAGTTAATAGTGATTTTACTGGGTTTTTACGGGTGTTAGAAATTTATAACTGCGGGATTAAATTGACGTTGCGTGAATTTCGATTATTTAAAACCACTTAATCGTTCAGTACTTTGAATATAAAGAGATGCTTTCAAAGTTGCATATACTCATCCAAATTAACCAGAAATGCTTGGACTTTGCCTTGTAATGATTATATTTAGTGTTTAAAAATTAAATTACGAAACTACTCATTTAGTTGTTTACTTTGAGTTGAACATTTAAAAATCGCTTTTTTTGCTGTGTCCATTTTCGAAAACACGCATTGGAACTATGTCTATTTACTAAAATATACATTTCGGGCTATATCTATTTTCCTATACAAGCATTTTCAGCTGCATCCATAATAAGAAGCTAACGAACGTCTTGATATTTCATATTTCTAATCGAGGTGTCACCTAACGAGTTATTCACCAGAAAAGATTCTACAGTGAAGAAGGGAAAGAAAACAAAGGAGAAACGACCTTTGAATGGAAAATCTATTCCGGGTATAATTTATAATCAAATAGTTAGGAATACACCATTACTTAGGATTCATCTTAATAAAGGGTCTTCTTAAGCCTGCCTCTGCTATCACATAAGATAACAGTTTTAATCAGTTAACATACTATTTATACAAGTGATTACTCGTGACTGATAGGTCAATTTTTGCCTATTTTCAACATCTATTATAATTATGCAAATGTTTCAAAACGTCATTGTGAAGAAAAGCCATCGTTTTGTAGAAATTCTGACCTATACCACTTAAAAAAATGTGTACTGGTTTGGTTCAAAGTAAAACAAATATATTTTAGTAAACTCAAATGCAAATTAAACGTTGCAGAACATTATTCTTTATCATTTTATTATTTATTATATTGAGTTATAGGGACCCATGCAGCATGAAAGGGCAAATAAACGTTAAAAATCCGTTCGTCCGTTATAAGGTTTTGGGCTTACGTTAAAATTACGTTAATTTCACGTGATGATTTTCACCATTTCTTCATTCGTTAAAACGTATACGTTAAAATTACGTTAATTTCACGTGATGATTTTCACCCTTTCTTCATTCGTTAAAACGTATACGTTAAAATTACGTTAATTTCACGTGATGATTTTCACCATTTCTTCATTCGTTAAAACGTATACGTTAAAATGACGTTATTTTAACGTTATCAATTTTCCCTTTAAATATTTCGTTAAAAATACGTACTAAAAATACGTAATTTTAACGTGTACATTTTACCCATTTTTTGACCGTTTTTTAAAAACGTTTTATTAACGAAAAAGTGACGCTTTGTTGCATAGTTATATTTACGTTAATTTTTTGGGAATATAAACGCAAATTTAATGGTAAAAAGGTTTCTAAAAAAAGGGTTTGAGTGCCCAAGAAGGATATTATTTAAAAATAGTTTTTAAAAAATAATTATAATAATTACTAAGAAATTTGTCTACTTTTAAATTCCATGTTCTTACTGCAATGAAAGAAACATTTACTTTATTTTAAAATAATGATTTAAATTATTTTTTTACAAAAACTTCATAAATAATAAAAATAAAATTAAAGTGTTTTGAAAAATGTATCAATCTTGTTTTTTTAATGTAGTATATATATTCATTACTAAAAGAAAAAAAAAACATACATATCAAAAGACAGATAAAAAGGAAATTCTCATAATTAGTTTCCGTAATAAAATTTAGTATAGGAAGTTTTAAAATATTTGCTGTTATTAAAAAACGTTTTTACACACAAAAAATTTGTTTTGAATCTTGAATTTTATAATCTAGAAATTTTTTCATAATAAAATCTTATATGAAAATCATATATAATAAAAAATACGTACTAAAAATACGTTATTTTAACGTGCACTTTTTACCCATTTTTCGACCGTTTTTTAAAGTCGTTATTTTAACGAAAAATTGACGTTTTGTTGCATAGTTATATTTACGTAAATTTTTCGGGATTATAAACGTAAATTTAATGGTAAAAATGTTTCAAACAAAAAGGGTGAACCTGTGAGAGCCCACGAAAGATAATCTTTTACGTCTCTCTTGAATTCGAATAAACTGAACATTGTAGATTTTCATTAGAATTTATATTTAATTTTTAAATACTTATAATTATTTTTGTTTCATTAAACTGGTTATAAATATTTGTTTGTTGATAATATTAAGTCGGCTCATTATCAGTAACTGACAAAGGATATATGAGTTTTAATTCTTATGGAACTAAACTATGATGAAAATTAAAGAATTTCCAAAATACTGAATAAAGTAAAAATTTGCTACAACTTGACATGCAACGAACATAACAATGTAGAAACACATTACTTAAATTTAAATTACCCTTATCTAGGACGAGAGTCGTGGTGTAGTGGTTAAAGCGTTCGCCTCAAGGGCAAGGCGTCCTAGGTTCGATCCTTCTCTAGAGCGGGATGTTAATATGCAAATATTTATAATTACTAATATTCAAATATTCATAAATTGAATTATTTATTATTTTGTTATTGTGTAAAAATTGATTCACTATTTTTTTATATTGCAATTATCGCTCACCATACAAGTTTATAAAAAATAATTTTAAAATTATAATTATTTTTTTCTACTTCAATCAACATGAAATAGAAATTTTTGGTAAATTTTGTTAACATTTATTTTTTAATTTTTTACTTTGTAATTATCGCTTACCGTATATAAGTTTTTTCAAAATAATTACTAAGAAATGTGTCTACTCTTAAATTCCATGTTCTTACTGCATGAAAGAGACATTTACTTTATTTTAAAATACTGATTTAATTTTTTTTTCCTTACAACAACTTCCTAAATTGTAAAAATAGAATTAAAGTATTTTGAAAAATTTATCAATCTTGATTCTTTAATGTATATAATATTTATTACTAAAAAAAATATAAACGTGCCAAAAGACAGGTAAAAAGATAATTCTCATAATTAGTTTTCGTAATAAAATTTAGTGAGGGAAGTTTTAAAATATTTGTTGTTATTAAAAGACGTTTTTACACACAACAACGTTTTTACAAATTTATTAAATTTTGCTTTGATTCTTGAATTTTATAATCTAGAAATTGCTTAATTATAAAATCTTAATTGCAATAAGTAAATTATTTATAAAAATCATATGTATTAAAAACTAATATAAATTTATAAAATATAAAAAATAATATATAAAATAGCGTAAAATATAAATAATAATTGTAAATTTTGTTATAATGTCAGAAAAATAATTTTTTTTACAAGAGCAAGTAATGATAATTCTTTATTTCTTTGCAAAATATTATTTATGAGTGAGATTTTGAGTATGTGAAATTGAAGTACTTTTAAAAATAGTTTGAGTGTTAGTTCGGTTTCTTTTTCCGAACTGCCAGTTCTAGGCTTTCTTGCATTGAAAGCCTGTTTCTTTTTTTTTTTTTTTCCATATCGGGCAATAATGTTAAATAACAGGGAATTTTAGTAAAATTTTCCTAGGGACACAATGCTTGGAGGGTTTTAAATAGTTAAGGAAGTTAAATAAATTGTTTTTAATTATTTAGATCATCTACATAAAAAAGAAAAAGATTTAAGTTAGGGAAAGCGAAAGTTCCTCAAAAATTGAAGTTAAGACCTAAATTTTGCCATGCTAATAATACCCTAGAAAAACAAACCCACCTCTAAAAAAAAAAATATTTTGACATTAGTGCGACAAATTTTATATGTTTTTTGACCAAGATTTTTTCATTTAAGGTTAGTTCCTGGTTAATAGGGGTTTTAAGGGCCATTTTAGTCTCTGGCGGGGGCGGTGCTCGATCCTCGACACCACCAAGTGCATGTGATATATGTACTATTAAAATCAGTGGAATTGAGAGGCATGTGGTCAGTCGCATTGCTGTACCAAATTTACAGGGATCTGGTGAAAATTTCCTATCCTATCAGATTTAGGTCTAAATGGATGATAAGCCTAATGTACACCTCTAGTGCGACGTAACTAAAACTCCTACCTTCATTAATTCGTTGACACGTTATCTGTTTACACTGTGTTATCTGGGAATACAATTTCAACAAAATCTTTTCAATATATACATACATTGCTTTTAAAATGAAGACAAATATCAGCAAGCGAAAACACAGATTCATTTTTTTTTTATCTGAAGCACTGAAGAGGGAAACGGAACGTTCAACGAAAATGGATCCTTCCAGCTAAAATTAAATATAAAATTTTTAATATATTATATGAAAATAACTTGATCCACGTGGACCAATGTTGACAAAACGACGCCCTTTTTTACCCTTTTTGTTATAAAGTTTTCAAATCCATTATATTACCACTTTTTTTTTTTTTTTCCAAATGAAATCGTGGTTTAAAATGTGCTTTTTATTTAAATGTGCAATTTTTTATGTAGTAAATATTTTATGAATTTTTTCAAACGATTATTTTTAACACGGTCATCACCAACAACTAAAAAATAAAAATTATACCTAAATCATGAGACCAAGCCTTTATGCATGCCAATTAATGTATGTAAAATCTTCAGCCACGCAGACGAGAAAACAAAAAATAAGCACGAAATTTGAGAAATAACATATAATCATGATACAATAATTAAGATTAACCAGAGATAAATAAATGTACATGTTGATCCCATATTATGTTAATCGATAAAACTTTTACATTGGTGGATGTAGTTAGATTAAATCTTTTTGATTTGATGGAAAACCTAACGTAGAATGTATTCTACAATATCTTTCTTTCTCTCATTTCGAATTAAATGGAAATCCTACAATTTATGGTTCATTGATCAGCCTATATGATGCACAAAAAAATCAATATATATTTTTAGTTTTACAGTTTTAAAATATAACATAGTTAATGTCTCATTCAGTTAAATTACTATAGTACAATCCTCTAATTTCTACCGATCAAATCTTCGATTGAAAATGAAGTTACTGGTCAGAGGAAGCAAAAAAGTGTAAAATTTTAAAATAAATAATCGCGTATTTTAAATAATCTTGTATGTCTTCCGAAGCAGTGATCTTAATTTATAATATTTATTCATGTTTTTCTTTTAATAATAAATTATTGTTATAATAATTTTACATTTCCAGAGCATAAAACAGCAATTTTTACGAATTCATGAATTCATAAAAATTATAAAAAGCATTGAAATCGTTTTTTTTTATTTGTTTTTTTTTTTTATTTTATTTTTTTTTATGTACAAGCTATTCCAATAATATTATACTAGTTAAAATAAAATACTATTATATCTCTGGAATGAAAATAACACTACATAACAATATAATTTCATTTTTCTTTAAGTCATGAGGTAAAATAGTAATAATTTTTTAAAAAAGGCTTGACAGTTTTATTTAACTTTTTTAAAAATATTATATGAAAGTTATTCTACAATGCAGTATTTTATTCCAGGTTTAATTAGAATAATAATAAGAAAAATCAAAAATAGATGAGAAAAAAATTTATTCACAATAAAGGTTCAAAAGTAATGTTCTATATTGCTTTCAGTTATTTGAGTTTTTGTTTTACAAGTGGATTAAACGATACTGAGTTTCAACTTTTCACTCTTTTTCCGTGGGCGCAACATCTACACAAGGATTTATACCCCTACACTACGACGCTACTTAGCGTTTATTTACATTTTGTTGCAAGCGTGTTATGCGACGAATTCACTGGTAAGTTCTTTTATTCCTTACTTTAATTATTTCTATTTAGAATGTTAATTCATTGTAATGATTCACTATCAAAAAAGTAAATAATTATTGTAGTTGATTTTGCTTGAAATAAACCCAAATATTCTAAGCCTATCATTTGCGAAGTTTAACATACTATGACAAAACGTAAAGATTTTGGAAAAAAACCAAGAGAATTTGTTGATTCTCATTTACTGAGCATATAATGTAAAGATATGAAATACAGACCCTTATATACAATTTTATGCAGTTAAGATATTTTTAATAAAATCATGAATTTTTTAAAAGTATTCTGATGGCACCTAAGCTTAATGAAGGAATATTAATCTGAAATACTGAGTTAAACTAGTTGCGATCTTATGTAAAACAATTTCCGTTTTAAAGCTTTAATTATCAAAATTATTAAATTAATGCTGCATTATTTTATTCACCTGACAAATTTTGTTGTTATAACAATTAACAAAAAGTAACAATTATAAGCATTATTCTGAAGATAATATACCCGTGATTTGAAGCACCTACTATTGTGGATTGCAAACGTGCATACATTTAAAAAAGAAAGCCTGTAGAGGTTTGCCAGGGGGTAGTGGCTACAAGATATACCCTTTGAGTTTCTTCCCATGTTTTGTTTTCAGTGTGATGATAGCCACTGGAAGTTACGAAGACCTGTTGATTATTCTGCCATTATTCTGTTTCACTAATTTTAGGGGATATTTCCGTATCTTAATCTGTCGCACTAACTACAATAGCCAAGCTACCAAATCGATATAAACATGCAATTTTTTTAAAAAAAAACATGAATGTTTGCCGAATGGTTACGAGTTATATCTTTCGAGCTGGTCCCTTTCTTTACGTGCCGATTATTCTGCCACTGTTCATTTTAGAGATATCCCCTAATTTTATGAATAAAATAAAAGGGGATGTTTCCCTATTTGAACTAGATTGTGCCAAGTAAAAAATGTTGAAGCAAAAAAAAGATTTTGTACTTGGCAAAAATTTAAAAAGAAGTTTGTAGAAGTTTTCCTGAGGGTTGCTACAACTTATATTCTTTGAGTTACTCCCATTCTGTGATATTTTCTTAATTTTTCGTGGACCGCTGGAAGTTTATGAATATTTTGCCATAGGTAACAACATAGAAATCCTCATTAAACTTTTAATTCCCGATTAGGGATACTTCTGTATTGTGAGCAGTTATACAAACTACTATCGCCTAGGCACCAAATAGAATTCCAACTGCTAACTTTTTAAATGAATATGTAAAGGTGTGCGAAAGGTAGCTACGAGTTAAACTCTTCAAGTTGATCTCTGTCCGTTAATTTTTTTTAGTTCCTTCTGGTTGCTGCATGAAAGTTGTTTAGAAGATAGTATAGTGATTATTCACCGGCAGATCCCGATATGGGCATTTTTCTTATTGTTTTGCCTACTCAGTACGAGATGGCAGTTTTATTAGCAAATGAGATGAGACAAGTTTTATGTCTGAAACAGTCCTATCATTTTGTTATTAATTTGAGCTGTCTTATCTACTTACTTATCTACTATTGTCTTATAAAGTATAAAAACTATTAGTTGTTGCATTTAAAAAAATGTTGAGTAGTGGCAGTTGCGATTCATGGCAGTTTCTTTTAACTTTACCTTTTTAAAGAACCAAGGGTTAAACACACTTGATTAGTGTAAATTTTACAAGAGTCTATAGCAGATGGTTTCGGGATATAATCTTCAGTCAAAATGTCGTGGAAGTATCATCTTGACAAACTATAGCAAGAGAAAATCTCACATGGACAAAATACTTTTTTGACTATTTATTTTGCAACATATCTTTTAAAAAAAAAAAAAAAAAAAACACCCAGTTGAACATTTACTGGAAATTTTTCTACTTATTTTTGAAACAGTTTTTGAAACTTATCAGCTAAAACGAAATGGAAAATAATTGCAGTAATTTTCAATATTGAATTATCTTTAGAATTATTCTTATTCAAGCTTTTATTTAAATTTACATTGCTGTTTAAAGCTTTTTTACTTCTTTTGTAGTCACTGTATTTTAAAAATATGCCTAGGCAGTGTCTGTCTAAGCCGAATTTACTACCGTTTACAGGGGTCTGTCCATGCCGAATTTACTACCGTTTAGCGGTACCTTCACAAATTCAATTTAAGGAAAAATGGTAGTTTCACAAATTCAACTTTAGGAAAAACGGTAGTTTCACAAAATACTTTTTCTTAAAATTTTATTTTTGCATCTCTTAAGAAACGATGAATCCATATTTTTACCATATTTTTGTGTTGATTTTTTAATATAATTTTTAATTTTTCACAAATTATGTTTAAATTTTCACAAAATAGGTACCTCTTAGAAAAACCTAGACAGACCCCTGGTTTAGCGGTACTTTCACAAATTCAACTTTACGAAAAACGGTAGTTTCGCAAAATACTTTTTCTTATAATTTAATTTTTGTATTCCTTAAAGAAACAGCAAATCCATATTTTTGTGTTGATTTTTTAATATAGTCTAAAATTTTTCACAAATTATGTCTCAATTTTCACAAAATAGGTACCTCTCAGACAAACTAGGTGAAAAAGTTCAATTGAAATTTTTATTGCTAAATTTTTCTTTTAAACAATTTTTGTCTTGGTTTTTACCTACCTTTTTACACTTCTAAAAAACTTTGTTTTTATTAACTGTATGACACAGTAATTAAGAATGTTTCTATTGACTTTATTCCTATCTGGAACGTATGATAATTGGAAAGCTGAGATGCTTTAAAATTTTATTTTCAGAATTAAAATAGATTTTTCTGTTTTACATTTGTATATGATCTTTTGTTTTTGTTAGTGTTTTTAAGATAACACAGCATTTTAATAACATATTTCTAATAGATTATATTTTAGTTAATGTTGCTTTATGGATACTCTTTTGCAGAAAATATTATTCTTAGCATAGAAGTTTTGTTGTAACAATTATGATAATTTTTTTTCTCTTTCTATTTTACTTTATAACTTTAGTTATTTTATAAGTATTACTTGTTTAATTTTTTCTTTTCACTTTAGCCCATTCCACTAATATAGATAAGCATGGAGTAATTTCCAATAATAAATGAACTTATTTATTCATATGAAATATTTATTAATGAATTTAAAAAAAAAAAAAAATATTGCTGCTATACTGCAGCGGAATATTCAACATTTCACTATTTTTTTCTAGCTAAAATTCTGCCAAACCATTACTCTTTACCTCTCCAGTTCTGAATAATAAATGTGCCCGTATAAACAAAACAAAATATGAATGAATAATTTCTATGTTTTTAAACGTATTTATGTTTTTAAACTGAATGAATTTTCTTTTACATGATTTATTGATGTACTTCTGAGGAAAATGTTTGGAAAGGATCTGGCTTTGAGAATGAAGCTCCATCAAGTCTCATTTGAAGGTACCTGAATTAAGTATGTCTATAGAAATAACTGTATTAAATTATTTCTTTTTTTCTTGTACTTAAAAATGGGTAAAAAAAATTTATGAAATTATAAACATGAACAATATAACTGTTAAAAATTATTTCAGATTACTTTCGCTGATATTAAAAATAGTAATTAAAAATTGTTTACATAGGCTGCCCATGCTTTAATAACAACAAATAAAAGTACTCAGAAACTTATCTCTTAAAATGAATTATCATATATTGTAAATATATATTCCATGTACTGTAGAATCCTAATTATTTGATGCACTATCATCAGCATTTGCATTATCCAACTAATTTATAATAAAAGTTTCTGGTGTACGTTTCATCGTTAGCATCAAGTAGAATGGTAAACTGTTACTGTTTTTACATCCACTATTTTTGCTGTCCTTAAGGGAAATGTTTTATCTGCATTAAATTAGTCTTTTTATCCATAGTCCTCAATAAGTTCAAGCAAATTCTGAAACTTCTGGTTTGCTTTTATGAATTCTTCAGCGATCATACAGATTGATGAATTACTCAAAAGCAAAGGCCACTCAAACCAAACATTTGGCAAACATTCAAATGAATTATAAAATGAAAAAACAACATCAATTGGAAATTCTCGGGGAATTACGATTTATACAAATTGCCCAGTACTTCAAATCTCTGTGGCAGAATCGCAGCGGCATGGTGACATTGTTGCAGAATTTTACAGAGTTCTTGCAGAAAGATTTTTCTCTTGAAAAGAAACATATATTACTTATCTTTCTTAAAGAAATATTTGACCACGCTATATTTGAATCATGCATTTAGATAATCAGTTTTTGACACACTCAATTTTCACCTATAGTATCGTAAATCGATGAAATGTTTCGATAGTATTTTCGGCAGTTATTAATACTGATTTTCACTTGGTTTTAAAACATCTTGATATTTTTAAACAATATGGAAAATTCGAATTGTGCATTTCAGTATCTATATTTTAAGGCAATTATTCTATCAAATTTTTGGAAGTTATAGATGTTGATTTCTCCTTAGCTTTTAAATCTGATATTTTTTATACGATATTATTTAATATAACCTAATTTCAAAGCGTAACACGCTTTTGAGGAGTCCCATTTACGTAATTTCATCATATATTTTTTTGGGCGGCAATTACTACTATGGATTTCATGATATTTAATATTTTTTTATTGTGATGATTATTTACAAAATGCGAAGAAGTAAATAAAACTGTGTTTTCCCACCAACAAAATGGGAGAATATCATCCATAATATTAGAATATTTTGCAATTAGATATCAGTGCTAGAGAGTTTAGTCGCAGATAGCTCAAAAACATTCTGCCTCAAGATTTCAAATTATCCTTGTTTTAATTAAAAAAAGCCAATTATATATATGTTTATAATTATTTATTTTTTTGTGCTCATCTGTAATTTTCTACAATTACGCATATTAGCAATTGAACTTAAAATATTGTTAACTTTAATTAATGATTATATGTCTATGACTATACCTATGATATTTTCTATTTATATGATATATCTGTCTATGATATTATCACTTTATTTTTATAAAGGTTTTTTTTTTTTTCAATAACTTCTGCACTAAATTATTATGCTTACATTAAATGAAAATTTTTTTGATTTCATACTGTTACAAAACATCTTTTATTTAAATATCTTATTTTTGTTAGTGAATGTTTTTGTTTTTATTATTTGGTGTTAAAGTATTAATGATTAAATGTTTTAAAACACGATTCAATGTATATATCAAGGTTGCAAAAAATGCCTACTTTTTTCCTAAAAGAGTTAGACAGACTAGTTTTCGTTAATTTATTATATTTTCTTGCATTTTACTATATACATTTAGCATACTTATGTTCAAACTTTTTTTTTTTTTAACAAAAACTATTAAGTAAAATTTACATTAAATGTCTAATATTGCAGAAAACTTATATATCTTGTAAGTTAAATAGCTCATGCAATGGGAATTATCAGTACTACAAACTATATGAATTACAGTTTGACAGAAATATATACAATACATTCTCCATTATCCGTGCGCGGATTATCCGGTTTGCAGATTATCCGTGCTCATTCCGGAGTCACACGAAAAACATAAAGAGAAACATTTTCACGATTAAAAAAATTTGATTCATAAAGTTATAACACTACCAAATTTTTGGAAGCAATATTCGTTATTGGATTGCAGTATATGGAATATCAGCAGCATGGCCAAAGGTAAAATCGTCTACGTTATCACGATCTTGGAGAAAGATCATACCGCTTGATGAACAATCTTCTTCAGATGTTCTAGAAAAATATGATAACAGTATTCTCGAACAAGCAAAAGAAATCTAAGGTTTCGAAATTCTTAATGAAGAAAATTTAGAAGATTGGTTTCAAAGTGATGTATATGCGCCTGGCGTCCAGTATTTGACTGATGAAGACATCGTTATGTTGTTAAATCAAATAGTGATGATAGTAACTGATGCAGAAGATGTAGTAAATGAGGGAAATACAATTTCTCATTCTGTTGCTCAGTGGAAACTTTATTAGATTACATGGGAGGATTTGACCACGGTGGCATTACTGCGGTTTGTAAAATATGTGTATCGATATACGGCAAAGACGCATTACATATTTTTTTAAAAGAAAAATTCCTAGTTTGAGGTTATACAGCATGTAAATGTCAATAATTTTTATATTTTTGTACTGATATTGAAATTTTCTTTAATAAAAGGAGTTTTCGTATTATCCGTGTTTCTCGATTGTCCGTGCGACCTGACCCAGTGATTAACCCGGATAATTGGGAGTGCACTGTATATTTATTTTCGCATCTTTAAATAAGTTACAAAATTTTTTGATAAATCTGCTCTGTACTAGTTCAAAATTATTTTTTATTTTATTTTTTTGCAAGGGTGTGGAAAGTTGGTAATTTTGTTTTGTTCATATATATATCATTAAGAAAGATAATTTCTAATTAGTTTCAAGCATAAAATTATTATTTTTTTTACACAATTTCAAGTTTAATGCTGTTCCTCTTAATTGTTTCTATAGTCCAAAATTGCTAATATTCCTCCATTGTTTCCCCATTAAAAATGTGCTATCGCTTGTTACCATAGCAGCAGACAGCACTAGTTTTTTAGTCTGGAGGAGTTCTCAAAGCCACACAAAAAATTATTTTATGATTTGTTTATAACTTACTGCTAGCTTCAATGTAAGGTTTAACTAGGATAAAAAAATAGTATGAAATATTTTAATTCAGATTTGTGCTGTATATGTAATTTTGCAGTGTAATATGTGAATAGAATTTGTAAAATAGATTTTCTTATATCTAAATATTTTGATGCACTCAATCGATATATACTTAGTAGAAATTTCAAGAAAATAATAAACAGTTTAAATATTTTTTTTAAAATTTTATTTAACTCTGTATTTTATCTAGTCAGCATTGCTTCGTTTTAGAAATCTACTGTTGGTTGTAGCAATTTAATATTATTGTCCGGTATATTTTTTTTCATATGCTAAAATAGTTATTTGTTTTCCAGGAACATTGAACTGAAGAGGTGATACTAACAGCGGGGTGGAAGAAGTTATGAATACATGATTCAGATCTGTGGCAATGTGTTATAATTGTAAATCTATAAATTGTAAATATATTGTATGATAGTTGTAAAATAAATAAAACTTAATAAATCTTATTTGATTTACTGTTTTTTTTTCTGCATTTAAAATTATTAAGTTAACTGCTCTTCTGTATTAAAAATTGTAATTTTTGGAAGGAAACAAATCAAATGGTAAATTTGGTTAATATTATTTTTTTTCTTCGTGTGTGTGTTAAAGTAAATTTTAGTCAAATTTTTCAATCTAAAAACTAAAAAATCATTCTAGAAGAGTAGATAACTTCAAGCAAGCAATTTGGAAACATGGACTTAAGGAGAGCAGTAGACTTCTTAATTATTAATTTGAACTAAAAAAAAAAAAAAAAAAAAAAAACTATTTTTTCCATAGGGCTTTGGAAAATCATGTAAGTATTGAATTTTTCTTCTACCAATTCTTTATATTACAAACTTTCAGGCATGAAAAATTTTAAAAATTCCTGAGAGACATGAAACTTCGTAAATAAACCAGTATGTTGCTGTGAAGAGGTAGAAAGATTTACAGTCCATATTCGTTGAGTTATAAATTGAATTGTAAAAATTTACAAAAAGTGAGATTAAAAACAAAAAGCTTTTTCTAGGATTCTTAAAAAAAAAGCATGAATATCGGCTGTTTTCCGTTATTTTAGTTTGAAAAGAATTAAAAGTTTTTTTTAAATAAAAAGTAAATGATATATTTTTAGTGTAATTAGTGAAGCGTAAAAATTAAAATATGGAATGGTTTCTTTCCTTCTTAGATAAATAAAAAAAAAACAACTTAAAATGTTATTGTTGACAATTCGGTTAAAATTACGTTAAATTGAAATTAATATAGTTAAATTTACGCGAAAAATTTATTAATTCACCAAACTCAAAATAAGCGTTAAAAATATTGATAATAATACGTAAATTGTAAGGATAAAATACGTTTGTATTTTGGTTAAAATAACGTAAAATTTACGTTATTTTAATAAAAATAAGCGTTAAAAACACGTAAATATTCATGGTGAAAAAAACGAATTTATATAACCGAAAATAAACGTAAATAGTTTGGTTAAAATAACGTAAAATTCACGTTAAGAGTATTCCCTATAGTAAAAATAAGCGTTAAAAACACGTAAATAATATGGTAAAAAAACGATATTTATATAACCGAAAATAAACGTAAATAGTTTGGTTAAAATAACGTAAAATTCACGTTAAGAGTATTCCCTATAGTAAAAATAAGCGTTAAAAACACGTAAATAATATGGTAAAAAAACGATATTTATATAACCGAAAATAAACGCAAATAGTATGGTTAAAATAACGTAAAAAATACGTGAAAAATTGGTTACGAAATTCACCTTAGTCAAAATAAGGGCAATTTTACGTTAAAAACAACCCAAATATTAACGTTTTTTTACCTAATTCTTGACTACCACTTGAAACGGAAATAAAACGTTTTGAAAAAACGTTTTTTTGCTCTAAACCTTGTGGCTTTTTAACGTTATTTTCACGTAATTAATACTTATCTCTGCTGCATGGGGACAATATCAGTATTTTAAAATATTTGGTTAAACAATTATTTTCATTTTATCATATTACCAACCTTATAGGAAAACAATTTCTTTCGTATATAACTTATTTAATCCTAATATATATAAATATATGTTTTTTTTAATTGTTCTTTAGGGTTTTTCGAGATACATATGCAACTTTAAACATATACGTGGGCTTAAATAACTGCTTTTGTGTTTTGTTTCGTCTACTAGTTCACAATTGCTCATTGCCGTTACATGGCACCAAACTTCAAATTAAATTCGGTCAATTCCAAAACTGAAAATTTTTTATTAAATTTTTATTTTTTCTGTACTATATATATATTTGAATTTCCAAATTACACTTGTTTGAAAAATCCACAACATCAATTAAATGATTGAAACTGTAATATTCAAATATATTAAAGAAATACTTATTGCAAACCAAAAAATTTATGATTAGGAAGTTATTATTATTTTTTAATTTTTATATATGCTTTTTAACCATTTCTGATTGCGTCTAAATAAAATATTTTAAATAAGTAAATCCAGTTGAAATATTCGAAATTAAAAACGCCAGTAATATTTGAAAAATTCCAATTCTAAACAATCTAAAGTTTTCCGCATTTCTAAAAAATAATTAAGATGTACTTGGTTTTTAAATATCAATATTGATGAACTTTTTAGTCTATGTTATACAAAAAAATTCTTAAAAATGATCAATGGTTTAATAGAATTTTGCTTCCTTAAATAAATTTGCTCATTTTGTGAAAGTTTCTTGTTTAGAATTTTGCAGTAAGTGTTTCTAAGCAATTGAAGTGGAAGAGAATTGAAATTTTTTGTTAATTACTCCAGTTTAATTCCTTTTTAATATTTTTTAAGTCTTTTAATACATCTGTTTGAGTTTGCATTTTCTATGATCCATCTGTTTTATGGAAAAAACAATAATATTTCCTCACGTACTGACAATATAAATTATATATTTTAACATTATGCAGCGACATAACATGGAATTTGTGAATTGACAAATTATATCTAAATCATCAAATATTACATTACTGTTCAAGAAAAAAAATAATAAAATTGAATAATTTTTTAAGTCTTTTAAGCATTTAATACATCTGTTTGAGTTTGCATTTTCTATGATCCATCTGTTTTATGGAAAAAACAATAATATTTTCTCACGTACTGACAATATAAATTATATATTTTAACATTATGCAGCGACATAACATGGAATTTGTGAATTGACAAATTATATCTAAATCATCAAATATTACATTACTGTTCAAGAAAAAAAAAATAAATAAAATTGAATAATTTTTTAAGTCTTTTAAGCATTTAATACATCTGTTTGAGTTTGCATTTTCTATGATCCATCTGTTTTATGGAAAAAACAATAATATTTTCTCACGTACTGACAATATAAATTATATATTTTAACATTATGCAGCGACATAACATGGAATTTGTGAATTGACAAATTATATCTAAATCATCAAATATTACATTACTGTTCAAGAAAAAAAAAATAATAAAATTGAATAATTTTTTAAGTCTTTTAAGCATTTAATACATCTGTTTGAGTTTGCATTTTCTATGATCCATCTGTTTTATGGAAAAAACAATAATATTTTCTCACGTACTGACAATATAAATTAAATATTTTAACATTATGCAGCGACATAACATGGAATTTGTGAATTGACAAATTATATCTAAATCATCAAATATTACATTACTGTTCAAGAAAAAAAAAATAAAATTGAATAATTTTTTAAGTCTTTTAAGCATTTAATACATCTGTTTGAGTTTGCATTTTCTATGATCCATCTGTTTTATGGAAAAAACAATAATATTTTCTCACGTACTGACAATATAAATTAAATATTTTAACATTATGCAGCGACATAACATGGAATTTGTGAATTGACAAATTATATCTAAATCATCAAATATTACATTACTGTTCAAGAAAAAAAAATAAAATTGAATAATTTTTTAAGTCTTTTAAGCATTTAATACATCTGTTTGAGTTTGCATTTTCTATGATCCATCTGTTTTATGGAAAAAACAATAATATTTTCTCACGTACTGACAATATAAATTATATATTTTAACATTATGCAGCGACATAATATGGAATTTGTGAATTGACAAATTATATCTAAATCATCAAATATTACATTACTGTTCAAGAAAAAAAAACAAATAAAATTGAATAATTTTGAAAATAATTTTGAAAAGTAATTTGCCATAAGCTTTCTAATGTAGAAGAAACACAGAAATTGGGTTAAATTTAGGGAAGAAGCTGGTCATCATTAACAATTTTCTTATAATGTAACAAAATAACCAGCGAACCTGACTAAATGTTACTATGTACAGTGTTAAAAATAATTCTTTCTCAATAACTTTTGTCCTATTGTTTGGATTTTAGCGAACTAATATTTAATCTCAAAGGTCAAATCTTAACTATGCTAATTAATTAGTGGTGAAAATTATTCGAGTTGTTAGTTAAGAAACAAAATTACTTTATTTCTATAAATGTTCCTATATTTGAAAGATCTACAAATATGGGGGAGGATAGCCGCAAGCAACAAAATAGGATCCCAGTAGTTTATTTAGGGCAGCGGTTTTAGCCCCTAAATGTTAATTATACTTTTTGCGTATTTCGCTATATTTCAATTTTTTCGGGGGAAAGTTTTATTTTTGTCTTATTAAAATATATAACACATTTTAACTAATTACTATAATATTAAATCTGTTTGCTTTCAAAATACTCAGTAGAAGGAGAACACGATATTTTCGAGTGAAAGGACAAATTAAACGATTGTGTGGCAATAAATAGTCAACAAACATCCCTAGAAAATCAGTTGCTTGATAAACAACGCTAAGAAGTGAGTTACTCTTGAGAAAGCAGCAGTTTCTATACTTAAGGAGGAATTCCTTTAAGAATCAATAATTTAAAATAGAAAGAAAGAAGTTCTTAATTGGCTTCAACATATAATGTTACTGTTTCGTATTTCAGACACATTGCTTTGTTAATAAATTTGTTTCTGAGAAAAGTCTCGTTGAAAATAAACATTATTTTGAAACTGTTTTAGTGTATTATTTTTTTAGTAGCTAAATACTCGTTCTGCGTGCGTGTTGAACACAACGAACAACACTCCGGAACCATGAACAAAACTGATGTACTCTGACACAATTAAATTATATAAAACAATTCTGGTTTTTCCTTTATCATTATTTGCTACTCTTAACACATACCATAACCGGTCAAATGACCGTTTAAGAACTTTGGCATCGAAAATGCGCTTATTATCTTATCGTTTTTGCACACTTGACTTTTTATATTAAATAACAACATACAGTTAATAACAATTATACACAGTTAATATTCTATTATTACGCTGTTTTTTTATATTTTGTTTCTTTTGAATAATACTTGTCGTATACCTATTTCTACCAAAACCGGTCATTTGACTGGGAGAAGAATTTATAGCTTTCTAAGGTTATCGGATCAGAAATTACGATGTAATGAGTGCTCAAAGTATTGCATTTAATTAATTGCTTCAAAGACTGTTGTGCAGTTAGTTCAATCAGAATAACTGTGAATTCAAATTTCAAGAAAGTACCTCAAATTTTAGATTGGTATTTTTGCGTAAGAAAAAGTAACAAAAGCTAGTTTTTACCCAGAAAAATGCCCAAACAATCAAGACAGCACTAGTTTTAGAAGAAATAGTATTAATTATAAGAATAATTATAAAAATTATAATTCTTATATATTCTTATAATTATCAGAATAATTCTCAGAATTATAGAAATAAGAATAATTAGAAGAAATATGATTGCGGAAAATGTACATGGAAACTCCCTGTATATGTTAAAAAATGTGTTAAGCAATGAATTAAAAATTCTTATTCTTTGTGTTTGTAATACATAAAAATTGGCAATGTACAATTTTGTTTAGTTATAATAAAATTTTGTTAATTTATTTCCTTCCTAACATGCATAGCTCATACATTCAATCAAGAAACTCAAAGTTCGGCCATTTGACCGGCTTTGGTGGAAATGGGTATAGATTAAGTGTTGGCATGTTTAGAGTTAATGATGGCTTTACATAATAAGATAAAGCAAAAAATGTTTTTTAGAATTTCATCCTATCCAAATAAAGTTTCGATATCATTTGGCATAATTGCTCGAGGTGATTTCTTGATAGTTAAAAATTAGCAGAATCAACAATTTCTTTCGTTCTCATTTGGTGGGTCTTAAAAACGTATTTTTCCAGTATCTATATTAGATATCGTTGTATTTATATTAGTATAAAGTACATATTAATGCAGCTCCCATTTTGCACAGAGGCTGTTTGATTTCGCTTAAAAATATTTTTCTACATGGTGATCTGTTTCTTTAAACAGGTGTTTTCGTTTGCTCTAGATTGAAGATTAAGTAGTTGATAGGGAAACAAACTACAATTCCTCTGGAATGATTGGCTGTTTAATGACAGAAATTACGAAGAAAAATATGAGTCGAGATGGGAAAATATAATTATGAGAAATATATAATCATGATCACGTATCTTACCGCGATAGAAAAAAATACCCGAAAAAGTTTTATAAACAAATTTCTAAACATTTTTGAGAATTAAAAAAATATATAACTTTTGCAAGAAAATGCTAATTTTAAATGTAAAAATTGAAAGTCAATTTTGTTCTTCAGCAGCTGTACATATGTTTTAGCATGAAAACACTATTCAGTGTTAGATATACCTTTAGATTTAAGGAAATAACATAGCATTTTGACCACAATCAGAGCTATTTAAAATAATTCTTTTTTAAATCGATAATTACCGAGTTCTTGCCAATAAAAGTGATATATACCTAAAAATATTGAGCTAACGTTGTCCCTGAATCATATTTTAACGATATTTGAACTAACAAGGCTAATTAAAACTTGATTCCAGTTTGTCTGGAATTAAGGTTGCTAAAATTTTATTTGTTGGATATAAGCCTATATGTATATATATTTATTTTAGTTTTTCAAACAAAACATTTTTTCCAAATTATTCAAAACTTCCATGAAAACCAGCAGATACCACTCACAAAAATCACTAAAAAACCTCCTTTATAAAAGTGTTAGCGTCAAACAAATACACCCCCAAAAAGTTATGTCTTCATAAATAAAAACATACTAAGAACATAAGTATTAAACGAAGTTTAAAAAACTAAGAAAATATAAACTTAAAACCTCAATTGCTCAAAATCACCAAAATGTCACTTACCTGCTTTTTCCACTAAACACTTCATACGTTTTCATTTTTTACGAACTATTCGAGTGGTTACGTCGGGAAAAAATTCCAACCTAGATTTATATACATAAAACTACAAAATACGTATTCATTGTCCCTGTCCCTGAGAGACATGTCCCTGATCTCTAAAATGTTGTACTCATTTAATAACAACGAAACAGTCTGTCTCTATTTTAGTCAGTTATGTGAAATGTTTTTAAAAAAATTTAATTATGTTTTACATACTGAATTTAAAAAAAAAGAACAATAGTGTAGTTATTTTTTTTTCTTCCTTTTATTCATTCCTTATTAGAATGTTACTTGTATATAGTGTTCTTAATGTTAGAAAACTAAACCAACATTTTCAAAGAAAATCTTTATTATTTGGACAGCAGAGTTCGACATCGATTTCTGCTTTGTGTATTTGAGTGCAAAACTTAGTTATAACATTTTCTTAGAATTTTTGAACTAGAAATAAAGCGTAATGTTATCAAAATGTATATAAATGGCTTTTAAAGTTTAAAACCAAGCTTTAAAGTGTTAATACTTAAACAATATATTCTTGCCATTAAAATGAATTTAAAAAAAACTCTTTCAACATCGTCTTTCTATAAAATGACTGAAGAAGAGAGACTTGACAAGAATTTCGGTATATTCAATAAAATTTAGAATTCTTTGGACGTTTTTAGACATGATACCTGCCAAAACGTGCTTAATATATTGACAAAGTTTTCAATCAATAGTATTCTTGCCGAATTTACGTCTTTTTGGTTCATTGGTAGTCTCAATACGGATATTGAAAAGGGCGCACTCCTTCACAAATAGTCCTTGCCTTATTTTTGAAGTAAATTCTACTTTTGATGTTCTTTCCAGATATTATAATACATTTTATTTTTTAAAACGAATTTAAAATATTAGCTATTAATATAGTTCCCACTATCTTTTAGGATGCATTTTATGTCATATATTAAAAAATTATTCTAAAATAATCATTATTACTTTCCTTACTTATTATTAATCATAATTCATTAATATGAATCCATAATTCATTGCTATGCATCATGAAACAATTTTAAATAATTAACAATTACGGTAATACATGCTCTACTCATCAAGAAGGACTGCTCTATAAAAAAGATTTTCTCAAAATTGAGCAAAAATTTGTCAAAATAATTCCGAAACAAATAATATCCGAATTTTAAAACAACACGTATTCAAAATTGAAACATCTTATACACGCTTTTGAGAAAAATGAAGAGTCCCAAAAATTATGTAGAGGAAGGAATGAGTAAGATATTCGTACCAAGAACTTCCGGTTTTGTAGACGGGATGTTCTAACCACCACAATTGTATACTCTAATTCGGGGAGAGTTAGGAAGTTTTATATAGTGGTCGCCATAATGACATACATTCCTTTTACTTAAATGTTTTTGAGATGCTGCGAAGTAATATAAAAGTGAAATTAAAATTACCGATCTGTATAAAGTTTCCTACTATGCCAGTGTATAAAGTTTCCTAACTTTCCCTGGACTGGAGTGGGTTCGTATTTTGAATTCAGATGTGTCAGAATCCAGTAAGAAATTTCAATCCACACAATTTTAAATTCTTCAATTGTCAAGATAATTTTCTGCGTCACATCTTCTACTGTACCTTATAAATAAAGAGAAATAAAATTATAAGTTTACATAAACATACTACTTTTCTTTTGTGGATAAGAAATAATGCATAAATAAAAGAAGCAAAACCACACAAAATGAATTGAAACTCTTCTTAATACAATTTATAAAATATTAAACATAAAACCCACGAAAAAATTTGCAAATTGAAATTTTTTTATTCGAAGTTAAACGTTTAATACTTTGCTTAATAACTAATTAAAAACAATTGAAAATCGTTGATGATTCAATAAATAATATGAAAGACTTACTTTCAAAATTGATCGAGATCGAAAGCTGAGAATTGAAAATCAAAGATTGATCCTAAAATGGCGCTCTTGTACGAAATAGTTCCATAGGTTCCATAGGAGAACTTCAAATAATCGTGTGTTGCCAACTAGTGATGATAAATAAAAAGTTATATTACAGAGACAGATAAGACCGTATGGGATATTTTATTCTGTTTCAATGCTATATTGAAATATTATTAGCGGGACTTAAAAGTCTCGTCGGTGCGTGAAGGGTTATCACCAAACCGAGCATTCATATGCACTTTAAGGGTGTAGTTACAACCAAATACCATAATGATTATTTTTCATTCTTAAAACACCTATTTTGGCGTACTCTGGATATCAATAGCAGATTATTTACAATCGAGTGCAATATGATGGGAGCTTGCTATTGTCTTGCTATATATCTTCAAAGAACAAGGATAATAATTCTTTTAAACATCTGTCAATGGTATTAGAGGATCTTATAATAATTTAATTTTGATCCGCTTCTGTTCTTTTAAAGCTAATTTGAATTTGTCTCTCCCTGTGCATGGTTCATTAGCAAACTAATATTGTAAATCAAACTAATATAATGAATTTTATTAGTGAGATTATTTATTTATTTCAAATGGCAGAGGTGAATTGACATGTTAAAAAGCAAAAACACAGGAACAAAACAAGAAAGTAAAAAGTTATTTCCTCAGGAGCGCTCTTGCCTCCCAATATCGCTCGGTAGACGACTACCCGCGGAGGGCCCTGCAGCACAGGATGTGGCCGCCATCGAAAACAGCTCGGCTCTTGCACAGAGAACAATAGGGATCAGGTGCCAGCCCTAAACGAAACAGGTGCGCGGCTAGGCAGTCATGTCCGGTATATAGTCGAAACTGAGCCAGTCTGGAATGGTGTTCTGTCTAATATCTCTCCACACTTTGGTTTTTACCCTTTCTGATAATTGGTGATGGAAATACCCATTGAAATATTAGTGTGATTATGAAACTAATATAATAATTAGTGCGTGTTTGTTTCTTAAATGAACTGTTCTTAGTTTAAATTGCATCGTAAAAGTAATTTTACTGACTCTCATAAGCATCTTATCTTGTTGTTTTTATAAATTTCAATGTTACAGAACATCGAAGTGAATTGTAATTACTTTATTTCAAAAGTAGTGTAAAGATCAGTCTTAGTGCTTAACTACACCACTTTTGGAGTAAAATAGTTGCCAACATGTTGGGTGTTAATATTAGCAAAAATTTTTTTTATTGCTTGTTAGTATTAGATGTAAGCAAATGCGGGTAAGTATTATTACCAATTATTAAACAAACGGAAATGACGTAAAATCGGTTAAATTTATAAAAAATTCGTAACCTTTCATGAGATCTTAACATAACCTTTGTGTGGATCCATATTTTTCCATCAGGGCAGAATAAAGACATTCTAGAAAAATAATCACGAAATTCTAAACTCGCTAAAAGTATCAGCTTCTTTCGAGTTTGTTTTAAGGAAAGAATGTTTTATTCATAGTTTAAGATTTAGCCTCCGCGCTTTTCTTACTAGCAAATGAACATTTTCAGTTTCTTTCTTTTTTTTCAAATCATATTTTCTTCTTCTTTCTTTCATGTTGGGGGAAGAATCATAAAAATTGCAAACTGCATTATACTTTGATGTAAATCTTATCAGAACTGTTGTTTTGAAATATTCTCTTCGTTAACATTGTTTTGATTGGTGTTTCTTTTTTTTTAATAAATATTTTTAGCTCTTTCAAAAAAAGATATTTATAAGGACTTTATTTAATTTGAAATATTTTCTTATTGAACTGATCGAAGAAGTAATTAACTTAAATTTGAATTACTATAAATGTTTTAATCAATATAATTTCAATTACTGTATGAAATTACAGGCATTTAAGTAATAAGTTACGAAATTGATAATATTTTGTTGTGAAGTAAGGACACAAAAAATATTGATTGACCGATTGATGCCTTACTAGAAAGGCGTACCCAAATTGTCACTTGCCAATAGGGATCATTTTATTTATTTATTTTCTTGATTTACAAATATGAAATTATGAAGTTATTATTAAGTTATAAATTATTAAAATCTACCATTTTTACCCTAAATACGTCACCAATTTTAACTCATTCCAAGACTTTGTTGCCCATAAAAGTTAAACTAAGACTTAACCTCTTAAAAGGCAAAATGTAAAAGATTAAATTATAAATTAGTGTAATAATTCTATTGTTTTGAGCAACAAAATCAGACATTTCAACATAATTCTTTTTGTAATAAAAGTTTATTAGCTGTATTAGAACACTAATGAGAAATCGTTTAAATTTTTATAAATAAATTTCTTAAAAAGACAAAGAAGGTCTATGAGTGAATTCCCCAATCTATGAGAACTAAACTCATCCGTGAAGCTTTTCTTCAAACTTGTAATTAAATAGTAGATTTAGACAATAATATCAATTATATTTACCTTAATAGGGAAACTAACTAAACATTTAGTCTCATATTGTATATTATAGGTTTTACTCGTAAATATATATATTTTTAAACTATGTTTTATTTTATAACTTGACTAGCTCTGCTTTACTTTTAACACTTTTGCTAAAGTTTGCGTACGATTAATCAAAAAATATACAATGTAATACTAATCACTGCAGAATATCAAGAACAGTTACACCATTTTGTCGTTTTCAAAAGGCATAAATATAATTAATTTAGTAAAAAAAAAATTTAAAAAAAAAAAAAAAAACAATTTTCAACAGGCATGATCACTTGAAATATCTTTTGTATCAAATTTAAATGCGTGAAAAAATTTTTGATATTCATAAAAGAATATAATTTTAGACGTAGCAATAATTACTCGAAATTAAAAAAAAAATCGAATTTTCTAGTTTTAGTATAGTACTTGAACTAAAATTTTTAACTATTAAAATGATATTATAAAATAAAATATTAAGTTTTTTTATCGCTATTTTTCGACTAATCTGTTGGTTTTCCATTAATCCTGGAAACGGTGTTACAAAAAAGTTTGTTCCTTTGAATATTATTTTTATTTTAATTATTTGCAATCATTAATAATAATGATGCAATTTAGTTAATATTCTTATCTCAAAAGCGGTTCGAGATAAGGGGGCACACTGCAAGAACAAGTCATCTGTTGCGAAGAATGGCCTCCACTTTCTCCTGACCTGAATCAATTTGACTTTTTTCTGTAGGGATACATAAACAACCGAGATTATGCAGCCCCTCCACCCACATTGTCGTATTACGGATGCTTACGGCCATGTCTCAACAGCCACGTTGTACATCGTGCAGTGAGATGAGCAGTCCCGTGTCCAGATGTGTTATGTTGTTGAAAGCCACCATTTTGAGCATGGCAGACACATGAGCTATATATATATATATATATATATATATATATATATATATATATATATATATATATATATATATATATATATATATATATATATATATATATATATATATATATATATATATATATATGTATGTATATATATATATATATATATATATATATATATATATATATATATATATATATATATATATATATATATATATATATATATATATATGTATGTATATATATATATATATATATATATATATATATATAAAATCACAATAAAGAGACTCGTAAAAAATATAAATTTTTTCCTCGTTCTATTTGTATTTTTGACTTATATTGCTATATTTAATGTAAGGATACCGTAAAATACCGTAAAATAATAAATAAGTGTGCCTTTCAGATTTTAACGAAAATCGACAAAATGCCAAGTGGAGCGTACAAACGGCACAAAAAAAAGGGAGCGACAGAAGAAAGAAATAATCAAAATTAAAATTTTCCCCAATCACTGATTTGCAGAATAATTTTAAATAATAAAATTAATTTTAAGGTTTGATATATTGTTTAAAAGTAAAAAGGTGAAGATCATGCAATTGCCGATAATTTTTAAGTAAAATTTTTACAATTTTGATTCCTTGTTAGCAATAATGATCTGTATTTTTTAAATAAATATTTAATATTTCATTATAAATAATATTTAATTGTTAACATTGCAAAATGCATAATTTTTACTAAAAAAAATGATATGCATGATTTTTACTGGAGAAAATTGAAGTGATAATGGTGTTGATGAGACATTTTGACAGGCAATTTTTTTTCATTCATATGTTTTTATTATCATAAAATCGAAAAATTGTTTGCCTATGTAAAAGGTTTATTCGGAAAAGAATATTGTAAACAAGCGTTGCATAGAAAGGCAAATATAAATTTTGAGAATTTCTGAGCCTCTATATGGGAAAGTTCTCCTGAAAAAATAGTTTTGTGATAGAGAGAGTAGGAAAAAGGATTCGACGGATGGTTGCTTTATTTCTTGTGAAGTAAAAACAGATTTGAAGTGTATTCGAGAAGTAGAATTCGGAAACTTAAGTTTACGGTGTAGATTTAGATTTCTCATCAACATTGACACGAAAGCTTTGAGTTCTACCGCTGTCACATGGATCAATAAAAGGAATTTTTTTATTTTATTTTTTACGAATGTAAAAATTTTAAACCCGTCAAAGTAAAAATGGATATTTTGAGGCAAAAATCAATGCTAAAATTCTGCAAATTCTTTTTCTCATAAATTCACAAGCTATTGTGTTTCTCACTTTATCAGTAAGTGAAAAAATAGGACCAATAACGATAAATGGACTAATGTTAAGCACGCCAAGAAAACAGCTACATTAGTAATTAAGTACGGCTATCAGGTTTGCATATAAATGTATATATATATATATATATAAAACTTCGAAAGTAAAATTTTAATATATTTAGTTTCGATTGTTTTTATTAAAATTTTACAGTCACTGAAACTTAAAAGCAATTTTTTTTTCGTGAAGAGAGTTGAGAATTTCTCGAAATTCGCTTTAGAAATTGAGTTACAATTATCTTGGCTCAGTAACAAATTATTTTTAAATTTTGTTTGCTCTTTAGAATTTGAAAATAATGAACTTATATATAGAGAGTAAAGACAATGTATTAGTTGTGTCATTTTTTAACTAATTTATTTTCTAAATCTGGTAGTAAAATATAATAAAATAATAATTCAATAAGTTAGTGCGTAGTATGCTCTCTAGACATGTATATAGAGAAAATTTGTGTAAAATTGAAAATGAATTGGACTAGCAGAATTTAAAGATATCGTATTTTTCATCATTTTACATTCAAATAAAAAAAACTTTGATGTGTACTTTAAAAATACTAAAATTGGAAAACATGAAACATAAAAGTAAGAAAATCCATCCAGTTGACATTTTCTGTTATAGATAAAAAATTCAAACGAAAGTTGAATACTTTAGTTTGACACTTTATAACTTAATAATTGTTTATTTAAATTTGAAAAAAAATGGCACATCAGTCTTTATTCTGAAGCTTAGGGCTTCTGTATTTTATTTTATATTTTGCTCATATTTCCTTGATCTATCTTGTGCTGGGCCATCCTAAATTGAAAAATTTGGCATATGGTAAGATTTAATCTATTTGTGGAGCTGACTGCTAACATAGAGAAATAACATAATTATACTGCTAACATAATTAAACCCATATCTTTTTCCAATATGGGTAAACACTGTTCTCGTAGAAAATTTGAAGCGTCGGATCTTTCAGAAAAAGGGAACATGTTTATATGTACTTTGTCATGATAATTCATTTCCGTTTTTTTTTTTAAATTTTCAAATTACAATAAAAAAATTTTAAAACATTAAACTTGATCTAAAGTCTGTATCAAATTGAAAATAAATTTCAAATTAATTCCACTATTAATATTTTTAAAACAGAATAATATTTCAATTAAAACATTCATAATTATTCATGAAATAATCTTAATTTGATCATGAAATAATTTCAATTTAGATCTACGAACTATTTCTCTATTTTCTTCATTATGAGTATTCTTTTTATTGATCTTATAATTAATATTCGGAATTTCTTCAAGAATTAGTATGGACCACTAAGAGTAGGGGTAAATCTTCCAGCAATGTGGTATTTAAAACCTTTATACGTTGCTGTTCTGTTTCGTTAGGAGAAAAGTCGATTCGAAGCAATTAAATATTATAATAGATTTCTTCATAAGATATAATAGTTTTGTTCAGACAACAGCAATTTTTCTAGTTTCAACCATTGGTGTATAAATTTCATCCGGTAAAAAGTATGTAAATGGGATTGTGCCAAACATTAAATTAACTGGTTAAAATTTAGTTACTGAATGTGGAGTCAAATTATATTTTTCAGTTACTTCTTATAAGATTTTGGGCTAAGAAGTTAAGAGACTAAAATTTTGCATTTTAAACGACTTACAATAGTTTATCCTAATTGCTTGACTTTTCCATTAGTTTAGGTCTATGGGCTGTACTAAACAGTTGTTTAATTTTCCAATGTTTCAAAATTTTTTTTTTAATCGCGAAGAAAAAAATAAAGCTTTTTGATCACCGAGCACTTTTGGGAGCGTAAATCTGAAAAAAAAATGGTGCAAAATGTAAATATAAGTTTCTATTGTTATAGATTTAGATGCAAAAAACCACGTAGTGCATCCCCCCCCCCCAAAAAAAAAAAACTGATTACCTTGAATTACTTTTGATCGCAACTTCACGTTCTAGGACTCAACCTTATTGGCTCGAGGGGGTGATTTCAAACATTCAAATAATTAATCCTAATTTTATACATCTGACACAGAAGTAATGGAACAATAAGCAACCACTTCCTCGAACAACATGAAACTAAATTTAACTACCTTTAATAGCAGGTGTTTTTGACAAACATCACACATCTGATAGATCTACTGCGTTAGTAGCAACGGCAGTTTCGAAAGATATTGGTATTAGTACTAAAATTGATAAATCTTCAGATATTGATGAAAATGAAACTCTTAGTCCTCTCCAACGTAATCGCATACAATTTCTCGAAAAAATTGAAGCCTTCAAACATTGCTGTAATTGGCCATACTTCGATGGGTGACATGATAAGGCACTTCATAAAGAGAAATTTGGTGAAAAAAATATAGAAAAAGCAAAAACAAGAGCATTATGTCCTGCTTGCAGAACCAATTATTCATGGTTTAACTAATTTTGTCAAGAAACATATATACTGAAAATTTGAGAGCTGTGATGGTACAAATAAATGACGGTCATTAAAACAGGCCCATAAAATTTTTAACAAACTTCACTAAATCATCCCATTTAATGGTTTATATGCCTACTGTATAACAATAATGATGTTCTGTACAATTTCCAACACTTAGATGGAGCCACACTTAGACCACTAGAATTCAGCGGAGAAACAATTAGAGCATTGTGAACAAAAATTTGTGGTAAAATTTACCCCATGGTTAAAGTTGATGTTCCAAGTACAGATCTGTCTGGTATATGTAAATATAATTTATCTAGCAAACATCCTGGAAATTTATTCCAAGAAAAATGACTCTTTGACTGCATATTTCAAGTGATAAACCATCAGATGAATAAAATATTTTAGTAGAATTTATTCTACGAGTTTATGCACCATTATGGTTTAATATTACACTAAATTCATCATGCAAAAATGGAGCACTTTATATCTACAAATTAGTTGAATCGACACTTAAAGCAGTTATTGATCTTATCATACAAAGAAATGTTTTGAACTGCCATCGTTAAAAATTACTTCTAGTAATGATCAGTGATGAACGTCAGAGAATTAGGACTGCGACGTATTTTAAAAGCCAGAAATAACAAAGACGAAATTGGAACTGAAGAAAGAGTCCTCCAAAGAAAAACTTTCAAAAACAAATGCAGCGACTTAATAAATTCGGATATATATGTTGTCCCAACACCGCAAATTTTGGGTAAGATTTCAAACGAGAAACTAAAGGAATTCATAAAAATGAAAACAACCATTCATTTCTATCCTCTCCATACTCAAGCTGTAGAACATTATACCAAACTTGCGACTGAAGCCTCAATTTCTACTGTAGAGCCAAAAAATCGTAATGGATTAATCAGAGCAACGATAAAGTCACGAGAAACTTAACGTACATTTTCGAATCTGCATAATTTTCATTCATTTTTAATCATTTTGTATTTAATTGCAATATTTTCTAGGTAATGTACTATAATTTATTTTATTTTAATTATTTCAGATTTATAACTGTACAATTTTCTCTTTATTTTCATAAAAGTTAAACTCTCTAAAATCTCATTGGAAATACTCTCTTTTTCTATTTCGAACACCCCCTTTTCATTATTTAATCGTGCTCTATTCTTAAACTGGCAAAAGTTTTTTCCAAACCATTGGAGAAAAATTCGTTATTTTTTGTCTCATTTCCAGTTTTTAATCACTGGTAGAGCCCTTAAGATTTTATATAATTGGAAAAAAAAACTTCATGCTATTTTATTTGTGTCATTCTATTTAGAACTTTTTTTAACATTGTATAACGACATACCCTAATAATGACTGACCATATTCAATCTGCTGAAAAGAACACTAATGTCTAATCTATGAGAATCCCTATTCGCCGTAATGAATCAGCTTCCGATTTAATGATTTGATTTAATTTTCTAAAGTCAATACATAATCTTTTTTTTTGTATTTTCATCTTCTTTATAAGCTACTGAAGCCCAATAGGGAGACGAGCCTTTTTTAATTATCCATGCTTTAACAGTTTTTCAATTTATTTGTCGATTTTTTCTTGCTGTTTAGGATAAGTTTTATATGCTTTTAAAGAAATTGGTAACTCAGATTTAATCTTAGCCTTTGAGGTTCAATTCTAATTACTCCCACGTCATATTCATCTTTAGCAAAATTGTCAGAAAAATCTTCTGCTCCCTATCTTGGAGTTGCAAAACTCTGTCAACACGACTCTGATAATGTGGCCCCTCACTACCACAAGATTATTTTCAGAATCATTTTTATATTTTTACTTTTATGTTCATTTACTATTTTATTTGCTTACATTTTTGACAATTTTATTTTCTTACTTACTTTTATGTCAAAAACTTTTATTTCTTTTACTTTTCCATAATACTAGCCCTATTTGGTTTTGATTTAACATTCTTTCTTTATTGTTTTTAGATTCTTCTTTTTTATTTATTACTACATTATCTTTATTAAGTTTATTATTGCTATTTTTAACGTGGTTTTCTGTTGTAATGAGAGGCTATTTTTATAATCAGAAAAAGAGATAAAATCTTTTCTGATTTTGCACATGTTTCACACAATCAATCATCAATTGAAACTCAAGAAAAGTTTTTCAACTCAAGATGGCGTAAGGTTAATCAGTGTTAAAAATTAAAAAGAAACAAAATTCCGATGTAGTGATGTTTTCTATTTTTTGATTTAAAGTGCAAGTTCAGTTAAGTTGAAAATTACCTTTTCTTTGTTTTATCTTTACAAAGTTTTTTTCTTTCTCTTTTGAAAATTAATTTTTTGAAAGATTTATAGTCAGAATTGTATTTAAGGTACTACCTGTGTCTACACTTAAAAAGATAGTATTTGCCACAATCTTGGTCTCCTTAACAATTTTTCCTTTTTATGTTGAATGTATCCAGATCTTATTAATTTTGTGGTTTGTCATCTCTTTGCGTATCTTTGGGCAAGGATTGATTCTCATCATTTAAGACCTTGTTTATTCAATTTTAACCCCAATGATGAGCATTGGTGATTTCTAATTTGTCACAATAATTACAGGGACTAGGAGGTAACTCCTGCAAAGCCTGGGCAAAATTACTTGATTATTGTTTGTTTTCTGTCTATTTTGCTTATGAAAGATAGGTCTATTTTGGAATTTTTGTTTGAAATTTTGACTTTTGTCCCAAAAAATTTTGATTTCTTCGCCGACAATCATTATAATGAAGATTAACTAAGTTATTGATATAGTCATAGGGAGGCCTATACCTACTGAATTTATCTCTTTTTTTATTCATTTTGAGGTAAGACAAAGGGGTGAATAATTTTACTACAAAAGCGCTCTAATTTGTGGTTCTTCAATGATAAGCGTGTTGCTTAAATTTATTTTTCGACCCATCTTTTCTTTAGTTTGGCCAGAAAATTTAAAATTTTGGAAATAACTGAAGCCAATTAAAGGAACGAAGTTATGTCCTTGAAAATAATCTAAGCTTTTATTTCATAGTACTGTTAAATATTGCGAATAAGTTAAGTAAAAATATTATCAATAGAAATATCTGAGATAATGGACTGAAAATTAATAACTCTAAATCAAAATTAATAAACAGTGTTATTATTTCAACACCTTCACTTTTATATAATTGAACGAAAATTATCAGAGACAAAATAGAGATCAAAATAAATAAGACAATTTATTTTCAGACGCTATTCATCTATGTTGTTCAAAATGCCATTCAATAAGAAAACAAAACTGCATTGAGAACGAAATCAGGGAATAAGCGATATATGCGTAAAATAACTTTAGAATATAAATTTGAGAAAGAAATGCTAAGTTGTTGATTTTTAATAATCACAAATAGAAATAATTGAGCTCTATCGCAGCAAGATAAGCTGAAAACTGGCTGGCACAATGTCCTCCTCACGTAAACGCCGAATCAAGCAACAAGGATCTATATTGGAAGATAAATTTTGTGAAACTTGATACAAAATATACACTGAGGTGTAATACATAGCTAAATTTTGTGCTGAAAAGTTATATCAAATTAATGCCGAATCAAACGTTCTTTTATAAATCAAAGGGTGTTGATAAATTTTAACACCATGAATTGATAAAGCCAATCTCTGCAGCTCGTTAGTGGAGAAGATTGTTTTCCGTAAATTTAGAGTATAATTAAACTATTTAACTGAATTCTTGTACGAAATGGTGGAAGGGCATGTTTTAAACGTATAACAAATGCTTTTAGACCATTATTAGACGTTTAAAAGCGAATAGTTCTGCAATATCAAGATTGTAACAATATGGTGGCAAAGATGACGGTTTTATTTGCAAATTACTGGTGAAATATGAATTCTTCTTTTCAGATTAAATTGACCAATTGGTCATAACGAAGTAAGTTCTAATTCTCCTTACTGATTGATAAAATATTAATTGTGGTCGATTATTTACCAAGTAATTTCAATCTTCTTGTCGGAATAATATGACAAACTACTAATATCAACTGTAATAAAATGTATGTATGTTTTTCGTTGCATAATAAAGATTTATGTACTCACAGGATTTAAATAAATCTGTCAATTGTATAAAACAATTTTATAATATTAAACTTTTATTTACTTCGGTTTTGTTCAAATTTATATTAATGTTTCGTCTGAGTTGCGTGTGTTTGATTAGCAAACAAATTTTATTTTAAGAAATATTATATATATAAGCATCCTATAACTTATGATAATTGCTTATCGTAAAAATTACCATACTGATTCTTATGTGCATCATATCCCACTGTAATTATAAATTTTGTTGTTGTTCTGAACAACAAATATGAATGCGGTTTCTATACTACAAGATTCTAGGTGTTCCACTACACCAGAAAATTTGATTAGTTTTGGTGTATTTAGTGAAACACCATTTAAGTGTTAATTAGCATTTTTGTTGTTTAGAAGCACCAAAACTTTTTACAGTGTATAGTGCGTAACATTATTTATAAATAACACAGAAATCAAGACAATTAGTAGAATAATTTCACTTTTTTTCCCGAGTAGAACAGTTTATAAAAAAACTTTAAATTAACTTTATCTAGACGACCCTCAGTTTTCTAACTAGGATGCACTATTTCAATTAATCTTTTAAATACAATTTTTTATTTACAGTAGAGCCCGATTATCCACATTTTAAAATACAGCAGAAATCTTTATTCTACGTACATGCTTACGTGATACACTTTTATCAATGTTCAGTTACGTAGATAAAAAAAAAACCTTACTTTTTGCCTGTTGCTATGGAAGCGTTTTTCGTATTTCAAAATTGTACTTTTGATATCTTTACGGTAGTTTCGATTTCTTCTCGGAACTAACGGATAATCGGAAATTCACTGTGCTTATTAATTATATATTTGTGAAACCGTATATCTTTCTTTTCTATATTGCTTACAATCATCGTTTCTAACTTCTTTTAACTAAAATTCTTGTAGAATTTTAATTAAAAATATTCCCTCTTTAAAAAATTTTGTAAAATAAATGTTTTTACAAAACATTTATTTTACAAAATTTATTAAAGAGGGAATTTTTATTTTACAACTTTTTTAGAATCATAGTTCTTAAAAATTTACTTATTTTTGGATTATTTTTTTTTATATTTTGTCTTACAATATTAATAAACTCCTTTTCATTACATTTTAATTCAATCAAATCTTTTAAATTATAAAATTTCTTCATATTTAAAACTATTATTTATTTTTTCAACCATTCGCAGATTTATAGCCAAATTCCTGTTTAAATATAGTAAATATTATTATTTTGATACACGCGCTGAAAGAAAAATATTATTAATTGTAAAAGTGTACCGTGCGCAAAATCGAAAAAGGCAACGCTTCAATAACTTTTGATCTAATGATAGGTTTTCCTAGCACTGAGAGGCAAACTTAATGATTCGACGTATTCAACTTTAATATGGTAAAATATTTAAGCGGGAAATATTTTAAGCTATAAAATCGTACACAACAACGCTGTTAATTTGAATAAGTGTGACTTTTTTTTACGGATTTCTATTCCTCAAAATATGGGAGAAGATATCTTAATAGTGTGGGCAGCAGCAGGGTCAAAATTTAGAATTCTTAAATACTCTCTTAATACTTACACAGCGTAGTATAAAAAGTCATGTTTTAAAATTCTCATTTCTCAAGAACTACAGGTTGGCTTCTAAATACTGTAACGCTAAAAAAATAGGAATTAATTATAAGCGTTTGGTAAAAAAAATTTCTCTCACTATTCCTGTGATTGGCGCTTTCTATAATTGCATACGTTTTTTGATCAAAGCAAAACATTTAGAATAAATTTAAAGATGGAATCGAAAAGATTAATGATTAGACAGCTTTTTGATGGCTGATTTTCTGTACGTAGAATCTTTAAACAATTAAAATCTTTTAGATTTAATCGAACATTTATATATAGAAATATAAATCTATTATTGGATACTAATTGCTGTATAGATCAAACCAGGTCTGGTCATGCATGCTCAGTTCGTACAAAAGAGCGTGTTAAAAGAATCCGTGAAAACATACGAAGAAATCTACAGCTCTCTGTTAGTAAAATTGTTGCAGAACAGAACGCAAGTCGAAGAACTATGGAAGTTATATTAAAACGGTTACAAAAACAAAAATGTTGACAGAATAATCTTTTCTAATGAGAAAATAATTTGCACAGAGTAAAGTTATAATGCTAAAAATAATGTTTATTCAGCAACCTTTGATTATATACCTGGAAGTGTTAGATCTGTACAACGCTTTCAGAATAAAAATTCTGTAATGGTTTGGGCTGCAGTGCCAAATAACGGAAAATTTCTTCTGAAATTTATAGATAAAGGAGTAAAGATCAATGCTGAATATTACAAAAAGGAAGTATTGGCTACACATTTATTGCCATATGTTGACAGATTGCATCCCGAAAATTATTGGATATTTCAGCAAGATCTGTATCGTCACACCGAGCCAAAACAACACAAGTTTCGCTCCATGTCATTTTCCTGAAATTTATTAAACAAGAAGATTGGCCCCTTTCTTCACCAGGTCTAAATCCTTTAGACTATTGTGTTTAGGGTATTCCAGAGTCTAAAGTTAATGATAAGCAGCATATAAGTTTAAACTCCCACAGAGCTTCTTTATTGCCTGAATGAGACAGATCATTTAAATTGATTCGTGCTGCAATCGCACTGTGGCGTAAGAGATTATCTTTAGCAAACGATGAAGATGGGAGCCGATTAGAATAAATTTTTTCAAGGTAAACTTCAATTTATAGTGTTCATCATATTTGTGTATTTATCATTTTGTATTTAATATCTGTTCAACAAAATGATTCGATATTTGTAACAGTATATTTTGAGGGAAATGTTTATTTATAGTAAGAAGTTCATATCATTACCCTCCTAGACAATATCATTACATAGTCTAGAAGGCTCTTAGACTATGCTTCATTCAACTATGACATTACAGAAAGTCCTATTTTGAATTCAAGTAGGTTTAACCAAAGAAAACAAGTTTTCGTCTTTGATTTCGTAACTTATAATATCTACATTTAATGTTGGTTCTTCAAATCATTTAGATTGCACTTCGGTACGTGGATCATTAGATCTAAAGCTATTAATGTGTTTTCTTTTTTATTTTGTGCACATACATGTTTCTTTTCAAGATATTAAAATCTATTTTAGCTCAAATTCTCAGAAAATAAAAGTTTACAAATCTCATATTTTCTCAGAAATATCAAAAAAGTTATAAAAAAGGTATGGTGAAAGGATATTATTTTTCTCGCTATACACACTCATTATTGTAAGAAAGACATCTTGTTCATTCACCATGTCTTGATAGAGTTATTATTTTTTTCGCGTTTAAACATTATGTCTCGACCTCATCAACTTTGTTTTTGAAAAGTTTTCTTCGTCTTTATTGATTCCTTTTCGTTCCTAGTTTAGAATATTTTTCCATATTGCTTTCTCCCTCACCAAGACCACTCTCAATGCTCTGTCAATCCATCTAAGTAGATAGGACCTGTGACTGGTTTAGGTTCAAATCGATTTAAAATTAAAGGTTCCGGATGTTAATGAAGGTGTGTCCATTTGGCAGACGTGTCCAGAAAATTTGATATGGTTTACTTTTATGTGGTTGAAACAATACTTTATCTCTACATAGCCTGTTCATTATTGTGTCTCCATGCATCATCGAGATTCATTGCACTCAGAGTATTTCTTTTCATTCGAAGATAGCTCGGTTTTGGTCATAACCTAGAACTTTGATCTATGATGAAATAATAAGTCTAATGAAAAAGAGGTTTTTAGAAATATGCACATTCAAAACATTAAACACCTAGTATAAAATCAGTATACATTGCTGAAAAAATATATCTGAAAAATAGATCAAGAATGTGTATCATAATAATATTTTTCAAAATTAAAAACAATATCACATCAATATTTAGAGGTTTTCATGGTGC
Source organism: Parasteatoda lunata (assembly GCA_949128135.1). Lineage (NCBI taxonomy): Eukaryota > Metazoa > Arthropoda > Arachnida > Araneae > Theridiidae > Parasteatoda > Parasteatoda lunata. Next base: position 66,807,660 of record OX421981.1, on the reverse strand, counting down.
TTGGAGGGTGCATTTAGAAACTTTTATGGAGAAGAATTATCACATCGTTTGCATCTAAAGTTAAAGCAGGTCTCTATTTTGATATTAAGTAGAATCTGCTATCGGTTTAATTTTCCTCCTAGGAATGCATATTAGTGTTTCATAGTAATAATACTCTTTGCCTCAAGCTACACCGATGCGACAGAATTTAATTGAAGGAACATATCATTAGGAGTAGTACAGTGAATTGTTTCTGCATTTATTTTCGTTTAAAGTACATCATTATGTAAAGATGGATTCTTGAGATAACTTTCATTAATATTTCAGGGAAGTATTTGCTGAACATATGAAATCCCTTAAAATTGTATACATTCTACTCGCTTTACTTGCTTATAATTACATTGATTAAAGCTCTTTACGCGTATAATTTTCCTTCTTGTGGATGATTTAAAATTTTTATTTCTACACTAAGAAAATATTATGTTTAAAATTACTAGATTATGGTAAATATTACCGTGCTTTTGTCTCTATGGAAATACCAAAAAAGTACGGTATTTTTTGCTGAAGCGCTTATGTAATGACATTTGGTAAAATAAACAATATACCATGGCTTTTATTACCATGATGTTTGGTAATAAATATGGTAAAATTTAATTGTTTTTTACCAAAAGTCAGTATTTTAATAGTAATAGTATATTTTGAGATGATACAAAAATGCTTAGTTTGATAACCTCTATAACTCTATTAGTTTGATAACCTCTATAACCTCTATATCTATAACCTCTATAACTTCTATATCCACAACCTCTATATCATAATATTCCGACCGGTCTGTGTAGGGGTTAGGGAACTGCCCTTGCATCAGAAAGGTTCTGGGTTCGAATCCCGGGCAAGACATGGATGTTCTTTCTTTCTCTGTACTATCTATCCTTACTGTGGGAGCAACGTTGGCCCACATAATATGGTGCCCCTGAAAGAGTAGGCAACAAATCTACCCTTCAGATGCCTGTATGACCTAGGCCATTCTCCAGGTGTGCATTGGAAGAAAATAACCTCTATATTACTTAGTAAAAACTTGATAACTTTGTTTCTCGCCGGTTAATTGTTCTTCTTCTCTGTGTGAGATATAAACTAGTACAAATGCCTGGACAAGGCTAAACTAAATCAGTAGCTTAACTGTTAAGCATCATGACTATTTCAACATTATAAAATGGAAGTGCAGACGTAGCTAGTTGAAATCCCTGCATGGTCTTAGATGTATCTATTTATTTATATTAATTTATTTGTTGTTGCGCACACGCACAACGGCTTGTGTGCTCATTACAGATCTCAACATATATGCCCATGATAAGTATTGAAATACAGACAACAGTAGATAGACACCACAAGCAGGCATCCTAGGACATAATGGGGTTCGAAAATACTACCTCCACATTACAATAGATGCATTTTTGTAATATCTTTTTCTAATTTTAGAAATCTGCTCTTTAACTTGACATGGCCTAATAATAAATGACCCCTTATAATAAGCACACATGCCTGCACTGCATATATATGTGTAACGGTAAATAAATATATATGAATTCTTAAAGTTATTATTATAAATTTAATTATTTTTAACTATTATTATAATTATTTTTTACAGAACTGTCCTCTTTACCAAATACTATTTAAAATGGAGATAGTGGATTCGAATAAAAGCGTAACCATGAAAGTGTAACAGTAAATATATAAATTTGGTTTAGATACTTAAACAGGCTTCTGTGCTTAACCGTTTCCCTTACCAATTTTTTCCAAAAAAAAATGCATGAAATCAAAATTTTTTATTTATTTTATTAATAAATACAGGGAATTAAAAAAAATATAATACACAAGTTTTAAGTTGAAACTTAAATTTTTTTATGAGTAAAAAAAACATTTAATGTACCATCAGTTTACTATCCCGAGTTATCTCGAGCAAATTAGAAAAAAAATAAATAAATATTAGTCTTAATATGATAGTTTTTTAAACGAGGGACAACACAAAGTGATACTTTCCGAACGTAGAAAATGATACGCCATGTTTTCCTCTTTTTTTGTGTAAATACATCAACTAGCGTATATACAATCGCACAAAACACGGGTGCAGTTCCACAATCCAACAGCAAAACTCCTAAACAAAAATAGGAAAACTTTCAATCACAACAGATTATATTTTTTTCTGCTTCCAGCGGATTAAAAACACAGTAAAACAAAACGTACTGACAAATTCTGCTACACCCGAGTTTTCTCGGGATAATTAGGGAAGTTGTTAATGCAAAGAAATGACTTGTCTGTTGTCAAATTACAAAACAGATAGCACAAAATTGTGAAAAACAATATGAGATATTAATTTTACCTTTATGCTTTAGAGCGTTTGGATGGGACAACACCCCACCGCAGTGGAGGCCCCAATAATATATGGTTGTTTTAGTAATTTTATCGTGATATTTTAGAGTGTAGTATAAAAACCATTTATTTTATTTAATGTATTTTTCAGTTTTGACTTTGTTACTAAATGTGTTGTAATAAGATTTATAATTTTGAAAACCAAAATTTCAGGTAAACCGTTATCATAGCAAACAGTAAAATTACAAAATAAATGGTTTTAATACCGTATATTTGGATTTAAATGTAACTTAATAATGTTTCAATAATCTCATTTTTGATGCTGGTTTTGGTGGGATTATAAAATTCCAATTCGACATCGAGAGAGGTTCTGAGGAGTTACAAAATTCTTTTTTATCAAATTTTTTATTTTTATTTTAATTTTTTTTTGTCTGGTACACTCTGCTCATTGAACTAACGAGTTTGCCTGATTAAAAGAAATTTCAGAAATCAGTTTATTTGACTCATAATAATCAAAGAAGAGGAGTGTTATTTTACAGATCTTTTAGCAGATTTTTTAAATTTTTATTGAAAAATAAAATAAATATATATTATTGGTTGAAAAAGTTACTTAACTTAAAGTATCGATTAAAAGCAAGTTAGAATGTACATTCTCCTCAATTAACAGAAGAAACGTGAATTTTAAGTTGTTTTGAAACAACAAAAGAGACGAAAAATTTTGTTATACAGACGAAGAATAAAATGTATTTTAGATGATTACATTTTCTTTTAATAGGAACTTAGATCTATCAGACGTAAAGTCATGTTATTTACTGCGACTGAAATGAAAGAAACGCGTATTATATTCATCACTTTACTATGAGTAGCGCTTTATTAGTAAAATTTTACAAAAATAAATGGACGAAACTAGTGTAGTGTGTAACACAGCATACTCGTTACGCGGGAATGATTGGATCAATTCCGGGTTAGGTTTTAATTGCGCACATTTAAAAAAGTTTTTTTTTTTTTAACTAAATGTGAATAAGTACTAGACATTTAATTAAAATTATTTCTAAGTTTTTAGAAGTTAATTTAAAATTACTATATATTATAAGAAACAATATAATGTTTATCTCTACTCTGACGAATGTAATAAATAATTTTAAATTGTCCTGTCATTATAGCATTCTTCTGAGTTCAAAAGTTCCAATTTCAACTAATATTTATGTTTTACACAATTTAAATTTAGTAGTAGCCTCTTAAAATAATTGTAAGAAAAAAATATAAATCAATGAAAAGTATTTTTTGTGTGCACATTTAGGTTTAGCAGAATGGAATAGCATAATTTATGTAATCCACAGCCTTTTCAAACAATCAAATTTCTTAGATAACTTTCACACAAATTTTATCTTTTTCTAATAATTTATTTTATTGACTCAATTATGCTCATTAATTTTATCACTAATTATTTTTATCTGTGTAATATTTAAAATAATAACAAAAAGTATTAGTCAATCAGTCCAACGTAGCAATAAGTACAAATAAGTATTACTAAAAATAGTCTAAAAATTCTTCGCTGGTACATTTTATCTTAACAGCAATTTAAATAGGCATACTTTTTTTTTACAGATCTTTGTAAATATCTAATACACTGTTGAAAGGGTTGAAAAGATATTTTTTTTAAATTTTGTTTGTCATAATTAGTTTCTCGTAATTTCGCTTGGTTCGCAGCCTATTGAGATTATTTTAAAATTTATGCTTTTTAACCCTCGACGCAATGCATCCATATTAGCAGAACTTAATATTTTTTCCTTTTGCCTTGAAGATATGATTAATACATAAATATATTAAACTACTGACTTACAGTATTTTTAACGCATACTATTTGTCACTCGAGTATTTATAGACATTTGAAAAGTTTTAAAAACATTTAAAAATACTTGTTATTTTGTTAAATTTTACTTTAAACACTCAGCAATAAATTTATTTAAGCAATAAGCTTTAAAAATATCCAATTTATCATCACTGATTATTTTTAACACAAGAAAGTACGCCAAACAAAGAAACGGAAAGTAATTCATCCCCAGTCCAGAAAATGTGAAAACATTAATAAAGATTTATAAATGTTCCCTTATACTCTAGCACATAGAGACCAGTTTCTAGTCATGGCTTTACATCAAAGTTTTTATAATGTAATTATATTAGGTTTATAAGCGTAGAATAACTTAACAGGAACTAAAAAAACTTTTTGTAGCTTATGACTTCAATCACATTCATTTTCTAGATTTTCATGAATGTAAGGAATGACTAAGTCTTGTGTACTGTCGAAAATATTTTTACAAAATTTCTGTCTTTTCTATAGAATTAAATTGATGGAAATGAATATTTATTTAAATAATTTCATTCTTGTTTTTCAGCCAGGAAACGATCCTTATTGTATAGTAGATCTAGCCGAACATCAATCAGCAACACTTCTAGCGATGAATAAACGACAACAAACAGTTGGGAAGGTAAGATTTTTTAAATGCAGACACAGTTTTTAAGGGAAAAGAATCCTTGCAAAAAATTTTCTCATCATGTCAACGGAGATTTGTTTTTTTAGAATGACATTCGTTTGCGCATATTAACGTAACATCCTAATTACTAATGTCCATCAACACAGCATGTTAATATCAAAAACAATATTTATATTCGTTGGCCAAATCTCTATACTACAGGCATCACATTACCGCGCATTTGATCACTCTGATGTTGGTGATTGCCATATAGTAGTATTTGTTAAATATTTGTCTCCAGGAAAATGAATACAATCGTTTACGTAAAAAAATTTATTTATTAAACTAAGAATTATTAGTATAATAGGAATGGCTATATCCAAATCATAAAGAAAATTCCTCACACAAAAGGATCAATACAAAACACTCTCCCACACCGAGAGTTTATATTAGCATCAATAAATATTTTACGGTTGAGATTGGAAGGGCCCGCAAGGGCATCCTCAGTTGCCACAAATTTTAAATTGAAAGTAAATGCATTCGTTCCCAACGGATACAGGAGAAGCACGAATAGTAGATCCAAAATTGGCGAATTATCGAAATATAACCTAGCCAAAACAAAGCCACCCCGAATAATCAATATTGGGTTTGAAAATACTTTGGTGATCACGAGTCGCCAACGAAACTGTGGGAATTATAATAACTATGTAACTGAAACATATTTGAGGTAAGAAATTAATAATAAAGTGTTATAAATAGACTTTTGTTTTCAATTAGGCTTGGCAGTGAATTAATGAGTGTGCATTAGTATTGAAATAAAAAGTTAACCGTTACATTGATGAGTAAGAAAAGAAAAAAATATTTTAAGTTCACTTTAAATAAAAATTTATTAATTGATTTAATTTATTAATTGATTTAATTTAAATATAATTCGATTAATAATGATTTGGAAAAAAAATAGGTTTAAGTAGTTCAAGATATTTTAAAAGGTAGATAATAAATATTTAATGTCAATTGTGACATCACAATCACCAATGCAGTATAAGTATAAATGGTTGTATATGTTAGTCAAATCTGCATTTCATTGACATTATTAAACAACATAGAATTCGATCATTTTTGCACATAATTAAGTTATACAAATGTTAATAAAAGTTCTATAGTATAAACAATTGTAGAGAAATGAATTTTTAAGCATATTTTTGTATGCAGTCATTCTGTTTTGTGAGCAAGCTATGTTTATTGTTGGACCCCAAAAATATGATGGAAAATTTTGTTTTGCTATTATGATGTTCAGCCAGCATGCTATGTTTCTTTATTGAAAGACCAAAAGTAGCCATTAAAACGTGATGGAAGATAATGTTTGCTATAATGATGGTCAACCATCATGCTGCATTCAATTTACGAAACATGCGTTTGCACAGAATCTGCAAGATCTTTCAGATGAAAATTTAAACAAGATTTTTTTCTACATTGACTTGAATTGTTTTCTTTTTTTATCATAATTAAATTTTAACATTAAGTATATCAAAGAAATTTTTACTATTGTCGTGTAGTTAACTATTATATTTTACATTATATTAACATGATGAATATATATATATATAAACAAGAACAAGAATACAAAATTAAAACTAACTGTTATTATTATTTTTCTTTGGTATTTTTATTAGAACATATGTGTATCGTGATAAATGTGATTCATTTTGGGATAACTACATTATTAGTTATACATTGGCTATTTCAAATTATCTCAATCAGAAAACTTTTAATCTAGTATTTCGAACTCTTTTAGTGATAATAAACTATCTAAATATGCTTATTTGTGAAGAAATCGTGCAATTTAAAGGTTTTGGTGGAAAGTACAAGAGTTTTCTGGTATACAATGGGGTACAAGATATTTTTTTGCATTATGCCATTATCGAGCAGAAATTCCATTTACTTTTTAATATCTTATCTGGAAAGAATGCTAAGAAAGTGCTTGATGTGAAAATATCACCCTCGGAAAAAGTGTGGATTATCAATGCAATTGTCAATTTTTTTAAAATTGTTTTTTATCACAATGAGTATATTTTCAGCTAAATATTAGCCTTAACACAATCAAAGAAATTTTTACTATTATCGTTATTTTTCCATTAAATTATATTTTAAATATGATGAATACACACACACACACACACACACACACACACAGATATATATATATATATATATATATATATATATATATATATATATATATATATATATATATATATATATATATATATATATATATATATATATATATATCGTCGCAAACATCAACTAAATAATTTAAAATTAGAGTAGTAAACACAATTCCGATAATATAAATAGAGGGAATGTAAACATCGATGTTAAAAGAAAATTGCGTCTAGATTTGTTACGGGAAATCGGAGGAATTTGTGACCCTGACAGATTTAGCGTGCATCAGTCTCTATTTTGTACATGGAGAGTCTTTGAGTAAATGTTATTAAAGATTACATATTCCCCGTCTTTTTTTGTTAATTTGCTAAATTTTTTTGTTTTTAGTATATTTGTGAAAACATAACATAATTTTTTTTCGGCGGGGTGGGGGGTTACATTCATTTGATCAAAACTCTTTTATAAGAAGAATTTTTTAAGTTTTTTGTGCGTAGCATCTGCATGTTTTCATGAGGGATTTTTAACGTTTTTGTCTAACATAGATTTGTTTGAAAATATGATTACCATTTTTAGGTTTATATTCGTAAAATAAAATTTTTGCAACTTTAGTTCGCGCCCGCATAAAGTTATATCTGGCTTTGTTAGTTTGAAAACTGCTCAAAAGCAATTCAGAGTTAACATGAGCTCAGCATCCGCGGAATAGATAGCTGATATTTTTTACATTAATTATCACTTACCTTTTTCTTCCACTTGAAAATTTTTCAAATATTGCCTCCTTCAACTACTGAGTATTTTTGGAATTAATCGATTTATCTATATAAATGAATGATACATAAATATAAGTCTCATAACTCTGAAATAAGAACTTTCTCAGATAAATCTCTTTAAAAAAAATGTCACTTCTCTGCATCCTCTACTAAATTCACCAATTGTGTTCTGGCTTAAAGGGATGATGCTATTACAATAAATCTGTATTTCACATTTTAATTATTTCTATGTTGATATAAGTATTTAATATGTTGTTAATATGTATTGAACTCAGTGTTGGTGACATTATACTTGTAAGGATCGTAATGCTGATGTCATTATGATATGTTGATCTTAATGGTGATTTCGTCACTGTGTTCTTTTGAATGTTGACATCAATAGTGAGTTCATGTGATAACACTTGATACATTTACTATAGTATTGGCATACGTTTATACCAGTTTTGATATCATCATTGTTGTGTTGAGTATAGTCACTTCTATAATATTAACATTAACAGCATCAATATGAAACCAAAAAGCTTTAACTAGTTTATAATGATATTAGTACAATTTTGTTTCATTATTAGCTACCGGTTTTTTTGCAAGAAGTGGATTTTATAAATAGCTTAGGTTAATATATATGCTTAAGATACTTATAAAATGACAGTATGATCATAACTGAAATTAATTTGTTGAACTTGTCAATGATAGATTTGTGAATACGTAACAGTTTTTATCAAATTGAGTTTATTTCGCAAAATTTTTCTAATCAATCTTTATTTTTTTATCTAATTTTATTTTTAAGAGTATTTATAAAATGATTGGTTTTGAAATTTTTAAATTATTTGATTTATAAAATATATGTAGAATAATTTTCCTGCAATGAAAATCATGTATTTCATTCTATTTTATTCAATTGTTTTCAGCTTTTCAATAAATAAATTAAAATATTAACGATTTACATTTATAATCACACAAATACTTGTTATTTCAAAATTTTTTAATTATAATGCATATTTATGGTATGTGGTTTTTAAAGTTCAGAAACTAGCCGTAACCTGCAGCATATATAATATAATATGAATATCATTAAATCAATAAAACATATTATTTTTTAACATTTTTAACTAATAGTTTCTATTATATAAAGATAATCATTCAAATTTATCATATCAGGGACAAAATTAATTCTTCTTAAGCACACTGTGAAAATAAATCTGTTAAATTTACGGGGGAAATGTCAGCTGTTGTGCCAGTATAAAACCGCTTATTTTATATAAAAATACTGTAATTTAAAAACGGATTCCTGTATTTTAAGCAGATGAGTACTGTTATTTTAACAAACAAATTTCACTATAATTCTAAAAAAAAAAAAAAAAAAAACTACGTCAGCATAGAGACCGTGCGAGACGAGAGCAGCGTTTGTATGACCAGTTGACTCTGGGATTCGAACTAGGTCACGTAAATGGGAGGAGAGCACTTAGTCTTCTAAGCTAAGATTATTCGATTGTCGCAAGTATAAGGAACCATCTTATTTATTTTATTTTTTTTACTTTTTTTTAAAAGTATTATTGAAGTATTATTTAAGTGTAAAAACGTTTAAAACTAAAATTTCCCATCAGTATAAAAATTTCTGCCAACTTAATTCACAAAGAATATTATATATAGAAAATATAATAATCAGGAAATGTAAGGATTGACAGTGAAATTGATTCTCAGTTTTATTATACAATATTCAAAACCATAAAATAATTGCTGGAAAATAAGGGCAAGTATATAAAATAGTAAAATGATTTGAAACAATATAGAATTATGGCACGGTAACAAAACTGCGTGTCAAAAACTAGAATTTTAATTGACTACTTTAATCCGTTTATGATTAGGATGAAAAACAGAGAAAAACAGTTTTGTAAACAAACAACTTTAAACCGTCAAATATACAGAAAAAGAACGAGGATTTTTTTATAGCTCGTGGATAAAGGATAAAAACAGAAAAAAAAATTTATATTTTTCTTTGAATACTTTTTTTTTTCTTTCTTTAAATTGTTTTTTTTTTTTTTTTTTTTTTTTTTTTTGTGGAAAACAAATTTTTCTATTTTTACAGTGAATTGGAATAGATAATTTAATCATTTTCTGTATCCGTTAGGGTTCACCCTGAAAGATGCCTAAATAAAATAATTAAAAAGGGCCTTTTCAGATCCGAGATTCGTGGAGATGGACGTATTGTTAGGATTGCATTTTTTAATTTGAAATTAAATTATTAACCAAACGAAGAAAAAAAAAGATTTATTACGAACATTGATTAAATAGCAAGGGAGATTAAAAATAGTACTTGCTTTAAGAAAAGGAATTGAGTGAAGCTGCAATTAAACCAAACAATCGGGGAAATTATTGCTTGTTTTAAGAAAAAAAATGGTGCGAATTTAAATGTCTTGAAAATTAATGTATCAAGAAAATACTATTTTAATTCGTTTATATCAATAAACTTCGTCTTCCAGCGCGTCGTAATAAATTTACTCATTATTTTAATGAATAAATTCAAAAATGTCATTTAAGCTCTTGAAGACCTAATAATACTACTCTGTAAGGATATTTATTAGCAAATAAATTAGAAACGATTCGAATTATCGTTTTTAATTTACATTAAGATATCAATTCATAGACTATTTATTTAATGACAATGATGCGGATAATTCAATTCTTAAATACATTTATACGCACTTTAACCAATCATAAACCTTGTTGTTCTCACTTATTGAAATAACATTGAAAGGACGTTATAACTGTCATTAACATCATCGCATTAGGTTTGTCGGTTACTCGAGAAATTTATTCCAGAAATAATTCAGTCATCTGAAGTCCAGATTCCCCCGAAAAGGCTGAAACCATCAATTAATCATTTGCTTATGTTAGAAGCATTGAAATTAAATAGGCGACAACATGCTCTGATGCAATTACCTTAGCGAGCAACATATACTTAATTCAGATCCCCTTTGAAATAGAAACGTAATAAGTACTTGTCCCAAGTTAAGATCTCTATTAATTTATATATGTTAGTCAAACATAGTTATGCAAGAATAAGTTAAAGAGGTATAGAGATAATTGTTTTTAGAAGATTTTAATAATCTCATTTGTGTAGAGTATTCTTTTAACAATGATACTATTTAATTTTGTACCGTTTTAGCCAGTATATGTTGTGATTTCTAAGAAGTACCATTTAAATTTTAAATTTTATAGATACTCGAGATCCATACAATGGTATCAATTATATTCATGTACTTATCGTCGTTGTATTTCTGGTAACTAGTAAACTAAAAATGAATTAAAACATTATATTTTTATTTTGTATTAAACATTATATATATATATATATATATATATATATATATATATAATCTATTCTACAATAATGTATGTAATCGCAACTTTAAACTCTATGTTTATGACATTTTTTAAAAATTTCTTAAGAATAATAAAATTATTCTATAACTTTAGAGGTGTTTAATTTTAAGATTTCTTATATTCATCAATAAATTTCAAAGCTTTCAGAGGTTTGAGTGATCTTCGATAAATTACGAACGTAAACAAGTACTTTTAAACACCATATCTAACACCAACAATTAACTTGTAATGGACATAGATTACTTTGATTGATATTTGCAATAATTGCAAAAAATATCGTAATCTTACCTTAAATATTTATAGAGATATGGGCATTTTATAAAAAAAAACTATATATTTTACATTTGTTAACAAAACCAACAATCTTTAACAAATCTTCAATAAAATTTTTAAAAAAATATTTGGAGAAGTTTTTAACTAAGAACAAAATTATAATTTTTTAAATTGGAAAAGAATTCGTTTAAAATTACGCAGCATATGAGCTTCTAAAGTTATTCTTTCATACTACGAATGCTCGATAAAAATTGAAAAAATTTCTTAATAATTTCGTGAGGAATCATTTAATAACTAATGAAAAATGTCCGATTTGAAAATCTTGAAAAATTAAAAAGGTCGTAGCAATTATCAATTCAGTTTTAGTATTTATTTTAATGAAAGCTCTGAATGACAACAATTTTCAACAAATTTGATTTAGTACGAATAATGAATATCTAATAAAAATGATACCGACATTGTGGGAGATCATTTTTCATAAAAGTTTAACTTATTTCTCGTGTTTTTTCTTTTCTTTTACTATCACATTTAACTTTTCGGACGATTATTGTAAGGTATTATCATTTGTTATCAAATTTTCTCATGATACAAAATGAAGTTTGTGGAAAATCTCTTATTACTTAGAGCATTCTTTAAAACGTATAAAAACTACTTGGAAAGTTTTTAGAAACATGCTATATTTTTAGATATGCAAGCAGGGTTCCCGTGGTCCTTGACAAACTTTAGTTGTGGTAGTAAATAAAGGATAATGCTAGAAAATATTTCTTATTATTTTAATATACCACTTTGTCGATTTAGAAACTGGAATTTGCATACATATATTTTCTTTGGAAATATACATTCTTTATACTTTCTTTGGAAAACAATCTTTAGTGAAAGCAAATGTTTACTAGTGTAAAAGGAAGTATATCTATATAACAGTCTGACCGAGTTATGGAGATCAAAGCAGACATAGCCGGGAGAAAACTCAACACTCTTATCTTACTATCATGGTTTAGAGAGCAAGAAATCAAATCGCTGCCCTCCACATTTAATGTAGGTAGGGAATTTTAGAGGGAAAATTTTGTAATTCTTCCCTATCACATGCGATACAAGGGATAACTCAATAATTATAATAGTTTCGAATTATCTTTTAGAGCTTTCTTACGGAATTTCTTATTTCCTTAAGCAAAAATTTATGATAGTTCAATAATTTGTTTCCAGGTGAGAGTGTGATTAATTAATTATATGAACGGGTGTAGTTTTGATTAAATAATTAGAAAGAATGAAGAATTAATGCCATATATATATATATATATATATATATATATATATATATATATATATATATATATATATATATATATATATATAGATAGATAGATAGATTTTATTAGATTAGATTAGATAAAAAAAACCCATTAAAATCACTTATTGTATTTATTGCTATTAATTCAAAAGATTTATCAACTGGGGACCTTGCTTGAAGTAAACAAAATCTCTTTTAATTAGGTTCATTTTATTTTATTTATTTGACAAGTATGGCAATGTTTACTAAAATTCGAAATATTTTTCCAATAATAAAGTAGAGTAAGTAGATTCTGTTTTTTTGTATCCCAGGATGACTGAATTTTTCTAAGTAACTAAGGAATTAAGTAACTTATGACTTAAAGAAAATGAGGCAACAATTTTCGTAGAATCTTTTTTTGCGTAAGCATAAAACATTGTTTATTTCTACAAAATTTCCAATTATATTTTCATTTTGTTCGGATGGATTTCGTTTAATTGAAAAACATGGCTTGCATTATTTACTGTCTGTAGATAACATGTGAGTTTCAAAGTTTGAAGTGTTTTTGCAAAGAGCTGTAAAATAATTTTCATTTTAAATTTTATATTATAAATAATTTATAAATTCACAATGCTTATAGTTAAAAAGAGTTGCGAAATAATCTGTTATTGATGAAATATTCTGTAAATGTTTTTTTATCGAACCTTTTGCTAATTTGACATTTTCATTTTCAAAATGAAATAAAAATGCTATTTCAAAGAGAGAATTTTCCCGTTATGTAACTCAATGTGTCCGCTCAAAACAATACACGCGAATAACGTGCGGAGAAATTTATCTTTTTTGGTGGAGGATAAAATGCGTAATTCTAAACAAGACACTTCTTTTCTGATAGCTTTGTTTCATCAATCATCACAAAAGCGAGAAGAGCTCTTTTTGGCGCACGAAATGATTTTTCCTATAGTGAAAACATTAAACACATTTTACACTCGAAAAAACACAACAAAGCTTTTCACAACTTGTGGATCTTTCACCAAATGAAGCTCTAGTCACTAAACTGGAAAATAGAACGAAAATAAGTCTCACTTCTTTTGTGGACCCAATAGGCATTTCCATAGGAAACAAGGAAAAAAAAACACTGCACCAGTTTGTCACTTTTGACAGCTTCTTTTTGTCCGTCAGACGTTTTAGTCTGAAAGCAATGACACTCTTCAGCTTTTGGTGTTTTCTTTTCTCTTCTTAAACTCTTTCTATAACAACCCAACCTAATTTAATTTCCGTTAAACAACGTCTCAATTCATGCTTCTTTCCAGTAAAGAGTTGGCTATAAACGTCAGCTCAAATGAGTAAGTTTGATGATTATTGCGATTATTGTAATAACTATTATAAAGTTGAAACAATTTTAGATGAACATTTTAAATGGCTTAATAAAGATAATCCCTCGATAAGCACACAACAATCTAATCGTAAACTTCCTAAAACTGAGGTTGTCAAATATGACTGTAACATAAAAAAGAGGTTATCATTTTGGTCAATATTTAAGAAAATGCATGAAGATCCAACTTTAGATACTAGCGACAAATCTCAATATCTTATATAGTGTACAGGTGACAATTCTCATGCACCACGACTCGTTTTGAGTCATCCGTCAACAGCCAAAAATTTCCCGGTAATAATAGAAATTTTAAATGTAGATTTGGAAAGAATATTGGTTTAATTGAATTTTAAATTAGAAAGCTCTTGTCTTTTGTTATACAAAACTCTAAATATCAAATATCTATTTCGATTTCTCGTATGACCAAATAGAATCAGAATTAAGGGCCATGGAATCTTTAGGTATTATCGCAAAAATGTGCAATACAATATTGTTCCCGTTAGAGAAGACTTGTATTTCTGAGGAGCTGTTAAGAGTATAGAAACGACAGTCAAAAGTTGGAGAAACTCCAAAAAATAGATTGCATGGCTATTGCTATTTATTAGAGGATAAGTTAAAAGCGAACAAATAATATCCGTGGAGGTTGGTGGTTTTGTCATTAAAAAACTTAAGTTGCCTAAAGAAGAGATCGTTTAATGCACGTGATGAAATAACACCAAACGACTCATTTTCTGGCAACCAAAAAGAAAAAAAAAAAAAAAGGTTCCCAGTGTATTTTTTGCCAAAACGTCCATGAAAGTGAGAAGTGTTTTTCTGCTACCAAGATGTCCTTTGAAGAGAAGGTAGAAAAGATTAAACAAGAAAATATGTTTTTCGTGTCTTAAAGTAGGACGAGTTCAAAAACATGCAAAACTATTGTAAAGGGCTTCAATTGTAGATTTTAAACATTGGATGAGGTCCAGAGCTTAAAGGTAACCAAAGCTCAAAAGAAGTACAACGAAATGAAGTTCAAGAAAAAAATTCTTTGTCTAGTATCAGCTGTACTGGAGAGGTAATACTGCAAACGATATTAGTGAAACTCAAATCAAGCTCAAAAGAACGAACAGTATGTGCAACTATTGACCGTGGTTCCCAACAAGTTGTTTATTTCAAGAAAATATCCAGTTAAATTATCATTTTTTTCGGCTTCACGAATTTCGTTTAATTGAAGAAGATGTTAAATATGGCTTTCATAATTTATTTGAATATTAATATTACTATTGTTATTATTTATTCCAATGTCTGTAGATGACATGTCAGCCTCTGAGTTAGCGGTGTTTCTTTTTTGTATTTTATGTCAAAATCATACATACTCAATTGTAAAGAGCAGCGAAATAATTTTCATTTTAAATTTCTTATATAAATAAGCATGCGATTTTAATTAAAACTATCTTATCAAACAAAAAAAAATAATTTATATATAAACACTGCTTATGTTTAAAATAAATTATAAAATAATATCTGTATATTTTCTTTTATCAAACCCTTTTGTTAATTTTTTATTTTTTCAGAATCAAATAAAAATGCAAATTATCTCAGTGAGAGAAATTTCCTTTTTTTAACTCTATGTATTCGCACAAAACGATGCACGTGAATAACGTGAAGAGGAATTCTTATTTTCCGTCGAAGGATAAAAGGGGTAATTCTAAACAAAATACTTATTTTTCTGATCACATTGTTTCATCAATTATCACAAAAGCGAGAAGAGCTCTTTGTAATGCATGAAATTATTTTATCTTCAATGGAAACATAAACACTTGTTAAGCTCAAAAAAAAAAAAAAAAAAAAAAAAAAAAAAAAAAAAAAAACACTACACAGCTTTTCACAACTTGTGGACCTTTCACCTCAGTTTTAATTTTATTACCGTGATTGAACAACCGACCCAATTTTAAGCTTACGGCTACCAATGTTCAACTCCGTAGCCTTTTGAAACAGATCCAGATGTCAAGGGAACTTCTGGATTAATTCTTGGGAGAGAACTGCCTTCGTGGAGGACTTTTTGAGAGAAATAATCCGCATCTGCGTTAAATGGAAAGAAAAACTTCTAGTCATAGCTGGGATTCGAACCCGGGACAACACATTGGGAGGCGTGCGCTGTACACCCTAAGCCACCACGGCTCACTGAGTCAGTTTGCCCTTTTTGAATACTTCTCTTTATCCGTCAGACGGTGAAAGTCTAGAAAAAATGGTGCGTTTCACCTTTCGTTGCTTATAATCTTTCGTTCTTGCAGCTTATAATCTTTTCTTGGTCAGGACGAGTTGGAAAATCAAAGCAGGCATCGACAGTTGAAAACGTGTTACTCTTCATTTTGTCATCATGGTTTAAAAAGCGAGAGTCCAAATCCCACAAAAATTGCTTCACTCCACGTTTTACGTTAGGCGATTTTAGAAGTCTTCCTTATCATATATGCTAAACGAGATAATTTAACAATTATAATAGGCACGTGTAATCTAATAGAGGATTCGCACGGGAATGCCTATTTCTATAAAGGAAAACTTATTATAATAATTACTGTGTTCTTTAATCCATGTTAGGAAAAAATGTCAATTATTAATTATGAAAACTGATTTCGTTCTGAATAATAAATTAAGAGATAGAATTTAGACAAAAATATAATGCAAAGAAAGTTGTTAAGACTTTTTATATTACATATTTTATAATCTTTTTATGCAGTAAATAACTTGATTACTATGTTTTATGAAATATTTCAAAGAAAATAGAAAAATAAAATTAGAGCTGTCTAAAGCCCTACTTCTGCTATTATAGTATAAACTAAATATTTCAAATTTAAATTTTTTTGATATTCATTTCTTTAATTATTGTTTAACTTAATAAATTTTTCAAGTTGTCACGACAAAATGCATTATTTTAAAGACTTGATTCTTAATAAAATTTTTAGACCATCATTCACCACCTGTTTCGTGGTTAAAAATAAAATGAAATACTCAATGCGTTTATTTCCTAGACCATCTGGCAAGTTTCAAGAAAACTCTGACGCGTAAAGAGAAATACTAACATAACATCTGCGTCTCTTCGTCTTTCTAGCTCAATAGTAAAGAATGGAGAAAAGAGCTAAAACAAACATTTCTATCGTTTTTAAAGCACTGTTGCTTGCTTTTACTTCTAGTAGAGGTGTAAATTGTTAGTTTGAGTTCTATTTCTTAGATTTATTTGATGACTTTACTTATAAAATCACCCACTTAACAAGAATTCTACATTTTTATTTATTTGATTATCCTATTTAAATATCAATATAAATAAAATTGTTACTTATTTATCAGCAACATTTTAAATTTCGATCGTTTTTAAAGCATCGTTTCTTATTCTAACTTTTAGTAAAGTTGTAAATTGTTAGTTTGAATTCTCTTTTTTAGATTAATTTGATGACTTTGTTTACAAAATCAGCATCTTTACCAGAATTCAATATTTTTTATTTTATTTTATGATCATATTCAAATGTGTTTATAAGTAAGATTGTTACATTACTTATCAGCAACATTTAAATTTTTATCGTTTTCAAAGCATTGTTAGTAAAGTTGTAAATTGTTAGTTTTAATTTTTTTAAAATTTATTTGATGACGTTATTTACGGAATAAGTAGTTTTATAAGAATTCTATCTTTCGTTTTATTTTTCATTTTCTGATTATATTTAAATATCTATATAAATGAAATTGTTGTGTATTTATTCCTTTTCGAATGTATAGATTTAAATAATTCTCACATAGAGAACGAGCAAAAAATATAATATATTCAAAAATAATTACCGTTTATATTTTTTTAGAAAAAAATAAAGTATACTTAATTAAATGAAGACGAAATGATAAGATAAGACACCAGTAAATAAAGAGTTTATTCACGGAATAAAATAAATTTTAATTAATTTATAAAAATGTGTGTTGTTGTATCACTCTAGAATAGTATTTGCCTCATACATAATATATAGGGGTGATGTGTCCAAAATGCTTATCTTATTATCAAACCTCATATAAATGCTAATTCACTTAGTGAGCCCCATTTAATGATGATGTAAACATGCACTCTCTGTATTTGGTTTCTGGCTAACATTTTAGACATATGATAAATCGTTAAATGATAACGAAACGATAGGTTTCAACAAGACTGTTTTTAAAATCATATAAAAACAAACTTCAATATTACGAAGGGAGACAATAAACATTTCATGATATTGAATATGTTTTAACGATTCAGGCGAAATTATAACTGTTCTGATATTTTTAAAGATGTATAACGTGTATTTAATCATTCAAATAATCTCAATGTACTTTTCATGTTTTCTTGAAAGATTTCATGTTTTCTTGAAAGAAATTCTGTTTCGTTATTTCCCTTTTCTGATATATCTCCAGTTGACTTATTCTATACAGGAAAAACTTTTTGCTGAATAAAGTTCTTTCCCATCAAATGCAGGTTATTTATTTATGCGAATAAGATGAGAAGAAATAAAATCATATCGATGATATCGTCATTGGAACTAAATAATTTTGACAATAAAACCAATTAACAAATCAAATGTACAATGTTTGTAAATTCTCTAATTGTAAGTTCAAACTAGTTGATTGCTGTAGTTAGCCATATAATAATCATTTTTTTTTTTGCATTTTTATATGCCAATGAACTCACTTTATTTTATTATTTATAGCAGAAAATCAATATGTTATTGAGAATTTATATAATAAATATTTTTGTTTCAAGCTCTTTAAGTTTATTATTAACACAAACATTAAAATATGAGAATATCATTAAATGAAAATTTTAAGAAGAATTATTAAGGCAATTTCTTTTTTAATAAAATATGAAACTCGTGTAACAAAGTTTCAGTTAAAAAAAATTTGAAGTATCTTGAACTAAATTGAATTTTTGTTTTAGATTTCAAAAACAACAGCGCAAAAAAGTCTTATTACTTTGTGAGTCTAATTGGTTTCAAGAAGTAAAAAAAAAAGAAGAAAAAAAAACATTAAAAGGCTTTTAAACAAATATGATATTATTTAATCATTTATTTTGGTTTTTGTTAAAAATTGTTGAACAGATTGTTCGACACTAATATTTCTGTAATAATAATTTAATTTACGTTTCTTATATTTTACAATGATTGTTTTGATTAAATGTAGTAAATGGTCACCAATTGTATATTATACAACTTAATGTTGGAGTAAGGAGGAAACAGGATTTTTTAAACACACTTTTTTATAAGGTTTAGAATTGTTCAATTGCTGTTGTAATAACTATTTTAATTATGATAGAGTTTGACTTGGGCTATGGAACACGGTAGTCTCAATGAATTCACTTTTGAGATGTTATTCTTTTTTCTTTCTTTAAATATTTCTTCATAATCACCATCAACTGAAATGTTGTTCACCGTAACTATTTTCTATTAAATTGTGGATGTTTGTAATTCGCTGCACGTTTTTCTAAATTTTGTTTTTAATTTGTTACGTCTTTTTAAGAGAATCGGTGCAATCTTAAATATGTTTTCGATATTTAAATATCCAGTTAAGATTGATTAGGAATAACAGTGGGGATAATAACAATTATTCTCTAACCGAATGATTTTAAAACTAAAAATATTTGCCTGATATTTCCTTTCCTAATCTATCTACATAGAATATTCAAATATCATTGAATAAATTAATATCAAATTGGGCACAAATATTTCAACATTTTGGACATTTATCAAAGCGACTATGTGATTGTTGACATTTATCAGATTTCCAGATTTCGCCTTTTCACGGTAACAGACACAATAATCTCTCTCTGTACATATCTATCTATCTATATACATACATACATACATGCATATATATATATATATATATATATATATATATATATATATATATATATATATATATATGTATATATATATATATATATATATATATATATATATATATATATATATATATATATATATATATATATATATATATATATATATATATATATATATATATATATATAATTTTTTAATTTTAATTCAAACACAATGCAATTTTTTATTCTAAATGTATGAATGTATGGTTGAAGCTATTAGCCGAATAGTTTTGCAGCACGAATTTGCAGGATATCTCGCACTCAACTAAATTTTCTGATGGCGAAGCAGAACCAAATTAACTATGAATATTTATTTTATAAAAGATCTTCTAAGCATTAACAATAATGTTTGAGTTATACTTACAGACACTTCTCTTTTAAATAGCAGTCTGAAATAATAACCCATTGTTTTTGTATTTTATTTAATACTATTTTAATGTTTTCTTAGAGTATATTTTTTATACAAAACATTTTTGCAAGGCAACCAATAAAGTCCTTAATTTATTTGCTATTGAATGGAGGGAAAATAGATATTAAAATTAGTGTATCATGTTGTTCAAAAACCAGAAGAACAAGAGTATCAGTCCTTATAAAAGCACATCCCGTGCACTTTCATCAATCGTAAGTGATGCATTAGAGAAGACAATTGGAAGTGTTCTAGGGACTTACTCGGTGTTGTTTGTTTTACGACTTCAAAGTGGGCTTATCAACAGTTGCATCAAGTTGCCGAATATATTAAGCGTTAAGGGATAGTGCTGTAAATAAACGTATTGGAAGGCATTGATTTAAAAAATTCAGGTCGGGAGATTTGTCCCTGTGTGATGAACCTCGTAGTGGATAAAAGCAAGTCGTGGATAACGAAGCCCTGCAAGCTATGATTGAGGAGAACAGTAGTTTAACGTGTGTCGAATTTACAAGACAATTTAAATTTTATGATGAAACAGCTAGATTTCATCAGCTCTGTTTAGGCAAGACGTTCAAATTAAACAAGTGGAATCCGATGTTGGAAGTCCACAAAGTATTTTCTTGCAACAGTACCGCTTCCATATTCGATCAAGTGCCTACCAGCATCGGAAAGTGGGTCTACATGACGAAGTACTCCAAATATTGGTTGTCAACTCAGGATACTTTGCCTCACTGCTTAATAGAACTTATGAACCAAGCGAGATTATGCTTTGTGTCTGGTGAACTAGTTGTCAAATGGTTCACTATGAGCTGCTGCCAACGGCACAAACGGTTTTCGTGAAGCTGTACTCGCAGCAATTGGAACGTGTGCAACAGGTATTGCAAAAAAAGGAGCTAGTACTGGTTAATCGCAAAAGTATACTTTCTTGCATGGCAATGTTTGGCCTTATGCCGTGTGGGTGGCCAGTGATATCATGTGGCGATTTTAATAGACTTTGTGTCATCCGCCTTACTCACTTGATTTTGATCCATCAGATTATCACCTCTCCTACGCCTTTAACACTCATCTAAGTTTAATACCCACCAATGAATATGACTTGAGCCAAGTCCTTACGATTTTAGATGTGTGCAAAATTTCTGAGTTTTACAAGGGGATTGCCCAGCTAGAGAACTGTTGGTAGAAAGAATAAAAAAGTACACTTTCTATAAGTCATGATATTTTTTGGCCAACCAAAAATTTATAAAAAATTTATTGAATTAAAAAATAAATTAAAATTAATTAATTAAATATTTATTATTCATATAATTATATTATTCATTGTGTTTATTGAATTGAGTAGTTCATTTTTTTTCTTTGAATCAAAACATATGAACGTACAGAAAGAATTTTAAAAAAAATCGAAATACCATATATTCTATTTTAAAAGACTTATTATTGCTATAAGAACTACTAAACACTTTACTTATTCTTTTGCAATTGGACTGTTAAAAAAATATTTATTTATAAAAATCATGAAATTATTTATGCAAAAAAATAAATAAAATAAAACATATATTTATATTTCTAAGACATTTAAGAATGTAGCTATACATGTAGAAATTTTTGAAAGGTAATGAATCAAGATGACTTATAAAATTGGTTCAGAGAATTGACTTTACAGATGCTTTACTAAAGTGATCGTAATTTGTACTAAAGCCTAAAGCGAAATTCTTTGATATTGACAAAACGATTTTAGTTTCTTCATTCTTCTAAGCTTTCACTTGTCTCAAATCTTCCTTTACAGAAATCTCTCACAATCACTATTCTTTTTTCATCCTTTCTTCGTGAAACTTTTTGTTCAATCTCTTACTTTGATTGTTGAGCTTGTGAACAACAAAACCGCCATTAATTTGTTTAATGCACCAAACTATTGCGGAAATAAAATGCTTCTAACATAATAATAAAACAAAATTGCATGTGTTATTTATATAATTTTATTTTCTACTATTTTCTAATGCTATATGTTCGCAAAAAACGTAAAAGTAACGAAGAATAAAGTGGAGGATAAACAATTCTAAAAGGAATTAATATTAAGTTGAATTAACGTGCTTAAAATTAACGCCATTTCCTGTATTTTGAGTAAATTTCCAATCGATGCAAAGGTCGTTTTTATGAAATCGCAGTATGTGTTAACGAAAAAGTACAGCTTATATTTGGTAGAAAGAAATGTGAGCTCTCCATTCCATTAATCATGCTGTGTTAAGAAAATAACGAAACAAATTAATTTTAAATTAAATCGCTTATCGCTTGTACTATTTGTAAACAAAAGTAGCTAAAGAGGAAATCAATGAGATAGCATTAATGATACTTGTCTGTTTGTGGAAACTGATTCAATATTATTACACTATTTTACTCAGTAATTTACTTCTTTTTCTTGACCCAAGGAACTTGCAAGTAGCATTCTAAAAGTTGTTAATATAGTTTACTTTTGTATGAATACTGACAATATTGGAAAAGCTTGATTTATTTTATCTCTGCCGTCGAATTGATTTCTTCAATTGATTGTCCAAATAAAATTATTATTTATTTCCTTACCCAAATATGCTGTCGTTATACCATATCGAACCATGCTGGTTAAACAATTGTGGTTTAATAATGGAGATCAGAGTGACCTTAAGTTTTTTTGCAATATTATGCAGAAACTTTTCGCATCTCGGTATCGTTGTATAACTTCCTCTTTCATGGAAAAAGAAAAATCTGGTAAAACTACCGCTCTCTATGATCAATACATTTCTATTTAAAAAATCATAATTCTGGTAATAGAACTAAAATATATAATATTTAAACCATTAGTTTGGTAATTTATTTGTTCACGTAAACGGTTTAATGGAAATTCTGGTTTTCAAAATCATAGTTCTTATTACCACACATTAAGTGACAAATACAAAACTGAAAAATAAATTTCACAGAATAAATAATTTGCACATTCCTAAAACAGAAATAATTAAATTATATCGATAGGCCATGTGGAAAGTATTTTTGTCTGGACTGGATATAATTTTTAGGCTATACTGTTTTGTTTAAATCTCTTTTTCTTTAAAGCTAATGTTTATTTACCCCTTTTAAAACAGAAATACCACTTATATTTTCATTAGTTTACAACACAATAGGTAAAAAAACCTTTCAATCAGAAATATTATATTTTTAAATCAGAAATATGACTACAACATATAATAATACAAATAAAAATGAAGTACTTTTTGCTTTCGACATTTAGTGGATGAGGAAAGAAAGATTAATCGAAAACAATGTCAATTATTTATTATTACGCTCTTTCAGAGCTATGATTTCCATTAGTCATCAACATCTATTAATGGAAGATTCTTACTCTTATCAACTAATGATTCTTGTATCATTGAACAAATAAATTGACCGTGTTAAACTGTTCATAGAATCGAGAACATTTCATTTTTTGAGAACATCTATAGCTGTCTATCTTTGAAATGTTACTCTCTTCCAGTTTTTGTTTACTATCTTCTTAAATAATTAAAAAAATGTTTACAAGATATTTAATGGGGTATTTTAAAGAACTTTATGGAACTGATACATGACCGAAGACCGTATAATCTTATATTTTTTACAATTTAATAAATAATTCAATATATATATATATATATATATATATATATATATATATATATATATATATATATATATATATATATATATATTCAAACGTTTTATCAAAAACCTTGCATTAGAAAGAAAGTCTGGAAAGGTAACTTCAGAGTAGTCAAAGTTGCAAACTGCTCCAATTTTGCACCTAAATAGTATGACTCTAATTTAGGAAACATCTGTTAAAAGTAAAAAAAAAAAAAAAAACATAAATAGAAACGTATAAGACATTTTAATATATGCTGCCATATATGTCAATAGAAAGAGTGTATTATTAAAGGAATGGAAAATAAAGGGCATAAAAAAGTTTAATCGATTATGATGAATTTCCCACTTGGAAAAAGTACACAAAACTTTGTCCTATCAATATTTTATAGACTAATATTACGTTACAGTGTTCGAAATGAGAGTAAAGAAAATGCATTATTGAGTTATTTGTTATAATATTAAACATTTGTCTTAGATAACTTACTGTCTATTTATTAGCATAAATATTCATTTTTGCTCAATTCATGCTTCTTTCCAGTAAAGAGTTGGCTATAAACGTCAGCTCAAATGAGTAAGTTTGATGATTATTGCGATTATTGTAATAACTATTATAAAGTTGAAACAATTTTAGATGAACATTTTAAATGGCTTAATAAAGATAATCCCTCGATAAGCACACAACAATCTAATCGTAAACTTCCTAAAACTGAGGTTGTCAAATATGACTGTAACATAAAAAAGAGGTTATCATTTTGGTCAATATTTAAGAAAATGCATGAAGATCCAACTTTAGATACTAGCGACAAATCTCAATATCTTATATAGTGTACAGGTGACAATTCTCATGCACCACGACTCGTTTTGAGTCATCCGTCAACAGCCAAAAATTTCCCGGTAATAATAGAAATTTTAAATGTAGATTTGGAAAGAATATTGGTTTAATTGAATTTTAAATTAGAAAGCTCTTGTCTTTTGTTATACAAAACTCTAAATATCAAATATCTATTTCGATTTCTCGTATGACCAAATAGAATCAGAATTAAGGGCCATGGAATCTTTAGGTATTATCGCAAAAATGTGCAATACAATATTGTTCCCGTTAGAGAAGACTTGTATTTCTGAGGAGCTGTTAAGAGTATAGAAACGACAGTCAAAAGTTGGAGAAACTCCAAAAAATAGATTGCATGGCTATTGCTATTTATTAGAGGATAAGTTAAAAGCGAACAAATAATATCCGTGGAGGTTGGTGGTTTTGTCATTAAAAAACTTAAGTTGCCTAAAGAAGAGATCGTTTAATGCACGTGATGAAATAACACCAAACGACTCATTTTCTGGCAACCAAAAAGAAAAAAAAAAAAAAAGGTTCCCAGTGTATTTTTTGCCAAAACGTCCATGAAAGTGAGAAGTGTTTTTCTGCTACCAAGATGTCCTTTGAAGAGAAGGTAGAAAAGATTAAACAAGAAAATATGTTTTTCGTGTCTTAAAGTAGGACGAGTTCAAAAACATGCAAAACTATTGTAAAGGGCTTCAATTGTAGATTTTAAACATTGGATGAGGTCCAGAGCTTAAAGGTAACCAAAGCTCAAAAGAAGTACAACGAAATGAAGTTCAAGAAAAAAATTCTTTGTCTAGTATCAGCTGTACTGGAGAGGTAATACTGCAAACGATATTAGTGAAACTCAAATCAAGCTCAAAAGAACGAACAGTATGTGCAACTATTGACCGTGGTTCCCAACAAGTTGTTTATTTCAAGAAAATATCCAGTTAAATTATCATTTTTTTCGGCTTCACGAATTTCGTTTAATTGAAGAAGATGTTAAATATGGCTTTCATAATTTATTTGAATATTAATATTACTATTGTTATTATTTATTCCAATGTCTGTAGATGACATGTCAGCCTCTGAGTTAGCGGTGTTTCTTTTTTGTATTTTATGTCAAAATCATACATACTCAATTGTAAAGAGCAGCGAAATAATTTTCATTTTAAATTTCTTATATAAATAAGCATGCGATTTTAATTAAAACTATCTTATCAAACAAAAAAAATAATTTATATATAAACACTGCTTATGTTTAAAATAAATTATAAAATAATATCTGTATATTTTCTTTTATCAAACCCTTTTGTTAATTTTTTATTTTTTCAGAATCAAATAAAAATGCAAATTATCTCAGTGAGAGAAATTTCCTTTTTTTAACTCTATGTATTCGCACAAAACGATGCACGTGAATAACGTGAAGAGGAATTCTTATTTTCCGTCGAAGGATAAAAGGGGTAATTCTAAACAAAATACTTATTTTTCTGATCACATTGTTTCATCAATTATCACAAAAGCGAGAAGAGCTCTTTGTAATGCATGAAATTATTTTATCTTCAATGGAAACATAAACACTTGTTAAGCTCAAAAAAAAAAAAAAAAAAAAAAAAAAAAAAAAAAAAAAAAACACTACACAGCTTTTCACAACTTGTGGACCTTTCACCTCAGTTTTAATTTTATTACCGTGATTGAACAACCGACCCAATTTTAAGCTTACGGCTACCAATGTTCAACTCCGTAGCCTTTTGAAACAGATCCAGATGTCAAGGGAACTTCTGGATTAATTCTTGGGAGAGAACTGCCTTCGTGGAGGACTTTTTGAGAGAAATAATCCGCATCTGCGTTAAATGGAAAGAAAAACTTCTAGTCATAGCTGGGATTCGAACCCGGGACAACACATTGGGAGGCGTGCGCTGTACACCCTAAGCCACCACGGCTCACTGAGTCAGTTTGCCCTTTTTGAATACTTCTCTTTATCCGTCAGACGGTGAAAGTCTAGAAAAAATGGTGCGTTTCACCTTTCGTTGCTTATAATCTTTCGTTCTTGCAGCTTATAATCTTTTCTTGGTCAGGACGAGTTGGAAAATCAAAGCAGGCATCGACAGTTGAAAACGTGTTACTCTTCATTTTGTCATCATGGTTTAAAAAGCGAGAGTCCAAATCCCACAAAAATTGCTTCACTCCACGTTTTACGTTAGGCGATTTTAGAAGTCTTCCTTATCATATATGCTAAACGAGATAATTTAACAATTATAATAGGCACGTGTAATCTAATAGAGGATTCGCACGGGAATGCCTATTTCTATAAAGGAAAACTTATTATAATAATTACTGTGTTCTTTAATCCATGTTAGGAAAAAATGTCAATTATTAATTATGAAAACTGATTTCGTTCTGAATAATAAATTAAGAGATAGAATTTAGACAAAAATATAATGCAAAGAAAGTTGTTAAGACTTTTTATATTACATATTTTATAATCTTTTTATGCAGTAAATAACTTGATTACTATGTTTTATGAAATATTTCAAAGAAAATAGAAAAATAAAATTAGAGCTGTCTAAAGCCCTACTTCTGCTATTATAGTATAAACTAAATATTTCAAATTTAAATTTTTTTGATATTCATTTCTTTAATTATTGTTTAACTTAATAAATTTTTCAAGTTGTCACGACAAAATGCATTATTTTAAAGACTTGATTCTTAATAAAATTTTTAGACCATCATTCACCACCTGTTTCGTGGTTAAAAATAAAATGAAATACTCAATGCGTTTATTTCCTAGACCATCTGGCAAGTTTCAAGAAAACTCTGACGCGTAAAGAGAAATACTAACATAACATCTGCGTCTCTTCGTCTTTCTAGCTCAATAGTAAAGAATGGAGAAAAGAGCTAAAACAAACATTTCTATCGTTTTTAAAGCACTGTTGCTTGCTTTTACTTCTAGTAGAGGTGTAAATTGTTAGTTTGAGTTCTATTTCTTAGATTTATTTGATGACTTTACTTATAAAATCACCCACTTAACAAGAATTCTACATTTTTATTTATTTGATTATCCTATTTAAATATCAATATAAATAAAATTGTTACTTATTTATCAGCAACATTTTAAATTTCGATCGTTTTTAAAGCATCGTTTCTTATTCTAACTTTTAGTAAAGTTGTAAATTGTTAGTTTGAATTCTCTTTTTTAGATTAATTTGATGACTTTGTTTACAAAATCAGCATCTTTACCAGAATTCAATATTTTTTATTTTATTTTATGATCATATTCAAATGTGTTTATAAGTAAGATTGTTACATTACTTATCAGCAACATTTAAATTTTTATCGTTTTCAAAGCATTGTTAGTAAAGTTGTAAATTGTTAGTTTTAATTTTTTTAAAATTTATTTGATGACGTTATTTACGGAATAAGTAGTTTTATAAGAATTCTATCTTTCGTTTTATTTTTCATTTTCTGATTATATTTAAATATCTATATAAATGAAATTGTTGTGTATTTATTCCTTTTCGAATGTATAGATTTAAATAATTCTCACATAGAGAACGAGCAAAAAATATAATATATTCAAAAATAATTACCGTTTATATTTTTTTAGAAAAAAATAAAGTATACTTAATTAAATGAAGACGAAATGATAAGATAAGACACCAGTAAATAAAGAGTTTATTCACGGAATAAAATAAATTTTAATTAATTTATAAAAATGTGTGTTGTTGTATCACTCTAGAATAGTATTTGCCTCATACATAATATATAGGGGTGATGTGTCCAAAATGCTTATCTTATTATCAAACCTCATATAAATGCTAATTCACTTAGTGAGCCCCATTTAATGATGATGTAAACATGCACTCTCTGTATTTGGTTTCTGGCTAACATTTTAGACATATGATAAATCGTTAAATGATAACGAAACGATAGGTTTCAACAAGACTGTTTTTAAAATCATATAAAAACAAACTTCAATATTACGAAGGGAGACAATAAACATTTCATGATATTGAATATGTTTTAACGATTCAGGCGAAATTATAACTGTTCTGATATTTTTAAAGATGTATAACGTGTATTTAATCATTCAAATAATCTCAATGTACTTTTCATGTTTTCTTGAAAGATTTCATGTTTTCTTGAAAGAAATTCTGTTTCGTTATTTCCCTTTTCTGATATATCTCCAGTTGACTTATTCTATACAGGAAAAACTTTTTGCTGAATAAAGTTCTTTCCCATCAAATGCAGGTTATTTATTTATGCGAATAAGATGAGAAGAAATAAAATCATATCGATGATATCGTCATTGGAACTAAATAATTTTGACAATAAAACCAATTAACAAATCAAATGTACAATGTTTGTAAATTCTCTAATTGTAAGTTCAAACTAGTTGATTGCTGTAGTTAGCCATATAATAATCATTTTTTTTTTTGCATTTTTATATGCCAATGAACTCACTTTATTTTATTATTTATAGCAGAAAATCAATATGTTATTGAGAATTTATATAATAAATATTTTTGTTTCAAGCTCTTTAAGTTTATTATTAACACAAACATTGAAATATGAGAATATCATTAAATGAAAATTTTAAGAAGAATTATTAAGGCAATTTCTTTTTTAATAAAATATGAAACTCGTGTAACAAAGTTTCAGTTAAAAAAAATTTGAAGTATCTTGAACTAAATTGAATTTTTGTTTTAGATTTCAAAAACAACAGCGCAAAAAAGTCTTATTACTTTGTGAGTCTAATTGGTTTCAAGAAGTAAAAAAAAAAGAAGAAAAAAAAACATTAAAAGGCTTTTAAACAAATATGATATTATTTAATCATTTATTTTGGTTTTTGTTAAAAATTGTTGAACAGATTGTTCGACACTAATATTTCTGTAATAATAATTTAATTTACGTTTCTTATATTTTACAATGATTGTTTTGATTAAATGTAGTAAATGGTCACCAATTGTATATTATACAACTTAATGTTGGAGTAAAGAGGAAACAGGATTTTTTAAACACACTTTTTTATAAGGTTTAGAATTGTTCAATTGCTGTTGTAATAACTATTTTAATTATGATAGAGTTTGACTTGGGCTATGGAACACGGTAGTCTCAATGAATTCACTTTTGAGATGTTATTCTTTTTTCTTTCTTTAAATATTTCTTCATAATCACCATCAACTGAAATGTTGTTCACCGTAACTATTTTCTATTAAATTGTGGATGTTTGTAATTCGCTGCACGTTTTTCTAAATTTTGTTTTTAATTTGTTACGTCTTTTTAAGAGAATCGGTGCAATCTTAAATATGTTTTCGATATTTAAATATCCAGTTAAGATTGATTAGGAATAACAGTGGGGATAATAACAATTATTCTCTAACCGAATGATTTTAAAACTAAAAATATTTGCCTGATATTTCCTTTCCTAATCTATCTACATAGAATATTCAAATATCATTGAATAAATTAATATCAAATTGGGCACAAATATTTCAACATTTTGGACATTTATCAAAGCGACTATGTGATTGTTGACATTTATCAGATTTCCAGATTTCGCCTTTTCACGGTAACAGACACAATAATCTCTCTCTGTACATATCTATCTATCTATATACATACATACATACATGCATATATATATATATATATATATATATATATATATATATATATATATATATATATATATATATATATATATATATATATATATATGTATATATATATATATATATATATATATATATATATATATATATATATATATATATATATATATATATATATATAATTTTTTAATTTTAATTCAAACACAATGCAATTTTTTATTCTAAATGTATGAATGTATGGTTGAAGCTATTAGCCGAATAGTTTTGCAGCACGAATTTGCAGGATATCTCGCACTCAACTAAATTTTCTGATGGCGAAGCAGAACCAAATTAACTATGAATATTTATTTTATAAAAGATCTTCTAAGCATTAACAATAATGTTTGAGTTATACTTACAGACACTTCTCTTTTAAATAGCAGTCTGAAATAATAACCCATTGTTTTTGTATTTTATTTAATACTATTTTAATGTTTTCTTAGAGTATATTTTTTATACAAAACATTTTTGCAAGGCAACCAATAAAGTCCTTAATTTATTTGCTATTGAATGGAGGGAAAATAGATATTAAAATTAGTGTATCATGTTGTTCAAAAACCAGAAGAACAAGAGTATCAGTCCTTATAAAAGCACATCCCGTGCACTTTCATCAATCGTAAGTGATGCATTAGAGAAGACAATTGGAAGTGTTCTAGGGACTTACTCGGTGTTGTTTGTTTTACGACTTCAAAGTGGGCTTATCAACAGTTGCATCAAGTTGCCGAATATATTAAGCGTTAAGGGATAGTGCTGTAAATAAACGTATTGGAAGGCATTGATTTAAAAAATTCAGGTCGGGAGATTTGTCCCTGTGTGATGAACCTCGTAGTGGATAAAAGCAAGTCGTGGATAACGAAGCCCTGCAAGCTATGATTGAGGAGAACAGTAGTTTAACGTGTGTCGAATTTACAAGACAATTTAAATTTTATGATGAAACAGCTAGATTTCATCAGCTCTGTTTAGGCAAGACGTTCAAATTAAACAAGTGGAATCCGATGTTGGAAGTCCACAAAGTATTTTCTTGCAACAGTACCGCTTCCATATTCGATCAAGTGCCTACCAGCATCGGAAAGTGGGTCTACATGACGAAGTACTCCAAATATTGGTTGTCAACTCAGGATACTTTGCCTCACTGCTTAATAGAACTTATGAACCAAGCGAGATTATGCTTTGTGTCTGGTGAACTAGTTGTCAAATGGTTCACTATGAGCTGCTGCCAACGGTACAAACGGTTTTCGTGAAGCTGTACTCGCAGCAATTGGAACGTGTGCAACAGGTATTGCAAAAAAAGGAGCTAGTACTGGTTAATCGCAAAAGTATACTTTCTTGCATGGCAATGTTTGGCCTTATGCCGTGTGGGTGGCCAGTGATATCATGTGGCGATTTTAATAGACTTTGTGTCATCCGCCTTACTCACTTGATTTTGATCCATCAGATTATCACCTCTCCTACGCCTTTAACACTCATCTAAGTTTAATACCCACCAATGAATATGACTTGAGCCAAGTCCTTACGATTTTAGATGTGTGCAAAATTTCTGAGTTTTACAAGGGGATTGCCCAGCTAGAGAACTGTTGGTAGAAAGAATAAAAAAGTACACTTTCTATAAGTCATGATATTTTTTGGCCAACCAAAAATTTATAAAAAATTTATTGAATTAAAAAATAAATTAAAATTAATTAATTAAATATTTATTATTCATATAATTATATTATTCATTGTGTTTATTGAATTGAGTAGTTCATTTTTTTTCTTTGAATCAAAACATATGAACGTACAGAAAGAATTTTAAAAAAAATCGAAATACCATATATTCTATTTTAAAAGACTTATTATTGCTATAAGAACTACTAAACACTTTACTTATTCTTTTGCAATTGGACTGTTAAAAAAATATTTATTTATAAAAATCATGAAATTATTTATGCAAAAAAATAAATAAAATAAAACATATATTTATATTTCTAAGACATTTAAGAATGTAGCTATACATGTAGAAATTTTTGAAAGGTAATGAATCAAGATGACTTATAAAATTGGTTCAGAGAATTGACTTTACAGATGCTTTACTAAAGTGATCGTAATTTGTACTAAAGCCTAAAGCGAAATTCTTTGATATTGACAAAACGATTTTAGTTTCTTCATTCTTCTAAGCTTTCACTTGTCTCAAATCTTCCTTTACAGAAATCTCTCACAATCACTATTCTTTTTTCATCCTTTCTTCGTGAAACTTTTTGTTCAATCTCTTACTTTGATTGTTGAGCTTGTGAACAACAAAACCGCCATTAATTTGTTTAATGCACCAAACTATTGCGGAAATAAAATGCTTCTAACATAATAATAAAACAAAATTGCATGTGTTATTTATATAATTTTATTTTCTACTATTTTCTAATGCTATATGTTCGCAAAAAACGTAAAAGTAACGAAGAATAAAGTGGAGGATAAACAATTCTAAAAGGAATTAATATTAAGTTGAATTAACGTGCTTAAAATTAACGCCATTTCCTGTATTTTGAGTAAATTTCCAATCGATGCAAAGGTCGTTTTTATGAAATCGCAGTATGTGTTAACGAAAAAGTACAGCTTATATTTGGTAGAAAGAAATGTGAGCTCTCCATTCCATTAATCATGCTGTGTTAAGAAAATAACGAAACAAATTAATTTTAAATTAAATCGCTTATCGCTTGTACTATTTGTAAACAAAAGTAGCTAAAGAGGAAATCAATGAGATAGCATTAATGATACTTGTCTGTTTGTGGAAACTGATTCAATATTATTACACTATTTTACTCAGTAATTTACTTCTTTTTCTTGACCCAAGGAACTTGCAAGTAGCATTCTAAAAGTTGTTAATATAGTTTACTTTTGTATGAATACTGACAATATTGGAAAAGCTTGATTTATTTTATCTCTGCCGTCGAATTGATTTCTTCAATTGATTGTCCAAATAAAATTATTATTTATTTCCTTGCCCAAATATGCTGTCGTTATACCATATCGAACCATGCTGGTTAAACAATTGTGGTTTAATAATGGAGATCAGAGTGACCTTAAGTTTTTTTGCAATATTATGCAGAAACTTTTCGCATCTCGGTATCGTTGTATAACTTCCTCTTTCATGGAAAAAGAAAAATCTGGTAAAACTACCGCTCTCTATGATCAATACATTTCTATTTAAAAAATCATAATTCTGGTAATAGAACTAAAATATATAATATTTAAACCATTAGTTTGGTAATTTATTTGTTCACGTAAACGGTTTAATGGAAATTCTGGTTTTCAAAATCATAGTTCTTATTACCACACATTAAGTGACAAATACAAAACTGAAAAATAAATTTCACAGAATAAATAATTTGCACATTCCTAAAACAGAAATAATTAAATTATATCGATAGGCCATGTGGAAAGTATTTTTGTCTGGACTGGATATAATTTTTAGGCTATACTGTTTTGTTTAAATCTCTTTTTCTTTAAAGCTAATGTTTATTTACCCCTTTTAAAACAGAAATACCACTTATATTTTCATTAGTTTACAACACAATAGGTAAAAAAACCTTTCAATCAGAAATATTATATTTTTAAATCAGAAATATGACTACAACATATAATAATACAAATAAAAATGAAGTACTTTTTGCTTTCGACATTTAGTGGATGAGGAAAGAAAGATTAATCGAAAACAATGTCAATTATTTATTATTACGCTCTTTCAGAGCTATGATTTCCATTAGTCATCAACATCTATTAATGGAAGATTCTTACTCTTATCAACTAATGATTCTTGTATCATTGAACAAATAAATTGACCGTGTTAAACTGTTCATAGAATCGAGAACATTTCATTTTTTGAGAACATCTATAGCTGTCTATCTTTGAAATGTTACTCTCTTCCAGTTTTTGTTTACTATCTTCTTAAATAATTAAAAAAATGTTTACAAGATATTTAATGGGGTATTTTAAAGAACTTTATGGAACTGATACATGACCGAAGACCGTATAATCTTATATTTTTTACAATTTAATAAATAATTCACAATATATATATATATATATATATATATATATATATATATATATATATATATATATATATATATATATATATATATATATATATATATATATATATATATATATATATATATATATATATATTCAAACGTTTTATCAAAAACCTTGCATTAGAAAGAAAGTCTGGAAAGGTAACTTCACAGTAGTCAAAGTTGCAAACTGCTCCAATTTTGCACCTAAATAGTATGACTCTAATTTAGGAAACATCTGTTAAAAGTAAAAAAAAAAAAAAAAACATAAATAGAAACGTATAAGACATTTTAATATATGCTGCCATATATGTCAATAGAAAGAGTGTATTATTAAAGGAATGGAAAATAAAGGGCATAAAAAAGTTTAATCGATTATGATGAATTTCCCACTTGGAAAAAGTACACAAAACTTTGTCCTATCAATATTTTATAGACTAATATTACGTTACAGTGTTCGAAATGAGAGTAAAGAAAATGCATTATTGAGTTATTTGTTATAATATTAAACATTTGTCTTAGATAACTTACTGTCTATTTATTAGCATAAATATTCATTTTTTTCAAGTTCATACGTTTTTAAAAGCATGCAGAAGGAATTTATCGATCCGTTTCTTAAATCAAAAAGCTTTAAGGCCTGTTTATTATTTTTGATTACTTCTGCAAAATTATTATTTTAAAAATATAATTTAGGTAGCTGAATAACTATATTTTGCTAAAAAATTATTTCTTTCGTAACTGGCAATTATTTTTCACAGAGGAAAAACTAATAGGACCCGCGCTTACCACACGGGGATTCATGAAAGAAGTGTTAACGAATTTTTTTTATGAAACAAACTTTAAATAATCATTATCAGCATTCTTTATTTTTATGGGTTGTCCTGTAACATCATTTCATGGAAAATGTACAGTGTATTCGTTTAAAAAATTTACATCATTGAATAATTTTTCAATGAATACAGTTTTTCAAAATTGCTGATCCGTGTAAATTTTGTGTTTCGGTGAAAAATTTAAAAATGTTTATAATAACTTTAAGAACTTTCTCTTCCCAAATAATTGGAAAGTAGTTAGCGAGATTAAATATTTTCTACTTGGTGATCCGTGATAATCAAGAGATTGGTGAACATTGACTCAGACATTTCAGCTTTATCAAAACTGTTGGAGAAAAATTGTTAATCTACTAGTATGACCTTAGAATTAAAAAAAAATAAGTATATAAATCATTTAAATAAGTGCTCAATGAAGTTCAAGTGTTGGAAAGGTAAATACAACTAGAACGTCTCTAACGGGTGGCGTTAACTCTTGTCCAAATTTTATCGAAGTAACACAGCGTTTTTCAACCTTTCAGTATTCACGGCCCAGTTTTCAATCATAATTTCATCGCTCCCCCCACTTACAGTAAAATATATACAAAAATAATGTATATTGAGTATTTTGAATTCTATCTTTAAATTATTTTTTAACTAACTGCCAAAACAAAAGTAAAGTAAAAGCCAGCTGCAATTGAGATTGTAGAAACTATGTTTTGAGTTAATTTTTCAAAACAATTACAGTCCATACCTTTTTCAAGTGATACTGTTGCTCGTCGAATTGGTGATACAGCTGAAAATGTAGTATCAGCTTTTCTCGATGTTGCGTGACAAAATGTTTTCAATACAGTTTGATGAAGCAACAGATATTAATAAATATGCTCATTTAATTGCCTATGTTTGATTGTGTGATATGTCAGTAGTCTGCAAATCAATAGAACTCAAAACAGTAGCGCTAGCATTATTTGCTTTTTTAAATGATGTTATGAATGAGGCAAACATAGAATGCAAAAGTTGCATCGGGATATGCACCGATGGTGCTCGTTCAATATTCGGAAGGTTCGAAAGTATACAAGCACTTGTAATACAAAAATTGCCTTCGAAAGAAATGCTTCCTGGTTTAAATATTGTGTTAACTACGGTTATAACCGTTGCAAATTATATAAAAATGAGAACCCTGAGATCGAGAATCTTTTCCGCACTTTGTAATGACATGTGTTCAGTACATTCTGAGTTACTATTTAAATGCGAGGCAAGTTGTTTATCACGTTAGAAATTTTTGCAACGTGTTTATGAATTAAGAGAAGAAATCGCCCTTTTCCTAGAAGAAGATAACAGATCGGAAACCGAAAATTTTCGCTATTGTTTATTTGTGAGGAAATTTAGCTACTTGGTCGTCATATTCGAGAAATTAAATAACTTGAATCTTCAACTCTAAGGAGCAAATACACATATGTTGGATACGAGTGATAAAGTTAAGGCTTTTTGTAGAAAATTGGAATTGTGGGGCAGAAATTTAAAGCAAAAAAACTTAACAATGTTTGAAAATGTGGGTAATTGTACTAAAACTTATAATGCTGAAGAACATGTAAAAGTTGTTTTTGTAACCATTGAAAATCATTTAGCCATGCTGGCAAAGAATTTTAAAAAGTATTTTCTTGCTGACGCCAAACTGATAGCAAGTTACGAGTTGGTTAGGATTCTATTTCATAAGACTTCCGAAGGACTCTCAATTGATGAGGAAGAAAAGTTCATAGACTTCACGACAAGTGGAAAAACCAAAATACAATTTAGTAATAAATAACTAATAGAATTTTGGGCAGGAGTTTGGTTTTTCTGTGTGTAATTTATATGTGTTTAAATTTTTAGAACTTTAAGTTATGATATGTTTTCTGAAAGTTTATTTTTTTTTCTTTAACCACATTAATTCGAATTAATCTATCAGATTAATAGTTTTAAGTCGTTCAGATGGTGAGTGAGACCATATGCATGTTCCCAGGTTGGCCCGACATAGGTGCCACCTTGGGGACACGTGGGTCACCTTCGGAAACAAACGTGTAATCTATAAAAGAGTTAATTATAAATCATTGCGTAGAATATTATTTCTCAAAAAGGAATGATTGAATTGAATGCCAATTGATTTATTTCATTTTAGGCAAATGTGGAACTTTGGTTAAAATGAAATGTTTGTTTGCATTTTAAAGTATGTTTTGAAATGAACGTTTTGGCTTGACATGAATGTTTTGTTTGCATTTTTAAGTAATTTTTCAGGTATTTTTTTATTTTTGTGGAAGTTATGAGTGTTTTTGTGGTCGATTCTGGTATTTTCTTGTAAGTTTGGGTATTTTAATACTAGTTATGGGTTTGGTTAGTTAACTCTTGTATGGTTATTTAACTCTTACTTGTTAGTTAATCCTTTTAAAAAAATTAACTCATTAATTCTTGATTAATTCTAATGAGTTAACTAAAAAGAATCGCTAGTGACTTCACACAAGAACTATCAATGTAAAATCGATAAACAAATTATACACTCTAAGAACAAATATAAAGTCGGGATATCTTTTTTAAAGTTTGAATAAGAGAAAAAGTGATTTCAATATATGGCTCACCTTTGGAACCTGTGGGAAACCTTAGGCGCAGAAGCTACAGTTTTGAAATTGTACTATAAAATAAATGAAATTTTATTTTAGAATTAAAAGTATGCGTGGTATATATTAGAGATAGGTGTAATATGTTACAGAAACAAATTCAGCCGCACAGACTTAATCAGAAAATTAGGAATAATCCTCAAAGCAAAGCCACCTTTGGCTCCCCACCTTAAGTTTTGATTTAATAAGTTGTTTCACTTTAATAAGTTATTAAATATTTCGAAATGCAATTTGTTTTCTATGTGTATGTGCGATTTCCTTTCATCCAGTTAATCAATTTTTTAAAATAATATTTTCTCTTGAATATTCTCCACCACCCCTCTAGTGTGCTCGCGCCCCCCTAGGGGGGCGCGTCCAAAGGTTGAGAATCGCTGAAGTACCACAATCAACACAGGAAATAGTTCTTGAAATCTTTTAAAATTGTATAAGAAAAAGGAGGGCTAAAATGGTATTAACGAAATTTAATGTCACAAATTTACGATCGTAAGTTCTTGGAAATCATAGTAAGATTGCAAGATAGTCTAAAAATGATACAAAAATGTTTCAATTATTAAATTTTTATATAAACCCCTCACATCAATTCAGATCACATAACTAAATTATGGCTTTTGGCAAATGTTTTTGGGACATAAATCCAAGGTCTTTCGACAGGTCTTCATTAAGACTGTTTTTAGGAAACGAAGGGTCTTGGGAGGGTTTTTAAGCTTCAATTACTCTTCTAAGAACATAAGGGCATCCTAGATATGCTCAATGATATTCATGTCTGGAGATCAGGTTGACCACACCCTCCAGGTATTTCTTGATCTGACCAGTCCTTTGCAGATGAATACCGCCATCCTTTCAATGAAATTTAGGCCTACGGCGTCATTGAATTATCTTGTCTTTAGAAATCTATATTTCAGAGAAGTTTAGGATCTCCCTTGAAGATGTGCAGTTCTGTGGTAGCATTTAACATTCTGACACCAATAGACCTCGGCCTCTAAAGTGGGTTAATTTCATGATGTTGCAGGATGTTACCAGTTCACTGGAACTTTCCATATTTAGTAGTCGAGAATCATTGTTCAGACTGAATTGAGAAACGTCAGTTGAGAACAATGGCCTATTACACTTGTGTCCAAGGTTGAATTCCTGCACCAAATTCATGTGAGCCAAATTCATGTAAATATTTGTCCCGAAACACTCCCTAACCTCGTGTGCAACGTAAGAGTTCATTGGGCAAAACCGTCATTATTATTAACTCCATATAAAACTCTTCTCAAGTGCAACTTTACAATATCATTTTCAGATGACTCATTAATGCATGGTCTTAAGTTCATGCTTTTACATTTTTGCATATTTTTTTGTAAACTGCAAAACTTCTTTTGATTAATTTACTTTTTTAAACAAATGTCTTTGTTTCTTAATTATTGGACAAAAATGAAGAACAGGTTTGTTTTTAAAAATGCTGTAATCTTAGGCACAGCGGGACAGACGGGACAGAAGTTATTTGAAGTGACAAAGATGAATGGCATTTTTAAATGATGAATATTTTTGCATGTAAGAAATACGATGAAGTTTAATTTATGATTTATTGCCTGAAAGTAGCTATAAAATTTGAATGAAGTTGAACTTTCAGAAAAGATATGTATTTTTAAACACATAAATGATCAATGTAATCAAATTTATAAATATTGAGAACATGAATCTTGGTTTCTTAGTTAAACTGACTCAGGAAAACTAAAAAAAAAAAAAAAAACTGGTAGTAAAAGGTCCAAAAATGATATGTTCACTCAAAATCTTTCCAATCTAACATCTTGAGAACAGAAATCCTTTGCCCAGATACAAAAACAGGAACATTCTTTTTAATAATTAAAAAAGGGGAAAAAGACTTTCCATTGCTCTTGTTTTTTAGAGCTGATCTCTTAGAAATTTTGCTACCAGTTTTTTTCGTTTTTCTTGACGCTGGTCAGCTTAGGTATATTGTAAAAATTAGTTCTAACCTGCTTTGAATTTAAGTAGTTTTTTTTCTAATTTAATGAGTTTTAGCAAATTTTCTAACTTACATTAATATTTTTTATCACTGGAAATTATTTCTTTCTCGCCGTAAGAGGGGCCAGGCTTTATAATATTTGATTTTACCATTTGTTTATTTATTTTTTGCCTACAAATCACACATAGTAAAATCTATTAAAATGATTGACATTCCCTACGTTCCTTTCAAGAATGATTTTTCTTTTCTTTTAATGGGAATCTTTCATTTCTTTTAGACTTGAAGTTCAAAAATGATTATCAATGCTGTATTTTTTTAAGATATGAAGTAATACAAATGTTTATAATGGGAATCACTAATTGATATTTAAATAGAAAACGCATTTAAAAATAATGAGATCATCTGAAACTAAGAATCAAGAGGCTATTAAATTAGTGTAATTTTAACAAAAGAGCAAAAAATACAAAAATTTATGAGGAAATAGAAGTAATAAAATTTATTTAGTAAAACAGAATAAGCGTAGCAGAGCAACTAACTTAGCACAAGAATGTAAACAT
This sequence comes from Parasteatoda lunata, assembly GCA_949128135.1. Lineage (NCBI taxonomy): Eukaryota > Metazoa > Arthropoda > Arachnida > Araneae > Theridiidae > Parasteatoda > Parasteatoda lunata. Next base: position 66,767,197 of record OX421981.1, on the reverse strand, counting down.
AAACCAAGGAAATGGATGATACATATTATCAAGTGATTGAAATGGTCTAGCAACTAAGAAAACTGTGAAGATGACCCCCTCAAGCTCATGAGGAGGGTAGGAAAAGCAAAGGAGGTATTAAAATATTCAAACACCTGTTTATTTGGTTTGGGGAGACAAATGTTTTTGTCAAGAACCGTCTTTCAAAATCATTCTCAAATAAACGAGTGCATATGATTACTTTTGACTCAAATAAAGTAAAAGTAAGAGAGCTTATGGGCGAAAAAATATTTCAATTTATATTTTTAATTATTTCTTTTTAAAATAATGAAAATTTTGTTACTTCAAATATGGAATAATTTAACTGACAATTTTTTATGACAACATTGAAAATTTCAAATGCAAGTGCCAATTTGTCAGTCAACAAACAATTCTTTCACGATCATTAAATAGTGTAAACAGTTTTAGAAAATTTAAATCTTACTTAAGTTGTTACGCAACAAAATACTTCACGTCCTGACTTATCAGTGGTAAATAAACAATAGGTGACTCCTCATCAGTTTTGAAAACTGAAGAATAACGAAATAGTTCAAGAAAAGTCTTTATCTTAAAGTTGTCTACAATACATAATTCACACCTTTCTTTGTTTGTATATTTCTCCATGTATTAACCTATTTTAACATTAGTTAGAGGTTTGGTGGCATTATCATCAAAAAGTAGACTCCATCCGAATTTGGTTTTAATTGTTTTGCAGGACTTTTCCAGCCTGACAACAAAAAATTGAGATGTGTTTTTGGATTCTAATAGCATGATTAAGTTTACTGGCAATCCAATTGAAGTTAGTTTTACCGTAGAACTATTCCTCTAAGGCAACAGAAATAGCTTTGTCTTCATTAGCCAAAATTTCCTAATCTGTTTTGTGTACACTTGCAACAATATTATCGAAATTTACGAATTAGTTTCGGGTACAATTTCAACAATATTATCCAAATTTCTCTGTCAGGAAACTCTATTTCCGACTAACCAACAACAATATTTTGTATATTTTTTTCGTGTAAGTTACCTAGGTCATTTTTTAGTCATGTGTGTTGCCATTTTAAGCTCTCAGCTGAAATTGCATTATTACATGCAACTACTGTAGAGGGGTCTGAGAGACCACGAGGGAAAAAATAGAGTATAAAAGGAAATAATTGGGGTGAAAAAGCCAATTTTAGAATGAGGCTTCTGTTGGCAATTCCCGGAAGGTACTGGTAAGGACAAAAATCAATATTTACTTTAAAAGATAGAAACGACCTGTCAAAAATGATTCGGAATCTTTTAGACCCATTACCACAGTTAAAGGTTAATATTATGTAGTTGATCGTTAATATATTGTATGGCTTCCATGCGATCAAATACAGTCCATGAAAAGCCAAAGCATGCTGAGTGTCAAATTATGGAGCTGGTCTTGAAAAATATTACTCTACTCTGCAAGCAATACACTCCGAAGTTCTGATACACATGTAGAGGGTAGTTAACGGTCTGTAACTCGTCGGTCAATCATGTCTCTAACATGCGTCATCGGATCAAGCCAGGTGAGAATGTTGGCCTTTCCATACGGGTGATATCTTCAAATTGAAGGCGTTAGTTTACAATACTTACTCGGTTAGAGCGAACATTGTCATCCATAAACATATTCTGTGTCCATGACACCATAAAACAATACACGTTATCCAGAATAAGGTCCTAATAAAGCAATTTAGCATGGTATGGTTCCGATTTGGACATGAAGATTTACTCTGAAGTCCAGTATAATTCCATTCCAAACGACCTGAACCAGACAACAAGCTAAACTTAGACTCCTTGGTAAACCTCACAATCCCACTATAACGATGTCCAAAATGCGTGTTCTCTATTCCAGTCTAATCACTGGCGACAGTGAGTTACCATGAGCGACACACATCTTGTAGGCCTGCAGATATATGGACCGTTATTTACCAAACATCTTTATACGATTTGTTTTACAAATGTAATCACTGTGACTGCAGGTTTGGAGGCTGTGCTTCTTCTTTTGACAAACACTATCAAATACCAGTCTTCATTCGGCGTTGTAATTCGGGTGGGAGTGACATGTATTGTAACGTCTATTGGCATTTCCGTCATCTTGAAATCGTTGCCAAAAATACACATGATAATTTGTGCAATTCTACAGGTGAAATTTTTACTTTAGAGATCAATTTTCAGTCAAATATTTTAAATTATCTTAAAACTATGATTATAAATGTATTTTTTAAAAAAGAAATATTTAGATTCTATTGTATTTAGCTAAAAAGAAATGTTTCTGGACTGTACTTTTATACAGATGAAATGAGCATTATATATTAGTTTTTATTTAGGTGAATTATGAAAATGAAAAAAATAAAAATCCTTTTGAATGATTCGTGCAAATCGGATCAATACAAATGAAAGAGAGAGTCAAATCCTTTGAAGTGATTAAGAAAAAGTTATTCTACTCTTAGTTGAAGCTCTTCTTTAATCAACTCTAAGAAATAACGCTGCTTTCACGCCCTTCAACGAGAGGTTTTTGTTTACTAAAGTTAGATCACGCTGAACTGCGGTTAGCTTTGGCAACGAATTGCTGTACGTGAGTTCCATGGTAATAAGGTGCTTCTCTCTATCTTTTGTCTTTGTTACGACACACTCTTTGTTTCCAAAGAGTCAATTTATAGTATACTCATGAAATAGACTTCTTTAAAGGAACTCCATCTAATGTTTTATCAGTTTGTAAATATCGCGTTTTAATCACTTTTGCATATATAAGAAAATATTTTTTGAAACATTTTTGAATACTGAAATTTATTTTTTTGCTGGAGACAAAAAACAATTGTGTTCTATAATAAACTCAGCAATTAATAATTCTTCACTTTTTAAATTTTTATTTTCACTTTTTAATCTTTATTTTTTAATTTATTATTTTTGGAAAAGTATATAGGCGTTTTTCTTGTATATATTAACTGATATACTGAAATTAAAGCGCCTTACTAAAATTTACTCTTTTTTTTTTATACAAAATACCAAACAGGTAAAATAAAATAATATTTTTAAACATTAACAGAACATTGAAAAAAATTCAACTTTGTATAAAATAAAGCTATTTTAACAAATAGTTTTGCTTATAGGTTTTACTTTTATCTTTTACTTCTGCTTAGTCCATAAATTAAAGTTAAGAAGTAAGAAAGAAAATATTGATAATTGCAAAAAGAGAATTTTTTCTTTATTTTAATTTCTATCCATATATCATTTTGATGACTCAATACAAAGGTATGAACGTATAATTTATAAAACTATTTTGTGTAATATGTAACAGATGAAGTGAAAATAATGCAATAAATTAAAAAATTAAATTTTAACAACACTAAAAGTAGTCTAATTAGAATTGATTTGGATAAAGCATTTATTGATTGAATTGTTTTTTTTAAATTTGCAATGCCAGTAATTTTTCTTTCTTGAAAGAGTGAAACCATGCATACACATCATACTCGAGCTATTTAAGTAAGAAACTAACTGCAGTCATTTTTTAAAATTTTGACTGCATTTAGTTCCTTTTTAAGTGGTTTTAAAGTGTTATATAATATATATTATTTTCATATTGCTTTACTTTTTTGCTCTAAATATTTGTATTTCAGCTTCTTTATTCTATATAGTATTTTTCATTTTTTCCTTTTCCCTAAAAACTTTCTTGAATCGTGTTAAATTAGCTTTAATTAGGCATGGAATAAACAGAAATTGTCTTTCATTTAGTGAAATGGTTTGTTCGGTAGGGGTATACTTTTGTGTTTTCTATCTTTTCAAATCGTTTTCAACTAAATACTATTTCTTTTTAAATTATGTTTTAAATTTTATCATTTTCATACTAGACAATGTAAACTTTTCAGATTGACACCAAATGACATCGAATTATGAAAACGATATTTTGAATCAATTCTCGAAAAGAATTTTATTTCAAAACATAACCAAGAATTTTTGTAAAAGAAAACTTTTGAGAAAAATGTACTATCCTTCAAAAGTATAACTAATAATCACTTTCATTTTTTTATTAAACGTATATTATAAAAGCAACAATTCTACCTATTTAACACCTAAAACTGAATATGCTGCTCGATTTGTAAAATTTTCCTCTATCTACACTCTTGTTATAAAATGTGCCTTTATTGATGTTATAATTAATGTGCCTAAGGAGACAGATCGATGAGTTTTAGAAAGCTTATTAAGCACCACTACATAACTGTGTTTAAAGCATCCACCAAAAGAAAAATGTGATAATTTTCATTATTGCTTTTACCAGGCTTAAGTATAAATATTTGATCTTTTTTTTAAAGTTTTGCTTATGACAAAGTTTTATAAAATATTTATTAACGTTATAATTATAGAATATTCGGTATCAAGAAGAGCCACTTTCTGTATACCCTATAAAACTCCCCGTAAATGAAGAGAAATTTTGAATGTTTATTCTGCAACGTAAAGAACACGCTTTTTTTAGTTCCGTCGCTTTCAATTTTTCGTTATTTGTGAATCTCTAAATCCTTTTCTTTAAACTATACCAATCGAGAAATGCACACTCTATCTGGTTCTATTCTATCAAAATCTATCTTTATCTTCAAAGACCAACTGTCTTGATCAAGGAAAGAAAATTCATGAATCTTCTTTGGTTTGTTTTGATACTGAGTCTAATTTTCCCCCCATATGTACATTATATCTGCTTGCGACGTTCTTACAGACAATTGTAGTCTCTTTTCAACTAAATTTTTTAAAGTACATTTTTTTAATATTGTTTTATAATATTGTATTTTTATACTTAAAACTAATGCTTCTTTTATGAAAAAAAATCATGTGAATAAAAGAAAATATATTTTTCTGGCATTCATCAAATAGCACTGAATCACAAAACCAAGCCGTAAAGTATAATTTTGTTCTAAACGTATATTTAATTCAACTTGCTAACTATTTGAAAACAAGTGCTTATTATAGCTTAATAGTCTCCCTTTGTAGTAACGTGATTCATATATTTTTTGATAATTATTTTTCTCTTCAAAATAAGGGTGACTTTACCTGTCCAGCAATTTATGCAAATAGTTTATGATAGTTTAGATATGGTTGCTTTTTTTCTAAAATAAGTTAGATATGTTTAGCTCTCTTTTTCTCAAAACAATTAAACGCATTCATTTTATTATTTATTGCGCATATAAAACTATATCATTTGTAAAAGTAAAAAAAAATCCTTTTTTATGGCTTAAAAAATTAAAAAAGTAATTCAATCTTTTTAGATTTTTTTTTTTTGCTTGTCTTTCCATTGGCACAAAAATCAAATATTATGCAAAAACTGTTGGTTCATTGAAAATTTTTCTCGCATATATTGTTACTACCGAAAAAGCTATAAATCAAAAAATTAACGCTGGATCACTATTTCATGACAAAAGAAACGAAACAGAAAGAAAGATATATCTGAGAGCTTCAATGTTCAAATAAAACATCAAATTCATTTTCTTACTCTCCTATCATATATTAAGTTGCAGCCATCGAAATCTTACTTAAAATCTACCCTTCAATTAAATAATACCGAGAAAATATCGATAGAGAGGCTAACTGAGTAGCAATATATTTATATATATATATATAATATTGGTGTTATCTGGTCGATTTTATTCTTTCACCCCAACGGATGCAATATGAGAGTTAAAATGAACCATAAATATGTGTTATTGCTATATAGGCAATCCCGAATGAAGCGAATAAATATATTCGGATAAAATAATATAAGAAACTAGCTATTTTTTGTTTCCTTTTCATGCTTACATACGATGACCTAAAAATATTTGAAATAGTAAACAGAAGCATTTAATTGGTATTAACTGCATTGAAGCGAACGCTAAATAGAAATATCTTCCGATAAATTCTACTTACTCATTACAAATTAAAAACAAAACTAAAATAATTGCCCTCTTCATTTGAAAAAAAATAATTTCAAGCTTACTGTAATTTGTGATGCTCTGCTGTTGAAACTAAGTTTTTATAGAAAAAAATATTGATTTTTTTTGCTTCCTAATAGAGAAAATATGAAAGTTATAATCAAAATTTAAGATTAGAAAGGATTTTTTTAAAATTAATTTTTTTAAAACTTTACTTATTCCAAACATAGATATTTTTGTTTACCTAACAAACCATCCATTTAGGTAAATTATATGGATTGCGAGCTATAAAAACTAAAAATTTTATATATGATATTTATTTTTATTTATATTTATACTTATTTTGTTTTTATTCATTCCTTAAATATTCTAGAAGTGGTGGCTTATAGCGACGAAATCCTTTAGCTCACCAAAGCTTAATACCATTTTCTTTTCTTTTAAAAATAATATTTTAATAAAGCGATGTAAAATTATTATGATTCAATAAATTCTGCTGCTTAAAGAAGAATCAGAATAATCTCAACCTTTAAAAACTCAACCCTGTTATACCTTATTTTGAAATACTTTATGTATTTAATTATCAGAATGAATAAAAATTTATGAAGCTAAGTTGACAACATAAATAAAAAAAAATTTAATTTTAATATGCCAATGGGGACACTTACTAAATTGCTCGACTTTCGAAAACAATGAGTTCAACGTAGAGAGGTCCTCGTAATTGAATTAGAGTCATTCTTATTAAATTACATAAATAATGACGATGGTACAGATACAATCATACAACGAGTGTTTTAAATGAAAAAAATAATGACAATATAAAATAATGCAAAATAATGCAAAAATAATGACAATAGAATAATTACAAACATAGAAAAAAATGTTCGAAAAAAAGAAATGTGGGTATAACGAAATTAATACCCATCAGTTACTAACTACATTTATTGATTTTCAAAAGATTAATTCTAGAGATAAATAATAAATTGCCCAAATTTTTTCAGGGTTAGGGTATCCAGCCTACCTTTGAATCTTCTAACCGTCTTATCCTGGGTAGCTGGCAAAAATTTTGTTTTTCACCCTGCCAGGTATTATAACACTATGTAAATATAAAAATTGCATAAATTTCTATCCGGCAAATATTTTACATGATATTGCTCTAACGAAACCTATTGCACGCCTACATTGATAAAAGCCTACCGTTATTTTTATTTATTTTTTAAATTTATTTTTAAAAAAAAGTTTCTAAAAGAAATTTAGGATAGCAGTTCAGATGTAGAATGTTTAGCGTAAAATTTTGCTAAAAGAGTCTCCTAGTTGTGGACGTTATAAGAAAATTAATTTTCAATTAATTTTCATTTACTTCTGCTAAACTAAAGATTTTTTTAACGTTATATCAAATAAAAATATTTTAACTATCAAATTTCAATTTTTAAACATCAGATAAATATAACGTCATTTACTTGTAAACAGATTTACTTCAGTACAAACTCTTTAACTTTCGAAACTCGACTGAAACTGATGAACAGAGCCAATACTAAACACAAGATTAATATAAAGATTTTGTTATCCTTAATGTTGGTTTTGCTCTACTTTGTTAAAATTTTATCTCCATATCCAAGTAGTTTTGGAAACCTAAAAGATAAAGTTACTTTTAGGTCAAGCAGCAAATAAGGTCCTGCAAAATTCTTTTGCGAAACAAAAGCGTATTTGCGTTGAAAAAAAAAAAAAATCACAAAAACCTCACAAAACATGTTTCTGTCCGAGACCAGATTGATTTATTAATGAGCTAACTAGGAACAAAACACGTTTTCTAGCGAAATTAAATTTCTCAAATTTACGGATTTTATTTATACACGTTTCTTTTCAATATAAACGTAAATCAATGTATTTTTAAAATGCTTCAATGAAACTTTTGTTGAGTTATGAAAAGATCTTTTTTTTTTAAATGAAAGCTATCTTTAAAAAATTTATTTATCCATTTTTGTTAAAACAATTGATTGAGATTTAACAAACGCTTTTATTAACTAGGAAATTAATCTTAAATGATGTCTAAATGAGTAATAGCATTAGAATAACTATAATATGTCAGTTGTAAGAAAATATGTATGTTTTGTTTGAAGCTGTTGTTCATTATGCTTCCATAAAATCCTAAGCTTACAAACTCATGTAATGAAAATATATTTTTGCATGCTGAAAGCAAACTTAGAATGAGAGCAATATACATATTCCGTATTTTTCTACAGTTAATAATTTTAAGTAAGTATCAATGTATTTTACTATTTTTTATTATTTAATTCATTTAACTATTATATTAATATAGTTAAAATATATAGTTAGATTTTTATATTTGAAATTTCCTTATCTCTTTGCTTTAAATAACATATTTCTACTTCAAAGTTTTCCATTTTTTTCAAGATTTCGCTGAATTAAAAATCAGCACACGAGTAAAATGTATGAACTAGTTATTTCAGTTTGATTATTTAGAAACTGATGGAATACCTCGATTTACGTAATTAGAACTATTTTTATGAACAGTATTAAGATTAAATAAATTTGAATATGGTTGTATCGAACATAAATGAGTGTTACCCGGCATTGGATACCCGGTAAAATCTTCCGACTCCGTCTTAAGACTGAAAACCGGTACCGGTTGAAAAACTATTTTGCTGGGTTAGAGTTATAACCGGGTAATGAAAATTTAGCCGGGTACCTGGTACATCCCTAATTATTTAATATAGAGTGGCTCTTAAAATTAAGTAATCACTGTTCTTATTCATATGTATAAATAATGATAGTAAAATAGACATACGTTGCAATAATTTACGCAATGCGCATTTATAAGGAAGTAGACTAATATATTTATAAGGGAGTAGACTAATATATTTATAAGGGAGTAGACTAATATATTTATAAGGGAGTAGACTAATATATTTATAAGGGAGTATACTTTAAGGCCATTAATTTGAAAATAACACCAAAAAAAAATGAAATAGCAATATATTTTTATTGATTTGATTTTCGGTTTGATTGTTAAATTTCTAGCCCGATCAATTTAATTTCTTTCAAAACTAAAAGTGAGTATGTTGGAAGTGGTACATTTAAATAAAGTAACAATTTCCAAAAATTTTAACATGCATCCCTCTTCCATATTGAATTTTGTCACAATTGCTGACCATCATGAAAAATTCAGGCAAAATCATAAAACGATTCCAACGTTTTTCTTTTTTACATTAGATGAGGAAAAATAAATAGATTTAAGAAATGAAATGACAAATTAATAGATGTACTTGAAAAATTAATATAAAAAAATGCTGCCCTCATTTGATCAAAGTGTTTCTTTCTCGTAAAATCTGAAAAACTGTACGAAAATGTTCAAATTCTTTCATAAATAATCCATATAATTTTTAAATAAAAAATGACCCCAAACGCCCAAGATTATGTGAAAAAGAATTTTAGTCAATTCTGTAATCGAAACTACCTCCGAAAAAAGAATAAATGAATCACTTTTGATAGTAAAGTTTAAACAGACCAATAGCTACGCGTAGATTTCTTGCAACCAGCTAACGCATATAAAGCATTGAAAAGAATTAAAAATTTCGAAAAAAAGCAAATTTAAATTTTTGATGATGTTTACTTTCCATTTTGAAGACCCCCAAAGATACCTTAAAAATGCTGGTAGCTTCCATTATAAAATATCTGCTCGAAAGAGTGTTTAAAAGTGTTAATGTGTCATAAAATAATATACACTATTGACTCTTAAAATTGCTACACCAGGTAGACACTGCATCGGTCTATTGAAATTTTCATGACATATAAACATGTTGTGATATGCGAACGCTTAGATATTCAAAACATTTTTGTAGAACTGGTAGCAGTGGGGGAAACCTACAATGCATATAAAAGTAGAGTTTCAATTGCAATTTTTTCAGACTCAATTGTTCAAAAAACCCATGGTCCTAAGACATATACCTAATAGCACTGACTAAGAGTAAGGAAAGATGCAAGACAAAAAGATCACATTTGCTGCAATAGGGACGGCAAACAATGCTTCTGTCCCCTTAACGCTGCATCGCCGAGACGGAAAACATCTGTGGAGTAATCAATGGCCAACCTGCCATCTTTACTGATAAATGACGGTTTTGTACATAGAATCATGATGGTAATATCAATGTTTGGTGGCATCATAGAGAACGCATGTTGGCAACTTGCATTCAACACTATCACCCGCAGTGATTATATTGAATACGTAAGACGATTACTTAAATTTTGAACACCAGTATATACATTTCAGTCACGTTGAAACCTGTGGCTCATCTTTAACTGAAAAACCTTTCTTCCCCTATTTTCCAGGAGGATAATGCATGACTACATATTGCACGTGCCGTCTTCACATTCCTTGATAAAATACATGCCTCACATTTAGCATGGCCAGGCTGTTGTCCAGTTTTTTTGAACAGTTGAAAGCGTGTATATAATGGCTATATAAGGACTGACTTGCCACCACTCACGATTTACAGGGCGCAGCAAAAAAATAAATAAATAAAAACTTGTGCCAAGTGTGGCATCATAGAATAGATATTATGTAATTTCTTTTTATTTGTGCGTTTATATATTTTTGTCTGCCACTTTAATTATAAAATATTTTACAAAATATCTCATTGGTTGCGAATTATTATAATTAGTTTTTGGGCTTTTATACAATGCCAACCAAAAAATCTGTTTTAGAGTTATTTAAGCAAGAAAAATACAGGGTGAAATCGTTCGCTTGCTCTGTACACAATCATTGCATATGAAAGTTTGGACTCGAAAACACTCGCTTCGGCGCAAATAAAATAGATTAAATGTAGAGGATTTTCTGCCCATTGCTGAAAATGTCAAAAAAGTTTTTATGCTCTGCATCGTTGCAATGGACGAATAATTAGAAAAAATAAATTTAAATTATTTGTTAATAAGAGTCTACTTTTATTATAAATTTGCTATTTTGTGTTAACTTACTTATTTTTAATAAAGTTATATTATAGTTGTTTTTTTTTGCCGTATCCTGTCATACCCTCAATGAAATGTAGTATAATTTTGAAACGTTATTGCCAGAGGTCTTCGAAACTGCTATGTTTGAATCCTCCTCCAGGCTGATAAATGGATAAGCTAGACGTTTCGCACAGATTTTCTAATTTTCTGCAAATTATATCACTTAAGCTTTTCTTTATAATCCAATAAATACTGTCCTGCTATTTGCATTTCTTCTTGGTGTAGCAATTTTAATAGCCAGAAGTGTATATAAAATCAATGGACATAAAAAAAGGAAAGAATCATAATAAGCAATCTAATGTAATTCTAAAACATATTCTAATAAAGTGATAGTGAAACAGACCGAGTATGTAATCGGCTAATCAATGTTATATGCAGGTGAAAGGACTAAATAAATAAGAGGAAAATCCATTTGCGCTTCCTACATGGAATCCTATTTCAAAAGTATATTTAAAAAATATATTTAAAAATATATATATATATTGCAGTTTTTCCTTGAAATGAAATTTTTAAATCACACTTTCTCATGAATCAAAATGATATTAAAATATGCTGACAATCATGTATTTAAACGAAAATCTAAGATTTCAAAAGTCTGCAGGCTTGGTACTGTGTTAAGGGGATTTGGAAGGGCATATGGCATATACCAATTTTGCAAAAACTGACCTTTTTCGACGTAACTATATCCGTTTACACTGTGATAACTATTATAACATATCTTTGGTAGAAAAAATTTTTTAAAAATTATGAAGTAAAAACTTTTTATTTCTTAAAAAGTTTTATAATTTTTGAGCAAATTTCTTTCATTTCCCAAAAGGTATTCCTGTTAATGCAAAAACACGATCACAGCATACAACTGATATAATTTCAAATATTCCCAAAAAAATTTCAAAGTGATATAATAAGTACTAAGGTTCATCGAATAAGGTCAGTTTTAGTAATATTGATAAAGGCCTATAACTAACACCACCATGCAATCTCGAGACAAATATTTCAGAGAAAAACTGCACTCTTCCTGCACACAAGGAGTGAGTGAATGCAACTCTTATAGTAGAAAAATTCAGGACTGCTGGAACCTGTTGCCATTCATTGGTAAAAAGAGGAAAGTTCTCCGATAATATTGTCATTTATTGCAAGCTGGATAAACACCTCCTAGAAGAGCGTTGTGAGGATCCATTTAGTATGTAGTACGTCTACCACTACAAAAATACAATTCCAATTCACCAGTATACAAGATATAGTAACTCGAATCTATGTTGCGGTACCTTTTCATAGATGAAGGTTGACATTGTCGATAACTACTGATCCCCACATTGGTAACCCGGACGTGATTTGAACACGCCTATCTTGTCAGAAACGCCCATTTCGTTTTGAACACGCATCTTCGATGGATGGTCACCATTAAACAGTTGACTTGCTACTTGTGATTGCGGCATTATGCACCTCCTCACGCTGTTGCTACTCAATCTCGATTACACACAACGTCGGCTTGTATACACTTGACCTCTAATGGCAACACTACAGAGGCCACGATCGTGGACTTAATACAGCTCTCACGATCAGAATTTAAAAGCACGGTGATCTTAAAACAGCTCTTCCAGCTTCTCACAAAAAACAGCAATGAATCAACTAGTGGTATCTGTTCATCAAATTCTATAACTTCTATAATTCTGGTGGGAGAGTATTGTAGTGAGTCTACCACTGCAAAAATACAATTCCAATTCACTAGTATATAAGACATAGTAACTCGATTCTATGTTGGGGTACCTTTTCATAGATGAAGGTTGACAATATCGTTAACTACTCACCCAACAGCTGTTTAGCTTTGGTAATATAAAGTGCTTATAGTTTATCATGTGATGTTAAACATTCGATAAACAAAGTGTTAGTTACTGACAAATTTATCTCGTATTAAAAAACTATAATTAGTAAAAATGGTAAATGTAAGAACATGGATTTCAAACATTTTTTCTTTATGCTTATTTTTTCTAAGAATTCAATGCCTTTCTTCTTCTCTTTTGTCTCACAAGCGCAAAAATGTTTGCGATCCATAGAAAGAATTAGATCTATATAATCAAACTATATCGACACTAAATATCTATGATTAATCGACAACTGAACAAAAGAAACTAGACAGTAAAAAATAGACCCTCTCAGAGGCTTTGATAGATAATGATTGTGACAAAGAGAAAGAGAATACGATTTTGGAAAGACCAGCGATAAGTGTGCCATGACTGAATGACGTTTTATCTTTTATGATATCATTAAATAATTTCTTCCATGTTTTCCGTTATTTGGTTCTTATTAACACTCACAGATAGCAAGAAAAACCTACAAACACAAATAATGTTTAAATCTGATTATTATTATATTAACTTTTGCAAATGTTTAAACGAGCAGGCAATTTTAATAGCACATAATGCAAAATGTTTTAATATAAAATATATGTTCATAAGGCCATTTATTAGGAAGTGACATTGATAAGTTGTTAACATATAGTTAAACAATAGTCTAAAAAAAGGATAGATTTTTTAGAACTATGTAAATGACACTAAAGAGGGTGAAACACACTTCTAATATTTATAATCCAACCATAATGTTTTTCACTTAAGTTTCGGAAAAATAATCAAACTTTATAACGGATATCTTTCACGTTTCTCAACTATTTACTATTTGTTGTCATCTGTAAAATATTTTTTCTTGATGTTAATGGAAATGTTACATGATTTTAGTTTATAATACGAGGTTTAGTATAAAAAAATATAAAATTCAAGAAACGAAATATATAAGATATAATTGTGATTTAATGAAACTAGTTAACAAGGAACTGAAAATATAGCTTTCGGAAACATGTTTTTTTTTCAAAATTACTTATCAGAAATAATAATATTAAAAAAATACAGAATCATATTTTATAATTGTGTTTAATACTCTATATTTCATTATAAAAATATTCCAAAAATATTATAAAAATGATTTAAAAAGTAAAAGATTTGTGTACTAAATTCCGCCATCTTAAAATTGATGTAATGTGCGTAACCATACATTTATAAACAACACAATTGAAGTTTTGGAACAACTGTTTACCATCGAATATTATTTAGAAAGGAAGTTATTTTAAGTGTTCTATTTTTGTTGATAAATTTAACTGCCACCACGTCTGTTAGCATGATTTCTTGTTAAAAACAACTATTTATTAATATTTTATAAAACTAGATGATTTAGCTTATTGTGCCTGCATTCGAAATAGAATTGCATTTTAATTCATTTATTGTATTCATTAATATATTTTAATATTGAAAATGTAATGTTTTAAAATTTAAATAGAATTTGGTCATAGTCATGAAATTTAAATGTCTTGTAATATACATGACATTGTTTATAATTTTTTCTTTTAAAATTTTAAATTAACATATTTTTATTAATATTAAAATTAGATGCGAAATATCTTTCTCTATTGATTCTCTTGATTCTTTCTCTTGATTCTTTATTTCTACTTTTTTTTAAAACAAAATTTTGTCTAATTATGTTTCCACACAAATCAGAAACCTAAGCCTAACATATTTAAAACAAAATAAATGAAAGAATAAAGCAGCACATCCTTAGAAAGATTCGTATCATCCGTTTAGTAAGAAAGCTCAGACAATTGACCAGAAAAATAAGACAGATCGATGACTTGTAGGAAAACCTCCTTTATTTCAGTTGTGTACCCAAACGCTGAAGAAAAAAAGAAAAGTAAGGGGTGTGCCAACGGTTATCACACTCAGATGAAGCAGGTCGTGCGTCTATTCCATATTAGCTACGGTCATATAATTCTTTTAGCTAACTTTATTTTTCTTCCTTTCTTAGCCTTTATTTATTATTTTCTTCTTCATGCATTAGATACAGTTCAAGAGACAAAAGTCTTTCTTTCACTGATTTGCTATGACACTGTCATAACGGTCAAATTCTTACGCCGCAAATAGCTTTTTTTCGAAATACTTACACCATTTTAGAATCTTTCAAATTAGATAAGTTATCTTTGCATAAAAAAATTTGCTTTAAAATCTATAATTTTGTATATAAATTAGGTATTTCTTAACTAGATTTTTAGTGAAAGACTAAGATAAAATAAGTACAAATTTTGTTGACTGTGAAATTGTAACGTTTTCGCCTTTTCTAACTTGTGAGAAATATTTTTCCCTCGACCTATTAAATAAACTGATTATAATTATTAAGATTTCAATTATCCCTCAAGCGAAAAATTTTACTGATTTATTTTGCAAGATTTTCCCTAAATTTTATTGAGGAGAACTTCGATTTTGTATCACTTGGAAGATTGACGTCTTTCTTATAATAATTAAATAAATATTGCGACCTCTTCCCCTGCCTAAGACTTGTTTTTATCCTTCCTCTCGACTACGACTTTAGATATCGAGGATAAAAAGGTAGGGTAGAGGATACATCGGGGGCGAAGATATAGAATATCTGAATTTAATGGACAATTGAAAAATGTTTATTTTCTTCAATGATCACCAAAATTAATCATTAAAATTTTTTCATTCACTGGTAGAGTTCGCTAGATCGAAGGGAATACCGAACCCGCAACCTATTATCGAGCACATCTTGATTTTCTTTCTGCTCTCGGAAATTAGCTGTAACCGACTGCAAGATACAGATGCCATTTTTGTTATCGCGCACTTTTCCCAGCATATAAAAACTCTGTAAAACCACAAAGTATTACTAATTCCGTTTTTATCCGAATATATATATATAAATTAAACACAGACTTCTACGATAAAGCCATAAAATGCAGCACAACCAACTTCAATCAGATTTTTAACTTCGAGAACTATAAAAAAGACGAAAAACTGAAACCAATAGCCGCTCATTTCACCTCCGACGCCTCATACCACAACTATCAGCATAAATAATAGTCTTTAATTCCAGCATCTATAGTCTACATGAATAATCCAAAGCATCAATAGTCTACAGCATCTAACACTTTACCAATACTGAAATCCTGACTTATGTGACTTCACGTTGACAATCAAACTACAGCCATCCACAGTTTACAGCAAGTTGCTCTTATTATTTTCATTTTCTTTCAGTTATACAAGCAAGGTGCTTGTCTCCCAATTACAGCCACCCCATAGACTGCTGAACTCAAACTGTCTTTTATTTTAACTGTTTATTTTACTTCATGATGTATGGGATATGGGCCTTTGCGCGGTCCAGGTGCCCAGTTTTTTATAAATAAATAAAGAAAGAAAATATTACTACTGCTACTCAGTGTGTTATACACTTTTTTGTATTTTAATTTATTTCAAGTTAGTCACTCAGTTTTGTGACTATATCTTTTTCCGGAAAATAAAACTTTTATTTTTATCATGTGATGTATTCCTGTCGTCTTTGGTTCCCGCAAAATGTGAGAACGTTATGCCTAGTTCCTACATGATGGTGACCCGGTGAATTACAACGGCGGACCAAAGAACTACAGTAGTAACCCTATGTAATACAGTGGTTTCCAGTCAGTGGATGATTTTTTCCTACTAAAGTAGTGTGCTAAAACAACTTTCATGGATATTTCAAATTTTAAAGTAAGCGAGATTTTGGTTTTCTTTCTTGACCGATAGTAATGACTTATGTGAAGATTGAAGTTTGCCATTCTGTTAGCCTTTTTTAATTAAGTAAAGTGTTTAACTTAAGCAAATGTAGGGCTAATCTGGTAATTTAATAATTGATAAATTCTTATTTGTGTCTTGCATAATTGACATTAAGATTATCTTTCTTTCTCTTTTGAATTAGTTTATGTATAGTAATTGTAGACATTTATAATGTCTATTGAGGAAAAGAACACTAAAAATTTAGAACTTTCACGTGTTGCTTTCAAAGCACCTATTTTTTGGGAAGCAGAGCCTGAGCTTTGGTTCCACCAGTTGGAATCTCAATTTGTTATAGCAGGAATAACAACTGATGAAACTAAATACCATTGCGTAGTTTCGGCGTTGGACAGTAAAGCTCTATCTTTGATTTGAGATATAATTCGTAACCCTCCCAAATCTAATGCATACGAGAGTTTAAAATATAAAATAATCGAAACCTTTTCTTAATCAGAATCTGCTCAGTTAAAATTGCTGCTGCAGGATTTGCAGTTGGGGGATAAACGACCGTCACAGCTTCTGTTAGAGATGCAAAATCTCTCTTGCCAAAAGCTTGCCAGCGATATAATGCGTACTTTATGGCAACAGCGTTTGCCAGTTCATGTGCAGCAAATTTTCTCCGTGTGTAAAGATCCAATTAATGAACTAGCTTTAATAGCCGATAAGATATGCGAAATATCTTGTTTCCAATCGGTATCTGAAGTTAAAAATTCTCAGGATAATTTAACTCTTCAATCATTGCGTAAAGAAATTTCGATTCTTAGCGCTAACGTTGAGAGATTATCTATATCTTCTAGACAACGTAATCGTGATAGAAGTCGCAATCGTCGATACAGGCATTCAAATTCACGCACTGATAATCTATGCAGGGATAAATTATGTTGGTATCATAATCGTTTTGGTAATAAAGCACATAAATGCATACAAGCTTGTCAATTTTCGGAAAACTAATCAGCTCGTCTGATGTAGCGACGGCAGATGTTAGCCAGTCTCACAGTCGCCTTTTTGTATATGATAAAATATCTGGTTTCATATTTCTCGTAGACAGCGGAGTAGCAGTTAGCTGTTTTCCTAAAAATTTAACAAGAAATAACATAATTCAGGAATTAAATTTGTGCGCTGCAAACGGCTCTAAGATCTCAACTTATGGCAATAAGCACTTAGAACTAGATCTTGGTTTGCATAGAAGGTTCGACTTCAATTTTATTATTGCAGATGTGTCAAACCCTATTATTGGTGCGGATTTTTTGGAACGTTTCGGACTGTTGGTCGATGTTAAAAATCGTCGATTACTTGACAGACAGTTTTTTCTAAGGGCATTTAATGTCCTTGACCATCATTTGGATTAACTTTGGTCTCATCAGAGAACCGTTATTATGATTTGTTGGTCAAATATTCGAATATTTTAAGTTTCAATCAAAATCCACCGCGCCAAGACTACGGTGTGACACATTGCATTGAAACATTTGGACCTCCGGTTTTTTCTAAAGCAAGACGTTTGTCGCCTAAGAAATTAAAAATTGTTCTTAAAGAATTTGCCGATTTAATAAAGCAAGGTATTGTTCGTCCATCTAAAAGCCCGTGGGCAAGCCCGATACATTTAGTTCCAAAGAGAAATGGAGAATTTCGAATATGTGGTGATTTTCGTCGTTTAAATGCCAAAACTATTCTTGATAGATATCCGATACCTCATATTCAGGATTTTTCGCATAATTTAAATGGAAAAACTGTATTTTCTAAATTAGATTTAGTAAAAGCATATAACCAAATAAGAGTTGAAACTTCCGATGTACCTAAAACAGCAGTTATCACACCAATTGGACTTTTTGAATATATATTTATGCCTTTCGGTTTAAGAAATGCTGCACAACATTTCAACGTTTTATTGATAATGTTTTAAGAGACATAGATTGCTGTATAGCATATTTGGAAGATATTTTCATTTTCTCTGAAACCAAAGAAAAGCATAAACCTGATTTAAACAGAGTTCTTAAACGTTTAAACGATTTCAATTTAATAATTAACTTAGAAAAATGCGTTTTTGGTGTTAATGAACTTAATTTTTTGGGATATTTAGTTTCAAAGGATGGTATTCAGCGTATACCTAAAAAAGTAAAAGCTTTAAGAGACTTTCCGTTGCCTAAATGTGTAGAACAATTACGCAGATTTTTAGCTATGGTAAGTTTCTATCACAGATTTTTTAAAAATGCAGCTAAAATCCAATCCTGTTTACACGATTTAACTAAGGGTAAAGCTAAAAAAGATAAAACACCTCTAGTTTGGACTGATAGGGAAATTTCTGCTTTTGAGGCAGTTAAAGATGCGATTGCAAATGCTGTTTTGCTAGCACATCCCTTATGAAATGCAAATTTATCTCTTGCTGTAGATTCTTCAGATTTTGCTATTGGTGCAGTTTTGCAACAAAAAGTAAACAATGAATTATAGCCTTTGAGTTTTTATTCTCGCAAGCTTAATGCTGCAGAGCAAAAATACAGCACTTATGATAGGGAATTGCTTGCAATTTATTCAGCAATCAAACATTTTCGCACATACTTGAAGGTCGAAATTTTCTAGTTTACACTTATCACAAGCCTCTCATTTCAACAAAAAAGTGAGAAATGCTCTCCAAGACAAATGCGGCATTTAGAGTTTATTAGTCAGTACACTACAGATTTAAGACATATTCCCGGTAGTCAAAATATAGTTGCTGACACTTTTTCGAGAATTTCTTCCTCTAGTTTTAATAATTCAATTGATATTAATTATGAAGAGATTGCGGAGGCACAGGTTAATGACACGTAACTTCACTCGTTACTTGAGTCTAATTCCGGTTTTGAACTAAAACCTATGAATCTCCCAAATTCAAACACAATTTTTTGTGATGTTTCTACTGGTGATATAAGACCATACATTCCTAAAGACTTTCGTTGGAGTATTTTTCAGAATTTTCATGGTTTATCTCATCCCGGAAGAAGAGTAACTTTAGACCTCATCAGGAAGATATTTGTATGGAAATCCATGGCCAAAGACATAAAGCTTTGGTGCAAGACTTGCCTCTCATGCCATAAATCTAAAGTTGGACGTCACACGAAATCCCCTCTAGGAGAATATGGACTTCCTAGAGCCAGATTTTCGCACGTTCATATGGACATCGTGGGTCCTTTACCACCATCAAGAGATTACTGGTACAAACTTACATGTATTGACCGTTTTTCTAGGTGGCCTGAGGCTTTGTTGTTGTTGTAGTTAATTTACGTCGCACTAGAGATGCACAATGGGCTATTGGCGACGGTTTGGGAAACATCCCTGAGGATGATCCGAAGACATGCCATCACAATTTTGATCCTCTGCAGAGGGGATGGCACCCCTGCTTCGGTAGCTCAACGACCTGCACGCGAAGTCGAGCACTTTACGGTAGAACAGTTTAACGAGGACCAATACCGCACACCTTCGGTCCCTACGCAGACTGATCCAAGTGGTCACCCACCCGCACACTGACCGCAGCCAGTGATGCTTGACTTCGGTGATCTGCTGGGAACCGTGTCTTAACGATCAGTCCACTGCGGGACAGGTGGCCTGAGGCATTTCCAATGCAGAATCAGACAGCTGACACAGTTGCAGAAACGTTCTTTGCTGGTTGGATGGTCAGATTTGGCGTTCCAGAGACTGTCACAACTGATCAAGGTCGTCAGTTCGAATCGGAACTTTTTTCTTCCTTGACTAAGTTTTTGGAAACACGCAAAACCAGGACGGTAGCTTACAATCCAAAGTGTAATGGAGCTATCGAAAGATTTCATAGAAGCCTGAAAAATGCAATTAAATGCCACCTAACTGAGCGCTGGATGGAAGTTTTACCAACAGTTTTGTTGGGCATTCGCTCAAGTTTAAAGGAGGATATTGATTGTACACCAGTTGAAATGGTGTAAGGTTGTTCGATACGCCTTCTAGGTGAACTATTTCGCAACTCTTTTTCTAAAATTGTAACATCTCATTCTGATTTTTTACAGAAACTTCGTGAAAAAATTAGAGATTTACGTCCTGTTCCTCTGAATACTCGTGATTTCACTCATCCAATCTTTATCAGTAAAGATCTGCAGACTTGTAACCACGTTTTTGTCAGAATAGAAAGTGTCCGACGGCTTTTGGAACAGCCCTATAAAGGCCCATTTAAAGTAATTTCACGAACTAACAAATTTTTTGTTTTAGATCTTGAAGGACAGAAATCTAGTGTTTCAATCGACCAGCCTATTTTTTATCTGATGAAGTTGCAGACTCTACCAATCAGTCTCTCATGGTAAAGCCAGAAGTAACTACTAGGTCTGGAAGGAAAGTTAGATTTGTCCTGCCATTTCAAGCTTAAACGTCTTGCAGACTGGAAAGGGAGTACTGTAGAGTTCGCTAGATCGAAGGGAATACCGAACCTGCAACCTGTCATCGAGCACATCTTGATTTTCTTTCTGCTCTCGGAAATTAGCTGTAACCGACTGCAAGATACAGATGTCATTTTTGTTATCGCGCACTTTTCCCAGGGGGCCTCCCTGGCCGAGCGGTATCGCTCGCCAAACGCTCTGTTAAGAGTGGAGGTGGCGGGTTCGAATCCTGCCGTAACCCTGGATGTATTCTTTGTGATGTCTTTCTCTATATTGTGCTATCTGTCTTTCTACTTGACAAAGGTTTATAAGCCTTAATTGAGCACACAAGCCTGCAAATATATGTTGTATCAATAAACAATAAATAAATAAACTTTTCCCAGCATATGAAAACTTTGTAAAACCACAAAGTATTACTACTACTACTCAGTGTGTTATACACTTTTTTGTATTTTAATTTATTTCAAGTTACTAATTTATTTCAAGTTACTATTTAGAAAATAAAACTTTTATTTTTATCATGTGTTGTATTCCTGTCGTGTTTGGTTCCCGCAAAATATGAGAAAGTTATGCCTAGTTCCTACACACTCTTTCTCTGGAACAACCAATTCATCTTTCAGCAAATTTCAACTTCTTTAATCAACAAAATTTTATGCTGAATAAGAGGCGCTTACGTTTTATTTATATATGCAACCTGCTATACTCATAATTTCTAAAGACTATGAATACTACTGATGAGCCTCAATATTTTTCATTCTCTCCTCAACTAGAAGGATAAATTATGTCGAACTGCTGATAGCCGTGAAAGAATTTTGGATTTATAAGTGACTTTCGGAAACCGTAAGTATGTCTCACTCCTTGAAGTTCTGTATTGCTTTGTTCTAAACCCGCCTCATTTAAGGATTCATTAAAGTTTGGATTTAATTAATTCAACAGAACATTAGTAACTGGAATATTTTTAATTCCTTCCCTCTACTTTTTTGTTGTTGTAAGAAAGTTGTATCTTTTACGGTATTTTATAACTTTGAGTTTTAAATAATTAATAGATAATATTTTCACACTTAAAATAAATATAAACACTATCACCAAAACAATATTTCGTTTCAGGAAAGATAATATTACTAAAATAAGTACTGCTATTTTTAAATTTTTTCTCTCGTTAAAATGCGTACTTGATTTTATATTTAGAATTGCTATGCAAATGGTGTTTTCAGCGAAAAATGAAAGGTGTTAATTATAATTATAATTTATTGAAGTGTTAATCATTCATGTTTTATATTCTAAATGTTTCAAAGGAGTTTTATTCGATGACATTGCTATTAAATTGGATTTATGGTTTTTAAATGTTTGAAACGGTTTTTAAGAGTGCTTATATTTGTCGAAAAAATAGTATTGATATTTTTATAGTATTTATATTGATGATTGATGATTCTATTTATTTGAATTCTCACTTTTGTTTTAATAATATATTTGAAATATTTTATGAATCTAAAAGTAATTAGAGTTAAATATTAGAAATAATGATTAATTTCGAATATAAGCTATTAATTTTTTCCTACCATTGATATTTCAATTGATAATTACTTTTTATAAATGGAGCTTATTTTCATTGTTAAACAGAGTTTTAAAATTTTACAATTTGAAAATATTTTTTTAATTCATTACAATTATTGAGAAAAAATTCGTTTCTTAATTTATTTTTGGGTCAGTGAATTGATTGTTTTAATTAGAATAAGAAGTTTTTAGGATAATTATTCTTTTTTTAAAATTGTTTTATGTATTATAGTATATGATTGTTCGTGAAAAATTAAAATTTTTATTTTATTCTGCATATGGTTAAGATAAATAAGCAACTAAAAATTGAATTTTTATCTTTTAAATGCAATATTTAATTTTCAAAATTTATTTTTATTGTTTGAATGCCCTTAAGAAGTGGCAGAGATTATAAATTAAATATGGATGCGTCAGAAAATATAACGTCTAATAATATATACATATAATAACATAAATATAATGCAAGCAATTTGGAAGAATTAAACACTTGTTTTTAAAATTTAAATTGTAACTAAGATAAACCAGATATATTAATCTTTGTGCCCAATAATGGTGTTCAATTCACAGCCTTGTTCAGATACATTGAAACACAAACTAGAGATTCTAAATTAAATGAAGAGTGGATACTCAAAAATTTTCAAAAATTCATAGGTTCCGATTTGAAATTATTTATTAATAACTGCTTAACTTTTATTTATTTTCGGGAAATAATCGAAATTTTTCAAGAACATTATTTTTCACTCTCTTCTTGGCTTTAAGGATTTTCTGACCAAGCTAAAGACTTGAACTCATATTTTACCGAAAAGGTAGAGCTAGGTCGAAAAATAATTTAGGGAGTGAGCATATCATTGAGGGTTTGTCTATAGGACTATCCCACAAATCAAGACACTTTGGGCTTTAAAAGAATCTAAAACCTCAACTAAATGTCTCGCAGTTGTTTCTAAAATATTTCATCATGCTCCCAATGTTTTACCACAAAATGAAACTAAACAAAAAATGCCGGAATCTAAATTCAATGGGTATAAAAATCACTTCCAAGCCTGGACACCATTCATTAATTACTTAGTTAAATTTTTATAATAACCCGTAAGGGAATCAGTTTTTCCAGGAAAACTCACAATTTCTCCCAACAATGTCAAAACAGACCATCATTGGTTACATTTTTGGACATGTATTAAACCCCTAAATTGCCTTTTCTAAAACTCTTTATCGCAATAAAATGTAATTTATCCAATGATGCTATTTATTTCAGAATATTATCAAGTAAGCGTTCTATTTAAACTTAATTATTTTATTTCTAAACATATATTCTTCTTGGACTACGGAACATAGTAGACCAAAGAGTTTTTTTTCCATCGAAGTCTGTCAGTCACTTGATTTTTCAATTAATTACTTAAATAAATAATGATAGTTTTTATATTTTTTCAATGTCTTCGGAGAGGTGTTTTTTAATACCGTCTGGCTTGTTAAAGGTTCCTTGGATCTTTTGCTCAAAATAAGTTGCCTTATTCAATTCGATTTGAAGACTTTTATTATGCCTGGTTTCTTACACGGGTTATAAATTTCATGATTCTACAGAATTCGATATTTTTAGAGAGCACAGAAAATTTTGTGTAGTATTTTTATTTCAAAAATTAGTAGCATGTTTTGGATATGTTTACTCCTACTTTCGCTAAGATTGAAGGCTACTGGTCGGACTGGTGCTTTATGTATACTGAAATTTTTCTATCGCTGATGAATTGTATTCTCAGATTAACAACTGTTACTCTATTAAGAAAGCAATACATAATTTTTTGATGTTACAAGCTGAGTTAACAACATGAATTTAAATGAATTGATTATGATTTATGCTACGTATATGAAAGTTAAGAATGGCTTAAATAAGGTGCAAGAAACTAAAAGTACAGAAATGGACATATTGTAGTTTCGATTTTCTAAACAAGAGTCTTCTTCAGTGTCTAAACACCAACTAATGTTAGAAAAGGAAAAAGATAAGCACATTCGAAGTGGCTTAATCAATTAGGACATATGAACGAGTTTCAACAAAATGAAGAGTGGTATTAAACAGGTGTGAGAGGGTTTGTTGGGAACCACATGGGCAAAAGATTAAATTAAAATAGATTTTTCAAGCATTGGAAAATGGTGGAATACTAGAAAGATCACGGATAAATTATTAAAGTTTTTCAAAACATAGAGATTCATGGAAATCAGGTTTAATAAATGAGGAGCAATGGATTATAACAGAAGAAAACTCATACCTATGATTAAAATTCCAACTATGTAGAGTAAACTGTGTTTTCTTTTAATTCTAATCCGGATGTTATAAATTACTAAAGGTGGTGAAATTTTAGTTCTAGATAAAATTATCTATAGGAATCTCAAAAATTAAATTAAGAAAGGCCCTATATAAAGTATTACTTAACGATCCTAGGTTAAATGAGTTGTGCCATTAAAAAATTCTGTAATTATTCCCAATCATTTGAAATATTCTTCTAATTCACACTGTGCTAGGTTTTACGCTTTACCAGGAGTTTATAGGTATGAATTCTTTTTAAACCCATTGTTTCTAACATCGGAACCGAACGCTTTTAAGCAACTTAATTTCATCTTCACTTTCCAGTATGAATTCTTTTAATGTTGAAAACTCTATAATTTTTTAAATTAGCTTCGAACGTTCAAACCTAATGAAAACATAACAATCTCATTCGATGTAAAACCTTTATTCACCATTATCCCCGTTAGTGGTGCCCTTAATTGTCTTAAAAAGACATTGCAGGAATTCCATTTGAGCCACTTTGAAATTATCGAAGTAGTAGACCTTTCTCAAATTTGTTTAGAGCAGTCCACTTTCTCTTTTAATGGTACATTTTATCGAATGATTCATGGCTTAGCTACGGATAAACCTCTCAGCCCTTCTTAAATGACCTTTCACTATTTTGAAATGAAACTCTTTGACACATTAAAGTTCTTTTTTTAAAGACTATATGCTGACGAATATTTTCCATTGATGGACAGTGATGACATTGATTACATTTTCAATATTAAGAATTCTATAGATCCTTGTATTCAATTCACGTTTAAATAAGAGAAAAATTTTTTAAACCTTTTTTAGACGTTCTTGTTACTCGTAATTGCGACAAATTTCTCACCGCTGTTTATCAAAAACCGCATTCGGTTACAATCCCTCTATATAATCTTTCATCCCATCCCCCTAACAAAATTGTAGTTGCCATACTAACACTTGTTTGCAGTGCTTCTAAAATTTGTTCTAATAGTTGCATTCTCAATGAAGAGCTCATTTATCTTAAAGCTATCGTTGTTGACTATATATTTCCTTTCAATATTATTGAAAAGAAAAATTGACTGAAAATTAATTTTGAAATCCACCAAACTGTTTAATTCTAACTTCAATAATTTGATCATTTTACCTTATTATCCGAAAACCAGTTTCCAAGTTGCTAGTATTTTGAATAAATTTCAGCTTAAAGTCGTTTTTTCTGCAGTAAATAAATTTCGCCAGCCTTGAAGACCATATCGCTGATATTATTAGCTATTGCATGTATCAAACTTATTGTCAGTGTGGTCAATCATATAACATCAATGCTGCATTTCCAGCAATGGTATTGTATAGATTCTTGCTGTTGATAGTTTTTTCTTTCTGATTTCTTTCACTTCTGCGATAAATTCATTGTTACGGAATGAGTTAAAGAAATAACTTTTTCTTACTCAGTGTTTTTCACTTTTGTTAAAATTACGAAGAAATTCTTTATGATAAAGTGGATAATTTTTGTTAAATGGCAAAGTTACAATTTAATGCGGTATTTCAATGCCTCCCCAGCAATGGTATTGCATAGATTCTTGCTATTAATAGTTTTTTTATTTCTGCGATAAATTCGTGGTTTCAAAATGAGATAAAGAAAAGTGCGTTTCTTTTTTTTTCTTCTCATTTACAAATTTTGATTTCTCTTATCCCCATGTTTAATAGACCCAACACACAATGATATTTTAGAAAGATTTTGTGATTCAGATTTGGAATAAATTTTTGTTAGCTAGACCCGAATGACCTTTTAATTTATTCAGAAAGCATAGATGAAAGCAAATTATAACCAGTTGTGACATTCTGTGTATGTAGAATATTGTTTTTAAAGGTAATATTGGAGAAGAGAAAAGAGAAATCAAATCAAAGTGTCTTATAGAAACAGAAAAGCCTAATCATAATATCGAATAATAAATTGAAATTTGTTGAGCTTACGGAATTGAAAAAGTCGAAATAAATTTTGCAAAATTTTTTATGAATTTAGCTCCTTTTATGGAAAAACTATTCCTAGAATATCTCGTCAATATATATTCATTTTAAGCTTTAAAGAAACTTTAATATATTTCTTAAAATGATATTTTTTTCTAAGTGGATAAAGTTTTGTTCCGACCTAACATATGTACTGAAATGAGGCAACCATCAGTAAAAAAAAGCCACGGCAAAATGTCAATGATTCGTAATATCGTTAAAAACTCATTTAAACTGTTAATTAGAAAATTTTCTAGAATCTTGAGAAAAAGTACTCGGATTAATAGCCTTGTTTTTGCTTCAACATGCAGTTATTACCAAAACAAGGCAAAACATTTTAAATCTTAAGTTCGTAATGTCAATGTTATTATAATGCATTTAATAAACAGTTTGTCCTTGTAAGTTATGGTACAGAAAATATCCTTTCAAAAAATATATTCTAGACTTACAAAAAAAAAAAGAAAAAAAAAAAAAGACAAATTGAATCCCGGTTACTCGACGTAGAAGAGCAATTATATTTCTTCTATCTCACTGAAGTATCCGGAGACATATGAATTTGTCTCAAAGCAGAAAGTTCTTTCGCAGTCCTATAAACTTTCAACAGAAACAGAACATTTTTTGTAACTATAAATTATTTTCTCCTTAAATGTGAAGTTGCCCTAGTTATTTGTCGCAAATTCTGTAGAAAATTTGCTGGACATTTTCAAATAAACTCATTGTTTGTTCAAACTGAGCAACTATTTTACTATTTTTAATTTAAAAGCATGCCAAATGTAGCTAAAATGTAGTAAAAATCAAATAAAGTGTAAAAAAATTTAATAACTGTCAAAAGAATTGGTATCAGTAATTCTAGGATAAAAAAAATTTTTTGTTTGCTTAAAAGGAATGTTTAAATGAAGAAATGTTTTAAATGAATAAACAAAAAAAAATTTCATATTCTTGTTTTTTTAAAGGTTAAAAAACTACATATTGAAATTACTACTTTAGCATTAAAAATTTTACATTCCATGAAATTGGAATTCCGAGCAAAAAGGACCGACTGCACAATTCTATTGTTTCATTTATTTTTCAAATATTGTTACTAATTTTTCTTAATTATGCTCCTTAAATTTTTTTTTGCTGCATTTTGTCCCCGGGTACATATTACAATATATTAATTGATATCGATTTTATTGATATTGATTTACAAGCTGTGCGCTTAACAACGTAGTATTTATGGATGAAAAATCTCGTATCTGTTATAACTGTGGTATATTTCTAGTATTTACTGGATTTATTTAAAAAAAAGAGAAAAAAAAGCATATTTGTTATTTTGGCTAAACTCCTCTTGCAAGTAGTTTGCAATAAATAAATAAATAAATAAAAAATAAAATAAAATAAATAAAAAATAAAATAAAATAAATAAAAAATAAAATAAATAAAAAATAGAAAATAAATTATAATTTCTAATTGAAAGATGATTTTACGATCAAAGATGGGTTTTTTGACTAAAATATGAAGGTTATTTTTAAATCAGGTTGGATTAAGACCCTTCGAATGCATCCCCAGGGCCGTCTTTATTTTCTTTTCTTCTTCAGTTTACTGATCCTCTGGCATTATTGTGGGTGATAATTCACGGCATATTCAGACCACCCAGGTTGCTTGGCAACATCCAATCTGACAGGGAGATTTATTCAGTTTCTAAAAAGGATTATTCCTCACTTTAACCTTGACTCTACCCCTCCATTTCATATTTACTTCAAAGTCTAATATAAACTCTGGAAAGAGTTTAAAAAGAAAACACACCTCATTCTCAGGGAAATCGAGTCTGTTTTTATTCACAAAGTGCATATTGATTTTCACTTAGATCTCTTCAATGTTAATGCTCCCCAAATACTTTGAAAAAGTAATATCTCTGATCTTGATTAAGACCCTCATTAGCTTATTTTATCAACTTACCGCATTTGTTTCGATGAACATTAGCTAAAACACAGTCAGTTTTTAATAATAGTTGGAAACAAAAGTATTGTTTAGTTATAAATAAAATTTAAACATAAATTTATATAAAATAGGATACGCGTTATTGTGCAAAATAAATTGTGTAAGAAAGTTCTGTTTTCTGTTTTTCATAATTCTGTTTTTTACTTTTAAAAATCAATTTTATGCAGTTAAGGCAAAATAACATATTAAGTTACAAAATAACTGAAAGACCGACACTTATTTAAACTGTGTTGCGTACACAATATATATCAGATTTATTGATTATCAATATTTATTGATTATTAATTGATATATTGATTTAATTCAATTTAAATGGTTTGGAATTCAAAATAAACCTGTAATCAAATTGTTTAAACTTCGTACAGTATTTTTTAATGACACCAACCCCCGCACCCTAGTCATCCCCCCCACAACTGAAATTGCAAAATAAAAAAGACTATACTTTACCTATGAAAAAGAGACTTACGTATATATTCATTTTCTGTCAAAGTACCTATACCTATGTATTCATTTTCTGTCAAAAAAAATAAAAAATCACAATTTTTTATCAGTTTTTCTATACTAAACTCGTTCTTTAAGAGGTCAAATTGCTTGATTAATATAATTTTTTTTTCTGTATTTATTTTATAACAATTAAGCTTTTTTAATTTTTTTTTAATAACAGATAACTAATATAACAGATTCAATATTTGGCGAATAAAACGAAAGACTTCTAGATTTAATAACTGTGTTTCACCAACAAAATAGTGATATTTTTTTAAGTAGATTATAATCTTTTGCTCAATAATATTTAATTAGGGTAAACTAACCAGTGAAGGAACACTTAAGCTTCGCTTGCCTTTTAAAAAATCATATTAATTTCAAAATTCATAATTTTAGTTAAATGACAGTGTCAACATATTTGTTACTAATTGCGAATTATGTAAACAAATTGTAGAGAACTTACATAATATTGTTTTAAAGTTTTGTAGCTTCAAATAACAAGTAGTAAGAAGACCAAGTGTAGGAACAGCTCTTGCCAGTGAATGAACACCCAGTAAAGGAACACTTAATTTTGGTTATTTTTTAATGCTCCTTATGAATTTATAAGCTATACACATGTTTGAAAACAAGCCCATTCTTGAAATTATAACATATAAATACTTGGAAAATGTTAATTTTTTTTGTAATCATGAATTGAAAATTAAAGTGTCAACATATTAACACATACTGTTCATTCACTGGAAAATCTATGCCCAGTAAGGGAACATGCCTGTTCCCTCCCTGGTTAGAAGTTGTTTTTCGTATTTTTAACATACTTTTGATGCGGAACATTACTAAAGGTACAAGAAAGTTAAAGTTTTTCTTTTATTTTCATTAACTTAGAAAAAAAACCAGTAAAGGAACACTTGTTCCTTCACTGGTTTTTCATCATTTGGTGATCCCGTGAATAAACACCCCTTTATCTCAATACTTTATTATGCTATGATGCTTAAAAAAATAAAACGTAACTTCAATAACTATATTTTGAGTTCTCTTTTTCACAGTGAGAAAAATAAAACGATTACATGCAATTAATTCCACTTCAAACTTATAAATACAAACACTCACCTTATAATTTTTTCAAAGAAACAAGGTGCTGCTGAGATAATAACAAATTCAAAAATTTTTCCAAAGAAGTCTATTTGACCAGGTAATCCAAAACATTGCTAGATGACTTCCTATTGTTTGGCAGTAAGCTATTGTTACCAATAAATCTAAAGAAAAACTTTCAAATTCTTATTTTTAATCAATATATATGAAATGTTCCTTCACTGGGTAGTGTTCCTTCACTGGTTGGTTTACCCTATCTATTAATAAATAGTAAAAAGAAATTAGTTTTGTCGTTTGATTTCATAGTTAATAGTTTCTAATCAATAATACGAAACTTATATTCAGCAATACCTAACTTATACTTATTAATACGATATGGTTTTAACTGCTATTTAATGCAACTGCTATTTAATGCAAACTATTCCCCATTTTTTTTCGGCTATGGAAATCTAAATAATAAACTTTCTTTCTGCCGAACTTCTGTTTTATAAATAAAGTTCATTAACTGCTGTAAGTATACTAACCATCGAAAAACTAGTAAGTATATGATGTATAAAATATGTAAGTATAATATAAAATATGTTATATGAAATATAATATAAAATGTGTAAGTAAGTATAAAATATGTTATATGAAATAATGAAAATTTTTAATTATTTTATCACTAAGTAGCCTTAAAATTAGGTTTATGCCAGACAGTTAAATGTACAGGTTTGGAACGGCATTTGATTTTGTTGTTGATGCATTCCTAAGATAAAAATGAGTAAAATAAGCTTAACGATGGTTTTCGAAAAATATCTGTTAAAGACGTTACGACTGATTATTAGAGAAACATAGATCTTTATTCTTGAATTTGATTTTTATTTTTTTTTAAATTCAAAACCTTAGAGAGAAATACTGATAAATTTTTATTTAATTATTATTTTAATTTTTTTTATAAATGCATAGCATTTTTATAAATTATTAAATATTATATATTACTGAAAAAATTTTTTTTTCCAAATTTTTATATTTCATTTAATTGGCCTTTTCCTTTAATTTCATAAAATACATCAAAATATTAAATTATAAATTATTGATTAAAAATAAATAGTTAGATGATTCAAAAATCATTGTTAATTGAAAAAAAAAAAAAAAAAAAACGTCATAATTTTCGGAATCCCTGTGAGCCTTCTGCGGAACCCTAGAGTTCCACGGAATGCCATTTTTGAACCTCTTATTTAATTCAAAACTTGGTTTACAAGCGGGATTAAATACATCTAACAAAAAGGTTAGATCTTCTTCATTCCAAAATTACTGATACTTGAAATTTAGTTTCCATCGAAAATATTGTCTCACTTTGTTTAAATAAAAATATAAATATTTAACTTTTTCTAAATTGCTTAAATAATAGAAAATCAATAGCATGACTAGTGAAAAATAGGAGTTTTTTTTTTTCTACGTGAAGTCAATTGATTCCTTAACAGAAAGAATAATTAAATGGAAGCGTCAGCTACTTTTAGCTACTTTACTATGTATCGACACATAGTATTTTGAAAATAAAATAAATTTAAAAAAAAGCTGGAGGAAATAAGTGTTTGTAAAAGAAGTGGGTAAACGAAACGGAAGTGCAAAACTAGGAAAAAAAACAACTACTAGTTTTTGCCCCCTTATCATTGTCAACGACTATCACTTTGCTTTTTGGCTTCGGATGTAATTGGGAGCTTTGTCTCATAAAAGAGGAAAAAAAACTGCGAAAAACACTAGAAAAAAGCAGTCATCTTAAATGAAATAAAAGGAGCAACAGTACAGAACAGTAGTTAGTAAAATAAGTTTAAAGAACAGTTTTTCTCTTTAAGAAAGCTATTTTTTTAAATTGAGAATTGGGGAATTGGGTGTCTCTACTTATTGGATGGCATTTCGAGATGATCTATTTTATCATCTGTACATCAGTTTATTTTAATTTACTTTCCAGCTTAAATAAATAACAATATTCAATTTTATTTAACGTTTTAATAAATGCTTGTTCAATGTAAGTTATTTAAAATAAAAAATATATAATAAAAAAAAGAAACATGTATATAAATGGTTATCCGTAATGAGTGACCTTATTATATGTACATTGTCAAAAAGGAAGGGAAAAAATGTTTATTCATTAGGGTGTCAGGAATCAACATATAAACGAAGAAAAAAAGCTATAGAATTCTATTGAATTACTAATGAGACTGATGATATCAAAAGCATCAAAATCACTTTCATTGCCTGATGAAATTTGAAGGTATTTCTAATTCTTACTCACTGTTTGCTGCGCATTCAAACTGGTTTTGACTTTATGAATATCACCTTCTCAGTAGTGATTTATTAGAATTTGATAGTGTTCTTTCTTAGATTGAATATTAATATGAGAACCCAAATGAGTTTTTTTTTACGTCAATTTTGAAAAAGGATTGTAAAATATATAACCAAAGGATGGTTACTAAGGAAAACCAAATATAATTGCTTCGTGAATAATATATAATCTGTATTTTAAGCCATATCTATATTAAAAGATCAACTAAAAAAGGTTATAAATGGGACCGGTTATAACTATCTTTTGTTAATTGAAAGACAATATGTTGAACGAATAAGCGTTGGTTAATTGCCTTAACATAATATTTCTCAAGCAAAAAATTTTATCACCATATTTTTTTCGATAATTATCATGCTATTCTGCGTCTGTTCTTAATGGCACGCACATTACTTATTTTCCTCACAATTCAACAAGCAACTTCACATTTATTGGATTCAAAATATTAAATTTGTTATCATTAACTAAATTTACTTCAAAAAAATAGAAATACGTATTAATTTAATTCAATTTTTACGTTAAAAAAATTTCAGTCTTTCTTAAATTTGAATAGGAATTATTTATGGTTTAGCATATATGAGTTTAAAATTACACATATGCATTTTATATATGGGAAAAATTTTCCTAAATATTGCTAAAATTTAAATCACATTAATTAATAAAAAATGAACATTTCATGCTGTTAAATGAAGGTATTCCCCTTTACCTAATAATGCACCTTCAAATCTTGGCATTAAATTAAAAAGCATTAAAATCTCATTGTTTTCTCCAAAAGTAACTTCAATTTATCAAAATTGGGCTCAAGGCATCATCAAGAACCATATTATGGGTAATAAGTTTGAAAGTACGTAATATTGCTAATTTAGATAATTTTTAAATCATGTGTTTATAACTTTTGACATCAATAAAAGTGAACACTCTGAAAAGAAGACGATATAACTAACTTTCTCTGAAAACTTTTAATAGATTCATAAAGATTCTTGACCTTCAAAATAGGAAGACAGAAATCAATAGTTAAGTAAACAATAGTTGCAAACAATAGAACCCCCTTAAGGTGAATCTAACTTTTTGTTCAAGTTTTCCATACCTTGAAAATTTTTTGAGCGCATCAAAAAAAAAAAAAAAAAGAATTGCTAATAATTATGATATATATATGTATATGTATATATGTATATGTATATATAAAAACCTTGTTTTTATTGGTAAATATCAAGACGCTATTTATGATTTTCTTTGTTTTCGAAGTTACAGTGGCTCAGTTAAAATCATGAATGTTCATAAGTGGCCCTATTGATCGACTTGGGAACATACTAGTTTCGGGTATATACTTTTGCCGAGAGGATCGGATCTCAGCGTTGACACCACAATATTTCCACCATTCCTTTAGCAAATGAGAAGTTTCCAGTGTTCTGCACTCATCAATCTGTGACCCTAGAAAATTAGAATGCGACACTTTCATTCATGCATAGATGGCAGAACCACAAAGCTGCTTAAAACCCTATTTCGGCCAAAGGTGCGTAAACGTACAATTTTAGTAGATAATTTTTTATGAACACAGAAGAGAATATTTTTCAATAACTTCATTTTCTGCTTTTTTTAAGGGTTCTGAAGTTATCTATAAAATACAAGTAATTCAATGAGAGAAATTTTCAGAACACGCTAGTTTTTTAACTTCAAACGGTTATTGAAAAAGTCCAATTTTTGAAACTGTAGAAATATTCCATTTGTATATGTTTTTTAATGGATTAAAGTTGTAAGTTCTGTAAGATCATAAAAAATAATAAAGTTTTATTATTCAAATTTAATTGTGCATTGACGCACCATTGGCATTTGAAATAGGCAAAATTTAATTTTTATTGAATATAAGATTAATTGAAGTTTTATTTAAGTTCAGAATTTCAGTTTTATTGTGAAGTTTTATCGTTATCAGAGGCTAACAGTGCTCAACAAAATATGCTATCAGGAACAAGCATTGCTCTGAAGTTACTTAACGTTGCTTCAAAACCAGAGATGCACAAAATTTATTTTGATAGCTTTTTCTTTCTATAGTTTTTTTTCTTCAAAATTTTGAAAGGAAAGGGTTACCTTGCATCTGGCACAGCTTGCAAAAATCACTTGCTGGTTGTATATTGAATGATTCTAAAATATGAAGGAAAAGAAAACATCGTGTTAAATGCAAAATTATAGGAATCGTGAATGCAGAAACCTGTGTAATAATATGGAACGACAATGCTGTGATAACAATTGTTACTTATAACGGTACCATTTTGCCTCTTGTAAATGCCAAACGATATAGCCGCAAAGAAAGAAAAGAAGTTGTGATTTCACAATTCAACGTTATTTCGGATTATAATAAGCATATGGGAGTTGTAGACCTACAATGCTATAACTAATTACCGCATCAAGATTAAAGTTAAGAAAATGTGTCCATTATTTACTAACATCATTGATAGTGGTATTATGTAAATTCATGGCAGATACATAGAATTTCAACTAGCTCAAAAATATCACTTATAGACTTTGGATCTTATATAGCTATTGCCCTATTAAAACCTGAATCCACCTGGACCATCTGGTGAAAGTACATTATAAGTTACTTATAATAACAAAGGTCGCCCATCATCCGCAGCTCTAGAAAAAGAAGTATACTGATAAAATCGGACATGGGCATGAAAAAAAAATTTCCGCGAACGATGTAATAATGTAAAGTGCGCGAAAACCACACGATTTATTTATGCATCGAATGCTAAGTTCAATTGCATCCAAAATGTTTTCTTTAAAAATATAACCGTTGAACTAAACTAATTGTTCATTGATCAGGCCAATGTCGCGTATACACACCGATTTATTTCTTAAATAAAATATTATTTTTTTGCACGAAACTTATTTTTTGTTTTAATGAATGTAGTTAAAACATATTTAATTGAAAATAATACCACATTTTATAAAATTTCTATCCTTGGCCTAAAATGGGTTCACATATAAAACTAGCATTTTCCTTTTCTCGATATAGATGGGGCCAGATAAAAGAATGGGGCTAGATAAAATAATTAACTCACATTCCACAGTTCTTCTGAAAAAACATAAATTAAACACAACCTAAGTTCAATGTCCATTACCTAACGAAGCTCCTAACATAAACTAACTCCAATATTGAGTTAAATTTCCTTTTTAGAATTTTTAAATTATACTAGTTGTAAATGTTTACAAAACCATATATTTTTGTATTCGCGGATCTTTAATCATACCAACTGTAAAGAAATGTTTCTAACCGAAAACTTATGGTTAATTTGATGAACAAATTGCTGGCAGTTATTTTCGAATAATTTTTTAAGGAAAAGTTTAACGGAACGGAAAATTTAAATTGAAAGGAATGAGAAGCATTAGCGTGAATTATATGTCGTTCTTAATAAAAAATGCTATGAGCTTTAATTCAAATATTGCACACACTGGTCAGTGAATTCAAAATCAACAATCTACTCCACTTCTTGTCATCGACTCTTTGAGGGCCAACAGCCTATTGGATCTTGTATGACTTCGTCAGACAATTGGAGGATAAGTAACAACAACAACAACAAACTAAACAAATTCTCGCTTTTCGGCAGAAATCAAAGATTTCCTTATAGGCAAGAGACTACGAGTCTCTATCCTCTGAATCATTGGATCTTTAATTAAAAATAGCGACATCAATCATTTTTTAAGAAAATATTAGCATAATAAAAGTGCACATTGCAAATTTGAATCTAATGAATAAGTTTAATAAAAACTGGAATGGTTCTTCAAAGAGATAGAAATATTGTCTTTAAGTGTCAATTCGAAAATTAATTTTTTTCCATCATTTACTTCCTGCATTTAATTTTTAAATTTTCCAAAATTGAGTAAGCTCTTATAAAAATATAACCAAAAAATTGAGCAAAAAATATGAATGGTCCTATTGCTGAAATGTCTATTTTCATCAATATAGGAAATTAAGTAGTTCATATAGATGGTATTTAATTTATGTTTGCTAGCATAGTATCAATTCGGTGTTGTAGGAATTATAATCAGTTTTGAATTACGTTTTTATCAAGTTCGATTGTTAGATGCATGGAATGGGTGATTTTATTTTAATAGTCCTATCCTAAAATTCAAAATTGTAAAATGATTGTTCTTATTCAATAGCCTTTTAAAAGAAAAAAATCTTACTACAGCAATTATCGACTGAATAACTGACTCGATAACTGAAACAATTATTGACTTACTGGAAAGTTATCTATACCGTTCATTAGTTACTTATTCTTGACAGCTAATTGAAATTATCCATTAAATATTACTTTCAGAAATAAACTCTCTTAAAAACAGAGAGATATATTACAAATTTTGCTCATTTAAAACTAGAAAACAATAATAGCCGAAAAGCATCTTTCAATGGAAACTATGTCAACTAACATCATTAAAAAGCATACAAAACTTTTAAAGTAAAATTTTAAATAAATATGTAATGTCACGACTGATAGGACTTTTCCTGAAATCATTGCTATTATAAGTCCCTATAAGTTGTAGCTGAATACATTGTTTTATAAAAAATATTTTTGCTAGTAAAATTTTTTTTCTTGATTTTTGAAGAAGTTAGATATCTTTTTTTAAAATTTCTAATTCTTAAAAACATTTCTTGGATCATTTCTTGAAAACGTTATAATAAAAAGATTATCATGTTTGAAAAGAAGTTAACGGAATTATCTTTTCTTGAAAAAGTATACAAACAAGATCTGTGTCTACACCGTTGAAAGAATTTCTCAAAATTAAGCAAAAAATACGTTAAAACAGCTGTGGAAAAATTATAGTTGAATTTGATAACCCCACATATGATAACCCCCAAAACTGAAACTGCATTCTTTGACAAATGCATATTCTGAAAATTGATATGAAAGAGAGATGTTCATTGGGTGCCAAAAAGATTCGAACCATAGACTCGCGATTAATCATCATAAATGTCCAACCAAGTCCAGAACATCATGCCATACTGATTTCCAATTTAAATGGTAATAAAGGATGCAATTTGGAAAATTTAGTCCCGATAGCTTAATCAGGAGATCGATAATTTTTATTTCACTTTTTTCTTATTTCATTTTATCTTAAAAACGATTAAACGAAATAAATAAATGAAGCTTCCTAACTTCCTTTTGACTTGATTGTACTACTGTGGTGGTTAGGGCAACTTTTTCGAACCCGGTGGACTTAAGTTCGAATCCTGTCTGCAGCCGAAAAAAATCTTTCAAATACTTATCCCTCAGCATCGATTCTGAAACTTAGCATTTTGCTCAAAAGTATGCTGTTTCAGTTTTGAGTTCAACTATTGTTCAACAAATTCAACTGCTATTTGTTTTGGAGCTATTTTGACACATTATTTCTCAATTTTGAGAAGTTATTTTCTAAGGTGTAAGTGTATGAGTAAATAAGAATATCTGCTCACGAAATAGGAAAGATTTTGCTACTTCGATGAATCTGAAAGAAACATAAATTTATGAGGAAGTAGTTACAGCGAACAACGTCTTAGTGTGTGATGATTGGAAGAATCAGAAATATTAAAAGTGTCATCTGTAAATTTATCAGAAAAGAAAGATGATAAAACAGGAGAACAAAACGTTGTTGAAATAAGTAATTTTTTAAAGTTTTACAGCTTTAAAAATGTCAGAGTAAATGTTTTGACTTATTGTTGAAAAATATTCTATTTTCGATATCCCAAATATTCTGCCAAACGATAATTTCAGCTTCTTCCTTTGAGCTCTTGATATCAAAATTTGAGTGCATCGCGTTTGCTTATTCAGCATATTTGCTTTAAAATAAAACTTTAAAGCTGATGAGGTGATCGAAGACATTATCTTATAATCCTAAAATTTTGTTCACTTATTGTTCTTAAGAAATAGTAACTATAAATGCTAGCAAATAAAAAAGTTGAGATTTTTTTTAAATAATTTTTTTATAATTCTTGGAATCATAAGCATTTTTTTGTCTATTTTCTAGATGTTTTAACGTATTAAGGAAGCAGAAAAACTATTGATTTCTATAAATTTTACTATTTTGTTGAAAAACTAAAATTTTCATCCTGAAAGACGTTAAATTCCAGTTTTTTTTGTTTGTAAACAGTAGACTCATTTAAATATATTTAGCTTATGAGTAGTTTCGATTATTGTGCTATTTTTCTCTCCAAAAAACATAAGGTTAAGGAATAAGGTTAAAGGCGTTCCAGACTTGAGATCCCATCCACCGAGTATTCCTGCTGCAGCAGCCTGGACAGAATACAAAAACCAAGCAATTCGCGGAAACAGGGCCCAAGTCACGCACTCGAATGACAATTTAAGTCTAAGGAGACCGGTGAAGCATCTGATTTGAAAATTGCAGGGCGGCAGTGCCAATCCTGCTACAGGAGACTATTGAAACCGGGCCAACTGCACATAGTCAACTTTCACACTGCCGACTGGAAGATTCAAAGGAATGTTATTTCATTCATTCAAATACTAATAAACAGTAAATTAAAATTGGTCTTTCCTTTGACAGCTCTTAAACACACGAGGCAATAGCAAAATTTAAAAAAAAAAAAAAATATTATAAAATTAAATTTATTTGATGTAATCTTTATTCATGATATCCTGATGCATGGAAGCATTCTTTTTTTCAAGTGCAAATAAAATATTTTGAAAACACAATTCGATATTTTGCTTCCTTTATTTTATATTTGAAAAATTCAGGAAGTTTTCAATGGAGTATTTTGTACGTTTGTTAGATTTTTGTGTTTATTCCTAAAAGTTTTGCGATTACTTTGTTAAAGCATTGCTGAAAAAATACGAAAAATCATTTCAAATATACCTGACCAATTTGAAAGTTTGGAAAGAAAGAATGTTAAAAAAGAGATCCCTTTGACTCTCAAATATATCAAAAACGTGATTGATCTTGAAATAGAAGTTGTTTTATCGAAAAGAAAACATTACAAATAAGATGAAAAATGTCTAAGCAAACAATTCTACAAATCTTTGTCCAAAATAACTCAAGAAGTGTGAACGAAAGTGAAATAAGGTAAAGACTTCAGCAAAATATTTTTGAACAATTTTTATCCGGTTTTTAAGCTTTATTTACTAAGTACCAAGTTTTATATTCAACTTAATTGGTTAAACAACTTTTAATTTATTTCTCTTATTTATTAGCTTGTGTTACTCTTAAACGAGCCACATTTATTCATTGAATTAAAGTGATATATTTTATAAAATTCTAAACTGGATAAAATCTTTTCTAAATTGTATATTATTGAATTATTAAAACTAACAAAAAAGATGTAGAAAAGAAAAAGGTAAGGAAAAGTGTCAAACCTAAATGGAGATGATTTTTTCCTCTTCCAGCTGTATTCGTTATCGTGAATTTAGTGAAATTTATTAAACTCATGAAAAAAAAATTTTTTCAACCAAACTTACATTTTAAAAATTTTATATTTGTAAAACCGAAGAGAAATAGACACATGAATCTATATTTGCCATTTTCTATTTAAAATAACTAAGTATATAAGAAAATTCACCTTGATTTACGAGTAATAACTTCAGCTACCTTTCTTTCTTTCTTTTTTTTTTTTTTTTCTTCATAACCGACGTTGAACAAGCAACCTTCTTCTGAGTCTCGATTGTTTTTTCTTTCTAGAATGTTTCCACATTGCATATTAGATAAAAAAAAAAATTAATATTTGCTTAAGCATTTTAATGAATGAAACTTAATAGTCTAAAGTCATTTAATGATTTTTTTTTAACTTTAAACATTTATATGAGCATTATTGACATTAAAAATAATAAATTGCTTTTATTACATTAAAAATTGTGAACATCTCAAAACAAGCGTATTAAAGCATTTTTATTATTTTATTAAACTATTAATCATTTTTTCTTTAATATTAACATTTAATTTAACATCATTAAAATTAATTTATTTCTTATATTACCATTAAACGATGAAAAAGTATTTTAAATTCTTTTCTAGCATTAAAAATTTTAATAATATGCTGCCCCACGATTTAGAATAATATTACAATAATATTATTATTCCACGATTTATAAAATTTTTCAAAATTCCAAGGATTAATATATTCCTTCCCTTTTTCTTTGAATTTAAAGAAGAAAATAAACAAAAAAGTCTTTAATATAAAACACTTTCTTCATTCTTAAAATACAAAAGAAATTATTACTTTAAAGTAATTTATGTGAGATTATGATGCAATCGTCCCAAAAATGGACATGACACATTTTTCCGATTGAGTAAGAAGTAGGCAAAATGTATCATTAGTTTTAACTTTCGCCGACACTTCTCACATTTTATTGAACCTCCGATATTTGAAGTTCTTTTTGCCATCCTACACCATGTCATTGATGTTTAAATCAATTTTCTTTAATAATACGCCGAACATAATTCACTGCAGTTGGAATAATGACGAGAGTTTTAATCAAAAATCAATAAAGCCATATTCGTTTTCCTGCCATGATTTTCTAACTTTATTTTCATTTTGCTTTCGTAACCGACACCCTTTTCTAAATCTAGCTAATTTTGAAGAGCAACGTTAATTAGACTATCGACTAGTCTAAAAAGGAAACAAGTCGATTTATGTGGAATTTCTATCGGCTATGTTGCGAACCGTGTAAATTACCCGATTCTAACACGTGTAGCGATTGATCATTTCTTAGCCATAGATTAAGAATGAATTTCGCATTTTTTTCAGCGAATTTTTCTTGCTTGACGTTTTGAATTACTTTCTCTTTTAATAAAAATGACAGTATCGTTTTTTAATCAAAATGTTTACAATGTAGTTTTTTTTTTCGTTTGTGCTAAATTGAAGTAAATACTGCCGAAATATTAATCTCAGTAATAGTCTGAGATAAGATTTTATCGAAAATATTTTTTAAACTTTTTTTGCGGTTGCAACCATATGTGTTTTAAAAGGTATGGCTATTTTTATCGAAATATGATATATATATGTAGGAAAAAATAAAAGTTCGGAATATAAAAAAATATATAATCTTTTCATCAGCTCACGCGATTACATCCGCAAAAACGAGTTCTTTCTACTTTCATATCAATATAGCCAAAGCAAAATATATCAATACAATAGTGTGAGGAGCAATCAAAAAAATTTTTTTTCAAACAAATAGAATCGAGCACATTAGGTAAAAATATCACGTCATAACAGAAAAAAATTTTAAGAAAAACAGAACAAAGGATAAAACGAAATTTACTAAATTCATTATTGAGTTAATTGTATGTTATTGAAAATAAATTTACTAAAAACTTATTTGTTAACTTACATAATTTTCAATGTGTAATTCCATGTCGGGTAAATCCGTGAATATAACTATGTGCAAAACAGGCAATTCATGTTTCTTTCTCTCTCTGTCTCCATTTTTTTTTTAAATAAAATCTAATTTTCTAAAATTATTATTTGTCAACTGATATAAATTATCCAGTATTACCGTGCACACATCCATTGTCTGGCTCATCCTTGGTAACTAACAAATCAAACGCACTTACTGCAGTAGGAACTCACTATAAAACAAAATCCCTCTATTCGCGCTTTTACAATATTAGAAAGCGCTCCTTCTTGCGGATATAATCGTGTAAACTGATGAAAAGATTATCTTTTATTTTCCGGATTTTTATTATTTTTAGTATCATTTTTTCCCCATTTTCATTGTTCTGTAAATTTTTCTCTACATTTTGAACTTATTTTATGAGTTCTATTTACATGCACCTTACACTCAGTAAATAAAATTATTGTTTTTCTTAATTTTCTTTGATTGTTTTTCTTTTTGTCCTTTGTTCTAGTATTTATTTATTATGATATATATATTAGTGGCAAAGTGGCAAAAGATGGGCGAAATGGGGACATTTATCATAGTATGTTTTTTAGAGCAAAGATAAATTATAGCAAATAACTACGAACGTAAGGTGAAAAAGTTTGCCCAAAGAGCGTAAATCCATATTGAATCTTTTTGAATCAAACACTATCTTTTGAGAATGAATCCGTTGATGAAATTATTAATTGTAGGTCAAGTTTTAAGATTCGTAGAATCTGTAAAACTTTTTTAATGACGTTAATAAGTGAATGGTTCAATCAGTTTCTAATATTCAAAAATCGTATTGTTTTGTTCAGGACGCATCCTTCTAATCTCAACTTGATATTCACTTTATTTGAAGTTTAATCCGCAAATTTTTTTTCATGCATTAATAGTCGAGTGTTCAGAGACAGTATTATTTCTCAATCAATTAGATTTAAACACGAGTGCAAAGTCAAATATAATTTAATTAGCTTTATTATTTTATTTCTGCTATCTTATAATTTTTTTTAAATTTAATATTTATAAAATAGGGATTTTTGCTATTTTTAATAATGCACAAGCTGTAACCGTTCCGACAATAACTAAATTGTAAATCGAATGATAATTTATAATCTTCAATCCAATGCATGAGCTCTTTTTTACACTCACTGGTTAACTGCATAATACAAAAAAATAAAATAAGATGAACGAATGTACATTATTTTTTTTAAAATTTTTATAATATAAACTTTTTTTTATGAAATTTTGAATGTATAGGATGTTACTCTTTATTATTTGAGAAGTTAATTTTAAATATAACAAACTATGAATAATCCAAGTGCTAAACATAACAAACTATGAATAAATTTACGATATTTCATGAAGTTAATCAATTTAAGCAGTGAATGGTTCAGATTTTGAAAGGCTGACTTGCAGTAATGTAGTTCGTTGTATATCGTAGGAAAATGTTGCTTATACCTAGAACTAAGGATTAAGAATTTTTGCAATCATGTTTTTTATATTATATTACATTGTTCTGCCTTCACTTTAAAGTGTTCAGTGAATGTAACATTACTTAAATCGGCACATGATAACTATCAGCACTGACGAGTATTAGACATTTTGCTGTTTTTATCTTATACATATATTTTAAATGCATTGCAATAAATGAAAAAATATAAGTATCTAATTAGCCAATACTCTTAAGAGGCGATAGGTATCGTATCCCATACATGTTTCCAAGAGCGCTGAAATTTTCTAATTGATAAGTAGAAAAATAGCAAGAGCCGTAAGTTATGCGTATAAATTGATATTTTTTTCCTTAAATAAATCTGCATTATAGGAGGTAATTTTTCATGCTTAATATACATTTCCATTTACAACTGCAATACAATTAATATAATTTAATGTATTTTTGGACAAAATTTTAAAAAAATGCAGATTATTATAAAAAAAGCAAAATGTTGTGAGATGTTTTTGGAGAATGCTGTAAGAGTAGTTGCAAACTGATAAGATAACAAGCTATTGTAGGAAGAAATGAAAAAGATAAAACTGACTTTTTAATAGTAGTGGAGGAGAAATTTTCCTAGATGATAAAAACGCGTGTCCGAACATAAAAGCTTATTGGTCGATTTGTCTGAGAAACTAAACCTCAGAAAAGCTATTGAGTCATTCAAGACCACCTAGAATAATGTCATTAGAAAAAGTAATTAGTAGTTCATAAAAATGACTGAATCAAAGCTAAATGATGTAAAACCTTCCCTGATAAGAGGATCAATTTTTTTCTTTTCAAATATTTCGTTCAATTCTTTTTTCTTCGAAATTACAATCATTAGATCTTTTAGCAGTTTCAAAAACTCGTCAGAACAAATATAATACTTTTTTAAGATAAAGATAGCTATTCTTTTATGAAAGGCATAAAGTGATTCAAAAGCAAACGATTCTTGAATAGTTTCAAGAAAGTAGTAAGGAGGTTTCAAAGAAATAGTCGTAAGTATTGCAAACTTAAAAAAAAAAATGACGCTTGCCATTTTATGATAAAATCTTATTAGCTGACACTTTAAAAAGATTTGTTTCACAAATTTCTTTTCGTATTTAAATACTTATACACAAACAGTTTTGAAAAGTATTTAAAGTTTGTTTTTCTCAAGCATTTTGTTTTCAAGAAATTTGCATAATTTAGTAAGAGAAACTTTATGATTGTTTGATTTTACGTAGAGGTAGTATAAATGTGTGAATGTAATTTCTATTTAAATTATTGAAATAGTTCTGAGTAAACAGTTTTATTTACTACTTACGGTACAACAGTTAAAAGATTTACTTAGCTGAGTAACCAGCCTGTAATGATGCGAATCAAATAACAGAGGTGGTTACCGTAGCAGGTTTATCTGCATAATAATACTTATGAAT
The DNA here is from genome assembly GCA_949128135.1 of Parasteatoda lunata. NCBI lineage: Eukaryota > Metazoa > Arthropoda > Arachnida > Araneae > Theridiidae > Parasteatoda > Parasteatoda lunata. Next base: position 66,722,286 of record OX421981.1, on the reverse strand, counting down.
AAAGAGAGAAAAAGTGTTTGCCGTATCCACATTTCTGAATATGTTTTTTTAATAATAACTGTTATAAATTAAAGCAAGAATCCTCCCCTGAATTTCGTCAGACGTGCGAAAGAAAATTATTTGCTGCAGGTATTTAAATGGGCGTCGAAATATCCGTATTGTATTGATTTTATTTGATATTTTCTCATCGTTACTGAAAATAGTGACCATAAAGAACAATTATGTGTTTAGTTGAAAACTATAGATAATGATAAACTGAAAAATGTATGGAATTAACTTTAATTTTAATTAGTTGTTCACCATACATCCAAAATTTCTGTAAAAGAACAAAATATAGACTTTATTCTTGAGTATCATAATTTTATGCAAAGATACATAAGATAAAAAGATACATAAGATTACATAAGATAAAAAGCATATGTAATGTCCTAAAATGGTTAAAAAAAGGAACACAGTTTGCAAATGGCTGTAAATTGTCAGGCAATCTCCAATTTATTTTTTTATGTGAATGTGTGTTTTTGTGGCATATTTTATCTACAAATATTAATTCAATAACTAAAAAGGCATTTTAAAATTTAAAAAAATACTGTTTCGAAAAATTAATCAATCAAATACACGATTAGAAAACAGAATATTTACATGCTTTTGAATAAGCATCACAAAGTGGAAATTAAGTATTGAATAGCTATTTAGTACATTTGGCAGTTACTAAAAAATTCAAAAAATCAAAATTGAATGGTTATTTTATCATATTTAATCAAAATGGTCAAATAACCATAAATAAAATGGTAATCAAACTGTTAAGTTTAAGAAAAACTGTTTATTAACTGCTTTCACCTAATACGGTTATACAATCAAAATTTTATCGCACCTATTAGAACGACCTAATGAAGCTGCCAAATTCTTTGCAACGGCGTACATATCATAGCTGAACAGGAGTTCGAATCCTAGTGGTGACACCACAATATTTCCTCCATTTCCTTCACCACATGAGCAATTTCCAATGTCCAACCTTCTCTAATCACCATTACTCCCATGTCTAGTTAGCGAAAAATACACCCGAGCTCCCATGTCTAGTTAGAGAAAAATATTTTTTTAGCGATTTGAAAAATGCTGGTTGTAAATGGTTAAAAAACCGCATAGTTTTGTATCCATGTTCTTATAACCATACTTTTTGTAAATGGTTTCAAAGCCATAAAGGAAAAAAATGTTTTTTTACCGTAAACTTTACGTTTGATCGGATGGACAGACAGCTGAAAGTTATTTTACTATAATTTTAGAATGAAATATTAACAGTAGAATGGCGTTAATGCGCGTAAGTACGTTGTATTTTTGTTGTAAAAATTTATAAAAAAAAAACACGCATTTTTGAAGTATATACGGACACTCGATTCGGTGTTAACTTAAAATAAAATGTTCCTTCACTCAATGTTTTGGTTTATTTAACATCAAATTCAGTGTTATGCTCCAATTTCCCTTTCGCTCAGATTCGATATTCTTTCTTTATCACTGATATACGTCTACAGAAACTAAAGTTACGAATTTTATTTTTTAGCGGTGTAATGAGGATTGTTTTTATTTTTAAATATCTGCCAATTAAAATAAATAGCTTTATAGTTAATTTCTGTCAGTTTCTGCTTTGGTAAACTTTATTGGAATTTTTCAAAGCATTCTATCTGTGTTCGCATATGTTTGATTTAAGAACTAACTGTATTTTAGGATTTAGTGTGTACATGTTTTTATCCTTAATTGAAGTTATAAAGGGAATTGAGAAGCTAAAGAATAATAAATCTCCTGGCCCCAGATTCAATCTCCTCAGAACTTATTAAAAATGCTTCATTTAGAAATGCTGAAAAAATCTAACACCTTATTGATCTTGTATGATCTCATGAAGTTCTATCAGAAGACTGGAAGCTGAAAATAATTTCCCCTGTGCATAAGAAACTGATGTTTTGGAATTCTCTAATTATAGAGGTCTTCTTTGCACGTTCTATGAATTATTCTCTACAATATTTAACAGGTTAGCTGCATATACTGAAACTATTATTGGTGACTATCAATGAAAGGAAGATCAAAAACATAACATCTATTTAACCTGAGATAAAGAATGGAAAAGACTAGAGAGTGTGACATTAAATCACATTAACTGTTCATTGACTTCAAAGTAGCTTACGACTAGGTAAATCGGGTGCTTCTCATACAGGCAATGAGAGAATTCAATGTACCAGAGAATCTTATTAAGCTGGTCGTAATCACATTAAATGAAACTAAACTTACAGTCAAGGTACAGAACAACCTGTCAAAATCTGTCGATTTTATAAACGACAAGAAAACTCTCGACACCGTTGACGTTAGCTACCTATAATGAAATAGAGAAATGAAGCTTATTTCTATCTAAGCTCGTTTCAACAAGGGTGAAAGATTCAGAAGATCATGCTGTTTCTTATAAGTTTACTTATTTATAGTCCCAGAAATTAACTGATAATCAATTACTATATATTCATCCCGACTTTCATTAAAATACTAGTTTCAATGTGTTAATTATAAAAGAGAAACATTAATTGTACTATATGTATCAAATCGAGTGAATTTGCTAAATACGTAATATGAAATTGGTTATATTTTACTGAATTTTTTAATAGTTATTTGTACACGTAAAACTGAAAAAAAAAATAGAAAATGATTAGTGATAAGTTACTAAAATGCTGTTCAAAATCAGAATCTTGTTTAAAAAATTCTGATTTTCCTGACTTTTTTCGGATTTTAAGATTTTAAAGCCGAAAAATTTTGAAAGATTGCTTTGCATTTATTTCTTAAACTCCTTATCATTAAGTAATTAAATTTTTTAAAAACAATATCATGATTTTAAACTAATCTATGAAGTTTAAACTAATCTATGAAGTAATTAAAAAAAATAATTTTTTCAGCCTGACCATCAACAGTGTTCCTCTATACAGAGAGAGAGAGAGTTTTAAATTAATCGTTCTTATTATTTTTCAAAACGTTAAGAAAAATGAAATCAAAACACTATGGATATTGAGAGTCGCAATTTTTTAGAAAAGAGATAAAAACAATGAAAATCATTCTAATTTGTGACAAAAAAGCAAAGTGGTACTAAAAATAATCAAGCATTCTTTATTTGTTTAGTAGGCCTTATGAATCGCTTTTAAGTCGCAAATAAGCTAGTTTTATTGAATTATATAATAAAAATTTTGAAATCATATCTTTTCTTTCTATCGTCTATATTTCTATTTCTTCTATAATATTTTTCATTTTTTCTATATTAATTTCTATTTCTTCTCTATTAAGTAGCAAAGATCAATGTCAATATTTCTTCATCTCTTATAAGTGCAAGTATTCATTGAAAACGGTTGAAACATTGAAAATACGAAAATCTCCATATCTGATAAATCGAAAAAATTAAAGACAATTAAGGAAACATTAAAAATAAAGAATAGTAATTGTTAAAATTTAACTTTTTCAGACTTTTGAGTAATTTTATTGCTCATCCATCTATAATCAACCAACAAATGTAATTTAATTGTGTTTATATAAACTCCAATTTTATTGAAAGTTTTAAAACAATATCATCTTGTAAGAATTTCTTTTTTATGCTGCCTTCTGTTTTTTATGCTGAAAAAAAAAACTGCTTGATTACAAGTAGTAAATTTACAAATAACAAGCATTTGGCAAAAAAAAAATTATCAAAGAAATGGCTCCAAAACACAACTGTTTTAAACTTTAATACTAAAAAAATAGGGAAAATATGTGGAATTTAGTAAACGCTTCTACGGAAAGTCTTTTAAAACTGTAATTGGATGTTAACTCATATCGTAATAGTGTTGATTAGATGATACGTGCACGATCTGTAATTCATAGCCCTGTGTAATTCACCATATATAGATGGCTTTCTCTGAGTACATGTTTATTACAACGTCTAATACCTTTTTAAATTCTTAACAGATAATCACATAATAAATACATCTGAATTTTATTACAATCTTAATTACATTTTCAGCCCCAGGAATTCTTGACTACTGAATATTAGTACTAAATATAGATTTTTCTGAAAGAGTTTAAAGACTGAAAACAAATTCATAAGCAATTTTAAAAACTCAGTAGCAACCCTTAATAAAATTAAACTGTCAAATTTTTTTTAAAAAAATGCGTTCAACCTGTTTATAGTCAATAAATGTAAACTACAAACATATTAAGAACAATCAATATTTAATTGGGGCAAACGTTTTCTTATTGAAAATACATAAACAAATCCTGCGCTTCTGATATACATTAAAAAATAGAGTTATGTTTTAAATGTTGAGAAGTAACAGTCTATGATTACATGTTATTATTAAAAGAGATTTGTTAAAACATCAATTTAAAACATGAAACGTTCTTTCTAATACATAAATCTGTATTCTTAAAAAAAGAATTGAAACTTTGGTTCTGGAAGGTTTTGGAAAACTCAGAGGTTTCAGAAAAAAATATTAAAAACAAACATTTGTATACATAGTATACATTGTAAACATTCGTATACATAATTATATATACGTTTAAAAAAGATTAACACTACATATGGAAGGTATAATAATCCTGGATTCTCCAAATTGAAGGGAATTTAAAATAAAAATTGTATTTTAACATCTATTTTATTTTCTCAGTCCGAGGGGATATTTTTCCAAGACTCCTTTTAAGCTCGCAATTCTTCTTGGTCTATATTGATTCTAAATTAAATATCTTATTTGAAACACTTGATTCTTGATTCATTCATCAAATTTGATTTCTTCTTTTTCGAGTTGTCTCGTTTTCTTATTAATTTGAACCAAAAATGTTTTTAAATAGCCATTTTGTTTTATTCTTAGTAATATCAGATTCGTTTTATATGTAAATATCGTTGTTAGTTTTAAGAAATAAATTGAAAAAAAAAGATGAAAAATTTAAATCCATCCTAATACTGACATAATTTTCTTTAAAAACAATTTATGTATTTTTTTAAAATTACCTATTCTATAGAAAACAGTTAAATAAAAATTAATTTATATTAATGCAAATCATTAATTTTCTGATCTTTCAATATTTCTATTTACTTTGAAAGAATATTTTTTCATTTTTTTTGGCTCTGAAATATTATTCAAATTCTTTATTCTAACGTAACACAATTTGGTTTTGGCGAAACCAAGAGTGTTTCCTAACGACATGTTCCAAAATTATTATAAACCTATTTTATTGACTTTTACAATTTTTCTTCGGATAAAATCATAGTTTTGAAGAATGATTCAATACAAATTATGTTATATTTTAATGCTGAATGTTTTATTGACCATACACAATCTATCCATAATTCAACAGCCACATTTTTTTAAAAATAAAGGGTTGAAATTATAGTACAAGCTTGATAACTTGGGAGGAAAGAAACGACTTAACGCTTTTGAGCAGGCAATCATTTTTTATGTATAATTAGCAGCTTTTCTCTTGACACTGCTAAATTTAAAAAAAAAACAATTTCTAATCCAATAAACCTTATAGCTGGTGCGTAATTTACATATTTTTTAGATAAATATGTGTATAGATTTTGTTCAAATATAAAGTGTGCTGTTGTGCGATGTAAATGAACTGCAACAACAAATCAATAGTAATAACTAAAGCCCGGATTTTGATGACCTAAAAAATCTCAATTAATGCCCTTAAAAAGTGCAAAAATGCCCTTTAATAGTGCAAAAATGCCCTTAAAAATGCAAAAAATGACCTTAAAATGCGAAAATTGCGCTAAAAATGCCTTATGACAGGACTTAAATAAAGTAAAAATATTGAACTAAAACAATTTTTTACTCTTTAAAATTGTTATGAGTCATTTCAAAAAATATAAAGCAATGCAATACTTGTTCTACGTTCATTAAAAATTTGAAAAATATGTTTTATATCCTAAAATAACAAAAAAAGGAAAATGTATTGACTCCAAAATATTTTCATTTTGTATAGAAACTTTAATGAATATAACAGCTTCCATCTCATAATATTACTAAATATCCGAATTACATTGGATTATTAATTTTTTTTTAATATTTTGAAATGTGAACGAGCGTCTCTTGTCTGAAAGTTAATTTTTATACCTGAAGAAGCTTCTTTCAACGTCTAATGATGTTATTGGTGCGTACTTGAAAAAGACTGTCTCACTTACTGACAATTCTTCTTCAATTTGAAAAGATGTTGCTTCACCTGTTAATATCCTAGAGATTTTCTTCATTGTTTGGAAGCCAGTGTAATAATGAAAAATGAAAGAAAGAAAGAAAAATAATAAAAATTGGAAAAAAATAACAAAAAAATTAAAAAATGCTTTAAAATGCAAAATATGTCCCAAAATTTAAAGGAAAATGCCCTATAAATCTAAAAAAATGCTCTAAAGGACAAAAAATGTCCAAAAATGCAAAAAATGCAAAAAAATGCAAATGTCATCAAAATCCGGGCCTTAGTAATAACTATTAAACATCGATGATGTTCAGCTAGAAACTTCTTTGTCAGCAAACTGCTTTTAAAAATTAATTGTTACGCAAATTATGACTAGGTAAATATTTTAATGCATTAAATTTTCGATGCCATAATGTGAACTTAAATATCTCAAAAGTATGAAACAAATTCGCTTCGCCTTTGCGAATACATTAAACTTTTAATTTCATATAATTCATAATGCCTTAAAATGATGAGAAAAAAAAATTAATTTTAAAGAATTTTAAATTATAAACGATGTATTTAATAAATTCAAAAATTAATGAACTAGGTGATAAATTCCTTCTCTCAATTTTTTGACCACGTAACACCTGGCTGTGTTTCTGATTGAGAAAACTTCTTCGGTCCACTGGAAAAGAGAGGAGAAATATGGATGGAAATTTTTGAAGTAGGCAAGCTTATTTCTTATCGGGCAATAATGGATCTGTTATTGAAAGAATCAATGGTGTATCTTTATCTCGTATGACAGCTAATACCTTTCTCAAAGAATTGTCAATATTTGGAATTCAAGCTGAACAACGTGGCCGTATTGAACTAAAAAAAAAAAAAAATTGAGTTCCGTAATGTTCTGATTTATTTTCAGGTCTCAGTTGATTTTTTATAACTTGTATGGAACATTCCTTAAAATTTATTTTAATTTTTTCAACAATTTACTTTATATTTGAAGAAAGTCTAATTCGAAATAAATTAAATACTTTATAGGAATGTGATTACCATTAAAGCATGAATCTAAGCAGTGATAATACAAGAAATTGTGAATAATCCAAGCAACACCTAAACAATACACAAAAAATATCCACAAAAAAAGATCAAAAATGAAAATAGAAGCTCTGACAGACTTGCCAGCGCCTTACGATGGTATAACCATGTTAGTGTAGGAGCAGTTTCTGCTGTCGGCATAAGAGATCGTAAACAACCATATCTCCAATTGCCCCAAAAAATAATAATAAGTAAAAGCCAAAACCAAGTCAGATGAAGATTTTTACTGCGATTCCGTATATCCAAGTAGATGGGATGTCACAATTTCGAGTATTAAATTGGCTTGCTTAAATGCAGAGCAAATACAAAACTACGAATGAAATATTTGAAGTATAGATGAAATAAAACTATTTTCGATAAAAGTTAAAACAAACTAATGAATTGGAAATACAGAGACAGGCAAAAAATTATGGTTCAAGGTGATCAAACCGAACCTTCAATTCAAAATTGACCATACTACAGCATAAGAAGCTAAGCATAACTTTACCTTGGAACCATATATATATATATATATATAGACGTTTTATATATATATATATATATATATATATATATATATATATATATAAAACGTCTGAAAACATCGAGGAGACTCTATCTGTGTTTCAAACCAGCTCTAGAATATCGATCAAACGAGCTGTCAAACAGGCGTGAATCAACTGGGTGACACTGCGACAAATTGTTGACGAAGATCTGCATCCATTCCCATGCAAGTTTCAAACCTATCAGTCAATAATCTCCATGGAACAACGATTGTGTTAGACTAACACTATTGTCGAGAGCAATGACGAGCAGGAATTTGATGTGAATATGGTTTGGTTTTGCAACGAAGTCATTCATTTGGATGGGTTTGTCTATAAGGACTTTAGGGGACTTTTTCTCCGTCGAGAAGTGATGGGAAATGTGACTGTATGATGAGTAATGAGCAGTCACGGAATAATTGGTACGATATTCAGTGACGGCGTGGACACCTCTGAACGATACATGAATGTTTTAGAAAATGATTTCATTCCATTATCCAAAGTGTTCCAGATTTCGACAAGATGTGGTTAATGCAAGACGTAGCTTGCCCCCGTCGGACCAAGAGAGTGTTTGATGTCCTCTTTGAGTATTGTATTCTAGTTCTGGGTACCTAGAGGCCACTGGAATAGGACTCACTTTTTCGCCATATTTTCCGGATCTGAACACATGCGACTCATTTTTCTGGGGCTATAATTTAGACAGTGTATACAGAAATAATCTCTAGTGACCTTTACATGTTGAATCAAGTTTTTGCCCTCAGTCATTTTTTAAATAATTTACGTTTTAGTTTATATAGTTCAATAATTGTCACCTTGTATAATCCCCTTTTTTAAATCAGAAAAATCTTGCCTCTCTCATTTAAGTTTATTTTAACGAAACTAAGTGAATTTTTTTAATAAATAAAATAGAATAAAAATTACAAAATAACTATTTTTGGAAGTGTAATATTTTCCTTTAGTTTATTATCCTCTTTTTATGATTTTTCTGTCTGGGATGTAAAATAATTCTAGTTATTAAAATCTTTAAACGGGGAAACTTAAATACCGATAGGACCCTGCATTGTTATTGTTTGTCATCCACTTTATTATATACAATATACAAATTATGTATAGTATACTATTTCAAAGATACTGAGTGACTGAAAAAGATTGAGAACTTCTAAGTTAGAACATTTACTTCAAGTCTATGTATAAAAATATTTAAAAACTATTTTTGTTAGAAAGACACTGTCACTGGAATTTCTCAAAAAAAAAAGATCTCTTCAATTGGTAGCAACACAAAGCAGATACCGAGCTAACCGTAGATCATCAGAGTAATAAGTCAGAAATCCATAAAACATTTCCAATTACGAATCTTCCTTTAACAGAAGAATAATGGTTTCTAAGACTGAGACTGCCAGGTGCTATCGGCAACACAATCTGCCGACGAAATATACCGCAATTCACCTATATTTCTTCCGTCTTTTGATTTTCTACCCTCACATCAGTATAAAAAATAAATAAATAAAAAAACATACTTTCATTCGAAGTTTTCTTTTGTGGTTTCTCTTCAGGGAAGAAATTTAAACAGCGTCATCGAGCGTTCATCTATTTTTTCTCCATCAATTTACCTCTTTTTTTTTTCTAAAAGAACTTCTTTTAAAGTAATTTAAGTTGTTGGTGATGTATAAATTTCCATAAGTTTTCAGAAAAAAAATTAATTTATGTTATAAAAATATAAGAATTCTGAATGTTTATCGGAGAATGTTAATCGAGTTTTATAGTGTCAAATGATGTTAGATTTTGTTAAGAACATTGAAGTTTCGTAACTATACAAGTTCAGACCACTGGAGAAAAAATTCAAAGAAAGTAATTTTTAAAAATCATAAAAGAAAATTTGGGCAAAAATCTCCAAGACTAGAAGTGAAAACCCTTATGACAGGTTTCTGACCAGATGTCTCCCCTAGTAGCATCATTTTCCTCCTAAAATAAATAAATAAAAAAAATTGATAAAAATAAATAAATAAATTTTATCCAAAAATGTTTTTATTAGCCAATATATTAATCTAGAGGACCGTCTTTTCTCATCAACCCGTCCCCCAAATTGTTGCAATCACTACGATAAACCAATTGTTGCATCTAAATTAAAAACTATTCATGTGAAAGATTCATAAATGCCTTATTTAATTTACACAGTGAACATAATGATTATCTTACAGATTTTGCTGGGTTACCACTACAACTGGTTTTTAAATTTTTATTTATTTATTTATTTATTTATTTATTATTTTTTTTCCCTGTAAAAACTAGTAAATTTCTTTTTACCGAGGAGAGGGCATAAAAATTATTCTTAATCATTAATTCATTTCAAAAATACACAAGCAGGAGATAACAGTTGACATGCTTTAAGCATTCAAAAATAGGCGCCCATTTTCTAAACTTGCCAGACGTGAATGGAAAGAAAAAACAGAAAAAATTACATTTAAAGCATTGGTTTTAAAGTCAATTTAGACCTGTTGGCAAAATTAAATTTAAGTATCTGTTAGTTTTGATAATCACTCTGACATTCCTTGTCATTGAGACCTTGGCTACATCGGATAAACAAAACGCGCTTTAAAATGTAGACTCGAGGAACACGTTAGATATGTCCGTTATTAAGACTACGAAAAATCATCAATTGCTGTTCATTGTTTGAATCCTGAGCATAAATCCACTGTCATTTTGATGCCCTGGAATCTTGTTTTATTCATATTAATGTTGATTCCCTTGTTAACGACAAAGTTCTCACCGCCTCACTCCTCCATTATGCGTGGATGGAAATGTGTTTTACCCTAATTTGCTCCTCCCCCAGCTCCTGTTTTTTCCCCTAGATTCGTTTCTTTGTTTCTAATTTTTATTTTTTCAATTTTTGTTGGCAATTTCAAGTTTTATATTTCAAATCACTTTTGCTTCGGCTCATTCATCTCTGATGGTAGGTCTTGAAAATGAGCGCCTAATTTTGTGGGCTAGAGCATGTAAAGTATTTCTACAATTTTTTTATTTATTTATATTTTCGAAGCGAATGCAGTTTTCAATCATGTAATATCTCACCATTCCATTTTCTTGGAATATTTTATTTTTATTCCTAAAAATGTTTGACAATTTTGGTTTTATCATTTTAATTGCAGAGTTTGATTGAAACGCTTATAAGAGCAAAGTTTAATATAAGTTATTAGGTAATAATTTTAAATAAGTTCAGCTAACGCTTTAAGTATATTTTTCATAAAATGTTGTACAATGAGGTAATAACATAGGAATGTTTTTATTTTTATGCCTTGTATATGGAATAATTATTAAAAATGAAAAACATAGTAGCAGATAATATTTGGAAAGGATAATAAATATATACCTTTAACTTTGAAATACCTTTAAATACACACCTTTACCATTAAATTACCAAACTACTTTTAAATTATGTACAAAATATATTTTATATGTACACATCTTAATAATTTTGGATTACTTTCTTCTGTTTGAAATAAGCGAAAAAATTTATCATACCTTAAGATTTATCATCCAATGTGAATAGACGGACCAGTTATAATTTTCTTCTGATTTTTATGAAAAGATATGTTAATGAATATATTAATACTAATATTTGAAAAAGAATTATGATGATGCGACAATTTTATTTTGTTTCAGAATCATCATCAAAAATAAAAAATGAAAATTAAAAAAAATCATGCACAATGGGGGTCACGAATTATTTAATTAAGAAAAAGAAAATAAAATCGCTTTCGAAATTTGACAAATCACGTTTCAGGAAAGGGGGATTTAAACAGCTTAGCAGTTTTAATTGCGGGAGGAAAGAGAGAGGTGTCAAAAGACAACTATTTATTAGAAACACTTTCAAGTTTCAGCTTTCAATTAAACCTGATATAAAATTTATTACCTTTCCTTACTGCAATTGTTCAAATATCGATAGCGCTTTTGATTTTTTATTGTGATCAAATACCCACATTATTTTCGATCTCCAGTGTGTTTACTTTTTCATTTCTATTTTTGATTAGGATTCTAAATCCGCCATTTAAGATAGGTTGTTCTTCCTTTCAAGAGAGCGTTCTTCAAGAGAGCGTGGGTCCGCCTTATTGTGTATAACATAAATTTGATATAACGTGATATTTAAAATAAATTTTTGTTTGAGCATGGCGTGATTGTGAATAAGAAGAGTCTTAAAATTTGTTTGATTTTTACTTGCATTTTTTAAATAAATGTTGCAAATGCTTTCCAACTGTGGAAAAATTTCATGATGTTAATAAATCTTAGAATTCTTCAATGTACTGCACTAAAATTTAATAAAAATATTATTTTTATCTCAAATAAATTACCAATCATGAGTCTAATAACATGGCACACCACTCTTATTACCTTAAAACGCATATTATATATATATATATATATAGTTTTTTTTGTATTTATTTTGCTATATATATATATATATATATATATATATATATCAGTTACATTTGGATTCATTAAACTTTCCTATTTTATGAGGAGGTAGTCTTAGTATTACAGATATCTTGCAAGTCAACTTATTTAGGAAAGATTATTTAATTGAATTTTTTTTTAAACAATGGTGATTTCTTTTTAATTATTGTTTTAAGAAAAAAAAATTGAGAATTCAGAAAAGCATTTTAAAATCTTCAGAAAAAAAATTTTAATGATCAAAAATATTGTATGACATCGAGAGTCACCAAGTCATTCTATCACATTCGGATAATTTTTTCTCATTAGAAACGTAGTAAACGTATAAAACGTTGTAGTATTCGGTCATTCACAGTTTTCGTACGATCAAAAAATTCTAGTTATCAAAGTTCGTAATATCTAGTTTCGACTGTGTCGAAAATGCATAATATTTCGTTAAATCATGGATGTATAATTGCTTTGATATTTATCTTTCAAATATATATGTAGTAAAATTTTTTTCCAAAAGATATATTCTCAATTAAATAATAAAATTTGAAATAAAAAAATAATAAAATTTGATCTCATTAAATAAAAAAATAATCACAGCATTTATAACTAACTTAATGAAAATATTGCGTAAAATATTAAATTTAAATACCTTAAAACATTTTACCTTATAACTAACTCGGGAAAGTGAATCTTAAAAAAATAAATAAATAAACGCATATTTTATTTCCTAAAGCGAAAAAAAGATTTTTTCAAGAATCAAAATTTTCTTGCTCTGTGGAAGAAATATACACGCTGAAAAAATATTCTAATTATTCTTTTGCGAAGTTTTCTGTTAATTAAAAACTGTAACTGGGGAAGTAATCGTTTGCGGCTATCTGTTTTCTTTATTATAACCATCTATTACCCCAAAATGTGTGCACGTTATTTTCCTAGTCTCAGAAGTGATAAAAACGATAATTAAGCTCAATTAATTTATGCCCCATTAGATGTTTTTTTTTATCTCTTTTTCCTAAATTTTATTTGGTTTTTGGCATTGTTCGTTTTTCATGATGCTTTACAGGATAGAAATAATGGTTGGGAAGATTCGGTATTCGAAGATTCATGTGATCAAAGCAGGTGCACAACTTGAAGTAACTTTTATTTCTTTCTCTCCGATCGATATTTTCATTTCTTTTCACTTTTTTTATTGCAGTCATATATGGCACACTCTTCAGAGCAATAAATTTTATCTTCATTCAAATTTCAAAATCAACGCGAATTCGCGATAAAAAATACGATTAAAAAATACCCAAGTGCGATTAAAAAATACCCAATACTTATGAACATTTTTTTATAAAATCCATTTTTTTAAAAATTTATTTTATTTTGTAACTTCGACCCAATTAAACAAGTACTATTATTTACTAATATCAAATAACATTCATTTGATAAGAACTAATTCTGATTTAAGAAACGTCGAAATAATCAATGTGTTGTAGAGTTATGTTACTGTTTCTTCGTAATGTGCATATTTTCCAAATTTAGCAATATAATTAGTTTTGCACGTAAAAGAGGTCAAATTTATAGTCAACCGTGTTAGGATACTTATAACACTTTACTCATCTCGCAAAAAAGAACAGATTTTTTTCAACTCAGAAAGGGGCTTTCAAAAATTTAATATCATATTAGTAGATATTTTAAAAATTATATACATGAGGAAAATGAACAATAAGTTCATACAAAAATGATTTACAATGCAGAATTTAATGAAGTACTAATTTTTTTTTCAAATGTGTTCAAAGTTTTTAAAACAACAAAAATGCTTGGAATATCGGAAAACAATATAGGATGGAAAAAAAGATTCATTCATGGCATGTTGCAGACGAACTAGCCGATTAGTGAAAGTATTGAGTTGATTTATAGAATAAATAATCATAGAGATAATTGAAACAGCTGACCAGCCACTTTGAGTCTAGTAAGAAAATGTGCAGTTTTGAATGATATAAAGTGATATATGGTGATATGATATAAAGTGATATAAAATATAAAAAAAAGTTTTGAATGACTAGTTTTTTTTTGTGCGAGTTGCAAAACATTAATCTGAATTGCAAGTTTGAGAAAATATAGTTCTCTAATCCATGGAACCAAACCTAAACTCCAGTCAAAGCAGGACTTCTGAGAATTTTTTTTTTACCTTTTGTAAAACTTGTAGATGAATTCTTTATCGCGGAAAAAAATATTGGAATAGGGCGTCTGAACAATAGAAAAGTGTCATTGTCACTTCTTTGTCGTAACATACATCTTTTGCATCAAAATATGGAGAAAAAAACACTCAACATATAGGTGTAAAAGAAAAAAAATGGCACGCAGAGAAAAAATAAAATTTTATTGTGAAAACATTTCTGGTTGGAAAAACATAATTCTGGTAATAAAACCAAAATATACAGTATTTAAACCCTTTCTTTGGTAAATTTTCGTTTTCGTAAAGAAGCTGTTTACCTGAAATTCTGCTACTCAAAATTATAGTCTTCATTACCACACACCTAATGAAAAAACAATCTGAAAAGTAAATTTTACCGAATAAATGTTTCTTTATGCCATGCTTCAAGTTACCATGATGAAATACCAAATTTCACCACATTCAGTACCAAAAAGCATAATAAAAAACAATATTTTTTCCTTCACTTTACCAAAAGTTATAACCAAATTGCTACGCTAAAATTAACGTCCTTTTTGGTTTCTTACAGAGCCAGAAAAACGGTAAATATTAAAATTTTCTGGTTGATACATCCATACTTTTTTTTTTCTGTGCATAGTTCTGAATAGTATTCATGTAAATGAGCATATACATATGAACTCGTAAATATTGTATTTTCAACAACATTCACTTATTAAAAAACATTTACAGTAGAGTGACGATAGTTAAATTAACCATAAATTGTCGTTGTAGGTAAATTCGAATCCAGCTGTTCTAGTGTTAAATATTTATTAAAATGTATGAAGCAGTTGGAGAACTATTATCGAAATATGGATTGAACATGTTTTGTTGAAGTGCATTTAGTAGGAACAAGTTTTAATGAAATACATATTTATTCTTTAAATGGTTGAATGATAGGAAATATGTTATATGTTTGGATTTCGGCATGACACCGGCAAATCACGAAAAAATTATCTAATATTTTGTAATGTCATAGATTCCTTAACCAAGAAATGTTTTAGTGCTTATAACTCACCAAAATTTGGTGTTTTTAAGCAAGAAATTAAATTGTGACATGATGTGAGTTGTGACAAACGAAAAGATGTGAATCAAAAATTTTCTTTAATATAACAAAATAAAATTGTGTACTTTTATTATGAATTGAATATACCAAATAAACAGAGATTGAAAGGTATTTCTGTAAGACTTTAATATAGGGAAGATGGACAAAGTAAGAAGGCATCCAAATATATGCTCAACCATGTTCTTTGGTGCACAGCAAAAGATTCATGGAACCAATAATTCTGTTTTCTACTTGCTGACTATTTTTTGTGAATGTTAAACCTGGGGAAGATATTGATGATTGCGGGAAAAAATATAAGCTTAATTTAAAAGA
Source organism: Parasteatoda lunata (assembly GCA_949128135.1). NCBI lineage: Eukaryota > Metazoa > Arthropoda > Arachnida > Araneae > Theridiidae > Parasteatoda > Parasteatoda lunata. The sequence goes on along the minus strand of OX421981.1, from coordinate 66,706,493 downwards.
TGACATGGAATTTAATGTTTTTTTTTCAATTAAAATATAATTTTAAATTTTTTAATCTATATCATATCAAAATATACAACGATTCCTTTTGACTCAAGGATTTTATTATGTCTTCTTTTTTGTGAATGTGTGTCTCAGTAATCTAGAAATTTCTTTAAATGAGAATGCCCCTGGTCATCTCCCACCAAATTTTACTTTTGAATGCCACATTTATAAAAATAGTTATTTGCTTCAATTATTTCCTATTTGTTTTGTAAGAGCCCATCTTAGTTAAGTTTTTTTCATTTAAAGTTTTTAAATTAAAGACTTTTTTATGAATACAGAGCGGTCTTTCATTTCAAGGAATCTAAAGAGAGGAATCCAACAGCGCGCCTCAACATACCAGAGATTGTTCTCTTGTATAATATTCTCGTCAAATCAAATCCTAGCTAAAATAGTTTCAATGAACGACACGCCTTAGGGATGGATAAACGAAAAGATTGCACCGCGTCATATTTAGGCGACGGAATAAATACGAGGAAAGTGTTGGATGCCCACATAATAAAGTATTATATTTCATTGTTTACCTCCTTAATACTGCATCTAAAAATAACCTTAAGTATTTTAATCTTCAAAGAGTGCTTCTGAGAAAATTTTGATCTAAAAATATATCAAGAACTATATTTAGGAATTCATTGACATAAAATGTCTCATTTTATGGATTAACTGTACAATATATTAGAGTTTGGATGTTCAGAGCGCAAAATAAAAAAAACAAAAGCCTTTAATAATAAGGAGATTTTCATGAACTAGTATTCCAATGGTTCGATGGCTCAACCTTAAATGCGTAAATTGATAAATATTTTAAGCTACAAAATCAGTTACAAAAACATATTTTCTCTAAATAAAATACATTATTTTCAAAGTTGCAGTCTGTAAATGTTTAGTGTCTCAAAAGTTTAGGCAGAATAAAGATCTCTTCACGTTATTTGCTTATATAATTTATTTTTTTTTCTTATTTCGCTATCTCAATGAAATCATATTTTGAAATATTCATTTATAAGATATCTACGATTGATTCTGATCAAATGTTTTATTTAATTTAAATTTATGGAAAATATATATTTGTTCAAAATTTTCTATACCTTACAATTTAAACATTTTTTTCCACTACTAATAAATTAAATAATAAAAAAATGTCATTTTAGTTACCTGGAAGTATCTTTGAATAAACGAGTTTCATAATAATATGTTAAAATGTCCTGGTTCGCTTAAACATTTTTAATGCCAGGCCAGTTGGCAGAAAAAAAAAGAGACAGATCGAATTTGAGATAGATAGAGGGACTAGAAAAATATCTTTTGGTCTTATAAACTAAAAACTGGAAAACACTAACAAGAAAAAGGTTATCCTGGAAAAAACTTCTTGAGAAGGCCGAGGCCCACACTGGGCTGTCGAGTTAGTGATGATGATTATAATGCTTAAAAATTTCCCAAGACATAGCAAATCACACAAAAAGTGAAATTAAGAATAAGGAACCAAACTTAAGACCACTCTTCTGGCAAAGCTATAGGAGACTATTTTTTAGACTGCGACTTCCCTAGAAGTTCTCAAGAAAACAAATCCAAATTTATTCAGAAAATGAATCTTATTTCCGGAAAAAAGGTACGTTTTGTATCTTAAAATCATTTTCATTAAAAATTTGAAAGCATCATTCATGCCTCTGCTCCATCTGTTATACTTTTCAAAAATATACAAAGGGGAGAAAATTCCGATCAACCACCATTTTCTTCAAACCGTAGCAAGGTGAAGATATGACTATTCCCTTTGGTAAATGTCATAGCCACCAAGATGATGAAATCACAAAAATAATGGTAAAATGAATAGAACGTTTTAAAAAGTTATTTTATTTTGATTGTTTAGAACAAGCCGATACAGATATGGATCGACGGAAATGGAAAATTTGATTTCCCAGTCGTAGTAGCTGGAAGAAAAGCCTTGCTCTAAGAAGACTCCTCAATTGTGCTTTTAACATGTAATGTCTATGACGGGCTTTTCATATTTTGAAAAAGTTTTATAAAATAATTAAAAGTATTGCATTCTTTTTTAAAGTTCTTAGTTTTCAAAAATGCTTTTTTGAAGAACTGATGAGGGGAGTGTTTTAAACAACTGATTGATTATTTTTATTTATTAGTTTGAAAATGAATTATGAATGATATATTGATTGTTAATTCATTCCTTCTATATAAATTTTAATTATTTAATAGCTTTTTGTCTCCTATTTTTTAAAAGATATTTTACAAATAAAAATTTAGCTTTTAAATAGAGGGAGCTACATTTAATGAAATCGAGGCAATGACATAAAGATCTTGCAATACACCGACATCCTATAAAGCATCACAAAATTGCTGTTTTTCGTTTCTTTTTTTTAAAAAATGTGGCATACTAGTTGGTAGCTTAAAATAAATTATTGTAGTGGGTCTTTTGCATTTCAGGGTAAATTGCAAATGTAAAAATTCCATTTCAGTTGAAGGTAGACCAAATACAAAAACTGAACAAAGGTCTTGAACTAAGCGACCTCAGTTACGACTTTCCGGTATGTTTCTGCTAGCCAGAGTGCCGTTCGTGAAGTTTAATTAGAGTATAATATACTTATACAATTTATAATTTAAAAAATATAAATGATATATAATATTATAAAAAAAAAATCCTTGAAACAAATTCACATACTATTTCTCTTTAGGAACAGGAAAAAAAAAAAGTTACATTACATAGATGAAGTGTTGCAACTTTCCTTTCAATAAATAATGTTAACTCATCCAATGGCTAGAATAACTAGTTATTTTACGGATAGGAAAAAATTACACTAAAATACACGGGTAAATAAAATTATTTTGAAAATATTATTTAACTTAGTAGGCGACAAAGTTTGAAAATATGCGTACGCAAGATGTTACGCAATGACTTTCCTTTTTGAACGTGATTAGTTTAAGATTTGTGCGCATTTTTTAATCCATACAAAATTGTTGGAGTGGTTTGTTACTCCTCTGAATACGTTAAATTACCAGAATTAAGTTTCGGTCGTGTGTTGGCAACAGATATTTTATTTTCAGATAACGTAAGGGACGTCATCCATGCATATCATTATGAAATCTGTATATAAGACACGCATTGTTCTAAGCATGTGTCTTGTCTCTTTACTATGTCATGTCTTGTCTCTTTACTATGTCACGTCACTGTGTTGTTGGATGCTGTATCGAGATGCTACTGTATGTAATAAAGAAATATTTAAGTTTTCAAGTTTCTATATATTAGTTAACACTTTCACTAATTACTGTGCTTGCGCAACAACAAAAATGACTGTTTGCGAGCAATAAGGGATACTTTTTACATTATTGTAAAATAGTCTCTTTTGTGAAAGGAATTTAGCAAGTTTTTATAGTAACTAATAATTAACGTCAAAAAATGAGTTTGTAGATTAAGTATATTAGATGAATGTTTGCATTTGAATGAAATAAATATGGATGAAATGTTTGTGTCTGAACTATAACTGAAAGAAAAAAAGTATTAAAAGTATCTTGCTGATCGCGAAAATTTACTCTGAAATAAAAGGTTATACGAATCAGCAAATCAGTAGTGATAATTAAACATTCTTCATATGATTTTCAAGAAAGCATAAATTTTATTTTTCAATGAATGATTACTTTAAATAAATAACATTTATAAGACTGCATAGTAAAACTTTAGACATTTACGTACTTCAATTATTATTAGTTCAAAATTTATTCTTAAAAATAGTAACTCAATCAAGTTATAACTAGAAAACGTTATAATTTTGAAAAAATTAATAAAGTCCATTTTGCAGTTTTAAAAATAGTTTTTAGTTTTACGGTAAACGAGTAAAAAACAGATAAGCTGATTTTCATGATATATCTCTTTAAAGTCACCCTTTCAGTAAATAAGTATTCAGTTTCCAAGAAAGTCACTGACAATTTAATTTGAATTTTCACGGAGTCGATGCACGAAAATATTGCTAGATTCTTACTTTGAAGAAAAACGCCAGTACTTCAATGGTTTTGAGCATGACCTAAAAATATTTTTTTTGTTAAATTTACTTACTACTTTTACTAAATGTTTGACAATAAGAACCGCAGTACGAATTCATCACTAAATTACTCATCAACCTTTACTATAACGAACGTAAAAAACAACAATTATTTAAATACCATAAACTCACCAGAATTCTCGTTTTTTATTTAAGAAATGCCTTTACAGGACCTGTCAGAATTTCTCGTCAGAATTTTTTTTCTTAGTATTGCAGCTGTACGCTGACCATCAAATGGTTACATCAATAAAGTTAGAAATGCCTGCTCATATTTTTAGGGAACATGAAAATCTTTTTTTCTCGATATATGCATAAAAGGTCCTCTCATTCACTGACTCATCATTATTTTTCCCGCATTCCATGAAATTAAAATTTGGACTCATTAAAAGATAAATATCGAAGAAATTGCCCTAATTAAAAGGAAGGTAAGTAACACTTTTTTACTGAGATAGAAGCTCAAATTTAGACCATGTCTCTCTTATGGTATAACCAAAAGGAGTTTAATTTCAAATTTTTGTAATAATTAGGGTTGTTGGGTAATTGATGGTAATTAGCCTACTTGCTGTCATTCTTCATAACATGTTTTTAATAAGATTGCAGTTTCAAATTTGGGCCATATGTTCTTCATATGAGTTGAAAGAAAAAAAACTAAAATGTTAAATAATTTTGATATATAAAACTTTTACCGGTTTCTGAATCATTTAAAGCGTTTCTTTTCAACTCCAGTTCTTGAATAATAGACATATTTGAAATAAAGTTATCAGGGTTCCTAAACAAGCAAACAAGCAAACATGCAAGTCAAATGCACCCAAAATAAAGTTAAAAAATAAATGAAGTAAATGAGCATGTATATTATATCACGAAATATATAATTTCATATTTTTAGACATCAACGACAATTATGCCTTGGACATCTTCCGGATCGGAAAGTGGTATAAACTATAGAACCGATTTAAGAGATCCTGTGCGGTCGCAAGAGGTATGTTACTATTTTATTTTTTCTCAGAGAATTTTCAATGAAATTTAGTTCTGGATGCTTTTTATTTTACGATTAGGCAGCTATTTATTTTAAAATTTCCTGTATTATTACAAAGCTGGAATTTTTAATATTTTCTTTTAATTATAAGTTTTGAAAAATTAAGTCTTTAAACTTTCAAAAGTAATATGAGATCTTGATGTTACAAAGTTGCATTTCATGTCTTAAAATCCAATGTTAAAACTACAATTTTTAAGCAATTTTCCATATTTTTTAAAGATTGAAGGGAATTCATTTTGAAAAATAGATGCTTCTCTTTTACAATTATTTAATACGCTAGCGTTTCGTCAAATAAAACAAAAAATCGAGTTTTCTGTTTGTTGCATACTCATTTTTTATATATATATTTAAATAAATTTCCAAAGTATATATTAGGTAATGTTAAGTCAAATAAGTGCATTAATCTATAATTATACATAGGAACGTTTGTTTCAAAATGGCATATTTGAATTAAAAACTAAGTTTACTCACAGAAATATATCCCTATCTTAATTAGTTTTTACTTAATTGAATTGTCTTAATTTAGCAGTTGACTCGTGCATATTGTATCAAATTAATTTGTATCGTCTGCATCAGATTGTCAGGCTCATCTAAATTACTATACATTGATCCGAAGCAGGACTTTCTAAAAAAATTTATATTACAGGAAACTCTTTGTCAATATCTTACTTATTTTAAAAACTTTACAAAATCTTTCTCCTCCGAATCTCATTTAATAAGAGTACTTCTCATTCAAGCTCTCGATACACCACATATGTCCATTGAGCGAAAAGAGCTAAAAAAAATCTATGTGACAAGGTATACAATTTCCGTTTTGAGTAGTTGGTTTTAGTTCAAAAAGTCTCAATAATATTCATTCGTTGTATCTTCCTACACCAACTTATAATTTCAGCTGGTAGTTATTTCATTTTCACTCATTGAAATATATTGAAAAAATTGTGACTCAATAATTATTTGTTGAAGAACTTGTTTACATTGACATCTGTTGAAAAAATATTGAACTAATACTCCGACAGAAGAAATGTTTTCCCAGTCCCATGATTTTAGTGTAATAATTAATAGTATTCAAGTTAGAAATTTTAAAAACCTTAAAACAAATTAAAGATATAGTGAATTTTAATTTTTATTTCAAGCAATAACATCAAAATATTTAACCATTCAAATAAACTTTCGAGTACTTATTGATTATGATTATTTGAAACGGAAATGCTGTTTTGAATGCATTTTAATATGTTTTAATAGAATTAACACTTTAGTGTTAATGCTATAGTAAGAACAGGTCATGAATACATAGTAAAGGGAATGCAAAATATTATTTAATCGAACTTGAATAGCATTATAGAATGTGCTCATCTCTCTATCTGCTGTTAATAGCAATCTCTTTTATTGAAACTATACAATTATGAACTGAGTTTTGTTATAACACTATGACAATAGAACACTATGACAATAGAATTAACACTTTAGTGTTAATGCTATAGTAAGAACAGGTCATGAATACATAGTAAAGGGAATGCAAAATATTATTTAATCGAACTTGAATAGCATTATAGAATGTGCTCATCTCTCTATCTGCTGTTAATAGCAATCTCTTTTATTGAAACTATACAATTATGAACTGAGTTTTGTTATAACACTATGACAATAGAACACTATGACAATAGAATTAACACTTTAGTGTTAATGCTATAGTAAGAACAGGTCATGAATACATAGTAAAGGGAATGCAAAATATTATTTAATCGAACTTGAATAGCATTATAGAATGTGCTCATCTCTCTATCTGCTGTTAATAGCAATCTCTTTTATTGAAACTATACAATTATGAACTGAGTTTTGTTATAACACTATGACAATAGAACACTATGACAATAGAATTAACACTTTAGTGTTAATGCTATAGTAAGAACAGGTCATGAATACATAGTAAAGGGAATGCAAAATATTATTTAATCGAACTTGAATAGCATTATAGAATGTGCTCATCTCTCTATCTGCTGTTAATAGCAATCTCTTTTATTGAAACTATACAATTATGAACTGAGTTTTGTTATAACACTATGACAATAGAACACTATGACAATAGAATTAACACTTTAGTGTTAATGCTATAGTAAGAACAGGTCATGAATACATAGTAAAGGGAATGCAAAATATTATTTAATCGAACTTGAATAGCATTATAGAATGTGCTCATCTCTCTATCTGCTGTTAATAGCAATCTCTTTTATTGAAACTATACAATTATGAACTGAGTTTTGTTATAACACTATGACAATAGAACACTATGACAATAGAATTAACACTTTAGTGTTAATGCTATAGTAAGAACAGGTCATGAATACATAGTAAAGGGAATGCAAAATATTATTTAATCGAACTTGAATAGCATTATAGAATGTGCTCATCTCTCTATCTGCTGTTAATAGCAATCTCTTTTTTATTGAAACTATACAATTATGAACTGAGTTTTGTTATAACACTATGGAATATCATCCCCAATACTTTATTTGTTTTCCACAACATTTTCAGAAGTTTTTCTTAAACATTTTGAAAGAATCTTACTCGTTCTGAAGCTAAACATGTTTAGAATTACAAACTAATAGTACAAAACAATATTATTTTATATGCCGTAGAATTAATCAATATTAAAAAAATTCAGCTGATACATATACTTATTAAATCGCAAAAATGAATGTAATATTAAATATTATAACCTAAAAAAGAAACGTATAAATTTCATTTAATGCTGTATCTTACCCGACAAGAAACGATTTATATGAAAGATATAATGACATAATACAACATTCCATAAAATTGTGGACTCCAAAAGTTTCACTTTTCTTTTCTTTGTTTAAGACTCTTTTATCATTTTCTAAAGGAAAGAATTATGATTAATGAAGGAAACATTTTTATTACATCGTTATTTCTACCAGGCTAAATCCAATAAAACTTGCTTTGAAATCGAAAGCTTATTACACTTAAGTTCTGTTTTATACGCTTAAAGAGCAAAAAGAAAATAAAGAACAGTAGTTTAATGAGTTTGTTAGGATTTTTTTATCACTCCAGTTTATAAATAAATCGAATTTCTTAAGTTAGGGGAGCAATGTTTTTAAGACAGTTCAACAATGTTCTTTATACTGATCACTTTTTGTGCTCTCTCATTTTGATAAGCAAAGTTCTATTTTGTTAAAACAAAATATTGTTGTGCATTTGGAGTAATTTGATTTTGAATAATTCGATTATAAGAATAAAATGAGTATTTGAAAATATAAAGACATAAAACCTGTTATTAATAAAATGTTTAGAAACAAAGTGCATTCAAACTGTTTACTGAACTTGTTTAAGGGCAGTATTTATTTTGTTTTTAAGAATTTTTGATTAAGTGTACAAAAAGATGCAATTTAATACTCTATTTAATCAGTCAATTGTCATTAAAACAATTCCCAGCAATTTAGTTTTAACCAGTTTAAACGGGAGTTAAAAATCGTAACTTAAGAAAAAAAATCTGTTGTCAAAGACATTTCTTGCCATACAAATTAAATATTAGATAATAAAACTTTGAAGTGATGAATAGTTATTCAGGGTCAAACTACACTCTGAATGACTTTTGATCTAATAATTGGATTTCACGCTATGAGATTCATACTTAATGGTTCAGGGGTTACTTATTATTTATTACCTTAAATATGCTAATTAATTGGTGGAGAGTTACGAAATAACACATTTACATAAGTAACGAAACTAAACATTACATTAACGTCTTAGAGCAGTGTTTCCCAAAGTGTTGTACGCGTACCCCCAGGGGTACGGGAACAGTTTAGCTGGGGTACACGTTCTTATGGAAAATATCTTGCAACAAACAAAAATTTAAATTTTTTTTCCTAAAAACAAAGCTAGCCAAGAAAATTTACGATTACGTATTTTTCTATTGACTATTTTTTGCAGAGTTAACAGCCAGCTGTGATTTTTAGCTTTTGTGCAATTTTTTAATAGTAAAATATACATTCATTTTTTTATTAGTGGTTCACAGCGTTAAGAAAATTTTAGAAAGGGTACACGAAAGTCATAAGTTTTGGACACACTGTCTTAGAGCATTAAACCATTTATTCAGTTCATTTCATTTTTCAATTCATTCAGTTCAATTCATTTCAGCTATAATTTCGAAAACCAGCAGTCCTCGTAAACAGTTAAAATATGAACGGAAAAATTACCGAATGAAAGGTTAAAATATCATATATTATCATTATCCATAACAATGTATTCATTTTCACCAAAAATGTCATACATTACTGCAATTGTACTATAATATATATATATATATATAGTGCTTTAGTGCCGAGTTAGAGTTATTCATTTTAATACAAAAAAGCGGAGATATTTCAATTTCATTTCACGTCCCTCAGATTGCATATACTTTGCAGTTATATTTTTGTAATTATAAATGATTTCAAAATAATTTTTACTAGGCATTTGTTGAGGAAAGAATAAAGAAAAACTATGTACAAATATACATGGAGCTGAAGCTCCTGGAGACAAGTTTAACACATCAGTTTCAAAAGACAAGGGAGCAATTTCTTCTCATGTTGCATAGATTTATTATTTTTTCTTATCATCTGATCTACAATACCCTGATATCTTTGTTAGAATTGACACCGTAAGATGTAATCATGAGACCGAATGGAGATGTATTAAGATCTCAAATATTTATTAATTTAATGCGAATTCGGTAATGATTCATTTTATAAATAAAGGTTACGTTTCTATTTAATTAACGATGATATTTTAACCATTCAGTTGGTCATTTTTCAACGAAATTCCATGTGTGAAAATCTCCCTCACAGATGGACTTAAAGCTTTCGAAAGTGCTATTGAATATATAGAACAACAAGAAAAGGCGACACCAGCATTCCCGTTATCCCTAAAAAAATTGCGAAACATTGCTGCAGAAAACTGTCAAGGTAATGCAAAACAAAAAAACATTAATGATTTTTTTAAGTAAAAATTCTTTAATTCTCGTAAAGTATGCTCTTTAAGTGTTTTTAAGAAAGCTTTTTAATTATAATATGAATAGTATGTAGTGTACTGGTATACGTTTTGCATTTTTTAAATGTATTACAGTTACACCTCCTCTGTTTCGTTCCTGTTTAATACTTTTCGCCTTTCACCTAGTTCTTCGGTTATCCGAGTTAGCCGTGGTCTACATGAATTCAGATAATTGGGATTCTACTGTGTGTGTAATATATATATATATATACATACAAAAAGTGATATTTAAGAATTATTATAATACTTAATAAGATAATAATTAAGATACTTAAATATCACTTTTTGCATGTTTCGCTATATCTCGAAAAATGAAATGTTTGGACACAGTTATGAAATTTGTTTATTTAAAGATAATTCCACATAAAAGTATTTTTTAATAATTATTCATCATTTCATTTAATGAAAGTCGACAGTCGAAGATTGTAATTTAAATGATTCAATGGAAAATTTGCACAAAATAGATAAAATGTTTCTCGTTAAATCAAGTTTTGACTCTACGAATTTTTATACTTAAATAGCTCAGAAACTATTTGTACTTGAATTCAATTATAATATTTTCTGAGTCATAAAATTTTCAGAAAAACAAAATTTTTAAAGCTTTACTTTTTTAAAAACTACTCGATCGAATAGTTCACATTTTGTAAATTGACATTTAAAATTATATAGTTTGAAAAAAGTGAAAATGGACATATCTTAAAATATAAACATTTTTCAACCCTTATTTAGCAAAATAGTAATTCATTATTAAAATGCATGTTTTGCTTTGAATTAATGAGCTTTATTATTGTGTGCAAAAAGATTTAATTCGTTAAGTGTAATATGCAAAAAAGAGAAATTAACTGTAAAAGGTTCAAATTTTTGACATCTCTTTTGACTAAGCAATTGGCAAACTATTTTCCATTTTACTTCAACCAACCATGCCTAGAGAATTAAAATTCTAAATATTTCAAAATATTGGTATGTTTTTCGATAAAAAGTACGTTTTTGTGTCCTATTCCGCAACTTATTAGTTTTAATGAATCATTAACTTTAACCTTTTTGAGTCATTAACTTTGATATTTAATTTTCCAATAATTTGGGCAAAAGTTACTCAAGGTGATATTTTTTTATTTCTTGTTTTGCTCACTGTACACCTTCTCCTGTTTTTCATCTTCTTTTATTTCAAGGGGTTTAATCTGATGATTCTTATTGTGAAAAGTCTTGCTAAATAAACCATCAAAATTCCAGGCTGTGAAAAAAAAAATTTTTTTTTACTTATTTTTACTTCACGGGGAAAGATATCGCCAAAAAGCATAACAGCATCATAATGCTGACAAACAATTTATTTTTTAAAAAAAGTCGAGAGTTTATTAGAGTTTCTAACGTAGTTTAGATAATTCACCAATCTTGCTATAAAACTTCTTTTAGAAAATGCCAAAAGAGCTATTCAATTGGATTTGCATAGATCTTTTCCATTTTTGTTGTGCAACGATATTTTTTTTTAAAAATGATGCTCTTGTATTTGTTCATAAATGGCTTTCCTAAAAAAAGTCTTTTCAGCTTTAACTTTCTTAAAACAGTTTATTTATAATATATATATATATATATATATATATATATATGTGTGTGTGTGTTTAGATGCATGCATAATATATCACATAGAACCTTTTTATAGGTATTCGTTTAACTAATTTTTAATTAAATAGCGAGATAAGTGCGTGATACTACTAAATTGAGATAGTAACCTGTTAATTTAAACGAATTTAAAAATAATAGTTAATAAAATTTCACTTTAACAATAATAAGCAATAATGAAACAATAATGAAATGAAATAAATGAAATAAATGAAATAAATGAACAATAATGAAATAAAACAAATATCTTCGCTGACAATTAATAAAATTGATGATTTTGAATTGAAGACGTTTCTTCATGTGTTTGTTTTAATTCATATTTTAATTAGTCCGGATTAATATTCTTTATCAGAATTTGTGTAATTATTCAATTATGATCATTTAACAACATGTCAATTAATTTTTTTAATAATGATTTTATGCTTTATTTCATGAAATACACAAGATTTTATTTTAAATTTAGATCTTAATAATAAAAGTAATTAGCTAATTATTATAAATTTTTATTCCACTCTATTAAAATATTTAATAGATTTTAAAACTGAAAAATATAAAATAAAGTACACGAAAAAAAAAACATTTATTTTTCACTTGTAACTAAATTTTTCGAATACATAGGTTATTTTTTATTTTAACATTTTTGTTTGTGTGAGTGGAGCATATATTGGTTAGAGGTCCCTTAGGAAGGGAAAACAATATAATATTAAGAAAGATATTTTTCCTTACTTTTTTTCTTGGTTTATAAATATGAAAAAATATTATGTAATTACAATAATTCACTTGCTCATTGTTGTTAAACCCTTTTCTGGTTATTTCTTTCTTAATTGATAATAAGTTTTTCTATATTTTATAGCAATTTGTATATAATTATAACAACCGTAAGAAATTTTTTAATCTTTATTTGATAAGTAAAAATAATCCAGAGCTAATTTTATTTTTAAAATTGTTTTCCTGAATTCTATTAAATTCGAGTTTTACTTTGGTTTTTGCAATCAAACTTTACTATCCTGGGTTGATAGCAAATAGATGATATGTTCTCAAATTATTCTATAAGTAAATTATTGTAATTATCCTCAAAATTGTCAGAATCATTAAGAAACGCTGAATACTTTCCCACTTTGTCTAATAGGTTGCTGAATGATGTCGAGGGTTTTCAAAAAGACATATGTTTCGATTAAATTATGCCATAAACAAAGAAGAAACATTAAATTGATCACAAATTACAAACTTTATGCCTTTTCGCCTATTTATAATGAGTTATCCAATATAATTATATGCCGATTGTTAAAATCAACTTCAATTCATTTATTAGGCGACCGATTTTTTTTCTTCCATTAATCAAATTTTGAACATTATCCTTAAATTTTAAACAATGTAATAAATAATTACCGTTTAATTTTATCATATATATATAAATATTTTAACTATTTAAGAGTATTATCCCAAAGTTGAGCTAATTGTTTTATCAAAAATAAAGGAATTATAAAAATTATCTCATGTTCAATTCTTAGTTCATAAGTCCAAATGATTAGTCACACATTAACACTGGTTTAAGTTTAGTTGTTCAGAGTAAACTTTAGATCTCTAATTAACACATTTTTAAGTTATAGTTCTAATTTCATTTCGAAAACCTTTAAATTAATTCAAAATAAATTAAAATTTTAATAAATACTTACATATTACTAAGACTGAATGAGTGACTAATGAAAAGATATACGTTATTTTATGTAAATAACATAATTTAACTTTTCAACTAAGTACAGTGAATTCTCAAACGAATAAATGTCCTATTACTCGAAAGCCAGGCATGTTTGTATAAATATGTTTTTCACTTCTTATACATCGTGTATATATATATATATATATATATATATATATATATATATATATATATATATATATATATATATATATATATATATATATATATATATATATATATATATATATATATTGAAAGAAAATCCATTGCCTTAGCACAAAGTTTGCGCTTAGCCTAAAGCTATCAAAAGAGAAGTAACGTTCATTCTTTAGACTATTTTTAAATGTTTTTCTTCAAACCCTATACAACAATGTCAATACCCTAGGGGAAGTCTGACGCCAACAGGAAGGCTTAAATCACCTGAAAAAAAAAGTAAAAAAAGGAATTCGACCCTATCTTAAGAGTGAAAAAAGGAAAAGAAAAACAGAATACTCAGATAACAATTCACAAGCAGAGGTTTTCAGATGGTAGAAATGTTTTGATGATAAATAATACAAATATCTTACCCTTGAATTCTATGGCTCTCAAAAGGGTATTAGAAAACTCAGCTTCAGGTTTCAAACAATGCTATTGCCCCATTCATCGCTTTCTTTGTCATTTACAGCCACGAGTCTGCAAAATATTTTGAGCAATTTGAATTTTAAAAAAGTAAACGAATATTCTTAGTATGTTTTTCGTTTATTTTTTTAAAAAAAGGAAAAAATATATTATGTTTCGCAAAAATTTACTAGCATTCAAAAAAAAATCCTTGCACGAGTAATGAAATTTGGAGGCAAAGTGAAAAACATATAGGTTGATCTCTCCCTATACCTTCAAAGAATTGAAAAATGGTTAAATTTGAACATGCTTGCAGAAAATTCTTAGTTATTATTCAAAATGCTAGGCTATAAATGCTGCAAGCTATTTTGATTAGTATGGAATTGATTTTGAATAGTACGCCGCAATGGCGAGAATGTAAGATATCAAAGAAGTAAAATTATTTACAAGTGGTCTGCAAGCCGCTCAATCGAATATTTATAAGGCAGAACCGAATAGTTATGACGTATATGGAAGATTTTAATTCTACTGAGCTCCAAAGAAGATTTGTGTGTTCGAATCGGAATAAGATTGGTCAAATTTATTGAGAAATAATTCTGGAATAACATATACGTTCGTTTAGGGTTGCCATGGTGGAGCATTTGTGTTTAAGGATGACAACGCTTGTCCTCAAAGAGATAAACAAAAATTCTTTTAATTTGAGGATATCACTTGTATGGAATGATCAGCATTCCCACCTGACTTAAATCAGATCAAGTGGAGATGCTTGGTAGATGAGTTCCAATGCACATCAAACATGTATAAAAACCAGTGACGCAAACAATATTTTTACTTCATTTTGATTTAAAATTGAAAAGAGAGATTTCCGGAGAGAGTATGTCCAGTTGAGAGAAAAGAAATTAGCTTGACTTCTAAAATTTATTCCATGCAGAGTGTTTTAAAATATCTCTAACTATATATTTTTTAAAAACTTGAATGACTTTTTAAAAACTTTTTAAAATCGTGAAAAATGAAATCAAAATTCCATTGACATTAAGAGTCACAATTTTTTAGTTAAGTGGTTAAAACCTTTACAAATTCTGACAAAAAAAAAGCAAAAGGGGTATTAAGAATAATTAGGAATTCTTTATTTTTTTAGTTTACCGCTCTTTAGTACTCTTAATAGTAAAAACTTTGAAAACGTATCTATTCTTTATATCAAAAATATTAATTTAGGGGAATTAATTTTCCTTTTTTCATCTCTTACAAAGAGTCAAAAATATATTAACAATGGTAATTACAAAAATCCTAGTATAATATAAGTGAGAAATCGAAAAACTTAGCAAAAGTGGTTTCAGTATTAAGTCTAGATAGTTTTTAGAAAAGAATTTTAAAACTGCAAAAAAATCATAACCAATTCTAAGAGCTTGGCAATAAATTTAATAATGTTTTTTCAAGTGCGTTCAACAGCATTATAGGAAATTAATAATAATTAGAGATATATTTAATGCAAACAATATTTCAAAGGGAAAAAAAAGCAATTATCCTATATATATGGGGAAAAATCATAACAGTCGTTCATAACAAAATAGATATTAAATGGTAGTTTGAGAAAAAGATGAAGAATATTAAAAATAATAAATGACTACTTGTAGAAACAGTATGGCTGCACAAGTTTTAAATCGATCGACTCATTTATTTCTGTTGAAACTATTTCGATGTCGAACTTTTGTGGTTACATGAGAAAAAATATTGTTCTCATATATGGTTGACGCTAAATTCTTTTCCTGCGAAAGGAATATTTATTTATAAAAACAAATATCGGACAGAATATTTCTCGAATTCTGTAATATTCAAATATAACATAATTTGTGCCTGACTCTGGAATTTTAACATGAATTTATATTTCATTCAAATTCTCAGTCTCCCAATTTGAATTTCAAATGAGCGAATGTTTAAATTTCATCAGTTGTCTTTTTCAATGCATTCGACATCAGAAGCCCTCTTATTGCAACTGCAGTGTCTATAATCAATAACTTTCTCTTAAATTCTTTTGTTTGCAATGACAGTAAAAAGATTAACTTTTTATCTTCAGAAATTATTATATAACATTTTCTTTAAAGAAACATCTGTAATGTATGTTTCTTTCTAATTTTAAAAAAAAAACTTGATTTTTGAAACGATGAGTCAGCTTATAGTTCTGTTTGGCTAATCGCGTTACTGCTTATATGATTGACTTTTTAATTGTCATTTTCCAAAGACGTAAAAATGATTCTTTATCCCTTCAGAAATTAGGGAAATTTTGTTCTGGAAACTAAGTAAATGAGTTTTTTTACTCTTAAAAGTTTGAAGTGTTGATGCAACCCATTCTTTCTGCCAGTTTCTTTGTCACTTGCATCAAGTTTTCATGAAAAATGTGTCTTAATTACTTTTTATCGATTTCAACTGGGCAGCCAGAACCATGAAAAATGTGTCTTAATTACTTTTTATCGATTTCAACTGGGCAGCCAGAACAAGATTAATCTTTGTGGTCAAAATGTTCATTTTGAAATTTTCTAACAAACCTTAAGTGGTATTTTCAGTTTCTGTTACCTCTGCATACTCAATCCAAGTGTCATGAGCAGTTTTTGTGGTCTCAGAACCTAAAAGCAAAAGTCAGGAACTTAGTTAACAATATATTGACTTCAAGTCTTTCGCATAATATACAAATAAAAGTATCCCAAATCTTTGATTTTTTAAAATCAAAAATAGTTTTTTGAATACTACAAGATTGCATTTATTATTTTTAAATATATTCTTTTCTAGTATAACAGGTGTTGTACGATCGACCTGTTTATTGAGAGTTGTGCTTACTTCAAATAAACAAATATTTTTGGATAATTGATGATTCTTTATCTAAAATAATGTTTAACTTGTTACACAGCTAATTGAGGAAAATTAAATTTACACAACTTATAACATAATAATTTAACACAATATAATTTATTTTAAAATTTTTATTTTGTTTTATGTTCATTGCAAAGAAATGAACAAATTGTGACAGACAATTTAAATATTGTTTGGAACTAATTGGTTACCAGTATGCACCTATGTAACAATTATTTTTATCACCAAGTTTTGGTGCATTTTGATTCGTGCTAATTTCATAAGGTTCGAGAATGGAATCAAATATTGCATTGCAACCCTATAAAATTAGAATTTCATCAGTGTTACATATGCCTTAGCAAAACAAAATTTAATTATATAAGTTAAACAGACCTATACTAAACCTTATATTCTAGGCAACAGTTTTGCCACCTGCATCCACAAGCACACTTTTAGCCGAAAAATAGCGCAGGCCGATATCAAATCTTAGGCCCTCGACAACATTTTAAATATCAGTAGGATGCAGCCTATTAATCGTATACCTAACAAATATTGACCGGCAGTAGCTCTCAACCTTGAAAAAATTAGTGTAGGTTAAATTTATAAATAATAAGAATAAAAATATGTAAATATAGGTATATCTAATCATTCCCTATAGGAAACATACTTATTACTGTTCAGCATAAAATTATGAAACGAAATAAGAAAATCCACCAAAATTAAAATGTATAAAAATTCCTCCGAATCACATATCTCAAGAAAATTTAATTTCAAATCTCGAAACTTGTTGTTCCTACTCATAAATTACTCAAATCAACAAAATAAAAATACCAATCTTCGCATCATGTCTAAATCAAAATGCATTCATAAAATGCAATAACAATGACCTTAACCCACACACAAACAAAAAATTTACTCCTCTGAAATTTCATTCTAGAAACGAAATTTGGAACTCTTAAATTTCACAGAAAGTGTATTTATCTAACTAACACTTCAATAAATCTTTCTTTACACCACCATTTAATTCCTCTTACACACAGTAATAGATCTACAGTTAACATTATATAGCCCATTGTGCAACGCTTGTGCGACGTAAATGAACTACAACAACAACAAGAGCAGCAGTTAACATTATCATAATTTTGATTACATCATTATCCACTCCGAGGATTGAGACCTACAACTTTCTGTTTGTAATTCCTTTGACATACTTTCAACTTGAAAGCAGATTATCATCACTTATCGCTCAACTTAGCAATAAATATTTTTTCTTTGATAACGAGTGTGTACTGATAATTAGCTGCTTGTTTAATTTCTATAAACTATTCTAATTTTTGAGAGCTCTTAAAACACAGTTGTACGTTCATTAAATAAATAAGTAATATATATTCACTAAATGAAAAATATTCTTTATTTGAAAGCCAGAAATGTTTAAAAAATTGTATCATCCTTTGCAATAAAATCCAATGGACAGATTTCCTTATCGATAAGCTTATTATTAGAAGAGGAACAAGCAATTAATACCCTGCAATAATAATTTACCCTGTAATTAATAATACTAGTAAATTAATAATACTATAGCAATAATAATTTACCCTGACCAAACGCACTATATATATATATATATCTTTTTTGAACTTCTAAACATACAAAAACCTTTGGCGTCTTAAGTTGGAGCGTACCAATACGAAAATCTCTTATTCAATGCTTGAGAATTGATAATTTAAAAAAAATAAGATTTTAAAAACTTTTTGAAGATAAGAACTCAATGACACTTATCAAAATATTTCAATATCGAAATATTTTCGAAGATCTGCAGCAGAACAATCGCCAAGTCTTCCGGAAAGTGGCCTTTAAGGAACTAAAAAAATAAAAGTCAGAGAAGGAACATCATTTTAGTGTCTTCACGACTCTTGATACAACAGATTAAGGTACATCATCATCGTTCCTTTTTTTAACTTCCTGAAAAAAATTGCACCTACTAGCTAACACTGTTCTCTATTCAGTATAGTATGCACTAATTATTAAAAATTCTAAAATATTAAGTTATTGAGCGAGCTAAAAGAAAGCTATTATTGATTTTTTTTAATTAGTTTAACATGCCAAACTTGTTTATAAGAATATTTTTAATCTTGATCATTGTTGTCGAAAAATTATGTTACGTGTGAACTATAAATTGAACGTTATTTTACAGGCATATTATAAACAAACTACAATGCTTATTATTTATAGTTAGATGACACGTTTTGAAACAGATGTTTACTATGCGCGAATTATTCATTTTTTTCATGAACACTACTTATAATGTTTACTAAGTTAATTAGAGACACTATCAATAAATCTGTACTAAAAGTTTTGATTAATACATAAATCAAAACTATTGACTACACTAGATATTTTTTTAACATCCTCTCTAAAACATTATACTTTGATTACTTTTCTAATTGAAGGAATCGATCTACAATACTTTAATATTTTATGTAACTATTTCAGTTTTATAAAAAAAAAAAAAATACTAAAATAAAAATACGTTTGAAACGGCTGAGGTTAATTCCAGTAACACAATAAATTGATATAATAAGGAGATGTGCATGGCGTCGTAAGCAAACAAACGTGAAAAAGATGAAGTTGCAACTCAATGGTTGAAAAATATTTTTCAGTTAATCGTTCACATATCGAATTAGCAAAAGAAAACTAGCGATTCTTACTGGCTCATAGCAGGCCTGTCTAAGCTACCTACGGAGCATATTATGCTGGTAAGCGTAAAAATACATATAATAGCTAGTTAAAGTGTCGACCTCTTCATGCTATGGAAGTTGCCTAAACAGCTAATAAGCTTAAGATACTTGTATATAGCTTATCATGTTATTGCGATGTATGCTAGGGAAATAGCATTTGATGCTGTCAAGAACAAAAAGTATATAATAACTTGTTAAGCCGTCTACCTCTTCGTGCTTCGGAACCTGCTTAAAAAGCTAATTAAGCTTGAGATGCTTGTGTATAGCTTATCATGCTATTGCGATGTATGCTATCTAAATAGCATATGATCTTGGCAAGCATAAAAAATCTTATAATATCATGAAAATCTAGCAATACATAACAAAAACTATCATATTTTTGTTGTTGGTACCAGCATGAATTTTGAATTAAGTATTCTGAGCTTACGAGTATCAATGTTGGCCTTGTAATTTTGAATCCAGAAAACAAGGAAACTTTTGGAACAGGTTGGTCTTGGGACAAACTAGCCTTTATGAAGGACGTTCTGATGCCCCCATTTGCGTTACATAGAGAGGAAGACCATGAAAACCTTTCATGGTTAATCCGATGGCAAGGGGATTCTGACCCATGATCCGTCTATTCTGAGGATATTTTACATTAGCGATGGAGGTCATTACGAGCCGGGAGAAAAATGAATATCAACCAGCTACCACAGGGATTCGAACCTTTGTTACCTCATTTGGAGGCGAATGATCTATCTCCTTCACCATAACGACTCATTTTTATGTATTATATTTAGTATTTGTTATCTCGATATCAAAGATTAGTTTCCATGGGTATATTCTTGAATTTATTGAAATGTATAAAGAGTTAATGCTCGTTAGTAAGACCCCAATTACAGTGATCTTATCTTGATAACGTATGATGCATGAAGTCCCGTTTGCTGTTCTTTTGACGCAATGTTATTTTAGCAAACATTAGAACGTCTGCATTGAGCCATTCATTCCAATACTGCGACCGAAATTTAGTCATTTGATTAAAAAAAATTTAAGGAAATTATTTAAATTGTTATTTTCTTTGATTTTATCACACAATAAATGTAAAACATCTTGAAAGAAAGAAGAGTAACATGGCTCCTTAAATTCGTATCCTAAGTTCAAGTGGTCGTTGTTTATGGTCATTTATAATCTATGTAAATAAACTCTAATGTATATATAAGTAAATATTCTATAATCTATGTAACCGAATTAAAAAAATACAACAAATATATCGATCATACTTTTCTTGTTTGAAAATTGTATTAACACTTTTTGTGAAATGGCCTTGTGTGGTTTATTTTTGAGTTAAAACACGTGGTCTTCTCAGTTAGTTATCTTGATGTATGTAATTAATCAAAAAGGGCAGCTCCTAGCCAGAATATTATTTTTAATGCATTGTTTTACCTTTGAAGTAATATTTTAAAGAGTACATTTTCGCATGTATAAAATAGAAAAAAGTTGTGATATTACCAATTTTTCTCTTATTATCTTAATATCTTACTTCCATTTGTTCCGGCTGGCCAGGTATTTTTTTCATACATATTTACATGTGTTCTATGACCAGATTATACATTTTTTGTAAAATATTTTTACGTAGTAAGCTAAATTTTTTATGATCCAATATTTACGGTATTTTCTACATTAACGATATAATATTATCGCGTTATAACGCTGTTTTCAACCGGAGCACAAGATTTCGTCGAGCGTCGACTGTGTTTTTGTATAAGGTTTTGATTCTATTTTAGTGAAATACAGATCATTCCTGAAATGTTTCAACAATTCGTAAAACGCAGCAAAAGTACGGTTATGATGTATATTAACTGTGGTTACGAAATGTGAGGATACATTTCAGAAATGTTGAGAAACGACGTAATTTTAACCCGCCTTATTCTTACTAAACATGTTTTAATATTAGAAAATATATTAACAAAATGTATGATAGTTAAATGATTTCTTTTCATTTTGTTAAAAAAATTGCATTTTATAAAAATGAGTTTAAACAGAATATTAACTTCGTTAAAACTATTTTTAATTATTTTAATTTCTAAATTTAAAGATTTTTTTAACAAACAACAGTTTTAAATCGTTTACTATAGTTGTAAAAATTTAAACTCTTGATTTCTTTAAAACCATCTTAAAAACTGCCAATTGCATGAATTAAGTTTTTTAACCAAACATCAATTTAAGATTCAAGGGCTCTACTAACATTAATTTTTATTTTATACAAAATAAGAAACGATAAATAAACAAGCTTAAAAATTGATACTACCTTACAGCCTGAGATGTTTCGTTTTAGCTTGTTATAATCAAAAACATTTTTTGAAGCCGAAAAATTAAGTAACTAATAAATATTTTTATCGGAAGAAAAATTATAACATAATCGATATCGTACGGTGTTCAATGTTTTTAGCTAGCAAGAAAAATGATTAATATCATCAATACTCAAAAAAAAAGATCGTGTAAGATGTAAAGAAATTTGAAATTCTGGAATTCATTTTCTGAACAATTTATCATTTTTCTCAATCCTGTCATATAAGGCAAGGCTAGCGTTTTTCTCTTAATCATTAGTGCTCTGAGCGTAATGATGACTTTATTAAAGAACCTTACGAACACTTTGGTACAACCTTCTTGACATTTATTTTTTGTAAATTTTTTTAGTCTAAAGATTGCATTAGATTTACCATGAACAGATTAATTAACTTGTTGACTCGTTAATATACTAAAAGAATTCCGTTAAAAAGCTATATTACCTAGTGCAGTCAAATTCAAGCTTAGGGAAACTGGCCATCAAAATTTGTGGTTAGGGAGAAACAAAAAGCGGCAATGATTCACTAGATAAAGCTCCTTGAAAAAGGATTTGTTTTCAGCAAATAAATATTGCACAAATAAATAATTTGCTTTTAAATTGACTCTCAATAAAATGAAGTCTCTCTTAAGCAAATTTCTTCACATAACAAAAATTTTATCGGAACGTTAAATAATATTGAAAATGTAATGAAGTAGATGTTGCTCTATAATCTTTTTGAGGAGTTTCTCTACTTGTATTCAAGTGAAAGCAATATAGACAATGTTTTAAAATACTTCTTTATAATATATATTAACGTTAAAACTTTTAAATATCAAATTAAAAAAATTAACAGAAAAACATTTCTTCTAAAAGCGTAAGAACTAACATTATTTAAAAAGCAGTTAAAAGGGGACTATTAAAACTACAACCGAATGTTCATTATATAGTAGTTCATCATTGTAGTAGGGCTAAACTGCACAGTCATTAAAATCATGTATTAATATATATATTATATAATATAAATTACTATTTGTTGTTTCCTAGATCTCTTAAATTTTCTAACTTACATTCTAAAGAAAAACATCCGTTTTTGCATAACTAAATACTGCTTTCCAAAAATTAATTCCTTGTCTATTATCATTACACTTGTCTTCACAATTGTAATTTTTGTTTACCAATAAAGACAAAGAAGCAGCTGTTTCTAAACATTTCTGATTTAGTAAGAGCTTTTCGGTAGCTTTTATACTGTGTCTGTTGTTACAATAAATAATTAATTGAACAAAATATTTGTTCATTTATCTATTGAACAGCTTAATTTAAATTGCTTTTAATCGAAATCAAATAGAATTTTAACAATAATAGACTGATGATTTAACAAAAATAGACTGGGGTATATGTATGTACTCGGTGGGTCTTAACGGAGTCGAGGATCGAACTCCGACCCCTCCGGACTGGAGTCTGATTCTCAATGGCAATAAGAGCTATTATTTTGAAATTTCCAGTAAACTGTTACCATAGTTAATGCTCAAACTACCAAAGTATTATTTAAACACCGTTTACTCTGGTTTTTGTTATCAGAATAAAGGTTTCTTTGAACAAAAATGTTTTTATCATGCAATTACGGTATTATTACCTGGATTTTTTTCTCCGTGTCAAAATACAAATACTACAACCAAACATTGTGCTTAATGCTGTGCTATGCTAAAGTGTATCACATCATTAGAGTTTCGACAAACACAATTACATTACAATAGTAAACACTTTATTTGCTTTCAATCTATTAGTTTAAGCTTTTTCTGAAAGAAGTTTTTAAAAAAAAAGCGTAATAATTTTTGAATATATAAAGAGAACCTCATTTTTACTCACACAAATTTCATATTTTGAGTCGTGCATGGCATTCTAAATATTTCCTTTCTTCTTCAAAATTAGTAATATTCCATATTATTGAATATTGTTTCTTAAATAAAGATGGAAAACATCATTTCAAGTGTTACATTATATGTTAGGGTTTACATTTTCTAGTCAGTTAAATAAAATGTCTAATAATAACTGAAAAACTGTAACATTAACCTTAGTTCTCAAATTCTTGTAATTACAACTTTTCAAATATTTGATAAAGCAATGTTAAAATATAGCATCAAGTGAATTTGCCTTTGGTTATACTGTCAATCAAGAGATAAATTTCGTAATATTCGCTACTAAAGGCTAAACTGCAATCCAAATTCTTAGCTTTTATTAATGCTAAAAAATATATATATAATTTTCTGAATCTTTTTTTTTTTTTCGGTCTCGCGCATTAATAGTCCCTTACTGACAGAATATTTTTTAACTTGAAATTGAATGATCACCCCTCAGTGAAAAGTATTTCCCCCTTTTTTTACCAATTTTGTAAAAACCGCATCTTTGGAAAAAAAAATGAAAGAAAACTTCAAAACGTGAAAGCTATTCAGTGTGAAATGTTTTCAAGAATCTATAGATTTTCCATCTATCTCAGTTTGTTGAATTGGATTTGACGCTACTGGCATAAGAAATAACATTTTAGAACCTCGCGAATTTTTGTAACTCAAAAATATCTGCTTTATTTGGGGAACTTGATATCTATATTTTAACTTTCATTTTACATTTACAATTCATTCGGAAAAAAAATCTTTTCCTTTACAATCTAACTTTATTGCAATATCTTATGCTTACATGCAATGTTGTTTTTGTGACATTTTAAAAGTCAAATAGTAGATGTAGAAATGGTTTCTTTTTTATTATTGAAAAATATAATTAAATTTGATTTGATACTTATTCAAATTTGGACAAAGTTTTAAATATTGCTGTATAACTGGTCATGTTTTAAATTTTCAAGTAGTTTCTGGTAATCAAACTAGTTTGTTTTTTTTTTTCCAGATCGAAATGTTTATTTCGTGTAAATGGTTTAAGAATTTTATAATTTTTTTTTATACTTTAATGGGACTTTGTTGCCTTTAAATCTTCTTATCAAATGATCAAAATTATCATTTTTTTAAAAATTTCATAGCTTTTGAGATTCATTAAAAGTCTTGTTAAATTAATGTTGCTAAAGACAAAGCTAACAATGAATTTAGAAGACATAATAGATTCAAACTAAATAATTTTCATGGATTTTTATTTGATTAATGCTAATTCATATTAGACGCAGTATTAAGGCACATGTTTCTGTTATTTTATGCAGAACTACATAACAGAAAATGTCCGGTTTGATACGTACAACACCTAAATTAAAACTTTTAAAGTAATGCATTGAAATAACTTTTAGTTTGAAAGAAAATGTGAAATAAAAGTAATGCATTTAAAAGTAGCTTAAATTGAAATATCAAATAATTTATCAGTAGATCATAAATATTGGATTACTCCAATCGCTCATCAACATCATCATTGGATTAGTTTTTCGTATTTTCTGTCCATATTGACGTATTTGTATGTTTTTTTCATTTATAATGAGGTCTTTTTTGTATTTTAGAAACTGTTCAATCTGCTTCTTTAAAAGTTTGTATTGTTTCATTTGAAAATACATAGTGAAGTATTCTGGAAGATTGAAAAATCATAAAATTTTCGATTATTATTAAATTAAATTTTAAAAAAACAATGCTTTATAAACATTTGTTTCGCTTGTAATAATTTTCAGAAAATAATAATTTTTAAATTATATGCAAGCACATTTTTAAACGCTTAAATACATTCAGAGATATGACAAAATAATTGAAATCAGATTTTCCAAAATGCATAGGTTTTTCCATGGCCATTTTCTCTAAATTGATACGAGAAAAAAAAACTAACTCTCTCAGCTTATTAGATAAAATATTTCAGATCTTAAGGCCATTCTTTTGATGATAATTATGTTTAATAAGTATTATAATGATCTAAGGAACTTACTTATATATTTTTTTATATATAAAATAAATTTTATTAATACTGCACAAACCGTAAAAGCATATAGTTTTTAGTACGTTTTTATAAAACCTAAGTTCACAATTTTTTTTTTAACTTGCTTCATCAGAGCTAAAGCTATAAACAAATGGAAACCCAACCTAAAAGTGATAATATAGTTTAGCATGGACATTTGAAATTGGTGGAATATTAATTTTTCATGCAAGATTTCCTTCAAATAGTTTACGAATGTGGCTATAGCTTATATGGATGTTTTTCCTATATTTATTTTGAGATTAGTGTTATAAATTTCTATCTGCGGAAGTTTCTCATAATTCTCCTGAAATGTGCCAATTTTAAATTAAGAACATTAATAATACAAAACACGTTAGTGTAAATAAATATTAGATTTTTATAAAAGTGATTGATTCAAAATTATATTTGTATTACTAATATTATAAAATCTTAACATATCTAAAGATGGACTAAGTTATATGTGATGTGCACCAAGAGAAATCAAAAATGACCTTAACGTGAGAACTCCTTGCATTGCACTTTCAATGATTATTTTAAACTATAGCAGTCTTCACTTACCATAGAAATAATCAAACATATTTCTAAGGAATTGAATATTGTATTTTATACTACAGTACTTGTTTATGTAAAGAAGGCATATAGTTGCCAATTTCTACACTTTCAAGAAGATATTTTACTGAGATATTTGCGTAATTAAATTCCGTCAATATGATAGAAATTGACTAATTTCTGAAATATATCATGAACGGAAATACACAATTATCAGAATATTCATATGTTTTAATAATTTATATAACCTGATGGTTAAAATCATCACATTCAGTAACATAAGTGACAGTCGGTAGCTACGTAAAAAAATAAAATAAAACGGTTCTTAGCGAATTAATTGGAATGCTTTTTAAATAAGACAATTATTTTACTTTTAACAGTTTTGTCTGATCTATGTTCTGAAAATGCAATCCTCTAAAATTTAAAAGCAGAAGCACTATAATGTGAAAAACCGTTTTAATGAATCTGTTATTTGATTATTATAATAAAGACGGTTAAAAGTTAATTCTAAAACTAAAACATCAATGTTTAAAAAAAAAAAGGAAAGGATATTAAACTTAAAAAATTCCAGTTTTCTATCTACAAAATTAAAAAAAATATTGTTTTTTATTAATTTTACAAGCATAAATCATTAAGGAATTCGCCACAATTACAGTTAACTGTTATGCATATTTTAAAATATTTTGTTAAGATATTTCCAGAGAAGTTCACAGAATTAAAATCCGACAAACCATTCAAAAGTTTAAAGAGTGATCATTTTTTATTATGCTGACTGTACATTCATTTTGGCTTTTTTGTTAATACATCCATTAAATGACGTGAGACAAATATGTCTTTGTTGGCCCTTTATTGTATTGTGATACCCTATATTGCATAGTGACCGAGACAGTAATATTCTTTTTTTTCCTTCATGCAAGTGCGAAAAAAAGCTTATATGCGTGCGAATATGAAATGTAACAGATTTTCAATAATGAATCAATCTGTAAAGCAA